>JAWWEW010000131.1:52296028-52324977 GCA_035583185.1 Anabacerthia variegaticeps
CCTGAGGCCGTGAGTTCAACCTAGCACCGGTCTTTTCTATCTGTTACTTGTCAACACGTGTTGTACTCTTTTATACTCCTTTATATTCTGTACCCCAAAATTCTATAGGTAAAAGAACTCTTCTCTACTTTACCCACATACAGTTGTCTTGGAAAGTTGGTTTTTTCCCCCTTCCTTAAGGTAACAAGACAGAACTATATATCCCAGTAAAGGACAAACCTTGTAAAAGATTTACAATGACCATCCTGAAAAAATGCGTGACTCAGGTAACAGAAAGGAGACTTCATCATCCTGTTCTCAGAATTATTTTATTTGTTTTTCATTGCATTAATCTAGCAAAGCAGTGTGTCATTAAATTACCAGTAATATTACATGACCTTGTCATGTTTGGGTCTTGTAGTACTAAACTGAAAGAGAAGGTGGTGCACTTAGCAGAAAAATAGTCTTCAAGGAAACTTTTATTATTATTATGTTTCAAAATCCTTGCATCCATCTCATTTGACTGCAACTGTTTTTAGAGCAGGAACTGAAAACTTTGTTTATGATCATGTTTCTTCCATATAATAAAAAAATATAATGAAGGTTAAATACTCAAATTATATCCTGATACACAACCTTTTTTCTTATTACTTTGTTGGGGATTTTTTGTTTGTTTGTTTGTTTGTTTGGGATTTTGGTTTTTGTTTGTTTGGTTGGTTTGCTTTGTTTTGTTTTTGGTTTTTTTTCTTTTTTCTAATAGTGAACATGTATCAAGTAGTCTAACATAAATCTGTGTTGTTTTCTTCTATGAAATCAGAGGGAACAAATTGTAGAGAAGTAGATATTCAAATTCAAAATGCAGATAAAACTTACAAGAGTAACTATCCAGGTGCTCTTTTTCTAAGTTAGTGCGCATGAGGAAAACTGAACAGTTTCCAGCTCACTTTTTGAGTGCTGAATACAGGAGTAATGATGGTGATATACTGTTATAGGAAATAAGTAGCAAGGGCTGGCTGCTCTGCATAGGAAGCTAAGCTGAGTACCAAGAGTCACAGAAAAACTCAAGGACCTGTCCTTGCATGCAAAAATCCAGGATAGGGAGCCAGAAAGGCAGGATTGGGGTCAGGTCTGGCAATAGTATTCCTACCCAAGGACAGTGAAGGTTGCCATAATCTGTATTTTCTCATAAATAGCTTTTTTTATTATTATTATTCTTTCTATGGCTCAACTTCTCTTTTAAATTTCCCAGTTCTCAGAGCTACAGGGAGTGGTGGTTGTGGTCAGTTCATCACACACTGTCTCTGCTGCTGCTTTCTGTTCACATTCTTCCCCTGCTCCAGAGCAGGTGCCCTCCCACAGGAGGCAGTCCTCCACAAATTTCTCCAATCTGAATCCTTCCCATGGGAAACCATTCTTCACAAATTGCTCCAGTGTGGATCCAATCCACAGGGTGTGCTCCTTCAGGAGTAGAGTGCTTTAGTGTTGCTCTCCTGCAGGCTCACAAGTCCTGCCAGCAAACCTGCTCCAGCACAGCCTCCTCTCTCTATGGTGCCACAGGTCTTGTCAGGAGTCCCGTTCCAGCATGGACTTCCCACACGGTCACAGCCTGCCCTGGGCTTCCACATTCTCCAGCATGGGCTCCTCCATGGGGTGCAGAGTGACTTCTGCTTCACTGTGGACTTCCATGGCTGGGATTGGCCCAAACGAGGTGCAGCACCTTGCACTTGGACTTATTGAACTTCATGAGGTTCCCATGGCCCACTTCTCAAGCTTTTCCAGGCCCCTTGGATGGCATCCTTTCCTTATGTTCTGTCAGCTGCACTGCTTAGCTTTGGATCTTCTTCAAAGTTGCTGAAGGTGCACTCAATCTCTTGCTATCCATGTTGTTGGTAATGATATTGAAGAGCACTGTGGGACACCACTTGTCACTGGTGTCCACCCTCCACCTAGATATAGAGCCATTGACCACAACTCTCTGCATCCATCCAGTCAAGTCCTTATCCTGAATAGCCCACCTTTCAAATGCATGTCACTCCAATCTGGAGATAAGCATGTCAAGTGGGAGCATGTCAAAGGCCTCACAGAATTTTAGGTAGAGGACATCAGTTGGTCTTTTCTTGTCAAACTTTGCAGTCACTCCATCACAGAAGGCACCAAACTAATCAGGCGAAATTTGCCCTTTATAAAGCCATGCTGGTTGTCTTGGATCACGTCCTTGTCTTCTGTGTGCTGTAACATTGCTTCCATGGGGACCTACTCCATAATCTTATGAGGCACAGAGATGAGGCTCACTGATCTGTAGTTGCCTGGATCTTCCTTTTTGTTTTTGAAAACAGGAGTTATATCACCCTTTTCCCAGTCCCTGAGGACTTCACTTTGTCTTACTGTCTCAACTTTTCAAATATGATATAGATTTGTTTGGTCACAGCATCAGCCAGTTCCCCTAAGACTCTCGGAGGCATCCAAGTCATCAGGCCCCATATACTTGTTGCTTTCAATTTCACTAAATAGTCTCAAACCTGTTCTTCGCTTACAGTGGGAGGTACTATTGGTATATAGTACCAGCAGGTGAGGCAAAATTTCAAACACTGAAAAACAAGAGAAACAGGAGTTTAACTAAACATAAACATTTGAACAGCTATCAAATATGGTATTTATGAATAGCGTTTTCAGGTGTTATGCTGGAATTGTAAATGAGCAGAGAGTAGCTACAGAGAGAAGCTTCAGTGAAGAGAGATAATTTTGATACTATGTATCCAAGTAGTATAATTGTTCTGGATTATATCCAAACATTGGTAGTAAAATAGAATTTAGATGTTTGGGGGTAATGATATTACAATAAAGATACAATGTTATATGTATAAAAAAAGATGCTACCTAGTTATTTTTTATTCTATTGTTAAATATGATGATAGTTCCTATCACTGCCTGAAAATATTCCATAAATTTTAAGCTATTTGATATCATGACTTGATAATGATGTCTTGCAGGGAAAAAAAGAAAAGTTATTGTAAGATTTATAAACTCATATAGGCAGAGAATAGCAATTATAAATAAGCTTTGTTGCTACAACTGAAAAACATCTGCTAATTTCAAGGAGAAAAAAAAAATTATGTGTGATATATCTGTCTTAGTTAATGAAAAATATAAACGTTTCCTCATAATTTTTCTATGTTGGTGATATCTAATTCAAGCATGGTTGAATATTAACATTTGTTAATGTTTATAAAACTATATTTCTTCTTATACAAAGCCCTCAGTTGTAGATGAAATTTTCACTGTTTCTGCTGATTCCAGTCAAACATTTAGGACTTGATCTCAGTACCCTTTTAAATCATGGGAAGAAGCCCTACAAGATCAAAAAGTTTTGAGATGAGTCTTTTACTGAAACAGAGGTATTCCCCTGAGTTATGAAGGTTTTTGTCAACTCTGATCTACACAGAATTTTTCTGATGAACTTTCTGAAAAGAAACTTTGGGAAAGTGGATTTTTCTGTGTAAGGAACGTAACAACACAAAATATTCAACTTAAAATACCAAAATTGTATATTTGAAAAGCTTTACCCGCATAACTGAGCTTATAGTATTTAATTTTACCTAGAACTATTAAAAGAACAAAAAGAATTATTTTGTTATATTTGAATTTTATAATCAACATCTAAATTACTGTGTGGTAGAGGTTAAATAGCTACAGAGACTTTTTTTCTTTTTTTTTTTTTTTTTAATAATGGGACCTTACTCCAAATGCATGTAAGTATCAGAATAGAAGCTTACAAATGCATTTACATTATGAACTGTGTTCTCTCCATAAGACTACTTAGAATCCTTTTGTCATTATACAGACTATTTCATAGAATCATAAAATCATCAAGACTGGGAAAGACCTCTAAGATCATCAAGTCTAAACTTCAATCAAATACCATAATGTCTACTAAATCATATCGTGAAGTGTCATGTCTACTTGTTTTCTGAATGCTTCCAGGCATGATGACTCCATCACCTACTTGGGAAGCCTGTTTCGCTGCTTAACCACTCTTTCAGTGAAGAATTTTTAAATAACCTGCAAACTGAATCTTCCCTGAGGAAACTGAGGCCTTTTCCCCTTCTGTTATTGCTAGTTGCCTGAGAGAAGAGTCTGACCCCCACCTCACTAGAACCTCCCTTCAGATACTTGTAGAGAGCAATAAGATCTCCTGAGTTTTTTCTGTTTCCAGACTAAACAACCCGATCTCCCTCAGCTGCTCCTCATCAGACTTGTGCTCCAGAACCTTCATCAGCTTTGTTGCCCTTCTCTGGACATGCTCCAACATCTCGATGTTTCTTATAGTGAGTGGCCCAGAACTGAAAACAGGTTTGAGGTGCTGCCTCACCATTACCAAATACAGAGGGACAATCACTTCCCTGGTCCTGCTGGCCACACTATCTTTGATACAAGCTAGGATTCCATTGGCCTTTTTGGCCAGTGGAGCACACTGCTGGCTCACGTTCAGCTGGTTGTTGACCAGCACTCCTATGTCTTTTTCTTCTGATGTTCTACCTGAATCTTCCCTAGTACATCCTGGGCTATGTCCCCTCATCAAGTTTTTAGTTGCCTGGGAGAGAATTCATGAGCAGTGGAGAGTTCACCACCACTTTCTGGGGCCAGCCATGCAGCCATTTTGTCACCGAGCAAAGATTGCACCGCTCTCAGCTATGGATTGCCATCATCTCCAAGAATATGCTGTGGGAGACACTGTCAAAGGCTTTACTGCTGTCCAGGTAGACCACATTCACAACCTTTCCCTCATCCACTAAGTGGGTCACTTTGTCATAAAAGCAAATCGTGTCGGTCAGTTAGGATCTGCCTTTCACGATCTCATGGGAGCTGGGCTTTCCTCAGCGCTGAGGTCAGGCTGACTGGCCTAGAGTTCCCCATATTCTTCTGACCATTCTTGTAGATGAGTGTCACACTGGCTAATCTTAAGCCAACTAGAATGTCCATGGTTAGCCAGGACTGTTGATGAAGAATGGCTTGGCAAGCTGTTCCACCTGTTCTGTCAGTGCCCTTGTATGGAACACATCTGACCCCACAGAGTTGGGAATGCCTAGGTGGCACAGCCGGGCACTACTTCCCCCTGGATTATAGAGCATCTATGCTGATGCACATTCATATCTTGCAGCTCAGGGGGCTGGATACCCTAATAACTGTTTTTTTCTGTTAAAGACTGAAACAAAGTATTGAGTACTTCAGCCTTATGAGTTGGCAGACTCGCTTGAGAGCACTGCAGGCTCTTGGTGGGTCTTTCTGCTTGTGTTCCTTTGATTCCAAGATCCCTGCTTGGCTCTTTCTGGTGTTCAGCTCCCAGAACTTAGCACAACCATGACTGCTGTTGCTGTTCACCTCACTATTTATATAGTTTATTCATCACTTAATATGAGAGTTTCAAAAAGTGATTTTTTTTTTCTGTAATTTAATACTTTCTTTATAAAATATCATTTAAATATTTTTGATGGTATTAATTTGTTTACTGAGCTTTTTTTTTTTCCATGCAAAGCCATTACTGAACATACTGAAAATATATTTTACATACCTTTAAGTTTTGAAGAGTGAGCAGCAGGAGAGACAAAGTGATGTTTGTTGCTGAATATAGGATCTGAAGTCTTCACTCCCAGTGAACCACTTTTGTGAATAAAAAACAGGAAGAAAACAAGTCTCCTCCCCCCCCTTCTCCCAAGTACTTTGGAGTGTTTTCAATAGATAATCAATGCATATGTCAAAGGTAGATAAAAAGCCTTTAATTACAGTGTTTTTTCTCCATTAAAGTGTCAATGGTTCCACAATTGCTTTGGTTTATTGCCACTAAATGTAGCCTTTATCATTGTACCTGGTGAAGCTTAAAAACTCCAGGCATTCATTCATTGTCTCGTTTATTCTTCAAATTCAAGATTACTAAATTGACCTTTTGTTTTCATTAAAAATGGACTCTTGAAATAACCTTTAGAATGAAATTCTAACCATTAAATAGCAATTATTTCTAGATTATTAATGATATTTTTTTAAACCACCAGCAAAATTGATCCGGGACATCTGATCCAAATCGGTAAAATTTGAATGTTTATCTCATTTAAAGTAGATGAGGATTTGACTAGACAGGTTGCCTTTACTACTGTATCTCTATAATTGCTAATTAACTATTATATGATTTGTGTGGTGTTTATTCTAATATAGTCTTCACTTTGATTATTCTTTATAGGCACCCAAGCAAGAATATCTGCACAAGGGTGCAGAATCAGAGCACGTATAGCAACCATAATTCAGACATCAGTAAGAACCTGTAAGGATCATGAATTTATCTAAAATATGGCAATAATTGTAACCTTTGAGAATATAATTGATTGCAGGTCAGTGTAATGTGTTCTAATTCAACTACTTTCATTTGAGACTTCACTACTTAAAAATATCTTCAAGGAACTATTGCATTGGAGAAATTAAATAGAAGGCTTTCAGGAGTAATAATGCCATGCATGGAGACATTCTGTGTTCTGAATTGGCTGGAAAACAACTTGGCTCAGAAGGACCCATGGATTCTGGTGGACATAAGTTGAATATCAGCCAGTAATACGTGATCATGGCAAAGGCAGCTCAGGCTGCATTAGGAGTGTTGCCAGCAGTTGGAGGCAGGTGATCCTTCCCTTTGCTCAGCACTCTGGGCCACACCTGGAGGTCTGTGTTCTGGGCTCCCAAGAGAGATATGGCCATACTGGAGAGAGTTTAGCATGGAGCCACTAAGACTGAAGGGCCTGGACCACCCCTCCTAGGAGGAAAGGCTGAGCGAGCTATGACTGTTTAGACTTGAGAAGGGTCAGACATGTCTTATAAATGTACAAATACCTGGCAAGAGGGGCAAAAGAAGATGGAGCCATGCTCTTCTTAATGGTGTTCAGTGGCATATCAAGAGGCTATTGGCACAAAGTGTAACACAGTAAATTCTTCTTAAACATAAAACATGTCCTCTTTTACATTAAGGCTGATCAAAAACAAGCACTTGTTTTCCAGGAAGGGTGTGGAATCTCCATCTGTGGAGATATTAAAAACCCAACCAAACTTGATCTTCACCAGCCTGTGCTGGCTAACCATTCTTTGAGCTGGGAGTTTGAATGACATGATCTAACAAGTTCCTTTCCTATCTCAAAAATTCTCTGATATTTTGATACTGTTATTCCATAAAATGATCTGACATTATCATAATTATTTTTGATAGTTCCAAGTAATTTTCTATTAAAATAGTTTACTAAAAAATATTTTTAAATATAATTTTTGTTCCTAATAGTTATTATACTCTTTGAAGTGTTAAAACTTTGGGGCAATTGTCAAGCGTTTAAGTATGTTTACTTCATAAATGTAACCGAACTTCTGTTGAACCTTCTTTCCTGGAAAAAGAAAATCTCAAAATACAAAAATATTTTTAAAAATTCCTATGCTTTTAAACAATAACGTGTACTGCTTGTACTGATGGTATGCTTTCCAGAACCACTGTATATTGAAATTGAGTGTTTTGGATGAAGGCTTTAAATATAATTTCCTAAACATATATTTATCTATTTATTTATTTATTTTTTTATCTCCTTTTTTTTTTTTTTTTTCCTGATCAACTTTAAACTTAAGGGCTCATATGTCATCTTAGGAACCCGCAGGATACCTTGATAAGCCAGTGAAATGCACTAACAGATTTTCTTTGTAGTTCTAAAATCTTTCTAGTATCATTGTCATACAAACTTTCCTCCAAGGTAATTTCACCTCTCTAAGTGAATACTGAAGAAAACTGTATTTAGGTAGTTTGGACCCATCTCCATGCAGCACGTAAAAGGAAGGTCCCTATATAATGTATGCATTTGGGAAGCCAACCTGACTCTCATGCTATCACAGCAACTGATCTATATAGTTCCTATACCCATATAGTACTAATTGGTGTACATCTGAAAGTGTACATGAGACACCAGAGCTGAATCCAAGTAAGCAAAGGATAAAAGCCTAGTATTTACTGTTACTTTGAAAAACTGCAAACACGTCCTTGATTATCATCTCCAAGTCACAAAAGGAAACTATTCTGCTAGGAAAACATTCTTTTGTATAAGTGTCTTGCAGAGTCTCGTAAAATATAATTAAAAAACATACAAGGAGGGATTTCCAGGAACATAATCCATCTAATTAATACTAATTGTGACCAGATTTCTATTGAAAGTCCTTTAGAAATCTGTTAAAATGAAGTTATTTTTGGCTTTGGAGATACAGTGTTTTCAAAATTTTTACTTGTATTTTTTACACACCAATCTTTATGCAAAAAAATCTGTTTCTTCTCTCAGCACATTTATATATTAATTTCTCATTTACCTCAGGATTCTTCACAGTGTTAATAAGTATTACTTTATAATTTCCATATTAGCTTACACTGGCAATAGAGCTGTTAAGGTGATTCTTGGTTAACCTAGCAAAACAAACAAACAAACAAACAAACAAAAAGCAAAACAAAACCACAACAAACCAACTCTCAGTGAATGGCTTTGAATCTTATGGCAATACTGCAGTACTGCAGGAAGATTACTAGCCCAATATTTGCCCCCTTCTTCTTTCTCATACTCTATTATTTTGTGTCAGAACGCATTATTACAGAGTGATGTTTGTTTCTCTAAAAGTCAGCAAAAAAGAAATTGCATAGCCCACATTGGTCTCTTTCTTTTGCATTAATTGCATCAGTTTTGATATTTTATTTTTCAGAATGTTTCAAGCACTGCCAACTTGAGGGATTTTATCCTTACAGAAATAATATTTTCTTTAATTTGGGAAGGCATATTCAATTTTTGCTATTACTTTCAGACAAGTGAAAAAAAGAAGATTAATATTTCAATATTGATATTTATCAAGAAGTTTTATAAAAGATACTGTGAGAAAACATGTCCTGAGTTTGGGATAGAGATTTTTCATGAGTCTACGGTGAATTGTTCTTAATCAAACAGTTGAAGACCAGTAGTTCTCAGTTTGTTTATAGATAAATATTGGAATTTAGTTACATGGATGTTAGCTGACAGAAATTGATATAGTAAATAAATCCTGAAATGTATTGTACATACATAGGGCATATTTTATTTCAGTCATATTAATAAATCTGTGATAAATGTCTTTATAGTAGCTTGTATAGGGTTTTGTTGTTTGTTGTTTTTAGTTATTTGTGCTGAAAACAGTGTTGCTAACACAGTGTTGTATAAAGCTTCTTGTCACTAAATACATACTACTTGAATGTACCTCAATACACTTTCTCAAGTTTTTAGTCTTTTTATTATTGAAAATCTTTAAACACACAGATCCTCGCACTTATGCATTTTGGAGTTGCTAAATGATGAGAAAAAATTTTGGTGAAAGAAGCAGATAAAAGTGATAGAAACTCCTGATTATATTTATAGGCTGATTTAGATGCCTAACTATTCTTTGATTTTGGTGCACCATAAAAGTATTTGAGTAGGGTGTTCAATAAACTTGCAAAAAGTGCATTTTACTGAGTTTTTCTGACAGTCCTGTCTTTTGATATAGATATGCATGGTACCTCCATGGCTGTGTAAGACTTTTCAGTATTGCAATTTGGTAGCTTACATCAAAAGAAATTCAATCACTTTATTATTCATAGTGGAAGTTGAATGGAAAATTTTATTTCTTGATGTCAGTTCACTCATTTCATGCTTGAAGTTCTCTATACTTTTATCTTTGAAATGAAGGTGCTGTACTTGGAGGAAACAGCACAAGCTGAGTGGCTTTAAACTCACTAGTTAAGATTTGTTTATGTATATACTTAAAAAATGTTAGTTATTACCTAATGCGGTAGAAGTCCATCTGAATCTAAATCAGATATAAATGCTGCTACAAGGTTCAACTGTGTGTTTCCAGCCAGATGGGCAGGATTACACAGTCACTTTCAGCAAACTGCTTGTGCTGAGCTCATTTTGAGGCTGTCTGCTCATTCAAAAGAACAATTTTGTAAGATAATAAGTTTGAACTGAGATTTCATGTTTCCTATCTAAAGTCATGACCCACGGGTGAACAGAGAGCAAACGAGTTGCTCAGTAAGTAGGAAAGGGAGTAGCAAGGGCAATTGTAGCCATGTTTTCCTTACCTTTGTAATGATTAACCTAGTAAACAAGAATCAGTGCCAAAGGGATGCAATGATTTGTGTCAAATTGCCAAGAAAAAGTGAAATTCATTAGAAATAAAAGATAAATTGGTTGGATTTTACGGAAGTTAATCATTTTAATGATACTGATACTCCACTGTGTATTCTGTGACTTCCAGTATAAAACCGACAGACAATGTCTGAAAATCAATGCCTACAGCCCACCACAGATACAGAATAGATACTGCTGTTACTTGTTTTACTTCATTACCTTCTTGGAATTTGAAAGAAATAGTCTAAGGACCTTAGAGGATTATAGATCAAATGCTGAAAATGCTGGCTGCACTGATCACTTGGCCACCAGCCAGCAGTGCAAACAATGTAAAACCAGCTGAGACCAAGGCAAACCCAGAATAACCATGAGACCCTGTCAGGTCAGTACAATAAGGGAGATCTCCTTTTTTTTGATTTACAGCTAAGTTGTCTATTCATAGCTTCTTTGGTTTGTTTTAGTTTTGATCTTCTTCACTTCACAGAATTACAGCAGTATTGTTTGGAAGAAGTCTCTGGTAGTCATCTGATCCAACAACACCCAGTCAGTAATAGAATTGTTGCCAATGTAAGATCTTGCCACTGTGACTTTGGCTAGCTGAGTCTTTAAAACCTCAAAGGATGCAAATTTTACACTTCCCTATGTCATCCCATTCCAATGCTGGACTATCACCCTAGTAAGAATACATATTTTCCTAAGAGGCAACCTCAGCTTCCAAACTGTAACCTGTGGCCATTTTCCCTTGCTTAAAATTGTGCTGTATTTGTAATTCCTCCTCACACAGCTGTTAACAGTACTCCTTACCTCATCTCCTTCTGATTGATCAAGGTCAGCATGCTAATCTCTAGTTTTAAGTGATGGGTTGAAACCTCCTGACCAGTCAGATTTTACATTTTTTTCATTCCCTTTTTTGGCCCTGTCAAATGTTTCTCCCAAATACACTGTGGTGACTGTCTCAAGCAACTCTTGAACCCTTAACACTTTGAATGATGCCCAAGTGCTAGTGAAGAGTTGTTCTTTCCCTCAGGAGCTCCCTAGTCTATATTTTACTTGAAGTTATGACACTCAGAACCATAGTCTTTGTGTTTTTCTCCAGTATTATATCTGCTGTCTCTCATATTGTCTACCAGTCTATCAGTTTAGAGATCTGAAGTGAAATAACTAAAAAAAATACTATTTCCAAGTCCCTTAATAATTAAAAAAACCCGAAGACTATAGGTATGCCTATTCCTGATTTCCCAAAAGGAATTTAGCACTGAGGCTTTGAATACTTGCACTTAATTCCCCATTTCAGTGTGGTGAATGGAGCATAACCTCACAATGGTTGCTCAGATCATTAAGAATCAAATTATACAAGCTGTAGGAGGTTGTACATTTTAAAAAGTAAAAGCCAGCTTGCTTCACAAACACCAATTTCCTGCCTTTCAGAACCATTTCATATGTTTACTTCCTTTGAATAGGCTATTTCCACTGCAGTTCCTTTCTGACCAAATTTAACAAATTTTGCAATTTGAAAAATACATAACTCACTGTAACCCTCTTAATCTTTTAAAGACTGAAAAAAATAACTGAATTTTAAAAAATAATGTGTCTTGAAAAATGATCCAGTAAAACTGATTTTTTTATTACAAATATATACCCAAGTTTTATACTAATTGTTTTGATATAATATAGAACAAAATATTTTCAGATTTTTCCTTTTTGTTGTAATGCAAATGAAAAAATAATTTTTTTTTTGTAAGTCCTGTTAAAATAGCTTTTCTTACCTTGCTAATATAACAGTATAGTTGCCAAAATAAATTGCGTATCAAAGTTTTTAGCTTCTGAGCATAACTTTTTTCTTTTTCTTTTTGCTCTCTACACAAAAGCTGCAATAGTATAATTCATACGTTAATGAACTCCATCTTAAATAACTGCCCTAAGCAAAATGCAATTTAAATACAAAGAATAAAATGAATCCTTAATATGTGTCACTAATCAAGAATGCACAAATGGATCCTGATTTTTGACAAGACCTGGTACAAACAGCCTGTTGCCTCAGGAAGATAGCACTCTAACCTAAACTATTACAGATAATTCTAATGTCAGCATCATGACTATTTTATATCATATGCATTTTCCTTCTGAATTCCAGAGGCTCGGTTCAGTGATTATGGTGTGCACGTTCTATGTTTTTCCCCCCTAGAGTACTGGAGAGAGAGAAAAAAAAAGGGAAATATTATACTTAAATAGGCTTGCACACATTTATTACTACTTTTGTCCTCTCAGTGTGCTTCAGTTTTTTGTGTCCTCTTTTATTTGGTAGAAGAAATCCCATGGAAGAAAAAAGGAGAAAGCCTATAAATCCTTCTAATCTAATAATAAAGATTAAACGAGACAAACCTTGTTTTTGTAACACAGCATTTCCAAATTACCCGTTATGTGAATTGGAACTTAATTACTGACCAACAGAATATCAATTCCCCAGTATCTATTGGGCCTTCATATCCAGACAGTTGGTGGTAAAACATTTTATTTTCCTTTTATTTTAAATATCTTGAGTTCCAGGAAGTTCAGACTAATGGAAAGCTGAGAATAAAACTGTATTAATTTCATATTTTGTGTAGTCTATCAGTGAAACATAGAAATTTTTTTCCTCTTAAGATAAAATACATTATGCTTTATTGTCTTATTAAAATGAGTTATTAACCAGTTTTTTTGTTAAATGACAGGTGAATTAACCACTGATTTATAATTTTTTCTGCACTCTTACTTTTTAAACTCTTTTATATTCTTCTGATTTAAAAGGTGTGTTACTAGTATGAATACCTCATTAAATGATATATTTTTACCAAGGTAGTCTTACATGATTTATTTTTTATGTGTGAAATTTAAGTATCAGTGATTATGCAAGAAATTCAAAGATTCTTTTCATGAAAGGGAACACATCTTGTTGCTCCAATATTATATAATTATACTCTACATAGAGAGTTACTGTTGTTCTTACAGAGCCAGAAGATGGACCAGCCTGTTTGTCTCTCCTTTGTCTGTAGAGCTCGGGAGAAAGCAGAGCTGTTAAAGTGTGCAGATTTTTTACTTATTCAGTTTACTAGAAAGTGTGAGTGACACACACCAAAAACATGAGAGACACACTTGAAGACTGAAAGGAATAGTGGTGGAAAATGCTCCTTCCCAGGAAGACAATTACTAATTGGAGGGTGTATTTTTGTGAAGATTTAAGTCACAGACCATACATAGCAGACTTGCTTTATCACATAATCAGGGCTCATGGTAAACTTGCAGTTGGACTGAGATTTAAAAAAGAACTTTAGAAACTTTAACTTGTATCTTGCTGAGTTATGTATTACCATCTTCATTTTAATGAGAATGTTTATTATTTTCATGCTGCGGTTTCTTTTTGCCACTGGTAGGAAAATGACAATGACTATAGATTCATATTCTTTTTTAAGCAGTTCTACATGTTTTACCTCCCAACCTGAGTAGCCTATAAGTAATATCCTGGATGTTAAGGTTGCAAAATTTATCAGAAATCTTTGAGTTTTAAGGGAAAGAATAAGAACAAATGTAAAAAGTGAGGCCCAACCACATGCATGTGTGTTTTAGGTTAAAAGGATTAATGATTTAATTACTTTCAAAATCTGAGTATTATAGACATTTCTGTGTCTTAGTCTTATAAATTATAATATGTATCTTACATGTGGTTAAATTTTCAACCTGTCTTGTTCTGCCATGCTTATACCCTATGCATACTATATTTTTGTTTATTAAATTATTTTTTTATCAAATGAAAGAGAAATATCCTTAATTATAAAACAGTATTAATACTTACAGAATGTAAGGAAACTCCAACAACCATTATACACTAAACACCAAAAGGAATTAATGCCATCCTGCTCTCTGCTTCAACAAATAGAAGCAATGTCCTTATTCTTTAACAAGAGCTCACTAAAAATATATCTGAATGATGGAATGCTCAGCAAAAAGAAATATCTGAAACTTAGTCATTGACAGAGTTATTTCAGAGCTTTTTGATATATCTCCCATCTCAACATTTTTTGTTAATAAAATATGGTTTACGAAGGCTTGAATTCTTTCTGCTACTTACAGGGTAATGTTTAATTTGCCTTGGCCAACTGTCCACCATGGTAAGAAGAAATTTGAACTACAAAAGACAGGGGAGAGTTATAGACATTACCCACACAGCAAAACAAGGCTCAAGTAGGAATATTTCCAGCAAAAGCATGCAGCAACACAGCAAGGCACAAACAAGCCAGGAGTTTATTGTAAAGTGTTGATTATTAATTTCCAAAATAGGGGATAGAGGAAAGAAATAAGCAATAAGGTACAAAGAAATAAGGTATGGTTAGAGATGTGAAGGTTGGGGGTGGTCTTGGCTGCAGTGACCATGAGATTCTGGAGTTCAGTAACCTGTGACAAGAAAGTAAGGTAATGAGAAAGTTATCAACTCTTGACTTAGGAGAGATAACTTTGGCCTCTTCAGGGAATGTTCTTGGAAGAATCCCATGGGAATGTGCCCTAGAAGGAAGTGGAGTCCCTCAAGCCAGTCAATATTGAAGAATCTCACTTACTCCAGGCTCAAGAAACATAGAATTATAGAATCCTAGACTGGCTTGTGTTGGATAGGACCTTAAAGATCACCTCGTTCCAACCTCCCTGCCATGCACAGTGACACCTTCCGCTAGACAAGGTTACTCATCCAACCTGGCCTTGAACAATTCTAGGGATGGAGCGGCCACAACATCTCTGAGAAAACCTCCTATGCCTTAGCACCCTCACAGTAAAACATTTCTCCTAATATCTAATCTAAACCTACTCTTTCAATCTGAAGCTATTCCCTCTTGTCCTCTCACTACATGCCCTTGTAAAAAGTCCCTCTCCATGTTCCTTCCAGTCTTCCTTCAGATACTGGAAGGCCACAATTATGTCACCTGAAGCCTCTTCTCTAGGCTGAACAGTCTCAGCCTTTTCTCACAGAGGAGGTGCTCCATGCCTCTAAACGTCTTGGTAGCCCTCCTCTGGACTCTTTCCAAGATACTGATGTCCTTCCTGTGCCGGGGACCCCAGAGCTGGATGCAGTACTCCAGGTGGAATCTCCCAAGAGTGAAGTAGAGGGGCAGAACCCCATTCCTCAACCTGCTGGCCACCCTTCTTTGGATGTAGTCCAGGATATGATTTGCTTTCTGGGCTGCACACTCACATTGCTGGGTCATGTTGAGCTTCTCATCAACCAACACCCCCAAGTCCTTCTCCTCGGAGCTGCTCTCAATTAATTTTCTGCCCAGTCTATATCTGTGCTTGGCCTTGCCCTGCCCCTGGTGCAAGACCTTACACCTGACCTCAACAAATAGGTTGGACCAGATGACCTCCAGTGGTCCTTAACCTGTGATTCTACAATTCTGTTGTTATTGAAAAACATACCTAACAACAATATAATGGTGAGGGAATTAAATGCTGGCCTGATTTGTGCAGCCAAATGTGTAGCTTGTTACACTTTTTATACAAAAACTTATCAGAAACATGATACTAAACAATTTCAAACAAATCTTTAGTGAATATCTTCTTTAAAAGCTTACAGAAAACTGGTGAAACATTAAACTCTCATGGAGATTATGTATAAAGTATATAATTTATATGTCAAAACACAACAGAATGAATGTCCCAAACAAAATGAGATACACTGCATAATTACTACTTAATTTCAAATTCCTATCTGAAGATATTCTTGGAATAAAACTCTATCAAAATACTAGGTACCTCCAAATCCAGTTGTGGATATAATTATGTATTCATTCATTGCCTTGAAGTTAGGATAAAGGTACATTTTGAAGTGAGTTAATGGCTGTATGCCTTAATTCCCTTTTTTTTTCTCAATGAGGTATCAGAATCACAGAATGATTGCAGTAGGAAGAGTCCCACTGTGGAAGTCCTAGAGTGGAAATGTCCAATCTAGTTCAAATCTGCCAGTCAAAGGAGGATCAGCTAGAATAGGCTGTTGAAGACCAAATCCAGTAGAGCTTTGAAGATCCCATAGCCTCTCTGGAATATTTTTTCCAGTCTTTGACCATTCCTAGAGTAAAAGTGTTCTTTTTTTTTTTTTTATTTAAGTGTGTTTAAGTTTGTGACTGTTGCTTCTTGCCCCGACACTGAAATAGTCTGGCTTGATCTTCCTCATACCCACCTATCAGTGAGCTGGTACTCTGAAATACTCTCACGTTGTTTAACAGTATAACGCAAGCAATATAAAATATGAGTAGCAAAAAAAAAGTACACAGCTTGAGAAAGCTGTGTACTTATTTTATGCTTATTTTATTTATTTTTTGTTCCTTCAGATGTTAAAAGCCTGTTTTTACAGAATATGATAATATATTTTATGTATCTTTCTTCTTTCACTTCATTTTCTACATATTAAATAGGTCTTGAAATTTCTTATTGTTGTAGACAACTGCCACACAGTATTGGAGAGCATTAAAAATGTAAGGATGCTCAGAAACAAACAAGCAATATAGACTAATTACCATTTTGGATTATGTGGAGGTGTGCTTATATTTCAGTTACTAACTTTTACTTATTTTATATACATTCTAGACCAAAAAAAACATTTTTAAAGCATTCTCTTAATTTTGCATAGCTCAGTTGCTGGTAAGACAACAGATGTACTTGTCTGACCTAAATGGACAGGCATAGTTGTCATCACTTCTTGCAAAATTTAAACAAAATTTCTTAAATTCACTATAGGTTGTATTATAGAAGAGGAGAAAATTTTACCATAAAGTTCAGATTATAATTAATCCTAAAAAAACTATTGCTATCTGCTTTCAATCCATCCATACAGATGTCAATGAAAGTTCTACAACAGGCAGGAGTCAGATAATATGCCAAAATTCTTTGGAATCATAACTGGAATATGCAATAAATAAGCTGTCTGTTTTCTTGAAAAGGGTCAATAGAATTAAAACAAAAATATGTAAAAGCCAGTGTCCTTGGTATAGGATTTGTCAAAGATTTATCCAGAGCATAAGTTGTTTTGTTGGTTTGGGTTTTTTTTTAATATGAGCATAAGTTTTTTAATAGACTGGTTTAAAAATATATTAAGACTAGAGGGAGATACCACAGGGCAGGATCAAAAAGCTTGGTGTGGGTAATAGGATCACTGCGTTTTGTGAAGAATGTTTATGTTCCCCAAAAAAGAAATAGAAGTGACACTAGAGAGGCCTGAGAAAGTACTGGATTCTTGTTCAAGGGCCCTGTCTCTGCAGAAAAGATTTGAAAGAATTGAAATAGCTAGTACAAAGATACAAAGCCCAGCACCTATTAATTTGGTTTCTGGATTTGGTCTAAAAAATGTTATTTGAAGGCATCGATGGCTGGCATTTGAGAATTAATCAGGGCTTTGTTTTTGAGAAAACATTTTTGAACTCAAAGACTGAACTTTACTAAAACAGTGTTTACAGATGATAAAAGAATTTTGATTTGTATAAAAAAAAAAGGAAGGAAGGAAGGAGGAAGGGAGGGAGGGAGAGAGGAAGAGAGAGAGGCAGGCAGGCAGGAAGGCAGGCAGGCAGGCAGGGAGGGAGGGAAGGAGGGAGGGAGGGAGGGAGGAATATAGTTCTCAGCATAGCTGAGAGAATGATGCATTAGTGTAGCCAGACATTAATTGAAGAGAAATTGCCACTGCATTATATTAGCAAAAACCATACTGTGGTTTTTTGTTTTGGTTTGGGATTTTTGTTTGTTGTTTTTTTTTTTTTTTAAATATTTATAATCTTCCTGATCCTCTCTAAATATGTCCTTGACACTACAAAATACTTCTTATCTTGGATAAACACCCAAAATGTCACACATAATATGAACATTTTATGCTCAACTAGAATACCAAAAACCCAAGAAAATTGTATTGACACAGATCAAACACTTTGTGTAATATGTCAACAATGTCTACCAGTTAATTTATTGCAGAAATATGTTTCTATTAGTTTATCTAATGATCATTTCTGTCATCCACTTTCATAGAGAAAAATCAACAAAAAATTAGAGTGGACACAGTTTTATTCCTACAAATAATACTCCTCTATCAGCTGTTTTGGTTAAGAAGATCAGTATGGGTACATTCTTGTCAAATATTCGACTTTTGAACAGGAATATCCCTGAGGAATACCACAAAAAGTTATTATTTGCAAAGTGATCTGTTTTAAATACTTGCTTTCACATTTTAGCTTGATTGTTGTAAAGAAATAAAAGATAAAATGCTCCAAAAAGATACACAAAATGTTATTCAGCATTCCATTTCTAGCAACAATATACAATTCTATACAAATAGTTTATGGGATACCTTACCTGAGATATATTCTGATAATGAATATATAGAATTCCACAAATGTGCAATGAAAAATCTGGGATGGACCAATCCTTTGAATCAATAAAGGCCTGGAGTTGAAAACATAGAAAGCAGGTTTGAAGAGAAAAGTCTGAAGATTGTTGTGAACATGTTGAATGCAAATCATCAGCATGTCCCTGCAGATTGAAAGTCCAGTCACAAAATCTTTTTTTTTTAGAAAGAGTTGATCTCTGTTCTTCGCTTGTGAAACTGTGTGCAGCATACTGTGTCTAGTTCTGGCCTCCCCAGTATTGGAAAGACAGTAACACACTTGAGCAACTTCAGTGAAGGACCATCAAAGCTGTCTTGGAATATGAGAAAAACTAGGTTGATAAAAGGGAAGAAAAGGGTTTACTGTGGTAATGGTCACACATGGAAACATTTTTCCTGAAGTGGTTGTGAATCTCCATCCTTGGAGATTTTCAGAACTTGACTGGACATGGCTCTGAGTTTTAACTGGATGTGCTTTATGCTGGAGGTAAAACTAAGTAACTGATAGTTTTCCTTTCTAAAATACATGAATCAGTGATTCCATATGGGAGGAGTTAAACCTGGAAGGTCAGATTTACCCCTGGTGTTACTGCAGTTACAAAATCATTGGAATTAATTTGAGAAGAGGTATTTTGGTACATTGCAGGCTTACACCAATTAAGCATTGTAGCTAAATGCAACCTCCAAATGTGGTCCATCGAGGAAGGTGCCTACATGTGGACTTTAACTTCTGCTATTACTTAGGGTTTTCTTCTGTTTCTTTCTTTTGAAGAGACACAATGAGGGAAAGTTTTCTTTAGGTATTTCATTTACTAGTTTGGTCTGTTTAAATAAACCGTATAGAAATTGGAAGGCTAATTTACACACGTAAATTTGTTATTTTTAAATAGTTAATTTGCACAGTTTTGGGTACATGAAACTGATAAGAAAATCTTCATGCTAAAATGAACTAGTTTTCAGTATGCTGCATGTAACTTCCAAACCCCACCCCCCCGGCAACACACAAAAAAAACCAAAAAAAAAAAAAAAAAAACAAAACAAAACAAAACAAAAAAAACCTTCCCCAAAAAAACCCTCCCAGCATAATGATGTTTTCTTAGATCTAAAGTGAATAATGTTCAAAGTTCTTACTGGCCTTAAGCACTGCAGAACTTAACCATCAGTCAGGCTTCAAATCCATTTTCCTTAATACTTCATACAATAATTATCATCACTATTTCCCCCCATCTTTTCACAAATATCTGCCTTGCTGGAGGTTAGATTTTGCAATGGCCCTATCCGAAGAGTGAAGAAATACTTTGAGTTCACTCAGTAAGGTTATACCGTGGGCCAGTGCTCAGGTACAGCAAGATTCATTAAATATTTCACACAAGCCCCCAAACATTAGGTTCTACTCTCCAGCAGGCAAAATGCATCTCACACTGAGGCTTGTTTTTGCACCTTTACAGTTGCCATCAACAAGTATACTCAACACTGATGTTTCTAGTGTTCCAGAGAAAGTAATTTACCCTGCAAAATAATGTATTTGTGGTCATTCTTGAATGACATGAGGAAAAATGAAAAAAAAAAAAAGGATTTACCTAAAATTTCACTTTGCCTCAACTTATCAAATCTATTCAAAAGCAAGACACTGCAGGTGATACTGGCCAGAGAGTCTTGAAGTCACTGTCTTAAACCTGCAAGATGGATGACCCAAATGAATAGTTTCGATGCATCTATTTAGGTGAAAACCAATTAAAAGCTGCTAATTAGAAGTAGTTAGAATAGGAGCTCTTATTTGCCTTAAGTACCAGCCAGAAGAAAAATAAATGAGCTATTTTGCAGGGATATACTGTATATTTTTATTCATTTATCTTTCCTTTTGGAAGAAATTTCTTTATAGTGGAATGCTGTTACCCTGTTATGTGTACCACAATGGCTGAAGATTTAAAAATAATTGAAATTCTTACATTTAAATATTTTTTTTAGCCAATAGAAATTAAGCAAAGGAAGAGAAAGGACTATGTTACTTTATTTCAGGAAGATTGTAATTAATTATTTACTAGAATAAAATAGATAAAAGATACAGTTCCAACAACAACATATATTGTAAAAAGGGTTTTTGCTGTAATGGCCCTAGAATATCATTCTGAAAATAGTTTCACTAGCTAAACGATGTCTCTGACAGAATAGCTGAAAGTACCATAATATACTTAAGCTCCAGTTATGATTCTGGATATGAAAAAAAATAGAACAAGTGTGTGCCAGGAAACACATGAGGAAAAAAAGATGATGAATGGAAGGAATATATGACTGCTATTGAGAGATGGAAGAATATAAAGTGATAGTAGAGTAGCTGGTTACTAATTCAATTTAAAGTAACACCACACATTTTCATTTTGAAAAAGCTATTAAGAAACGCTTAAAAATTATATACTTACATTGGAATAGAGTATCAAAAGGGTGAAGACAGGTGAGGGGAAAAAAAAGCTTCCTCTCTTTACACCTATGTGGGTCATTTCTTTCTAGAAATTCAGAGTCAACTACTTCCCTCCATGAATAATCATATGCATACAGAATGGTTTTTGTGTATTTTCATAATATTTAAGGACATTCTTCCAATCTAAATTTTGTGAAGATATTCATGGTCTACGTGCCTCGTACGAGATGTATTTATGGAAGCACTCAACTTTGAAAAGGTTATCCTAGATAGAGATTAATTTTGAGATTGTAACTGTGTGTGGTGGAAAACTACATTTGATACCATGAATATCTGTTGACACTTTGATGATACATTTCTCTAAATGGTCAGACAGTGAATTTATTGATACATTGCTTTATCAGGTTGTCAGATGTTAAAACTAGACAACATATTTGTGTTGAAATATACTGCATTCTTTGCTGTTGTTAAAAAGGCAGTGTATTTATTTAAAAGAGAAATTTGACTTTTTCAAAAAATGATGCATCTAAACTCAGAGATCACATACAGTCAATATATCAATATGAATAAAGTGAAGAACCTGTTTCAACAAGCATAATTTCTAATTTGATAAGAAATTACTTTGGTTTACTAGTTGATACATGGCATCTGTCTCAATATGAAATCTTCTTTATTTGCAGGTTTGAGCAGATGATTCATGTAGTATATGTTCTGATATTCAGCACATAGGTTTCAATAAGAGATATAACTGATTCAAGTACAACATATCTGATTCAAGAGGAAGAACATCTCAAGTGATGAATAATTTATGTGTCTTTCAAAAGATGATATATCTATGACCTGTATCAAATTTACTAAACATTGCTTTTTTCAGTGTGCGGTGTGTAAGATTTTCTTGATCTCAGTAATACATGATTTATATTCCTGTTGATATTCTAACACAGCCATATCACTTTTACTTTTGTAAGTGAACAAAAAATAGATGTCAAGAGAAGCAAAAACACACATTACATCTGCAATCAATTAAATCTCAACTACAGTTCCAAATCAATTGTGATACTCCAGTCTCAATTAACCATAACATTGTATTACCTGAGTAAAAGCCTTATTGATATTTTTTCACTTTAAATATTTTTCAAACATTTTACTATATTTTAAGGTAAAGTTTATATTAACAAATACTTCAGAAAAATAAGAGAAATAGTTTTGCTAAAAATACTCACATTAACGCTACCCAATTTCACATGCCTCTTCAATTTTTCAAAACAGCTTTAGGCAGCCTTAGTCTTTCTTCTCCATTAAACTTGAACTTTCATAACATTATTGTCTATTTCATAATTTTTTTTGAGGTTGTAAAATTGAAATTAATTCCATTCCCTTTGTTGTACATAAATACATATACATTATTTCTCTTGTCTTTTCTGTCATTTCCTGTATGTTTCGCAGGAAAGCTTATCTAAGTTTGTGTTGCTTAGTAACAGTAAATAAAATCTAGTTTTTATTTCAATTTTAATTGCCTCTTTCTGTACAATCATAAATTCTCTTTTTTTTTCAGATGCAAAGAACAAAACCTTTTATAGTAATTGAAAAGATAAGACTGCCAAGGTTTTCTACAGAAAAATCTGCTCTTTCTTGTTCCCAATTTCTTTCCCAATGATGCTCAATATTTTTCTGCCTTTTTTTTTTTTTTTAATTGATCAAATTTCTATGACTAATTTCACTAGCTCAGGATTCAATTAACTCCTACTATGGGTCATATAAGCTTTTGGGATAAGTCTTCATTACTATTTGAAGGAAAAAAAAAGAAAAAGAGTATATTTCATGTGGAATGAATTCACATTGTATATTGTTGAAAAACAATTTCCACGATATCATGTTCAAAGGCTAACAATTATGGCTTTACAAATGACCAAATTCATTGTTCTTTACAATTTCCCTCCATGAATAATTTGCTTGCTTAGCAACAATTATAGTCTTCTTGGTCATGAACCTACCAAAATTCTGTATTCATTAATTTTTCTTTACATTCAATTATTTTAAGGATGGGGATCAATTTTGAGCCAGTGTGCCCACCTGGGGCAAAGAACACCAATGGCATCCTGGCTTGTGTCAAAGACAGTGGCCAGCAGGACTAAGGAAGTGACTATCCCTCTCTACTTGACACCTGGGAGGCCAGACTTCGAATCCTGTGTTCAGTTCTGGACCCCTCACTTCAAGAAAGAGCATTTTCAGAGAAGGGCAAAAAAGCTGTTAAAGAGTAAATCATATGAGTGGCTGAGGGAGCTGGTGGTGTTTACTTTGGAGAAAAGCAGACTCAGGAGAGACCTTATGACTCTCTACAACTACCTGAAAGGATGTTCTAGACAGGTGGGGGTCAGGCTCTTCTCCCAGCCAACTAGAGACAGGACAAGAGGAAATGGCCTCAAGCTGCACTAGGAGAGGTTCAGGTTGGACATGAAGAATTTCGTCACTGAAATGATTGTCAAGCATTGGAATGGACTGCCCAGGGAAGTGGTGAAGTCACCATCCCTGGAAGTGTTTAAGACATGGCGGGTGTGGCACATTTAGTTGATACAATTGTGTTACAATTTAGTTGATACATGATTTGGTCAAAGGTTAGACTCAGTTCTTTTCCAACCTTAATGATCATGTGAAATAGCTGCACTGAATTTGGTTCACTCAGCATGGAATAACTAATGAAAGGAATTTACTGCATAGAATACTTTTAGAGAATTGAGATGACACAGAGACAGTTAAATGATACAATTATCTCTAAAAATTTACTATTGCACATTTGTAGTAATTTACTGTGGAGCTTGTGCCACAACAGTCCAGTGCCCATTTTGAAGCTGTGGGAGATAAATAGTTGTTAATTAAAAATTCAGGTAACGTTAGTTAGAAAAAAATTCAAATATATGAAATATTTAATGTTAGACTATAGGTGTAGAAGTCGGTCAGATGTTCTTAAGAGGTCAAAATAATTGGAAAAAAAAAGGATTAATAAATATAGCAGGTTGCCATATTAACCACTAAGTGTTTTCTCCAAAGTTCAAGTTCCTGCTGACTCAAAGACAACCTCTTCCACTTTATGCAGCTCGTTTAGACGTGATTTCAATTATAGATTGTGAATAGAGGATTATTCTCTTTTAGCTTAATTATCTGCATTCATATGTTAAATTCTGGATTCCGGAATATAAAGTGAAGTAAGTTCCAGCATAAATGCGTGAGGAAAAAGTTTCAGAACACAAAGTCCCTAAATAGGCTAGGGGTTTTTTTGGTTTGTTTTTTTGTTGTTGTTTTACTTATTTTTTACCCTTTAAAATAGATTAAAACGAACAAAAAAGCCTCAAAGACAACAAAAATCCCATGAAATGATCTTTCAGTATCTTTTTCTTGCAAGTTCCTTACATTTACTACTCAGAAGAATTGTTTTTCTCTTTCCAGTCAGTATTATAATTAAGAAAGCACACAGAGTTACTGTGCTTTCATTCTGCAGGCTATATACATTTTAATGCAGATCAATAGGGTAAGAATAAAACAAACAAACAAACCCCACCAACAAACTGGACTTTCAGTTATTTGTTTGTTTATTTGGTGGGGAAGGCAGAGTAGTGTTGATTGTTAGGGGGTTTTTTGCTTCTAATGTTTACTTAACTAATATGCTGATCAAAATGCTATGTATTAAAAAGTGCCATTCTTTAAAAATGTAAGATTTGAAAGCATTGATTTAAAGAAATGCTTAGAAGCTACCACTCTAAGCAATGAGTTTCAGACATAGGCTCTGACAATTTTCAAAGTACATGCAAAGTTTGCATTTCAATAAATCAAATTCTAAATTAAAGCCTAATAAGCAAGCATGAAAATGATGGCTACACAATTAAAAATGCCTTGCGTGACTTGAATAACATCAATGGGTTTTTGTAACAACTTCCAGGATAAAATGCAATCCTCCAGGTACAAGGGAAAGAACTAGTCCAATAAAGGCAACTAGAACAAAGCTGAAAGCTACTTTTGCTTAACAATACTAGATTTTTTTTTTCCCTTGACATTGTGATCCTGATTATGATACATCTGTGATGAATTTGAAACTTCTTCATAGAAATTGAGTCTTTAACACTTAGTCTTATTCCACTTTCCTCAGAGCTAATACCATAGATTAAATTAACAAGTAAACAAGTAAACTTAGATAAAAATTAAAAATATTTTTTACCAGTGAAAAATATCAGAATAATTCATTTCTCATTCAAGAGAATTAGAGTTAATGTTTATATATATATGAGGATCAATAACTTGACAATAGTAGTTTTCAGAATAAATTAGTGGTTTAAAATCACATTGTCCAGAAAACATACAACCTCTATTGTAAAATGCTTTTTTGTATATTGTTTGAAAATATTTTAAACTTATAAAGCAGTACAGTTTGGATATAGTACATTTCTAAAACGATTCACTGTTTAGAAGTCAATCCTTTCTCCCTACTATGCAATGTCCTAAGGTTTTGTTGCTTTCTTGTTTTGTTAGGGGTTTTTTTGTTTGTTTTTTTTTTTTTTTTGAATCAAAAGAAAATGCTATGTATGTTGCAATGAAAAAATAAAGTATAAATGGCAGAAATTTTCACCAGTGCCAATATCAGAAGACTAGAATAATGCAAGTTTTTCACCTTGTTTTTAAGTAGAATCAGTAAAATTAACAGTGTGATTATGTCAGGATTCTCATATACAGCAAGAAATTAGATCACAATATTAGATATTAACAATTCTATATTTTCCATTATTCTTATTTTACACTGCTTCTAGTTTTGAACTTCATGTGTTGCAGACTAGAATGTCATCAAGAACTCTTGCAGAGATGTTGTAGAAACTGTCCACAGCCACTGGAAACAGTTCTGCCTCTTTATTCACTGAATCTCTTATGGAGAATACTTTGAGTGAAGTTTCTTTATCTATATTGACTATTTAACCAATGTCAGTGAAGTTTCACAGAGCTAAGCATATGAAAACTTAAAGCTTTGTGCAGTTTCCATTCTAAGCAATAAAAAGTTAGTATGGCATCTTCATATTTGACTGTTTTGTTTGTCTTTTCTTTGCTTTGTATATTTTGTGCATCTCTGTTAAGGATGTCTATTGACTGCAACAATTTCCTGATATTCTGCTAAGGCTATTGGGAAGTAAGTTTAAATTAGCAGCATATATGGGTTTATACAGCCATTTCTTATTATAAGTTGCTGACATTCTTCTAACTTTTCCTCACAGTACAGTCTCCTGTGTATTTTAAATTTTGCAACAATGAAGAAAAACAAAACAAAATCAACATAGTTTGTTTTTACGAGACTAGCAGCATACACCGAATCTTTTTTTTCGACTTTCATATGAATGTTGGTCAAGAAACCCTATCCAAAGCTTGAAACACTCAGAACCCTGCAAAAGTCCTATGCTTAGCTTCAAGGAAAATAAATGCAGCTCACTGTTTGTGAATGTCTGCTTCCAAATAGCCTGGAGGATGACATGGTGAGCATCACTACATGAAAATAAGTGAGAACTGATTAAAAGTGAAACTGACCCTTTTAAAAATAATGCTTAAATGGAAAGGAATTTTTAATAAGTCTCAGCTTATGTCATTTCAGGTTAATTTGTGCTTCTTGCAAGACAAAGGGTATAACACTTTAAATGAATAATATTTTCAAGGGAAGGAGAATAGATATACTTTGGCTGTGTTTAGTTTGTGGTAGATTTTTGTCAGAAGCAGAACATACATTAAATACTATTTCATATGTGATTTTTTTTTTTTTTTTTGAAAATGATTTTCAAGAATGGAAACCAGAACTTAGAGAGGAACTCTGTGTAACAGTGAAGGAAGTCAATGTTGTAAAATGTTAAATGGCTGTTTTTCTCTTAAATAGATACTGTGAATATACAAATAAAAACAATTAAAAAAACCCTATAAAACCCACAAACCACCACCACCAAAAACTCAAAAAAACCAGAAACAAACAAACCAACAAATACGTCCCCCCCACCCAAAAAAAACCAAACAAACAAAACAAAACAAACAAAAAAAAAAAAAAAACAAAGCTAAATCTTATCTGAGACAAGAGAAGTGTGCTGGTTTTGGCTGGTATAGTTATTTTTCTTCAGTGTCTGGCATGGGACTGTGTTTTGGATTTGTTGTGAACACAGGGTTGATAATATAGAGATTGCTGAGCCAAAGCCTTTTCTCTCTTTGTAGTGCCACAATGGTGAGGAAGTTGGGAGCGCACAGGAGATTGGGAGGAGATACAGCCAGGATAGGTGATCCAAACTGACCAAAAGGATGGACCAAAACAGACCGTATGACATCATGGCCAGTATATAAAGTGGGGAGAAAAAGGAGGAAGAGGGGTTTATTTGGAGTGTCTGTCTTCTCAAATAACCATTATTTGTGATGGTGCCCTGCTCTCCTGCAGATGGCTGAACACCTGCCTGCCAATGGGAATGAATAAATTAATTTCTTGTTTTGCTTGCTTTTACATAGCTTTTGCTTTTCATATTAAAATGTCTTCATCTGAACCCATGAGTTTTCTAGCTTTTACCCTTCCAATTCTCTGTCCAATCCTGCTGGTGGGGGAGTAAGTGGCTGTGTGGTACTTGGTTTCTGGCTGGGGTTACACCATGAGAAAGTTTTTTGTATGGGACAGCAAGAGAGGTATGAAATTTTGTTTGTTTTAAAACAGTTACATTTTAAGGCCTGTCCACTTTCTTAAAATTAAACTTCAGTCATTTGCATTGGTACTTATATTCTATTTCAACTGGTTCTTCTGCTACAAAGAAAGATATCCCTGCAGCAGCTATTCTGGGTTTTTATTAGTAAACCTGCTAGATAATCTGAAACTTCCATTTACTTAATTTCAGACAGCTTATTTTCCCCTCAGCTAGAGGTACTCTAGATGTTTTCAGAGACTTTTTCATCTTCCAGGCTTTCTCATTTGCTTCTGCTTGAAGTCCAAGGAGCTTCCAAATTGCTTAGTTAGTAACATCCTTCAGATCACCAGACCATGACTGGTATCCCAAGGCCTTTGTTGAATCAAAGCTCCATTTGCTAGTTTTCCTGTTAGCTCATTATAGGGGCCATCATCACCTGACAGAATTACTGAATAGTTAAAGAACAACTAATTAATTATTATTGTTTTGGGGCTACATTTTCGTTATTTATTTTAATATTTTAACTCTCTGCTTTGATTTTTTTATTTATTTTTTTTTTAAATTCTCAGAGATGTTTTCCATTGGTTGGCTTCTGGTCAGCATTCCTGAAGAAGAAATGTGTATGCACTTAAGTCAGATATACTATTCTTAATTGTAGGAAAAGCTTATTTAAAGTCTGTCCTGTCAAGTTATCCCAGAGCTCACCATTTTGACTATGAAATGCTAATGTTTTTGTTTTGCTAGGGCTGTTACAGGGTAATCCAGCAAAGTGTAGGTCAGTGATGCCTTGGCTTTCAGCTTGTGTATTTCATAAAGCTCTAAATCTGTCTGTCAAGAGAAAGACCAGAGATATAACAACTGTTAGTTAAATCAAATCACTTCTACTAAATTGGACAAATTCGGTTAATCTCTGATGCACCTTGGCCCATGTCCATGTGCTCAATCTCGTGGGTGAACCAAACAATCCAAGAATACCATAGAAAAAACTGTCTGCAGGGACATCTTTATATGGACAAAAGGATGTTACTAATACTTGGTGTACAGATATGGCTGGAAACAACTGCTAAGATTTTTCATGATAATAAATGTTAGATTCTAAACCTAATAAGTTAAAATTAATTTCTGGTTATGTTAGGGTTCAGTTTTAGTTTTTCAGTATGTCCAGCTTAAATTTATATCTCTGATGCCTGGAACCCTGCAAAACAGACAACCTGGAGATATGATAGAAAAATACCTTTATTCCAGCTTAGGTCCGGATCCCCTGGGCCTCCGGCACGTCGACCGAAGGACCCCGAGCC
>JAWWEW010000131.1:52325602-52344605 GCA_035583185.1 Anabacerthia variegaticeps
CCTTAGAAATCCCTTACTTCTAAAGCTATAAAAATCCATAAAATACACCAAAAATACATAAAATTCTTAGGCATCATCTCCAAGATATTTTATTTTTCTTTGAAAATAAGTTATCAGAGTAGCAGAAATACCCAATGCAGCAGGATCTTGGAATCAACAACAAGAACAACAGATCACTTGTTTTCAAATATGGAATTTCAGTACATAATATTGCCTTCATCAGTACTTCTAATCTTATTAGTTTTATTACTCTTGTAAAGAGCTGGTACATTGCCCACACTGAAAGGAGGATTTCCCACTCAGACGTGATCTGTTTAACAGAGCAGTCATGTTTCACATCATTTTCCTATAGGCATAGCAATGAAATAAATGTACTAAATTTGACTCATAGTATGAGTGAAAAGTAGATATTTAAGTTGATCTTGTTTAATAATTTCAGCATAAATTTAATTCAGACACAGGTTTGGGTTTTTTTCACTGTTTTACATTTCTATATATAGTTTATATATAGATTGCATAATAGTACTTTAAAAGCAAAACAAAACATAAATCTGATGCTTTAAAATCATCACCCTTGATTAATAAGCTCATGTTTGTCAGGCCTTAACCCAGCTCTGTTCAGTCTTGCCTTTCTGTTTTGAGAGTACAAAACCTTATGACAAGGCTCATTTGTTATGTGCGGAGACACACAAGTCCTCCTTCATGAGATAAATCAGAATGTTAGAAGTCTGAAACACAGTTTTAATGCTAAAAAGGTAACATTTTCAGCTATGCAATGATACAATTAGCATGTCATGCTTTACAACTGAGCATCCACTAATAGGGAAATATGTTGCCTGCTGAATGTTAGAAGTCTAAGTGCATTTAACCTCTCAATCTTACTCATCTGTGGGAACCTGCATGAGCTAACACTACAAAGTAAAATTTAAAAAAAAGAAAATTTATAAATTAACAAATAAGAAAGGATGATGCATTTTCCACAGCAAAAGACTGTTAATGAGCAGTCTGTAGTGAGTCTGTCCTCCACACCTAAGGCTTGAGGAGTTAATACTCTTGTTAGAAACCAATAAATAAATGAACTCTAGCAGATCCTTTACTGTTCCTAAAATCCTATAGCTTAGGAACTTTTGCCCTACTTTCTAATGGTGAAGCTTCTCACATGTACTAATGATTGCTTTAAACATCTTTTCTCTAAGACTGCAGTTCAGTGACCTGGATTATGGATCTGATGGAAAGTCAGCAGCAACCTAGCAATTTTGGTAAAACCATAATTCTGGTATCCATGTTGTTTAGAAAGAATCCAAACTCTCCCTGTGACATCAGTAACTTGATAGATTTTGAAAAAAAAAAAAAAATAGTGAGAATTTGGAATAAGTGTGTAGAAGATAGACCACTATCAGTTAAAAAATAATGTATGGGAAAGTCAAATATGGCATGAACTAAAAATCTTACAATGTCACAGAAAACTGCGGTACCAACTATAGAATACAAGCCTAGCTTCAGTTTAGAGAGTCTAAAGTTGTGTATTGGGTGTCCAAGGCAGTGAGGACTGCAGGACAGCCTCTGGGAGGAGGGCAGGGCAGGGCTGCCCCGTGGTTCCAGTTGGCTTCAATTGGCCACAAGGGACCTACAAGAAGGCAAGCTGAGCCCCTCAATCAAGCTGGTGGTGGCTCTCTCAAAACATGTTACTAATAAATCATAAATACATTAAAAGGGAGATTTTAAGAATTGTCTTATGAGCAATTCTTCAGCATTCAATCAGGGGTATGTTTCACTTTTAACTTGCTGTCCTGTTTCAGAACTTTGAACATAAAACCAGCAGAGATTTTCCTCAGATGACCTCAGAGAACTTGGCTTGTATAAAACTAGGTCTGTGACATGCTGGATTTTTTCTATGAACTGCTTGAGGAGACTGGTTGCTTCAGTAAAAGTCTTGTCTCTTTAGTTATACTTCCTTCCCCTGTTCATTTCTCTTGAAGAAATTAGATGCAGAAAAACTATGTAATGGCCAATTCACTTGATATTTTTGGTTGATGTTTTGATCATAAATAATTTACGCTGGAATAAAAAAACACCTCTTGTTAGGTTGGAGGGAAAAAATGAGAACTGGCCCTTAAGTGCACACACACACAGACACTTGGCTTACAAAAGGAATAAAAATGACATGCTGACCTTTGGAGAGATATTTGTGATATTTTTAGACTCGCTACAATGTTCCAAACTTTCAAACAAAATATAAATATTTAAAGAAAATAAATAGATAGCAATTTTCCCAATATTAAAAGAAATACTTCCGGAATTGACAGTGGAGCAGCTAACACATATATCCCTGTATTAAATATAATCCTACTAGTTCTTAAACATTGAAGAAGCTGTGTCTCTAGTAGGTTTTACTGCAAGTTATGATTTTAAATGCAGATTCAGCCGTTCAAGTAAGAGTATATCACAATGGCAATGAGTGGTATTTGTGCACCAATTTTAATCTTGGGGAGCCTGTCTTTTTTTAATTATTTTTTTTTCCTTTGGTATAAACTATGGATATTTATAACAAAGAAATAAAATGCTTATGTGTAAAGCCAGTACATCCTGGTGCACCCAAAGAGAATAAAACTGAAATAATCTGAAAATTAATGCTTGCTTCCCATGTAATTTTCTCGAAGGTTCAAGGAGAATGTCTTGTCAAACATCACCCAAAAGACTGGCACAGGCTAAAAGCCATGTGACCCCCAAAGAAGAGAACAGCTAAACTACTATTACCATGTGACATTTTCCAAAAAATCTATTTCTCAAAAAAAAATCTCCTTGCCTTTTAAATTCTATTATTTTTGTTATAAGTTATTATGATGAGTTAGGTTGCTGATGTGTTAGAAAACATGCTATTAAAGAGAGTTATACCTGATACCTGTATTTCTTCCTACTATGAACTCCAAGAAAATTCATAGACTGTTTTACATTCTATGACAAGAAACAAGGAGAATGATTCCTTGCTGATGTCACACAATGAACACAGCACAACATAAGAACCTGTGGAAGTACAGTTGAAAGAAAAAAAATTCAATGACATTATGTTAGGCTCTATACAGCAAATAAAACCCTGTATTTTATGCCAAAGTACGAAGGGTAATAAATAAAACTTTCCCTCTCTACATAAAGTATTACAGTTGGCATTTAACCTTGCATAAACCCATAAACCGAACGGAGCCATAAAATCCCCACAAAATTTATATCGAGTATCCCAGGGATAACATATGCCATCCAGTACAGAAGTAAAATGAGCCTATATTTAAGAATGTTTTACAAAGATATCCAATATCTTCCAAAAACTGCAATTTGCTGATAGCTTAAAAATGTGAAGACAAAACTTATATACGGTTTTGTCATTCATTGAAAAGCTTCCTCATTTTGTTTGCTTTGTTTCCAAAATTGAGATCTTATGTTTTCTAAATAGCTAGTATTGTTTGAGACAAATGTTAGTATAACTTATGCACTTCAAATTAATGTGAAAAATGAATTATCATGATATATTTCAGGCTATCAATGCAAATCTAACAAGAGCTGTTCCCTTTCTATAGCTCCTGTTTTAATTTCACTGTTTCCCCTTGTTATCTTTTTTCTCACTGATAAAGCTCTGATTTACCATATCTAAACCTATTTTTCTCCTTTATCTGTTTAACTATAAAATAATGCTATAAAAAGCAAGATATTTTTCACATAAGGACACATTCCCATCTGACAAAAAGCTAGTCAGCCTTGTTTTTAAAAATGTCTGAAGGCAAATTGATCAAAACAACCTGATATATGCTAACAATTACTTTGGAGACATCCTCAGGAGGCCGTTCTATGCTATGAATTCTAAATGGACAGCAGCTTGCTACCTTGATGCTTCAGGGTACATCAGTCCAATGTAACTCTGGTCAGGGCAACTCTGAGCTTACAATAACAAGCCCTACTGAGAGACAGAGTATAATTGCACAGACTTACTACCAACTTTACCTTCAGACAGTTTGCTTTATAAGTCTAGACCAGCTTTCTTCTGCCAGCAAAACAACACATATCATCTTAAATAGAACATCCACAGTCTTCAGAAGTTGACTTTGCTTCACCCTCTTTATTGTGTAACCACAGGCTGCCCACTGTCACAAGTGTTGGATGCTGTGTGTTTTCATCATGAAGCTTAAGTCTCCCAAATCTCGTCCAAACAATCCAGATACTTTTCCCACTGATTCAGATTCCCACTGATTTAGCATGTTAAACACCATACTCCTTTCATAGAATACCACTTCAAAAGCATGAGGACTAGGTAGAAGGAGTGCAGAAAGGAGCCTTCTCCGTATAATTGAGGGTGAAAACAAAAGAAACTTGGAAGAAATAAAGTACATTATGGAAATAAGTACAGTAGTTTTAAACCACCACAAACCAGATCTACCTTTAAAATTTGTCATTAAAAATTAGTCTTACTTTACTTTGTTCTTAGAATTCTACCCTACTACAGAGACTTTTAATAGCCCCTTGTGTGTCAATGATGACTTACTGTTACCTGCATGAATAAATTAAAGACAGCATAGCTCTGTGGTGCCTATTGTGATACAATAACAAGGAAGCAATTAAAAGATTCAAAAGCTTGTGAACTCCATAAAAAGATACTGAAAGTAAGGTATCACAGTTTTGGTTAAGTAAGCATTTCATTAATACTATATTATTGTACTATACAATAAAGTAATATACTACAATAACACAAGCCTGCATGAAAATGCAATAGTACATTATTTTGTTGTTGTTTTTTTTCCTCCAGTACTAGTTCAAGGTGTACTGTATTACAGTCCTTGAGCTAATCCCATATGATTTTTTTTTTTTTTTTTTTGCTTTATGCTTTCTTTTTAAATATAATTCTTTAGGACAGCATATTTTCAGTGTTGCCAGGTTGATCACCTGACTTATTATCTAAGCTACTAATAGCTTCTCAGCACGGTATTGATTACAGCAAGGAGACAAAAATGTGTATAAATTTTAAAGCCTGTTTCTTGTACAAGGAAGTATGGAAGCTTTCTTACATTTTGTGTTGTTAGAATTTGCTGCCTTTTTTCCATCTTTTTTTTTTTCTTGTCTCTCCCCCACAACCACCCACCCATTGTCACTTTGTGAATACTGAAACACAACACAACACAACAAAGAAGGAAGAACACACAGTTTAGCAAACGTTTCCTAACCATGGAGCCTGTCAAACATTCCCTATCACAGTTCTTGCTGGCAGTCAGCCTTCAGCTGTTTTAAAGTGTGACACACAATTTTCTGCTCTTCTTCGTAAAAACACATCACTTTTTAAGGTTAAGTTTGTAACAGAAATATAAAAGTTATTTGGATATGATCCAGTATTTTTTTTTTTTCATGTAACTAGACCCCAACTGCCTTGCAAGACCAAAGCCTAAGAACAGTGTTCTCTAAAGACGAAATCACTGCTATATGTGTTCATAAAGAAATTTCAGAAGATACCCTCTCTTTTTAAGTAGATGTTGTCACTGTTCTTTCTGACAAATGAATTAGTCAGATTCTTTTTCTTCAGTATCAGGTTTAAAATACAGACTTTTTCTTTGATAGAAAAATAAAGAGATTTTTCAGATCACATTTGATAATACAAATCCATACCTTTATTTATTTGTATCTCAAAAGAAGGTAAAATTGAGTATATTAATACACACCACTCAGATTTTTCAGCTATTATGCTAAAGTTTTCTTAAATTAGTATTAGCCACTTTCAGAAGACTGGTTAATATAATACGAATATTTCCAAATAGGTAAATTCCTTTAAACCCCACTATTCTTAATTTTAAAACATTTTTAAAACTTCATTTCTTGCTTTTTTATATGTCCTCTCTGAATATTCTATCATTAAATTTTATTGAAATAGTCTTAAAGATTTTTCTTTTCCAGTTTGACAGACTGAGGATAAATTGTTTCATACTTTCAGTCCTGTAACTGAATTTTTTCAAATAATGACATTATTGTTGAGAAATGAAACTGTAGTGACCGTGAAAAGTTAAGGCAATTTTTTTGTTACTTGTTGTTTGTTTCTTGTTTTAAAAAATGGCTTTTTTCAAACAAGGGATATCTAATTACAGTCACTTGAACTAGCATTTCTTAATTGTAATGTTTTATTTGTTCCTGACTACCTTTAATAATTATTTACTCTGGGTTTAAAACTAGTTTACAATTATAAAAAGAGTCAGTAACATTATTGTCTACTCATTTAAGAAAATTCTTTCCCCATAGTACTTTATGAGTATACAAAAAAAAAAAAAAAATGTGCTATATGTATAGGTGTATATTTTATTCTTTATGTAAAACTAAGATTTTGTCCTTTTTATCCATATTCTCTTAGAAAAACACCTGTTGGTAGGTGTGGGTTTTTTGTAGCCATGTTACCAGTTATGGATATCAAAGAGGGACTTTTAAGAGCAAGAAAGCAAATTGGATAAGTTAGTGAGTATTCATGCAGGACCTGAGAGGGAATATTTAATCACAGAACCACTTATGTTGTAAAAGAACTTTAAGACCATCGTCTCCAACAACTAACCTAACACCGCCAAATACACCACTAAACCATGTCTCTGAGGCCACATTTACATACCTTTTACATACCTGCAGGGATGGTGACTCAACCACTTCCCAGTCAGTTCCAATGCTTCATAACCCTCCAGTGATGAAATTTTTCCTAATATCTAATCTGATATTGAGAAACCAATATGTTCGTATGAGTGATGTTTGAGTCCATGTTCCTATAAGGGAACATGCTGGAACACCCCATACTGGTCTGTGCTGCACTCTAGTGGGGAGCATTCCTACCTGTCAGGAGAAGACACATGGTTTGGTTTGTTTACATAAGAACATAGCACAGAAGAGAGAGAGAACCTCTCCATCGATGGAGTATAAACAGTGTGCCGTGGGAATTAATTTAGATTCTGTCTGATACTGTGAAACAATGGGGCTCTCAGCAATTGATGGCACATGATTTACTCACTATGTATATTTTGCTTCCTGCTTCTAATTCTGCTTCACTATTTGCTGTTAGGCTTTTCTTACTGAGGTCTGGAAAGAGCCCTGCCCTCTGCCCAACTCTGTGATGCAGTACACATAGCCACAATCAGAAATCGTTTCACCTACTTATTAAATCAATCATTAAAATAACTCCCTTCCTTCCAACTACACTGGGATTTTAAACTTTTAAATAGATAACATTAGGGTAGTTTACTGTTCCCAAAGTTGTTAATTGCTCAAACAACTGTATAACAACTGAAGTAGAAGAATTAGAGAATCAGAATTCTAATTTCATTTTTGAATTCAAAAATAAAAATTTTCTAATCTGGGTTATTCAGAGAAAAAAATAGAATAATATGCCCTAAAATCTGGCAATAGAAAATGGTATAAAAATTAGATTCAATATATTTTTCAATGAATACTCTTATATTTGCAGTCACCGTATCAAATGTATAATGTTAGCTACTTTTTACTATTGCTAGAACTGGATATATGAATAAAGTGTGTGTGAAATATCTAATATTTATGCAAATAGCATTCTCTTCACCAAAATATGGCAGTATGGGCATATTTATCTGTATTCTGATTTTAAAATGTTAATCTTGTTGGTAAAAAGAAAAAAAAAAAAGGGTTTGATATATTTTATAAGTCTAGTCTTTGAATATTTTATCAATCTAGGCTACTGCTATCTTACATCAGTATCAAGTACTCAATATTACAGCAAGATTCCTGCAGGCTCAGCTCTGCTGCTCTGGACATCTGGCACACATGATGAACAACGTGAATGCCTTAAGCCTTTTTTTTTATGCCCATTAACTGCATGGTGAATGGCTGACAGGTAGGCCATTGAAGTCTTGTAAGGACATGCTCAGGGCAGATCCTCAACTGTGGTACCATTCCACAAAGTGCGAAACTACAGCTAAAGACCATCTGTTATAACAAGGATTGTGCACCATTGCCTTGAGAGTCTTTGAAGAAACCTGGAACAACAATGATTCTGTGCTATACCACGGCTCTATAGAACAGCAGGCAGGGTGCATTTAAGGAAAAACTACTGTGGCATTTCTAACTGCTGACATACTGTGACAATCTGACTGATTTTTTATCAACCAAGCTACAAAACAGGGAATCTTCAGCTATTAAAAGAAGAATATACTCATATAAATGAGTATACTTTTACAAATACTTGTACAAATATTTTCCCATTCTAAGTAGATTAAATTACCATTCTCTGTGTTTAAATGCAGCCCTAACTAGTAATCTTGCAAGCCTAACTTCCAGGATTTCAATTGAGATCTACTAATCAAATACTCAGAACAAAAACTGAAAGAAATGGAGTTTAAATAACATTTGGGAACACAAGTATTAGGATGAAGATCTCCAGGTAGCCAGGATGTACACTTCTGTACACTATGTTTATGCTGGAATGTATGTCAATTTATATTTTAAGGTGCATTTTCAGATGGCAGTATTATTTTTACTGTTGATTTCAGTTATGCAAGTTGTTTTTCAAACTGAATATCCATTGGTATGACTTTAAAAGACATTTAAATTTTTGAACAATTTAAAACTAGATTTTATTGAAGGGAAGAAGGGCTGATTTATTTCACTGTATCTCTGGCTTCTGTAGCTCTTTTCTGTGTTAAATATTTTTCAGAAAAATCCAGAACAGTGAGTAAATATGGCAAGAGCAACATTTTCTTTATATTTAGGTTTAAATTTTCAGTCTTTTAGATACCAGTGAGAAATGTAGCTCAATTTTCCCCCTTACTGAGCCAATTATTAGAAGTATGAATATGGTTAAAAGGGAAGGTAATAATTGTTACTCTTCAGAAGTATAAGTATATTCTAAGTATATGGTGGAAAACAAATCCTCGAACTTCAGTGTGATGTCATTTCGAGAAAAGAATGTGAGGCTAGTTGTGAAAAGTCTGCATATGTTAGTGTAAAATTCCAGCAACCCTAATTTATATTGGACTGCATTTTGGCTGCTGAGATATATGTAATTTTTGAAAGAAGCAAAGATTGAATTAAATTACTTGCTCAAGTAATTAAAATGTAGTATTTAGATTTAGAAAAGTTGATTTTCCTATGAAAAGTGAAATGTTTCAGCATATGAATTTGAAAGGCAAGGATGTGTTCTAATTTAAAGAAAAAAAAAAACCACAACAAACAAAACAACAACAACCAAAAAAAATCAAACAATTAAAGAGCAAAAACCAAAACCAAAATGCTTTAGCTTTTCTTCCTGATCTGAAATGGATTTTTTTTAAAAAGAATTAATTACTATGAATAAATACCTCTAATAGACATGGAATAGTTATAAATTATACTACTCTGTTTGTATACATTCAGAGGCATAAAGGAGAAGAGATTTGAATATTTTGTATGTATGTTTGTCTAAACTGTTTAAGTAATTTGCTATTACTACCTCTTTACGCCCTGAAAAAGAGGTGAGGTTTGTCCCCTTAATAGTAATGGGCTTGTTGTATCTGAGGACCTAAATGGGCAACAAGCAAGAATTTACAGGAAAATATTTACTGAGTGAAGCACCCTTTCACATCTGTGATGGTGAAACAGTTTACCATGAACAGTTTACCAAGGACAATAATTCTGAGCTGTTTTTTTATTATTATTTTATATTTCCCCTGTGATTTTTATACCTCAAAGAAGGAAGCTTACCAGTGCTTAGAAAACCATAGCTACTCTAAGTATGCCTATTTATTCCAAGTCTGTGCTAGACCAGGTAATTTCCACAGCACCCAATTTATTTCAGCTTGTTTGTCACTATTCTCAAATTAGATTGATTCCTCTTTTAGAAAGAAAAGCTTTTTAACCTTGAAGATCTCATCCCCTGAGTTAAAGCTCAAATATTTTCTGTAGAAGCAAAATGCTTTAGTAGGCTTCTTCCCCATAGAGAATCAGTCTGCTCCAAGAGCAGCACTCCAGACAAGTAATTTACTTTATAAACAGTATAAATAAAAAGCCCCCCCACCATACAACATGTCTTCCTTTGCAGCACCCTGGTTGGTTTATTTTATTTCTTACAGAAGGTCTACAAGCTGTTGCAGTTGGCTATCTGTGGGAGGCCCTCAAGTTGTTCATGAAAAATTTAGATAAGTAAAATTACTAGTTTTTCCTCCCCGTTTCTGTGGTAGAGGCTAAGATGCTTCCACAGAGAGTTACTTACTTTTAAATAATTGTTGGTGGGTTTAACTATCTAAAGGTTTCCCTAGAGGAAAACAAAAAAACTTTTGCTTTGAATCCAGCGATCTATACATTAAATCATATTTATGCATAAATAAGTTTCTAGTAAAAACAACATACTAGTTTTTATTAAGAATAAATGAAATGTGTTAAAGTGTTTAGTTCATTTTGATATCAGAATCATTTCATACTGCTGCTGTTTTGGTTCATATCAAATATACATCCTGATCCCATATAGAAGAAGACAAGGCATTTTCGTTTATTTCCAATTTAAGTTAATGAGATAAAAGACAATAATGTGAAAAAAAAAAAAAAAAAAGAAATAGAAATTACTACAATTATTTGCATAACAAGAGGTGGGAAGAAAATAAACTTGATCAAAGCTTACATTCATTATACCGACTAGGTTGATAATGGTAAGCATATATATACTAAAAGATGCACATGTGATAAGCCTTGACAGATTCATTGAAATGTGTTCTATTTAATGAATTGAAAAAAAAAAAAAACACCAAAAAACAAAAAACACAAACATATTAAAGAGATTAATAGCAGGTTGACAGACTTATCTTTAAGAGAGTGATTAATATAGAATCACATAAATAGGGTGTTTCAAGTGGAGTTCTGAGGGAATTAGTATTTAAGAAGTTTCTAGGAAGAAAGTTTTTGATGTAATCCTAATTTATAGTGTATTAAAAGTCACACCCTTAAAGACCCTGATATGATTCAATTATTAAAATTATTAGAGAAATGCTTCCGCAGAAATGAAGGTGCAAATGAGAGCATATGCTGAAGTCAATAGTGCAGATTTTATTTAACAGTAAATGAAGGGGTCAAGGAAGGAGAGAGAGAAAAAAGAGAGGTAGGTGAGGGGAAGAGAAAGAGAGAAACAGACTAAGTAGAAAAAAAAATATTCTAATGACATCCTGTTGATCCTCCTCTTCTAGTTGCAGACTATCAAGCGTTGGGGGAAAAAAGGCAAAAAACTTCCATTTAATGGGCTTTATATTGTGTGTAGGCTAAGAGGAAATGGCCCATTATGGTCCATCATCTGAGATGAAAAGTTCAGACCAGGTGTGAATGTTTTCAGTATTTCCTGGAGGGGTTTTCACAGCTGAGTCATCATGTAAGGGAGGACTTTGGCATGATAACAAGGACTATCCCACCTCAAAGGATTTGCTTCTTACCAACCTCTTCCCTTATCTGGAAATCCAGTTTGTAGCTTCAGGTATGCAGACCCTTCAGCACCAGGGATGCCATTCAGTGCATCATTAACAAAGCAGACATCCAAGGGTTTGAGCCAACAGCACCAGTCTCTTACAGCACCTGAGTGGTTACTGCCGGTGGTCAAATGTCACAAGTTTAATCTCTCACCCTTGTGGCTACATTCTTCTCCTTTGACCCGGGATAATACTACCACTTTATCTTACCTTAAGGTCCTTTTGTGGTCCAAATTATTAGACAGGGAATGGTGTGCTTCAGCATCTATTTCTTTGCAGTTTGCTACAGTGGACATAAGTTTTTGGTGATCTTAACAATGTTTAAGCCATTAACCATTTCAGTCTCTGACAGACCCACAAAGATTATCATCTGTAAAAATTGCGTAAGAGGGACCAAAAAATTATCAAAAGTTTCGTAATAATTAATGCAGAAAAATATATACATTGGATATTAGCATGATCTTTAAATACCTTTTGTTTCTTTAAACACCCCAGAACACGTCAACCACTGTATGAAGGGAGAATCGAAACTAATCTTCAGATAAAACATAACACAGATTTTAAGTACCAAACAATGAAAATGAAGTCAAATGAAATATTAGTACAGTAACACAGTCATTGTTTCATATATTCAAAGAAAAACGGAGCACTTGTACATCAGCTTCATTGACTACAAAACTTTAGCCATATATTAGGCCGTATGCACTGTAACACTACTTAGTTCCCTTGAGGCTACTTTCAAGTTAGATATTGTTGATTGAAACCTTGCCTATACAATGCCATTCACACATCCATGAAGTTCATGTAGAGAGACCTTAAGGGCAGAATTACACCTGCAGTATCTTGACATTTTTCAAACTGAGACAAAAAAAAAAAAAAAACAAAACAGCCAACCAAATAAACAAACAAAACCAAACCAAAAAAAAAACAAAAACGAAGAAAAAAAAAGCAACAAAAAAATTACCTCTATACAGTGTTTTGATAGAAATATCAAAAAACTATTAACGTAAATTACATATTACTTTCAGCTAACCAAATGCTATAGAAATTTTTCATGTAGAGTAGACTAACAGCTGATTTGCAGTTTGGTTGCCTTCTTCAGTTCAATATTTCAGCATTAATAGTGTTCACTTGTTTAGGAACCAGGCCAAAGTATTCATCAGAGTATATAAACTGATTTGTATGTTTTTTGTGGGGCATTTTTATTGGACTTTTTTGAGTTTGTTTGTTTTTTGTTTTTTGGGGTTGTTGTTGTGGTGGTTTTTTTTGTTTTTGTTTGTTTGTTTGATTGGTTTTGTTTTGTTTTGATTTTTCCTCATTTTTATGGATTGGTATGTCTAAAGATCATTCTGACCAGGCTGAACTTGACAAGTGATTCAGAGATGATCACAGTTATGTTAATCGCATTAAATGACACTTAATATTTTGAGTGATTTTTCATTCTCTCTCTTGATCAACCTGATGGAAAACTTAATTCCAAATTTCCCAGATACATATCTGAAAGATCAAATAATTTCTACTTCCAAAAGTACACCGTGTAATTGTTGGTTGCCGTGTCTAAAAATACTTCACAGTCACAGAGGTTTGAGACTGGTTTCAGCAAAGGGCCTACATTATCAAGTCAGTATCTATCACTTTTTTAGTAATTTTTTTCTGCCTCCATTCTTCCAAGTTCCCTTCACCTTTTATTTCAACTTATTTCCCAGACAACTTTCTGTTGCTGGAATAGCCATACATATGCAACCAAGGGACTAATAGATCAATCTATTAAGAAAGCTAATCCTTCGTATTATTCATTATGTCAAGGAGCAGACTAACAATACAGAATACCAGCACTTGAACTGAATAGGCTTATGTTAGGAAGCATCAATCCAGTCAGTCTTTGGCAAAATACAGTAGGCAGTAGTAGGATTAGCTGTTCTTCACAGAGAGGTGATATTGTGAGACTGCTTTAGATCATCCTTGAATGATCTTCAACTGGGAGATGTGCCTGAGGACTGGATTATATTGGGTTTGTGTGCAGTTTTTTTAAGTGGCTAGGCTACAGGAATGGCTTCTGTGTGAAGGTATCCGAAGCTTTGCCTGAGTCTAAAAGACAGCAGATGTAGATTGCGAGGAGGATGGAGCAGCAGAGACAAAGATGAACTAACCACAGTTCCCATTTCCCCTCCCCCTGTCTCACTCAAAGATAGCTGGTAAAGAAGTCAAAAGGAGAACCCAGTAAGAAGGGTGACTGGAGTAAAGATGTTTTATGATCTCTCTTTACTTCTCGTTATCCTTCTCAAGTGGTGATAAATTAAATTATTATTCCCGAAGATGAGCCTGTTTTGTCCATGATGGCAAATTGGCAAGTGATCTCTCCCTATACTTATCTTGGTCCAGGAACCTTTCATTGTACTTTCCCTGTCCAAATAAGAAGGTGGAGTGATAGAGTGGCTTAGTAGGCACTCGGGAACTACAGTAGAGAACTACAGACTAGTCAGCCACACCTCGGTCCCTGTGAATGTTCTGTAGTAGCTAATCTTGGAAAACAATTCCATGCACATGAAAGAGAAGGCAATAGTTAGTAGCCAGGATGGATCTGAAAAGAGAAAGCCATGTTTGACCAACCTGGTTGGAGAAATGGGCTGACAGGAACCTTATGAAGTTATTATGCAAAGTGCAAAGTCCTGCAGTTGGGGAGCAAAAACACTATGCACCAATAGTGGGGACCAGTCAGCTGAAAAGCAGGTTTTTAGGAAAGAATATGGGGTTTCTACTGAACACCAAACTGAACGTGGGCCAGCAGTCTGCCCTTGCTCCAAAGGTGTCAAATGGTATTCTGGGCTGCATTAGGAAGAGTGCAGCCAGCAGGTCGAGGGAGAAGAGCCTTTGCCTCTACTCAGCACTAGTGAGCAACTGGAGTGGTGTGTTTTGTTCTGAGCTTCCCAGAAAAAGACACATGGCCATACTGCAGTCCACCAAAGGGCCACTAAGATGATGGCTCGAAGCACCTATTGTGTTAAGAGAGGCTAAGAGAGCTGGGACCATTTAGCCTGGAGAAGATTCAAATACTTGATGGGAGGAAGCAAAGACAACAGATCCAAGCTCTTTTCAGTCATGCCCAGTGACAGGGAAAGAGGCAATGTGCTAAAACTGAAACACAGGATGTTCCATTGGAACATCAGCAGACTCTCTTTTACCATGAAGGTTACTGAGCACTGGCACATGTTTCCAGAGATGTTGTGGAGTCTTCCATGGGCAGTATAAGAGTGCAGGAACTTCATTATATTCAGCAGAGTTACTAATTTCTACTTCTTTGGAGGGAGGTATTTAATAACAAAATACTAATATATCTATAATCTTTTATAGTAATTATAGGTGACTTTTCTACACTTCTGCATAAACCATATTGGATAGTTTCTTTACCTGAAAGCAGGTAGTTTACTTTCACTGTTTTCAGCTTTTCCTTTACTTTCTGTTCGACCTTTCTAGAAGGTACTATCAGTTTTTATCTTGCTGATTTATTAAAGGTTTGTTTTAGAGGCTTGCAACAAACCTTGACAGAACGTTCAATTTAAGCTCACTTGAACCCTGTCATACTTCCATGGCTTTCGATATTTCATCATTGTCAATGAATATGCAATTTATTTCAGAAAAGCTGTTTTGTTGCATTAGAAATTTTAAAAGGTTTTTGTGAAGAAATATTTTTTTGTATACATGGAAACACTTAGCACAATAAAACATCATCAAAACAGGTGGACACTGACTTTTCTATGACTTCTAAATTTTTAAAAAAGCAACAAAACACCCAAACTAGTACAAAAGAAAATAAAACAAAACCAGACAAGTAATTTTTAAATAAACCAAACTTAACAGTAAAATATTTACTAGTTCACCTTTTTATATCCAGCGATTCACTGAATAACATTTTACGGCCATTCACCATATTCATTCTCAGTGTCAGGGAAGAGATAACAACTTGCTATGCAGACTTGTGGTTAGGGTGTTTTGGTGGACTGGGAAGCCCTGGATTTTCTCTTATTCTAAGTTCTCACTCTCCTAGGCATGTCCCTTGATTATATTTACAAAGCAAATCAATTAATTCTACAGTTATTGGTTATTGCTAAAGGTGATACATTGTAATAACTTTTCAACTCCCTTTGTAAAGTAATTACTACCTTTCTACCTTGTGCTTTTTTGTTTGTTTGTTTGGGGAGGGCGGTTGTTTTTTTTTTTTGTGGGTTTTGTGTGCTTGTGTGTGTTTTTGTTTGTTTTGGGGAGGGGTTCTTTGGTTTTGGTTTTCTGTGGGGTTTTGGTTTGGTTTGGTTTGGTTGTTATTGTTGTTGTTTTGTTGTTGTTGCTTTGAGTCTTGATTTTTTGTTCCCCCCAAATTCTCCTGGTAATTACTTACTATGAAATGTCATTCCTGTTTGAATTTTAATTCAGAAGTCTTCCATCTAATGGTAAAAAGAACAACTTGCATTTCACACTGCAAATCTGTAAGAGCTATTTAAGCTTTACTTGACCTGTCGTGTCTTCTAAGGATATAGATTCCTGTCTCCTGTAACAGCTCAACACTTCACGGTGCTATTTTGTTAATGACTTGCAAATTAAGGACTCAGCTAGAAATCTTTGACATGATAAGATATAACAGGTACAATAGAGATATTATGGGCAATTATGTCAGTTATCAGTGGTGTTCTGCTGAGATTCCACTGGAGAAAAAAAACAGCAGTAAATCAAATGAAGTCATATATCTAATTAAAAGCAAATGACTAGAACTTATTTCTGGCTTGACAGGGAGGATACACTTGTCCTGATAGCCTACAACTAAATAAAAATACCTGAAACTTCATCATATGACTTTATAATATCTGCTTGATGTGCAAATAGGCTTTGGGACCAGCTATGCAAAATCTCTCTATAAAGTAACTGCATCTAGTAATATATACTCTGGAAAACGTGTCCCAAATTCTTTATTTATAAACCTGAACTTTTCCCTTTGTTTATATGTTTTCATAGATAATCACTTCATCCCAAACTGGATTCTTTCCTTGGTGAAGAAGAGAGCAAGCGGGCAAAACTAAATGAGCACCTTCTTCACTTACGTAACTGAAATGCGTAGCTCTTTTACACATGAATGGGCATCTTTTGTTGCAGGACATAAGAACTGGCTTCCTAAAATGATTTAGACCATGAAACTGTCCTCTGTGACCTAGCCTAGGAAACACAAGTCAGTATGTAAGCAGCATCTTTCTGCTTGCTTTTGTCACATGCTACTTAGTAATCAGCATATTCTGACAAAGTGGACACCTGTGCAACCTGTCTTTGAAGTGGTAAATATTTGATCAGGAATTTTGACAGCAATATGTTTCCTTAATTTTGTGACAGGGAGGAGGAAAAAAGGGTGAGAAGGGATGGAAAAGAGGTACTGTTATAAATAGAGCTTTTCAACATATGCTAGTCACATTAAATAATTGATTTTAAAAGGTCCCAGCAGCAGCTAGGAATTTTGTCACCTGCTGGCAGTATTTGTAAGCAGGTGTGAAGAGTGAGGATATTAAGAATGATGGCTTCTAGAAAAGAAAAAGGTTTGTGAATTCTATAACATTCCCAAACCTTATCATTTCATGGGATAAATGCAACCTGAAATGCAGCTTCTTTTTATTCTACAAAGAGAATTGTCTGTTCCCAGAAAAGAAGAATTCAGGATATTTATTGTAACACTTTTTATTTTTTAAAATAATTCCATGAGAAAGTTGAAAATAGAAGCCTTTCTCTTCAGAAATATTCACAAAGTGAATAATTTAATCTGTAGTACTGGAGATTTGAAATTGTTAGATCCTACAGGATACTAAATATTAGATGTTTATTGTAATTTCTGTAAAACATTTTCAAATTTCACCCATTGTTTAGATAAATATGGTAAGTTCCTTTTTTCAAAGCTGCAACAATTTTTGGTTTTATCAAGTCTATCTCCTCTCTCTATTAACGTAAAGGGATTCCAGGACTTTTGGAAAAGAATACTGCTGAAAAACATATAAATGAAATCTGGTTAATATTTTATCATTTGTATAATGAAAAAAAAGAGCTCCTGCAAATCTTAATATTTTCTCTGTGGGGAAAAAAAAAAAAAACAAAAAAAAACCCTGTTAGTTATAAAAATTAAACAAAAGAATAACTTGATTTCTTAAAAATAATTATATAACTTATGGAAATAATTTAAAAAAATTACTCAGGTGAACATTTAGGCTTGTAAAAAGTGGAGAATCAGGCATAGTGCAGTACTGGGAACTGTGACTACAATGCTTTTCTGAAGGGATATAAGTATGGAACCCCAGAATTATATCCCCAAAGATCAAATATTTGAGTCCTGTTTTTCTATATAAAATTTCTTACTGCAGAGTGACAGAAGTGATGACTTGAAGGAACACTTGTTTTTCATCAATACTATGCATACTGGGAATCTTTAACAGGTGAGACAGTATCAAAGACTGACTTAAGATGAGTACAAGTTTCATTCTGCTGGACTTCCCTGATAATTTTGTCAGAATAGACTGATTATCTTTGGCTTTTTTTTTTTTTTTAATACCAATCAAGCTTCCTAGGATCAATGAAAAATGAATAAAAATTTTTCCCAGTCTGTTCAAAATAATAATTTCTGATATGTACCTGCACTATCTTTAATTCTGAAGAACTTAGATGAAAATAAATCAATTTCCAATGGTTTACAACTTCAATGTGCAATATTTTAATCCTGAATGTTAAGTGTAAATGCATATCTTCTCACAGGTATATTTACCTGTTTAAAAAAATTAGTAGTATATCATGAAATAGATTAATTGACTTCTGAAGTAAATGAGGGTTCAATGTAAAGTCTTAATCTATAGTCCTATATTCTCTAATATGTTAAGAAGCAAAGCAAAAAGCAAAACTGCTGTATATTTATCAACACTCAAAAGAGACTGCAATGAGTCCTTGTGCTTTACCCATTTTTTTGTCTAATGTGCATCCTAACATCACAAAGCAAGACGGTTCTTTGGGATTAAACCTTTCAAATAATACACACAGATGTTCAAATTTCTTCCTACAATAACATCAGGTTGCATATGCTACAAAACACTAATTACAGCCCAGAGGAATAATTCTTAAAAAATTGACCTCATAAATTTTTCTTAAGGGTTCAACACTAACAATCCTTTGTAGTTTATGATTAACTGTATGCATAAATGAATAATAATAAATTTTTTGAGGCCTACTAGCTTTGCCATACATGAAGAATAATGCATTATTCATCATTTCTATTCTACCGATACAGGGCAGCTCAGGATAAAAATTTCTACTGCAGCAGCTATATGTTACAGGAATAATATGTATTGTTTAGAGTTCAGTTCTTCTACGATGTGCATACAAACCTTTTGAGGGTCTTTTTATTCCTTTTTGGGTAAATATATATTAGAATAAAGACAAAGAAAAAGATGATGTGACTGTTATTTTAAGTACTCTGCTGTTTTAAATTCCTGCTTTTGAAAGAAATGCAAATTCAAATTAAAACAAACAAA
>JAWWEW010000131.1:52344705-52385544 GCA_035583185.1 Anabacerthia variegaticeps
AAACAAACAAAACACCAACAAACAACCAAAACCAAAACCAAAAACCACCATGAAGTAAAGAACTTTCTAGTGTCAAACATTTTTAATGAAAGATACAATTTTTGGATTCATGAGGGAAGTCTGTTAAGAAAATTGTGCACTTTCTCTGAAACTTACAAGAATCAATGATGTTATACTGAAGAGAGAAAATTGGTTTGACTAAATTCACAAAGAGCAAAGCTGAATCCACATGAAACCTGCTGGAATCATAACTGGCCTGTTTTGAAAAGAAGTAGTTTTTTTTCAACAGTAATCTATAAATCAACAAAACTTCTCAACAATAAGAAAAGTTAACTTATATTATACTTAACTAATACAATAAAATTGCATTTTATAGTTTTGGCCAGATTATAATAATTATTACTTTATTACTTTTTAATTTTTATATTTATTATATAATTAGGGGACTTTTAAAGGAGCTAAATTAACTTCAAGATGGGTAGGCAAAGTTGCAAAGTAACATTTGATATTGTCTCTATTGCTAATATTAGACAATGTAAAGTCTATTCTAACAGTAAAAATAGTGACAGAAAAATCTATTTAGAATGTTAAAATAATTTTACATTTAGTTCTAGAATAAAATTTTAGTACCATAAACATCCCAATGGATCCTGCATAATTGGATTCTATATGCTTTGTAAGAACAAGAATTCTACAGTATACAAGTGCTTATGGAAACAATCAGGTAAGAGCAGAGCAACTGCTTTGCTACGTTTGTTAAACTTGAATATGCCAAATTCAAAAGAGTAAAAGTGTGGTTATAGAAGTGCTGAATGTCTTTATACAGAGATCTCATTTCTAGTTTCAGCCCTCCTGCTGTGGGAAGGGACACCTTCCACTAGACCAGGTTGCTCAAATCTCCATCCAACCTGGCCTTGAATACTTCCAAGCATGGGGCATCTACAACTTCTCACGGCAACCTGTTCTAGTGTCCCACCACCCTCATAGTGAACAATTTCCTCCTTATATTTAGTCTAAATCGACCCTCTTTCTTTTTGAAGACATTACTCCTTGTCCTATCACTGCATGCCCTTCATGAGGTCGCCTTTATGTACTGGAAGGAAGTGTATGATAAAAGTAATATTCATAAAAATGAAGTTAAATGTAGAAAGGATGTGAATGATTAAGATTGATAACATCAACGACATAATTTGTGTAGTAAGGTAATTTATTGAGAGTACTTAGGTACACAACAATGAGGAAGAAAGAGAGGGAAAGAGAGACTATTAACAATGCTTAAGTTTCAGCTTTGTTCAACAAATTAAAAAGTGCTTGTTTTGGAACTTTTCTCCTAACTCAGGCACACAGCTTAGATGTCTGGAATCATGTGTTATAAATATTCATGAATATATTCATCCTGTAAACATGTCATCCTGCATATTTGTATTTTTAGAATAAATGATTTATGAACATTAAAGAAAACAAAATTTATTGCACTAATAGAAGCCTCAAAAAACCCCTAAGTATTGTAACTTAGAGATACTACATACCCGCTTATCCTTTTGAAAATGGTAGCGTATCAGTGGCTTGATAAAATATCTAGGAATAAAAATACAGCAAAAAAAATCCCCAGCCCTCTCTTCAAGAAGGAATGGAAACCACAGTAAAGAAAGATACTAAAAAAACAGCAAGCTGTAAAGCAGTGGTGTAGAACACTGGTAGAGAATGAATGTTATTTTTCCTTCTTTTTTCTTTTTTGAACTAATGATAGAAAAAAATTGTGTTCCTGTTAGCGCTTGCTGGCAGAGGGGAGAGTTTTATTTTGGCATGTATTTTAAAGGAAGGGGGAATGATCTCTTTGTGTCACTCTTTGTGTTTTCAACTGCTCTATTTCATTAAAACTGTGTAGTTTAACTATTTTTGACTGGTATTGTCAATGCCTATGCACGTATGAAAATTTTCCTGTGGTAAAACTTGAGAGAACTTTTCTCTTTCTTGCACTGATGTTTCCTGTACTCCTCACACGTATTATCAATGAAACTTTCTGTACCACCTCTTTTTTATATCACAAATTATTTTTAATGTAGGTAAGAAAACTTTTTTGCAGTGAATGAAGCACTTGGTGTTTCAGATTAAAACATCAAAAAAGATATGCTGATAAACATATTTCTTTCCTTCAGGAAATTAGCTTTTGTACTTGACCTAGCAATAGGACACAAAATTAATTGTTTTCCATAGAGGCTATTAATCACAATTGTGGCAATTTCCCATAATACACTACTACAGTAATTGAATATTGCCATTCACTTTAAATAAAATTTAAGTCACAGAGCAAAGTTAACAGCTGCAGACAGAAAAGAGTGGAAGTTTTTGAAGATGATCCATGCACTAATTGCTAAGCTATGATGGCATTTTCATTTATTGTAGGCGGCTCAACCATTAATGGTGTGTGGTGATACAGATCACTGGATTTTCTCATTGAACGAGTTACAAAGGTTAACTGAATCTGAGTGGTTTTTTAAAAAAAAAATAAATAAATTACACAATAGTATGATTTTAACTCATTGATAAACCGTACATATAATAAAACCTCTGAAGATTATTAAGTATTCTGTATAATTGGCTTAATTTTTTAAAAAAATAGAAGTTTGATATTTCAGACCACAAACACAAAATAAATAAAGCTTATCCTTCGTATCTGATGTGATTAAAGCTTTTGGAGATAAAATGGATTTCTTTCACAAATTAGTGCTCAGAACTAAGCCACAGCTTAGTCTTAAGATTCCTTTTAGTGCATTACTGAACTCAAATGTACTACCTTGCTATATGCAAGATATTTTCCTGGTTAATATCAGTTACTAAACATAAGAACTAAACATAAGAACATATTAAAATCACTCTATGTCCAGCTCCTGAATATCAGATATTTGAGGTGACATCAGATACTTGGGGTAACCCAATACCATCAATAAAATTTGAAACATTGAGAATTCTGTGACAGGCTCAGCATTCTAGTTTTAAGAATTATTAGAGATAGCTGCTTTTCAGATAATCTAATCTGTTTAATATGAGACAAGTTTTAATGTCAGCATATGCTAATGTTCGAAAATCATGATGTGGTCTATTTGTAATAGTGAAAGAAAATTTTAAAAGCATAGCCATTGCTTTTATTTAGTAGATAGAGCTTTGAGGAAATAAAATTACATGATCAAAAGTACAGAATATTACTGTTTTACTTAACACAGTTACATATAGACCATACTTTTTGCAAAAAAAAAAAAAATATGAATTCAGAAGCTTCTTAAAACAACATCTTGAATGTATTTTATTCTGAAGGATAACATGTTCATTTCTTTAAAACTCTGTGATCATGTACCTTGAAATTTATCAGTTTTAAATAAACACAAATCTAAAGAATTCATCCATACAGACAAAATCAATTGAAAATAAATTGTATGTCGAAGTGAAAGTCTGTGACTGAAATTTAGATCAGAAGTAACAATGACAAGGCAAACATGACTAAAGTATTAGAAATATATCAATATATATTTCAGTTTCAGTCCAGGTTTGTAAATATTTGTATAATCTCTTGAATTAACAAGTTTTCTACTTCCTTCTTATATAACCAAGATCATGAACTTAGGATGATTTGATTTGGTTTTGAATCTATTAATAGCAAACAGCATGTTTGGATTTTAATATGTGATAAGGGCCTACATCCTTTATATTTTGTAGTTGCCCCTGCTAGCCACAGTGGTCTACTATAGTAAACCTGTCTTATGAATCCAAAGACCTGAGCTATCATGCCTTCACTGCCTTGTTAGTGAAGGTGATACCCTGCTCTCTGCTCACCTTCATTTCAGTCCTAAGGGTTGTTATCTGAAAGCTCCTTGTAAAGCCCCCAGTGTACAACTTTATACCTGCTCATTCCATTAACCAAAGCAAAAATCAAAGAACGCCAGAAGCCATGGCCATGAAAAGACAATCTAAGGAAAACCACTAAACTCAGGACTCTGGTGACAGCTGTGGTGACAAGTTCATCCTTCTTGATGAGGAACTTAGGAACTTCCTTTATATATATATATATATATATTTTTAATGCCATTTACACATAGATAGCTTTGAGTCAGTTATATACAGTATCTGTCATGAGCTTTTGTGTGATGGGAATAAAATGAATTCTTGTCACCCTTTATGTAGTACTGTGGTTAATATTCAAATCTAATGTGTTATTCACCAGTGGATTATGGGCTGTTTACCATCTAGTACTCACTTGTGGAAGATTCCTGGTAGATACTTCAGCCCTGCCTATCCTATCAGTCTTAAATCTTTGAATACCTGCTTGTTGAGCAAAACATTTCAAAGATTATTCCCATTAGAGCAAGACTTCCAGAAGGAGGCTGTAACTGCACTATAAAATCTATCACCACAGCAATGTGAGGTGCTAAGTGTTTGAAGAAACGGTTGTACATCTGGCAAATCTGTATTCAAAAAAGGAATAATACCTATTTTCTAATTAAACATTTCATTAATTTCATATGATCAACTATTACTGTAAACATAATTTGTAGGACTTCAAATTAGTAAATCATAACAAATCCTCAGGTTTTAGCTAATAAGTTATAAAACCTATATATATATATATATGTATGTATGTATCTATATATATATATATATTTATATCCTAGATACACCATTGGGAGGAATCTATTTTCATTGAGGGAGAATTAAATAAGAAATTAAGCTAAGAAAAAATTGTCTGTAAGCTGTGGACACATAACATTTATTCAGTTTGCTCCCACCCCCACAGAAGTAATTTTACTTCATAACCTTGAAAGCGTGCTTTGAAGGTTGTCATACATTGAAGCCATTTTACTGTTAAAAAAAAAAAAAGAAAAGGAAGATAATGCAGAGACTATTGCATCTCCAATAAACCAATGCATATACTCTTTGAAAAAGCCTCTGAATTATGTGACTAATCCTAATAAAATTTTCCTTTTATGTGTGCAGTATTTTTTTTGGTTTTGGTGGGTTATTTTCCATTTTTCTTACACTGTTCCACAGGGTCTACTTTTGTCAGAACAAGTGTTTCAATAGAAATGAATGGGAAAGGAAGAGTGGGGAGAGTTGGTTTCTGCTTTTACAAAATGTTACATATTGGAATAAAATAAAACCATTCCAGCATTTAGCCCCAGTGAAATCAAAAGAAGACATCATTAACTTCCGTATGAATAATATTTCATTTGAAAATCCTTAGCAGTAGTGGACTCATAGACAAATTCAGGTTGTAAGGGAACTGAGGTTGGAAGGGAGCTCAGGATACCTTTTGTCCAGCCTCCAGCATAAAGCAGGACCAGCTCTGAGATACCACAAGGTTACTCAGGATTTGGTCCAGTTGGATCTCAAACACTCCCCAAGGATGGAGACTGGAAAATATCTTTGAGCAGCCTGGTCAACTGCTTGCTTGTTCTCTTGAGGACAATGTTTTTTCTCTATCCAGCTGGACCATTTCCGTGTTTCAATTTATGCTAATTCTTCACATCCTGTTGCCATCACTGCAAAGGAGTCTGTCTGATGGCCCCTCCATTGGATGTTGTCAGTCTGCTGTAAGGACCCGTCAAAGTTTTCTCTTTTCCAGATTAAGCAATCCCACATCTCTCAGCCTCTCCTGATAACCTTCTGCTGCATTTACCCAGTCTATTAATATCATTTTTTCTGGGGTGCCCCAAAATTTGGCACAGAGCTCTAGATGCAGACTAAGGAGCTATGAGGAAAGTAGGGTAATCACTGCTCTTAACCATCTGACTCATTTTTTTGTAACGGCCCAGAACCCTCCTGGCCTTTGCTGCCAGACCACAGTTCTGGCTTGTGCTCAGAACTGTCAGGTCCTTCTCAACAGAGCTCCTGCCCAGCAACTGAGCCCTGCTTTTGACATTGCAGGGTAGTTTCTGCCTATCCAGCACCGAGATTTAGTATCAATCTGAGCTGAATTTCATGAGGTTACTGGCAGCCCATTCCTTCGGCCTCTCTAGGTTCACCTACATGGCAGGCCTGCCATAGAGAGTATTAACTGGTACCCCTCCTTCTCCTTACCCTTTGCCCTGCCGATTTAGTGTTGTCTGGAAATGATGAGTACACAGTTACCTCTTCCAGGTAATTGATGAAGACAGACTGTTCCAGCTTTTGATGACCTCTAGGAAGAATAAGCCTCATTAACCATTATCCTCTGAGCCAGGTCCTCTAAACTACATTTTAACCCTTTAGCATTCCACCCATCCAGACCGTAACTTTCTAACTGGGCTACAAAATTTTGTGTGATATGAGAACAATAACCTTTTAAGCCAAGTACTTATCAATGGAAGCTGGCTAGAACTGCAGAAAAGATTATCACAACATAATGATGTTTGGGAAAGACTGCTAGGAAAGAAACATAATTTTAATCTTCTACCTGAAAATCTGGAATTATATAATCATGACAACCAGCTAAAATCAGACCTAGTGGCTTGGAAGTATTTAATGATATTAGTACAATTATATATACTGCATTATTATTTATACATATATAGAGAATTTTCTAGGCAATAAACCATGGATTTTAACATGTTTATTAAAATGCAACATTTATAAGAGCAAGGAGAATATTCAGTGGTGAGGTATACAGAAAGTGAGATGATCACTTTCCTGTGTCCTAGGGTCTACCTAAACCATACTGCACTTTACAGCTTAGCAGAAAATCATTTAGGAAACTGAGCTACTTTCCACTATGTTATTTGGAGAGAAAAGAATATAACTGTCGCTGGTTTAAAATCAGTGGCATGCTAATATCTCCTCTTTCTCCTGGCATTTTTGATACAACTGACACTATTTATTAGATGCTATTTTTTCCTCTGTAGATATTTGGTTAAAAAATCTCCTTGCGGAATGTTTATTACTTGTTTCCTGAATCTGTGTTATTCTTACAGGGTTATTTTTGAAGGATTTGTGGTTGGGGACTTTAAAGTGCCACTGCAAACATACAGAAATACAAACATTTGGAAGCAGAATCTTAGATCAGTTTGCAATATGAAATTCAATTTGGGTTTATATACTTAGAGATTTATTGAGTTTCACTGTTATTTCACGTGTAGTTACCTCCAGTGTTGAAATAAAGTGAGATGATGTGTTGTTGCAGGAGAACATCCCACTAACTTTAAAATTTTGCCATGCAACCAAATGAAACTCAGTGATTTTGATTGATTTTCGTTTTGCATTTTTTATTTTTCTCTGAACCAGAAACTCAAAGTGAACCTTGAAGAAACAGTGGGATAGAAGGTGCTGACCCATATGAATCAGATCTGAAGAAAATACTCACACCAACATCTGTGAAAAAAAACTGTGAAGTTTCACATACAGCTGTCTGCATTTTGTCAGGGCACTGAAGCATCAAACATTTGGGGTTTTTTTGGTGGATCACATTTACTATCTCTGTGTTGTCTTTGTACATTTCCTGTTATCCACTGCAGAGAGTTAGGCAGACCCAAAGGAACCTTGATGTAGTTTTGAGAAATCTTTCATTAATAGCAAAATTATTAAATCTGATCAAGCTCAATCTGAATCTTTTGAAGAAGACCTGAGCAAAAGGTCTGAAAGTTGTTGGAATGTTGCAATTAAGTGTATCATATCATACATTGTTTAAACAAGGACATTTTCATATCTAAGCAGTTAGGTGTATTTATAGATACTGCAGATAAAGCCAATCACAGTGGTGGAGCATGGGGCAAAGACAGAAAAAAACACATTCTCACATCTTCAGATGGAAGAAATGAAGGATATGAGCTAGAAATCATATAGCTTTGGTAATCGAGTGGCAACAGGAATCTTACATGCAAAAACTCTAGCCATCCTAAAAAAAACCCCAAACCCTTTGATTTCAAAAAAATTAGAAAAGGAAAAATCGAAGAAAACAAGTTTTGTTGGACAATAACTGAAGTAAGAGAAAATAAGCTAATTGCCCACCTTTTTATAATTGCAAGCTTTTATTGATTGCTGAACAAAGGCTCCAGTGAGTAGTTTCTTACTTTTTGCTGCTTGCTATTTGATTTGATCTATTTAATAAAATTTTAATTAGAAAATCTGATTGAACAAAATGTAAGATTTACATGTTGAGAATCATGTAGTATTCTGTCAGTGAATAAAACATTCTAAGTTTCCTGTTTAGTAGTAATTTAACCAAGATTGTCTTTATTCCTTGTCCTTAGTAATGTAATAATCTCTGGGTTTTCTGTTTCATTATGTTGTTGCTATTTTATTTGTCAAAATACCAAAATTTAGATCCACTTAGAAAAATAAGTAAAGAATAAAACTTTGATTGTTTCAATGCTTCTGTACTTCATACATGACAAGGATGTGATGTTGCACCACAGTTGTTGCACCTCATTGCAGACATTTAGAGCAAGTATTTTTAAAATCTATGTTGTTTTTTCTCATATTTAGACATCACATTACATATATATATATATATATATACATGTATATATATATATACATATATATATATATATACTTAACAAATACTACATGCAAGAAACTTAAGTTCAGAAGGTACTCTTGGTAATTGTTTGCAACTTTAGTACACCTCTTTATGGGACCCAGACTTCTTATTTCTAGTTCAATTCATGTCTGGTTAGATTTTTTTTTTTTCCCCTAATTGTTTCAAACCAGTCTAAAAGGGGATTTCTCTGTCATATTCTAGAGCTCTGAAATTTTTATCATTTAGCATAGTTCACAGATTTGAGTAAAGCCTTTAACAAAGACTTATCAAATTCTAGTACCAAAGTTTCGACTTCAGAAACAAACAAGATAAAACAAAAAAACCAAAAACAAACAAACAAACAAACAAAACACTAAGAAAAGAGTTGTACAAGTTCTCTTCATGTAAAGAAAAATCATGTAAATAATTAGGTGTCTAAGCCTTACCTAGTAAAGCAATGTGAAGTACTGTGGTTTAGGTCTGTCTTCTAGCCTTTTTTTAACCTGGCTGTATGGAAAAGTCGTTACCATTTGCTCATTATCATCAGAAGTTAAAGAGAGAGAGGGAGCCTTTCAAGAAGACTAGAGACATATGTCCTGTTTCTTTCTGAAAGAATTATATCCACTGCTGTCATCTGCAAATATTTGTCATAAAAAGAATTCTAGGTTAATTTGTTGAGACAAGCAAGCTTGAGATCATCTTCTGGCTTAGTAACTGGATCTTTAGTCTGCAGTATGAGGACTATAGTATTCTAATCCAAAAGACTATTTTGCATCTTACTTTAAAATAGGATTAAATTAATTGAATACAGGTATTTAAAATTGGAAATGTCATCATTATCTTCTCTCTCAAAGTCATTTGAAAATAATTTGACAGCTACCATTGCATTTTTAATGGGTTCAACTCATTAAGCTTCCCTGAACACTCATCACATCTGATGTTTTAGAAAATACAGATAGAGGATTACTTATTTCAAGGGTCCAATGAATATTTGACATAAATAAAGCATTCTGTTTGTTGAAGTCTGTTAATACTTCTGTTCATAAGCAGAATCTTTCGCAACTAGTATCTTTTTACATGCAAACGTACCTGTGTAAATACAGAAACTCTCAATGTAAATGAGACTGACCCCCAAAGTAGGAAATTTGGGAGATCAGAGTTTTGAAATTAGGTGTCCGTGTCTCTTTATCAAATATGTTCTGCCCTGCTCCTCTAAAATCAATCCTGTTTAACACAGGACAGGGTTTTTTTATAACCTTTCTACTTTTAGCACCTCCTCAATTTTGTATTTATTTTCAAAAACAGAGGCTCAGTGTAATTTTACTCAGCCTAATCATAACTGAACTTCAATTTTTCAACACCAATATCCTTTTGAACATTTTATTCCAATGCTTCAAGTTACACTGTAAGAGAAGCACAAAAGAGCCCCTTAGGCTCTATGTCTATTTCTGTGAATGAGGCAATCACCATTTAAAAGTGGTAGTTCCTGCTTTGAGTCTACCAAGGACTGTAATGAAAGAAAATCATTCAAGTTTGAAATCTACAAAGGTCACTAAATAAATTAAATTTAGATTTTTCTCTTTGAGTAAACTAAGAGAGGAACATTCAGATCACAGCTCCCTCCTAAAGCTAATGCTAATTTAGGTGAATTATCCCTGAGAGGTTCAAAGGAAAGTGATTTCACAAACTTTAGAACTAATGGGATGCATTCTTAATGCTGATATAAATGCACCATCTTCCTGGTTCAGCCTTGTCCTTTTGCAATAGAAAGGTCCTTTTATCACCTTTTGGTCTCATAATCCCAAATCATGCTGAACACTTAAACCATTCCATTAATTCTTGCTGTCCTTTAAAAGCCTGAAATTGCTGATTCCTAGTGTCCTTCAAACTCAATGTTAGAAAAGTAAAAGGGAAGTAGGATGATTTGACGTTTTAAATGTGGGGCGTTTTATTGCTGTTGTTATTGGTTGGCTATAATGTTTATTTTATTTGTTTGGCTGACAAAGTGGTTCATTTTGTCTATCAGAAACCTAAGTTTTTCAAAAATATTGTTGACCGTTCAACAAATAAAAAGTAACAATTAAATATGGAAAAAACTCACTGCAAAATATGAATTCATAAAAGTGAAGAGATGTTGAAGCTATACCAATTGCTCAGTGAAAAGAAAAAAAGGATTTCCTTACTGGATTAAAAAGAAAGCAGACTCAGATTCTGTATCAAATCTAGTTAAACTAACACTCTCATTAAACATATGGTTGATGGAAACTGCTCTTATCCAACCATCATCATTTCTCACAAAATTGGTGTATTTGAAATGGAAATGTTTCATTATTAATCCCTAAGAAAAGGGATAGAATATTGTTTAAATTTTGAAATTTTTTATTTTTAATAATTGAAATTTTAACAAACTTGGTGAATACATACTCATGCTCAGGCTGAAACACTGTGGTAAATTTCAGCAAGATAGAAATTTTATTGAGGTATTAAAAATCCTCTCATAATAGAGTTTTATAATGGAAGTACTGTCAGATCCTGAATTATTGTGGTGCTGGCGGGCACTTAATGAATGTTGTATTCTGGAAACTAAGTAATGACAAATATACTAGGTAATGGAAGTTTCTATGGAGACAATGGTGTACATATAATGTGTACTGAAGAGCTGTTAGTAAAATGAAACTTAGATTACAAAGTATACTTAATCATCCTTTATTACATTGAAATCTCATTGACCTGTGACCTCCTAGAACAAAGCTAATAGCAAATCCATGATAAAAAATTACAAAAATCCCAATTAAATATGGAACTAATGCAAGTTTTGGAGTTTTTCAGATGAATAGTTATTAATTTAATGGAGTTCTGTAACCCAGTTTTAGTGCTACTGGTTTCTGGGAGAGAAGGGAGGTGTAAAGGATAAAAAAAATGGCTTTTTTTTTCCCATATATCTATGGCTGTTCAACTACATAAAGAAAGATATAGAGAAGCTCACCACAGACCATAGAAGTTCACCACAAAGAGAATAAAGGTTTAAAACTATCAAACTGAGGTGCTTCAATTGCCAGCTTTCTATTGTGCCTAAAGAGCGTGGTGACAGGCTAGGTCAGCTGTCCTCCAAAACCTTCGGGGCTGAACACCTGAAATCTTCTCTGTCTTGACACTTTTCTCAGAGAGGCTGTGAAAATGAAAACACTTGTAAGGTAATCAAACTACAACTGTTTTTCTCCATGGATCCAGTTAGTTAAGAGGACGCATGAAGTTCTCCACACCAGACTGATGTGATGATGAAATCCAGTCATAACCTTTCATTATTATTTATTCATTTCTTTTTCTAAAGGAAGTATATAAGTACTTGCTTGCCATTAAATTTATCCTAAACTTCTTTAAAGAAAGGTAAGAAGAACACATGCTTTAAATGAAATGGTTTTTCATGAACCTGTGAAAAACTAGGAGAACATTCAAAAGAATATATATGGCTTGACATCCTACTCACATAAACTTAGAAATTTTATTCAGAAGTACAGTGCTTGTGATAAGACTTGTGATAATACAGCTTGTCTAAAATACTTAAGTTCCAACACGTGAAAAATAGAATGGAGTTTTTAAAAAAAGAGTAAGCAACCAATCACAGAACTGAACACATGAAATATATGACATACACTTTTCTCAGAGATAACACTCCAAAGTTCTGTAGCCAGTGGCCTAGGGATTTTCTGAGCTGAAGGTTTCATTAGAGTATTGTGTTTAACAGCTGCTAAATGAGATATTTTCATAGATAATTTTATAAATATTTATGAAATACAGTTCCCAGTTCAGAATATTTCTTTTCTTTATTTTAAAATTTATTTCTAACTTAACTTCTAATAATTGAACAGAAATGTGTTTTTTTTTTTTTTTAGCTAATTATGGACATTTGTTTTATTCATCTCCTTTTCTCTTTATAGTTGTATGCACTTCAGGTACATCTGGTCTTATTTATTCTTTTCACAATGTGAGGAGTTCAAATTTACTTAGCTTCTTTTAATCTGGAAGACAATCCTGTGGAAAACTTTTTAGAAATATGTATTCTTTGTTGCATTATTATTTATTGTTATTATTTCAGAGTTTGCTGACTAAATGACAGAGAAAAAAAACCTCAAAAAACAGACTATAATGGATTTATAATTTCTCTTCCCTTTTCTTTAATAATCTTATTTGTTTTTCGCATAGTTATTTTAAAGTGTTCCTTCTTTTTTCTTTTTTTTTTGATCCATTGTTTCGTCTTTGCCCTTTGTTTTATTTTTTGCATATCTCTTCCAAAGTCAATGGGGATAAAATGTGTTCCACTTCCACACCCCATTCCCTCACACATTACCAAATTGGAATTGAAAAGGCAAAGAAAGTATCTAATTTATTGAGTACAGTAAGTTGGAACTGAAATTTCATTTGCAATTACCAAAAACATGGAAGTGGTAGTTTTCTTCTATTAAAAATATCAGTGCATTAAATGAATGAAAACAACACTGGAAAAATCACACAAGCTGTTCAAACACAAACAAAAAAAAACCAAAATCCAAAAACAAAGCAAAAAACACAGAGAGAAAAAAAGAAAAGCTAAATCATATTTTTTTCTTTATTCTCTTTTTATGTGGGTAATTTAAAAGGATGTAGTAAAAATGCAAAGAGTATAATTATTTTAAAGTTAAAATATACTTTCTGGAAATAAGATTTTTAAAAATAGTAATCTTAAATTCAAACAGAACAGATGACAGAATGTTGCAATTAAATTAATAACTTTAAATTATGTTCATTAATCCACAGCCTTGATTTAGCCTGGGATAATCCCAGGTTTTGCACTTAAACCCAAAGAGGCTTTGGAGATTCATATTAACCTTCTGAAGGGCATCTCACAAGGTCAGTACTGTGTCAAAAAATGAATATTAATGTAAGTGGAAGCTGTGGAATGAAGCATTACTCCCATCGATTTCCTGAGACCGCTTAAAGCAGAACTTATGGGAAAAGATATAGCAAAAAGTTGTCAGTGCACAGGAGGAGCTGGAGGCTCTCTGGGAGACAGGATGCTGGGACCTCTGGGGGATGCCCACAGAGATGGCAGGGCAGGACCTTGCCAGCAAGGGCTGGTTCCAGAGTCCCCTCCAGGGAGTAGCTCTGGCCTCCAAAGGCAGGGGTTCAGTCCTGACAACAGTCCAACGCTTCGGGCATGGGGGTGCCTCTCCTCTCAATAATCAGCAGGACAGGATTGTCCATGGTCATGGTGGTGCTGAGCTGGTCCCAGCAGAAGAGCTCTCAAGACCCTTACAATAAAAAATACAATTTTTTAGACAGACAAACTGCCTTATCCTACATCATAAACGATGCATAGGAAAATTTGTGATAGGGAATAAAAAGAGCTTGTTGTCTTCTCTACAGCTTCATGGACATTAGTAGTTGTTTCATAATAAAACATCCTACACACCAAAAACAGGAAAAAAAAACTCAGATCCCTGTCAAAAGTGAAAGATAAACATATAATTATTACTCTGGCACTATTCCAGCATATGAAACATCTCCTTAGATAAATGTTGCTATTGTTCTATGACTGCAAGTTTCCCATCCTCAAAGACTTGTTAGAAAAATAAGAGTTATGTAGTATTAAAGTTAAGTGAATACTAAAACATTCAGAAAAACTGCTTATAACCCTGGGTTGTGAGCATTCAAAAGCTCTTATTTAAAGATTTTGTACAGTCTTTGTGTCATCAGGTCCCTTACTTATCAGGCACTCATTTGATGAAATACTTATAAATATCTAGAAACTTGCAGAAAACTCTTGTGGAAATTCACAAAGTTTGACAGTAGTCTTTAAACTTGAGAGCAGTGTGAAGTTAACACATTCAAAAGTGAAATCCTGAAAATGCATGTATTTTAAGATATGTTGCTGGGTTAGATTTCTTACAGAAAACAAAGCATATTGAGCATAAGTAAAACAAAAACTACATGGGCTATATGGAACTAAGTGCATTTTTCTTTTAGGAGTCTGTCAAACCTTGATAATTTCAAATGGGTTGGGCACCTCACTACTTTTCAAGATTTTTCCCTGAACTTTTACTCGTTTCTACTGTGAAATTTGTTTCTCCTGAAAATAAATGGGAGTACCAGGAAACATGAACAGGTTCTATCAGTTCCTTGTTTTTACTCTTCACTACAGTGGAAAATCAATTCCATATGTTGTTATACCACACTCTCAATTCCATTCAATTTCACCTACAAGTGGGTGATTTACTGGTGTTTTTTGCCATATCCTTCCTATTAATTTGTCTTCCAGAGGAAAACTGCTCATTTTATGTAGTTAAAATCAAATAAAAGTCAAATCACTTCATATATTTATTAAAAATCCATAATTAACCAATAATCAGTAAACCATATGAGAAGTACGAGCAGTCAAACACTAACCACCTACAAAATGTTAATAAACACCTAAAGATTTCTAAACAACTTTCTATAAACAGTTGCAGGGAAATCTGATCCTGTACAAATGTTCATTCACGGTTTTATGGCCATACACACACTCTCACAGGACATGTGGGCTACAAGCTTATATCCCCCTCCTGGCACTCTGGGGTGCCTTACTAACACACATCTGTGTCGGAGATGTGGATGCTCCAGCTTTGTATGTACTTGTGCCCCTCCCCAAAACATGATAGTATCAATGCCAGTGACAAGTGCTCCACAAGGCCAAGGGGTGGGTCCCCACATGGTGCACTCAGTATTGTCACTCCAGGACCAGGTGCAGACTGCTTAGAGTATGTGACAGAGAGGCTGCTCTCTCCTCCAGGTGCAAGCCTATATCAGCACTTCATGGAAAGACTGAAGAGACATCCATTAAAAATCTCATTAATCTGACAATAAATATTCTAAAGGAAGATTTTCTTGCATATTGTTATTTATACAGAAATATTTTTCAAGTCCCTTTTGAGATAACCTGTGTGTTTTCAAGAGTGTGTAGGCTCAATTCCTTAAAAAGAATCAGTGGCTTTTTCCTTTTAGCAGCAATTTTCATACAGCATCCTCAAAAGCGTTTTGATGCATCAGCTTGTATGACATGATAAGAGTGGTGACAAAGCTGCACAGCTAAGCACTCCTAGCTCCAAAAAAACCATAGCCAACATGTCAGATAGAGGTATGATTTCATTAATAGGTAATTGGTATCAGAGAAAAGCATTGGCATCTCCTTTATTTTTTTTTTAATATTCTTGCAAATGTGAGGGATAATACATGTTTCCATAATAATGCATAATAGAACATTTTTTATATTATATTAAAAATGTTTTGAAAATGGAGACCTAAATTTATAACAACTATGTTCAACTATGTTCAACATAACTTGTGACATAGTTAAGAAAAGCTTAGGTTTGAGCACTTTGTTTGCATGGATGCCAATAAATTTTTGCATTAATTTTTACTCTGCATTTTGTATCCTAGGTTATCACTATTTTTCTAGGGCCTGTACTCTGACAGATACGCAAATGTAGTAGCTTTATATATTTAATAATAAGATATTTTTAGCGCTTGCTACATACTGCTTTATTAGACAGTTTCAGCCCCCAGGGAAAGAAAACACCTATGTGCTTCAGTGAGGAAAAATACTCAGCTTAAAAATTAGGCATATAGGTTGCTTGCTTTAAATACATGTATAATAGATCTTCTTTTTGCTATTTACTTTCATTATATTCTTTCTTATTATTTTATTGTATTTTAGATATTTCCCTTTTTAGTACTTCAGGAGATTGGAGTCAAAGGCATTATTGTTTATTTTTCATCTTCACAGGTAAATGACCTAGTTTTATGGGTTTATTTTCTTCCCTCCATTGATTACTTAGTCAAGTCTGTGAGCCTAGATGATAAAGGGCACTTCAGAGTTTTCAGTGTTGTTTGAATTGTAGTCACATTTAAAAATTGGCAACAACCCTGCAGAACTGCCTGCATACCTGAGTGTCTATAAGCATAAGACTTTTGACTCAAAAGTTACTTTAGCATTAAAAGTGTTGTCATTTTTTCAAGTAATTTTGTCAGAGTAGGGCACCTTTAGATCTATATTTCATCTAAAGCCAACTAAGATTCACTGGTTTAAATAAAAATGAGGTCACGTCACGCCAAATGCCTCCTGTAAAATACATACCTTTTTGCTTCCAAGACATCAACAAAAAAGGATAAAAACTATCTGACTATGCTAAATCAATAACTATTTACTCAACAGTATAAGCTTTAAGTTTCTTTTTGGTCTGAAATGATACCAGTGCATATCTCCTAAAAAAAAAAAAATCACAAATAGACAAGGCTGAAGAAAAAAGTGTCCTTCATCATTCTTGTTGAAGTTGTTTCACTGTGCATGCCAAAAACTGTGAGATTTCTGTGATAGCTGGAAACCTAAGTGTCCATAACTGGCTTTGAGAATTCACAGAGCCAGGCAGAGAATTAGTCATTATAAAACAGACCGTCTTCATGCCTGAGAGTCTTTTGAACCTTGTCTACTAGCCTTTCACAAAAGCACTCACTTATCTTTATATATTCAAGCCTGTATTTTTGAAGGGAAAAAAAAAAAAAGGTTGTGCCTTGTATAAATGCAGGTTTGGAAGCAAAACAACAAAACTATCGAGAAAAGTGTACTGTACAGAGTCTGCTTCAAATATTGTAGTTAAAATGTCAGATTCAACTCATATGCTACAATGGGATGTTCTTTGTTTTGGGAAACTTGATTTTTTTAATGTTTTAATTTCAAGCCTGTGTGGACACTGATGAAAATCAGTTTGTTAAAATCATTTTTGATTAAAATCATTTTGTTGGGCTTTGTCTTTTAACCTTTGTTGACTCTTCCCTTAAATAATGTCATGCTTGAACTTTTGTCATCTTGTAGACACTTAAGACATCTTAAGGAAACTTATTCCAAAAGTCCTTGGTAAGAGTACATTGTGTATAGCTTCTTTAGCTCAGTGCTGTGATAGTCACAATATTTTATAGGAGGAAGCTGACCATTCATTTCAGATATGTCCATAGAGCCCTTTGTAGAGCAGTCCTCTGAAACCATCCTTGGGGAGAAAGAAAATATATTTCCACAGTGTCATTATCTTTACAGTTTGATTATAATGACTACAGCTATAGTTCTATTACTACTGATGCTACTATTACAAGTGTAATATACCACTGCAGTGTGACATTTCCCAGGCTATTGTAAAGCCTCTAGAAGCCATCAAGGATTTGCTTAGTGTACTACAGAACATGTCTGAGCAATTAATTTTATGAGACAAGGCACCACTGTGAATAAAACCATCTCCAGCTTTCAAAATGAGTGCTTTTTACGCAGTGTGATAAAGCAAGAATTTAGTTTAAGACAAAAGAATATTTGTAACACTTTCTTTTCCCACATACCACATTTTATTGCAATAGACACAAACAAACCACATAAACTGAGAATAAATCAGTGTGTATTTTGGCCATGCCAAGATTTTATGTCTGGGGAGAAGATTTGAGGTAGGAAAAGAAACTATTGTCACATCCAGTTTTGTACATGCATCTGCTGAATTCACATTGGACTTATATTTTGTTAGTACTTGGTTCACATTTCTTTTAGAAGAATATACATTCTTTTATTTAGAAGAGTATATATTCTTTTAAAAGAACTTCTAGAAAAACTATGTGCTAAAAGAACTGAAAATATATTAGTTTTAAAATTATCAAAAAATAGAGAAAAAGAAAGGACAAGAAAAAATTTTCATAACAGGAAAGATAAGGAAATGACAGAGAAACAATACCATAATCCACCTAATTTAAATCTAGGCACACTTGCTGTTCTCTACATAATTTCTAGGCACCTCCTTTATACTTGCATGTTTAAATTAAGATTTCAACAGTACATGAACATTACAGAATTCTAGCTTTATGTCCCTTCCTTCCTTCCTTCCTTTCTTCCTTCCTTCCTTCCTTCCTTCCTTCCTTTCCTTCCTTTCCTTCCTTTCTTCCTTTCTTTCCTTTCCTTCCTTTCCCTCCTTTCTTCCTTTCTTTCCTTTCCTTCCTTGGGGTATGCATAAAGAACACTTCCCTTTACTATAGTAGGAGATATCCTTCAATAATATATACTGTAAAGACACATCTTTAAAAGTCAGCATTCAACATGTGAACCTGGAACTGTACTATGACATATAAACTTATTTCAAATTTCTTGACAAAAATTTTGTATGGAAAATCCTTGCGTACTATGTGTTTTCCTGAAGTAATTTATTTTTTTCAATGCTATCAATAAATACATGGTAAACAAAATATCTCAGAAATGTTTCAGGTGAAATTAATGTTTACTATTCTTAGCTGCTACTGATAATAAAGTTGTTTTTTCCACATTTTTGCTTCTAATCCACCCTATCTCCTGAAACGACCCCAGAGCCAGTTTATCTGGGAATGTGTCTAATATCCAGGAAAGAGAAGTAGATACATGACTGGAAATTCGCATCAAGAATAACTCCTAACTAGTGTACCAAGTCCTCTCTGTGTTATGAAATACTGCCAAAGGAACAGATGACTTTCTTGTCTGCACCAGGTGGGAGTTTAATTTCCCTTCTTCTTAGAAGTTAGAAAAGAGATCTTTAATTCTATTTATGTTTCTTATGCAACAAAAAAAAGCACATGATATCTCATAATATGTAGACTTTTCTTCTTCATATGCACAGATGTTAGTCAAACAAAAAGCCACCTTTTGGAACCTACTGTTTTTCTTGTTCAAATAAGACCATTTCTTTCCTAACACTATTACTTTGGATGACATTCTCAAATAGTCCTGAAAACAATGTCTGCATTAAATAATGCAAATGTTTCTTCTTGATTTTTGTAATCTGCTCTTAAAGAAGTGATTTCATAACCCTTGTGTGGTGAAGTCAAAAGCTCTAGGGAACAGCATGGGGAAGTCTAGTACTCTGTGTTTGTGCTAATGGTTTTCAGCCAAAACAAAGATGTATCTGCAGTGGTGGTTCTAATCAAAGAAATGCAACAACTAATTTCTTAGCTGTGTATTTAGAAAAATGAATTTAATTATAACACATTCCAAAGAACATGAGAGAAGAGGCTAAATAAAATGTATAATTATTTTTATTGATGAATAATAATCTAAACCAAGTATTTTAAATACATTATTTGATTTTTCTAGCAGTCTTTCCCCTATAAGATAAATGAAAAATACTCTGCACAAACACACAACAATCATTAACAGTAGCACATGCATTAATTTAGTCCTCATTAATTTTTATTTCTGTTATTTATACCTAAGACATGGAAATATGTAATTGTTTTTGCCCATATCCTCCTAACAGACCATCACCTAAAACCTTTTCTGCAAAAACTACAACAACTTTGATCATACTGTGCAAAATGTCATCATCATGGTATCTTTACTCCAGAAGTACTCAGTAGTGGTTCTACATCATTATACCTATAGGCATTTTCCAATAAGACAGTTATTTTACTAGCATTAGTGCATAGATAAAGTTTTTTAATTGAGTAAATCATAAATAGTCATTTGCAGTCATTGTAGAGATTGCTAGTAAAAACCTATAGTCTATAATATGCAGGTGTCTGGGATATAGCAGTACATGAATCTGTGTTTCTCTGTTAAATCTCAGATTAATTGTTCTGAAAGAATCTTTGACAGAAGGATTGAAAATGCCAGAGGGAACAGATTGCTGGTCACAGCGCTGATCCGGGAAATAAAAAGATATTTTAGTTTAACTCTCACAGTCAGGATCAGCAATACTGTTGTACTCAAAGAAAGGAAAATTGATCAGATTTCACTACGATGTCAAAAAATAAAAGTAAGGTCAAGAGATACATGAATCAATTTAGAATTTTTTGGCCAGAGATATAGTTGGAAAATATAGAATACATTAAATGGTAAGAAAAAATAACAGAAGACACCAGCAGAACTCAAGGTTTACAAATCAGTCTGATTTAGAGGTTAAGTACTTATGGAAGAAACTAGCAATATGAATATAGATTTGATTATACAGTAATTAATATGAAAGTAAGTGGAGAAGTGAACAACAAGAAACTGCAAAGAGTCAAATAAATATTTGTGTGTAAGAGAAAAAAATACAAATTAAACTATATCAAGATTTTTCTGGAAAGTTTTTAGTAGTGCTTTCAGGCTAATGGTCTACATGGTAAAATTGCACAACAAAGAACATGATTGAGCAACTCATCCTGCAAATTAATTAGGTTATTATCAATTCTCACAAAAATCCCCTTACAATTCTCAAGCTTAATCAATTTTATGAATTTCAAAAATAGTTATATCTGCAGCTTTGAGGTCAGCAGCTACCTTCATTTCATTTCTGGTATTGCTCATTTGACAGACAATAAACAATCAATACTGGCACCTGTTAATCATCAATAATTTAAACAAAACAAAGACATTATAAAATTCCTTGATGTTCATGAAGAAAAATATGGAAACGTCAAAATGAAATAATTATTAAACTTTTGCAATGCCTTCTAAGCTGTTGCTAAATACTAGAACTGTTAGAACAACAATCTGGGAAAAAACCCTCAAGCAACAACAACAACCAAACCAAACCGAACCAACCAAACAAAACAAAAAAAAAAAATCAAACAAAAAAAACTCCAACCCAAACCTGTTAGGATTTTGGACTAAAAAAAAACAGTGAACTGTGCTTATCGATTCTATTCCTACAAGTTGTCTTGTAAGAAAGCAGCCATTACCAATGGCAAAGTTAAGAAATAAAAGACCAAAAAATATTTCATCTTCTTTTTCAAACAAAAGCAGTAATCTAGAATGTTATATTTAATGTCCAATTTATAAAGAAAAATTACTTATTTCAAAGGGGGGGAAAGTAACCTACAACGTGACAGTAAAATAAAATAAGAAGCTTTCTTTGAATTTTCAGAAAACAAGATTCTATATAATTCTTTTGGTGGGGGAATTCTTATATTTTATTTTTCAAAACAAGTGTTTCTAGAATCAAATATCTAGTATATAAAGCTTCTCTTTTTGTGCACTTCCAATTTGAAATTTCTAATCTTATGTTTATATTTCTTCATACATAATGACCATTGCAATGATATCAGGTCTCAGATGAGAAAAGTCATACTGCTTTTTTAGATATATTTTCTTCAATATAAAATGTAATGTAATTAAATTGTGGTGTTCCAGAGGAACCTGCTAATAATTTTCTTCATAGTTACAGTTTAAAATATGTCTTTCTGGTTTATGACTTTGTCTTGGTTGACCCTCCTACCACAAATGGACACAACAGTTATGGAAGAAAATGAAAAAAAGTCATGCAGTTGTAATCAGAAGAAGGATTTGCTTATGTGTTCACTATGAGGTCCTTTGTCAGGTTCAAGAATTGTGATTACACTGCAGGTTAATACCTCTATGAAGTACACCGAGTTTTTTAATAAGACTTTGTGATAAACTGAAACAATGAGGAAATTGCACCTAACTGAGAGAGTAAACCTTTTACACAATTTCCAGAAACAAGACATATTATACCAGTAATTAGTCTGGGAAAAGTTTATTTAGGTCTGCTTTAGTTTTCTGTTTGAAGTTATTCCACATTTTCACCACGAATAGACAACATTAATATCTTACGAAAGACTCTAAACTTCCTATCCAGCTTTGCTAGAAGTAGGGAAAAAAAAACCAAAAACAAACAAACCAAAAAATCCCAACTTTTCCAGTGTTCAGGCATATAGTAAATGAGCTATCACAGTTGCATTGAAATGTTAAATGCATTACAGCAAAAAATGAAATGGTTTCATCAGAGAGCAATCTTTTGTAGCGTTCAATTATACTGATTCAGATGGAAGTGTAACTTAGTGCATCTGAATGTGTTTCAATTAAGTAAGAGGTTCAGATAATTCACTGTGGGGCACAGAGAGAAAGAAAGTTTGCTTTTGAATGCATGAATTCATCCATTTGCGGAAGCTGTAAAAGAAACATCTTCAGGGATTTTGGTGGAGTTTTTTTGTTGGTTGGGCTTTTTTTTTTTTTCTTTTTTTTTGGGGGGGTTGGAGATGTTTCTTTTCTTTATCCAAGAATATGACCTAAATTCTTTGATAATAAGACTTTTTTTAAAAAAGAGTTCTGTGAAAAATGTATTTTAAATTAGAAGTCAATAAAACAGATCTCAAGAAATGCAGTGTATAAAAAGTCAAATTGGAGTACAGAGCATTAATAATATTAGAGCATTTCCCTTATGTTACAACACAAGGGAAATTGCAATAACATTTTAATTTTAAAAGAACCTGAGAAACCAACTGTCAACAGATTTTTTTTTTCTTTTTCCCCAAATCCATAACATAGCCGCAGACGAAAAAAACCCAAATATTTCTTACTAATGTGGCAGAAAATTCTTTAATCCCTTACTTCAGAAATATAAAACATATGAGGAGCTATTAGAAAGAACACCCTGCTGTAGTGAAATACTTAATGGCAGAAATCAGGAAGTTCTGAATGCCCCATCAGCACAGTCTCTGAAATAAGGAGAGGAGGACAAGAGAGGATGTTGTTGAAGGGTAATATAGCATTTTATCAGTTTACATAAATTATAAATATTAAGTAGTAAATGGCACAAATGGCATAAATAAAACTTTCAGAACAAATTTTAGTCTTGATTCAGAGCATATTACCATCCTGCAATCAGTCCGTATTTGCTTACATCACTGCTACATGACAATTACTCAGAGACAGAGCATATAACTGATCAGACTACTCTAATGACTAGAGTAAATCACTAGAGAGCTGTTAGAAAAGTTAGAAATTATCTCAGATAGCAACACACTCTCCGGGGAAAACTAGCTAGAAATTAGAACTGGGCAAAGGGGGCAGGAAAATATATTATTTTAAATTTGCCTTAAATTCATCAAGCTTTCTGTTTTGTCTGCAACAGTAAATAGTAAACCATCTCCTTATCTTTGAGCCTTGAGCTTTTGTATGCTTGTGCTGTTGAAGAGGGAGAGTGAAAGTGGGGGGTGCCCGGAAGCAGGCCAAGGTCAACCAGTCACAGCAACTGATGCACATTAATCAATGACAGATGGAAGAAGACGAAGGCATTAAAAACTGGAAATCTCAGGAAGATGCTTATTTGTGGGGTGGGAGTGGATAGAGGGAGTGGTAACTTAAAGGCTGAAAGAATTTGCATTCTTCATTTTGTAGAAAAAAACTATTTGTAGAAACCTTATAGGAACGTTTCAGTATGTGAGGCTTGTAGGAAGATGCAGAGAGACTATTTGCCAGGGACTGTGGTGACAGGTCAAGGATCAACAATTTTCAAATGAGAGAGGGTAAATTTAGATCATACACAGGATGAAATTTTTTACTATGAGGGTGGTATGACACTACAACAGGTCGTCCAAAGAAGTTTTGGATGCCACATCCCTGTAAGTGTTCAAGGCCAGGTTTCATGGGGTTTTGAGAAGCCTGGTCTAGAGAAAGGTAGTTGGAAATAGATGTTTTTTTAAGGTCCTTTTCAGCAGAAACTATTCTATGATTCTATGAATTTGTTTAAAAAAAAAAAAAAAAAGAGCAATTATGTTTACTAAGCAAGAGACATGGAAAAAGCATGAGTGTGAAAGTATATTTATAAAAATATAAATATATTCATAATAATATTTACATACATATATTTGTGCTTTATTAATATGTGTTTTCAAAAACATGTATGCCAGGCTTAAAATTTTTCAAACAAATTCATGTCAGATAAAAACTTCTAATAGCCAACTCGAAGTTTTGTTTTCTCAGAATGTTAGAAATGGAGTGTCTCAGGAAACTGTGTAAAAGCTGGTGAAACCTCATAGAAAGTAATTTACTGGTATAGATGATATTTCTTTCAAGTCTGAAACATGCAAAGTATTTTTCTTTATTAATAATTTCATCAAATTACATCTTCTCCTTGTAAAGATCATGAAAACTCCTCAAATTTTTCAGATATGAGATGTTCTCAAACATCCAGGCATAGTTAGACAGCCTAGCTCTGGAGATTTGTACACACTAAAATTAAACCTCATAAAGTTGCTGGAAGAATGAAAGAGTCGGATTCTCAAAGGTTCATTGGAAATGTTGTCTTTGAAGAGAAATGTTTTCCCCACAACTGCAGACATCAAATGTGAAAAAGGGAATTTGCTTTTTCACTCACCTTAAAAGTTTTGTCTTCCTACATTTTCCATTAGGAAGATCATAAATGTGGATATGCTTCCTGACATTTTACCATCTGTGATATATACTTTGTGAACTATCAGATATAAGAAAGAAAAATTCAGGTTTGGGAGCAGTCAATATCAGAAAGAAAAAGCAAAAAAGTGATGCGACATAAAAACAATAACAGTGTTGCTACTGTAAGATGTAACAAATAGTCTCTCAAAGACATATTGCAACAACAGCAAAACACACTAAGTAAACCCAAAGGCACTGAGAACAGTCTACTTTGAACATGGTTATACTGCATTTTCATTCAACAGAAAAAGAATAACTACTTTACTCTTGAAAACTATTTTTCTTCTTTACTCTAAGTCAACAGTGGAATATAACCATTATTGAGAATTATCAGAATATTGATTAATGTTCAACTATCTTCCCTTTAGGTATGGTGCATATGTTGTTACTGAACTCAACACCATATAATTTGTTTGGAAATTCACATGTGACTTATGACCTATAATAACACAAATCAGAATTCATTAAAGATTTTGATACATGTTTAACTACATATGTTCTCATTTATTACTTCAGCAATGTAATACTTTGCCAAAGTAGAAAACGTATCAAAAATAAAGAATAACAGGAATCAAAACATAAATGTTTCATTGAAAAATGGTTGTGGCTTAGAGATGGGTGTGTACTTTTTAGAATTATCTTTACTGTCATTACACTATGAATAAGCCCCAAAACCAAACTGTGTTAATGCCTGTATGGAACAGTTCAAAACTAAAAAACAGTACAAAAGTTCCCCTCATACAAGAAAAAATAAAATAACTATTAATTAGAAATTGTGAATATAGTAGAAACCAGAGAAGTAAGGGCACAAAGACTGGGAAGGCATTAAGTAACATATTGACAGTGAATGTAACTTTACTCTGAAATCTTCTTAATCATATTTCCTTTCTATAGACCACGTGGCTAAACATGGGCTGTTAGAATAATTTCATTAGAGGTTGCTACAGGGTGCTCAGCAGCTCTCCAGAAAAGATACAATTAGATTGAAGTTTAATTATTCTTGAACGTGTTATGTTTCCCATTAGACAGTGATCAAAGGAAAAATACTAAAGGAGGTCTGTAGGATGCAAGATTGCTTACAGACTGATTCAGCAGTGCAAGCACTGTTTGGTGCAATCTCAGCATGAATGGAGTCCCCAGAGAGCATGTTGTTATCTGATAGCACTACAGTAAGGGAAAAATCAAACTACTTTTAGAAAGTAAATTGGTTGGGGTTGCATTACACAGGAAAAGATTACAGCTCAGATAGTCATTCTTCCTGGAATCCAAAAGCAAGTGTTCTAAAAACTTTTCAGTTGACCCAAACCTAGAAGTGTTCAGTTACTCTAGTAACTCCAGCAGAAACAAAATATTTATTCTTTTGAGTTATTGTGATAGATGCAGTTAATAGTTCTTCTTTTCATATGCAACTTACACTATCTACATTCTATTTTTGAAATCTATCTTCAATATTCTTTTATGTGTTTGTTTCTTTTTTCCTTCTTAATTCTCCATCACCCAAAAGAATTTCACTTATGGAAAACTTACTTAGACATGAATTATTTGTTCCAAGCACAGAAGTGTAAGGCACCAGTATAAATTTTCTGCTGTTATGAGTTAGCAAATATCCACCGAATAAAATTTTACAACATCTATTGTACAGACTTAAAGAGTACAGTTGCCCATCTCAAACACTTTTAAGGCCACAGAAGGACTCTGCCATGAGATAAGCACAGAAGACAGCTACAGGATGGAGCTAACTCTGAGACTGGCTTGCACATCCTGAGGAAGAACTTCTTTACTGTGAGGGTAACTGCGTACTGGAACAGACTGCCCAGACAGTGGAGTCCCCCTCACTGAAGGTATTCAGGAATCATCTGGACACGACCCTGTGTGATGTGCTCTAGGATGACCCTGCTTGAGCAGAAAGTTTGGACCAGATGACTTGCTGTGGTCCTTTCAACCTGACCTGTTCTTTGATCTTGTGATTCTGAGATATGACATAATAAATATGACATACTGTAAAGGAAAAATTACAACTCACATCTAATTCATAGGGGATTCTACATGTCAATATTTTGTTTAATTACTCAGGAATGAAAAATGGCAATCTTACAGAATTGCTGGTGAAATAGAACAATCTGTATCAATGCCTACCAGCTCACCTTTCCCCACCTGGATATCTGTAGAGTTAGACCAATGACAGGCCACGTACTCAATCAGACATAAGCACAGCTTTCCATCATGTGAGAAACTAGACAGTTAAGGGACACATGAGAAACTGAAAACTTTACCTTACTCAGCAAGATAATTGAGTGACTAACAAGGAGGTCAGATGGCTCAGCACCTTGAATGGCAGCACAACTTAAGGAACTCTTTGGACAGCCCAGGAAAGCTAGCTGGGCGGGTGGTAACTTGAGAAGTTAGCCAGGTTTCATACCAGCCAAGGAGGACAGCTGGGTATTAGGCAAGCTGAGAAGCCAAGCATTCTGCCTCAGATCTAGCCAGCCCACCAGCCTGGGGTCCAATTGGCAAGATAGATGCTGAGCATAGTGGCAGAAAATCAGATTAACTAGCAGCTGGCTTCTTGGTCAGGCCATCAGCTTTTCTGTTTTTCATTGGTGTTCCTGACAAAATCTACATGTTTCCAAACAACTATTCAGTTCAATTCAGTCAGGTATTTTTCTTGGTTAAAACCTTCTGAAAAATAACCTCAATAGCTCTAGCTTATAAAACTGTATATAGAGCAAAATACACGGTGAACAATATTGTTACTCCTCCATGTAATCACATATAGGTAATTTATTTGAAACCTCCCTGAATTCTTTCTTTTGGGGATTTCCAGACACCAAAGATAGGTGAATTATTCACCTGTCAGAAAATGTCTGGTTTAGGCCTATTCTTCTGTAGGAGTTTATCTTTTCAAAGATAGTTGTTATATTCTGTCTGCTTTTAGTCTTTCTGACTTCCTTAGTGCTTATAGTTTTTCTTCAATATAATTTAATAATCCTTCATTACTTTTCTTCAGTGAAATTATTACTGACAGATGGATCTACCATATATCCCTCCAATATCTTAGTATAAGTTTCCAACAACTTTTTATTCTTCATATATTTCACTTCTTTTATTGACTCACTGAGATACTTCACTTAGTCATTTAACAATTCATATCTTTGCCAAAGAGATTTAAATATTAAAAAATCATTTTATGATACAATGAATATAATAGTGTTTTGCAATTCTAAATACGTTGTCAATTTTAGAGACTGACTACAGTCAAACTTACGTTTTCTAGTCAAACATAAAGAAAATATTTTGTGTTGTGCAAATTATTGAAAAAGTGGGCATTAGCTAGATTTAAAGTTGGTAGAGAAATCTTTAAACCCTTAAAAGGCATTTGATTTTTCTGGGTTCTTCCAGTTTCTCCTATGTTATAATATCATTCTGTGATTAGTGGTGGATAATATTCACCTTATAGGTAACTGAATCATTACTTAGAATCCACAACACAGAAAGTAAACTGTCTATACCTAATTATCCCATATGTTTGGATTCAGGATTGTGGCCAAACATTATTATCATTGTAACTCATTGAGAAGGACACCACTGATATAATATTTATTCTGTGGCTTCAGGAAATAAAAAGATTCAGATTCAGTTGTCACTTTCCCTGTTGTAATTGAGAAATTTGGGCCACACCTGGAGCCATTGCTTCCAATCCAAAAAATTAAAATTATCAGAAATCTGGAGCACCTCTCTTACAAAGAGAGGATGAGACAGCTGGAGTTGTTCAACCTGGAGAAGAGAAGGCTCCGTGGAGACCTAATTGTGGCCTTCCAGTACTTGATGGGTGCTTATAAAAAAGAGGGAGAGAGACTTTTTACATGGGCAAGCAAGGGGGAATGGCTTTAAATTATAAGAGGAGACATTTAGATTAGATGTAGAAAGATGTTCTTTACTGTGAGAGTGGTGAGGCACCGGAACAAGTTGCTCAGAGAAGTTGTGGATGTCCCATCCCTGGAAGAGTCTGAAGCCAGGTTGGATGATGCCCTGATCATCCCGATCTAGTGGGCGGCATCCTGCCCATGGCAGGCAAAACTAGATGATCTTTAAGGTTTCAACACAAGCCTATCTATGATTCTGTGAAACCTCCACATGGCTAAAACTAATTAAACTTGTATAGCAAAGTAAAATGAACACATTTAAATATGTATGTATGAATATGTCTGTCTTCATTACCTGAATCACCTTCTTCAAACTTTACAGGTTTTTAAAACAAATTTCATTGATGAGTTTATCAGTTGACTTGGAATGATGTTTTTTTGCTGTTTGTTGTGGAGGTTTTTTACAATCAGAAACACATAAACATCTGTTATCAGAACAAAAATATGGATTTCAAAAGTTTAAAAAATGCTTTTGAAGCAAAATGTGCTAAACTGCTAAGACTATGGAGAATAAGACGAGGTAAGACAGGCAACCTCCTGGAATTCAGTACCATTATATTTGTCTGTGCTGTGCTATACTATATGTTTAGAAGAATTTCTTTTACCTATGCAACTGATAGCGTACTTTTATTATTGTTAATCTTAACATCCCAAGTAACACAGCTAAATGTTCAATAGATATAAAAAGTCCTTATGACATGAGCTTTCTCTAAAACCAGGATAAATTCTAGAACCCTAATAAAACAGCTATTGGGAGTCCATGTCACCATAACAGTAAGAACTATTATTTTTAACTTTTAAAGAGAAGAATTACTTTGTGTAAGGCCTTTAAAGACAAAGGAGAAGTGAGAGAAGATAAGCAATTGTCCATCATGTATGTGATGCATGTAAGGTGTAAGGATATTTAGTTAATCAGTCCTGCAATGTCATAAACCAAAGATCTTAGAACTAAAGCATTTTTTTTCAGTTCCTCTCACATTTAAAAATAACTATAACCAAATAACATTTCACATTTAATGTTTATGTCTTGAACTTAAATAAATATAAAAATATTGATCTAAATTAATACATTAATTCCTTTTTTGTTGTTCCACTCAGGCAGGTAAGTAGTCTTTGATACCATCAGTCTGCATCAATATAACAGACTAGAAAACAGAATAGAACAGAATATTTCAGTTGAAAGGGACTGCAATGATCATCCATTCTAATTGCCTGATCATTTCAGGTCCACATTAGAAGTGTTTGCTTTAATGTGCTCCAATTAAAAAACAAAAACAAAAACAAAACAAAAACAAAACAAAACAAAAAAAAACAAAAAAAACCACCAAACTAAACAAAACTGTTATTTTTCCAGATTTTGAAAAATCTCATTATTTTTAAAATTATCTCATATTTCTGTATGCTGCTACTGTCCAACTCTTCACAAAAGAAAGTATTTCTTTTTTTTTTTTTTTTTAATGTTGTTTTCATTTCAGATATTCTTATGACAAGGTGAAACCTTACATGTAACGAGACTAAATTTATCTGCAATGAACAAACAAAACCATTGAAGCAGCTCTGGGGCAAAACTTAGTGCAGCTTCTTTAACTCTTGGAACTACTTCAGATTCTAGTTTGTGACAACATTAAAAAATAACCAAAGGCTATATCACCTCCTCTGGCTCTATGAAGAGCCAACCTGCTAGAATTATTAAAATGGGAAGGAAAGGAGGGAAACAGTAAATAGCATCTTCCTGCATTCCTCGGAGTCTCTGAGAGCTTCTCTAACAGAGTTTCACCAGGTCATTTCTCTATTGGATTAAGAGACAGATGGAGGAAAAAAGGTAAAGGTAAGAAACAGATGCTCTGTACAGCTTGATCCCCTGCTGATCCCACAAATAGAACAGCAGGTGCTTGTGCTACTGCAAACAGCTATAAAGAACACACAGATCATCTCAGGCTACCTCTGTACCATTCCAGTGAAATGGTAAAACTGACTTTTTGCTTCCCACAAAACTTAGCAAAATATTGCACAACACATTAAAATTTGATAAGTTCTCTCTGTTTTGTGGACAATTACTTAAATGTGGAAAATCTCCAGATCCCTGCTTTGCCATGACTCAAATGAATGTTTGATCCATTGCACTATTCACCCTTCCTCTATAAGGCTGTCTCTCAGGATATTCATTCCTGTACATGAGATGATTTTCCTGGTGAAAAATTTATCAAAATGTGTCCCTCTGAAAAAAAAACTGGTTTTGACTAAATCATATGTTTTTGACCAAATAATATTTTTTGACCAAAAAGCATAACTCTTTGAAAATTCTTGGTCATCTCTGTTAGTAAGACTAGGTAATCTGTACAGCCTCTTGAATATATACTTATCATATATATTCAATATTTGGCTTTTTCAGAGACTTGTTTTTTTGATAAATCTCTTATTTTTGCATCATTTAAGTACATAATGCTAAGTGGAGGCAGCAACTTATTTTTATTTGACCCCATGATGATGAACATTATATAAACTTGGACATAAATATTTAAACATTGATGGTTCATTAGTATTTGTTTTTCTTTATGAATCTGCAGAGGTTATCATTACCCCAATTGTTTTGGGGGCTTTTTTTTACACTAAATAGAAATTATTATGCCTTCAGAATTGTTAACTTATTTTTCTTTGGAATGAAACCTTCTGAGATTTAGTAAAAAAGGGGTCACATGAGCTGAAATAGTTTAAATAGTGTTTGCTAACCTTTGGAAGTGTTTGACTGAAATTAGTTGGATTGTCCATGTAGCTGACCTAGCAAATTAGAAAAGTAATGGAAGTGTGCAATGCAACTCAGCCTGGGAGGGTTTTATGGCCTTCTTCCCTGGTACTTTCACTGCACAGTAGTTTCACAGCAATGCTTAGAGCCCCGTATTTGTCAATGCAAGTCCAAACAGAACCCTAATGTTTTATGAGGAAAAGCTAGGATATTTGATAAGGCAGAGTGTTTGCTTGAAATTTTGAGGTTTGAGATGGTCTTTGAACGGTTTCTATTAGCTATGTGAGTAGATAAACATACATTGTTGTTGTTGAAGGGTTACAGAGTAAGTAAGAGAACAGGTGTATTCTCATGCTCAAAGTCTTCTCTGAGAACGTGGCCCCTCAGAATATATTAGAGCCAGAATTCCTCTGTATTTCTGATATTGTTCACTCGTACTCCCTGAGTTTCTCTCATGGAGAATAAGATTAATAAAAATTATGACCAAAAGTACTATGTGGACATAGCTTTTACCCAGAAAAGTTGCAATGAGAAAGTTTTTCCAGGAATATTTAATTCAGATGGGTTTAAAGAAAACATTTTATCATATTACTGAAAAGTAATGCTGTGTATCTTCTCTTTGTTAACAGATTTGGAATTTCTCACAGGGAAATCTGAAAGGTCAGTTGTTTTAAGATTAGAACTACAATTAGCCCTATAAAGTCTAAAATTTAGTTATTAAGTAGGATCTGTGTAACGTGGGGATATCAAGTTTTAGTTTAAGGTGCTTATCCAAAAACACAGAGGTGCTGCACAGAACACACATCAGCCAGGACATCCAGTCTGTTTTCAACCAGCACCAGGAGTTCAAGGGAACAAGGAACTGACACTGAGGTCATGGTATGCACATCGATACATCTCCATTCCAGTTTAGATGGGCAATAAACACCACCAAACTTTCATAGACAAGTGGATTTCTCCTTATTTAAGCTGATTAGTGGTGATTATCTGGGCCAGTATCACCTGTTTGATCCTTCCCCAAATGCATTAAATAGATATAAAATTGTTGATAGCTCATTTGTGCCTCTTGGCTTCTTTTCCAGATGCACCTAAACTATTAGAGAGGGCAGATGTAAACTGGAGCTTTCAGATAAGCCTCTCACACAATCATTATATTTTCTCTGCTTGCTCTGCCAACCCATAACAGAATCATCTAATGAATTACAGCTGTGCAGGTGTACTAAAGGTCTCATTTTATCTCAGAAATACCAGTGGGTAGGCTTCACCTGTGACAGAGTCTGAGGTCTTATTTGGTCAAAGTAACAGAGTTCAGATTACTGTCTTCCTCTTGGCCCCTCACCACAGCAATATTTTGAACAGACATAGAAGGTGAGATGAAGCCAGTGAGTGTCAAATCACAGCCTATCTCAGATTGTAGAAAAAGGGATAAAAGACGTTATAGGATTTTTTAAATGCAATCAGCATGTTGTCTACATATAAAAAAGGGATCAGTATAAACAAAAGAAGACCCAAAAATATACCACATCACAACTTTATTGTTCTATATAAGTAAAATAGTGTGGAAAGAACATAATTCCTTTTGTTGTGTACTGTATCATTTTGCTCGAAACAATAGGGGAATCTGTCAGTATCCCACTCTGACTGAGAAATAATACTTTATGGCTTGTCAGTGATAGCCAGCAAAATCAATATATACTACTACTCTGTTCTAGAATATACAAAATTTCTCTAACTTTCTCTAAGTGTACAAGGACAAAGAATGAATTATTTGGCTTTGCAATCTACAACTTTGCATACACATTTTAACACTTCTACCTAGAAGCTTGTGTTTCGTAGGTATATGGATAATGGAAAATTCCTTTGGGCCAGGGCACTTTACTACAGAATCAGAGAATCACAGAATATTCTGAGTTGGAAGGGACCCATAAGGATATTCAGTCCACCTCTTAAATGAATGGCCCATATGGGGACCAAAGCCACAATCTTGATGTTATTAACACCCTGCTCTAAACAACTGTATCAAAGTATTTCTAGGAGAAGGTACTGCAAGTGACTGCTGCCAAAAACTAAGAATCATTGCATGTGGTCTGGAGCAAAATGCAGTAATATATTAAGTGATACACAAAGCTTGCTTGCCAAGCAGTAAGCAAAGAACTTTGATAGAAACAGGACTGAATGAATTTCAGCTGTGCTGAACTGTTGTGTGTATACACATAATGCATATAAACTAGAAATATTTTAATTTCTCTTCATGAACATTTATTAATGGTTCAGCTCTCTCTGTATAGGAACCTAGAATATTGATTGAAATGTTACAATAGGTAGTCTTTGGTGAACCCTTGTATTCTAATATTCTTGTATCCACAGAAGGGTTGAAAGCAGATGATCTCTAAGTTCCCCAACCCAAACCATTTTACAATCGTAAATATGTATGATATCAGTTTTAGCAGCAACTTAACCATCTTCCCTAATGAAAATTTAATACTCTGGAAATTAGGTTCCATTTACACTGTTTGTCATTTGTAACATAAAGCCATAACAAAAACATTTTTTCATGCCTATTCTGTTTACCTTGAAGTGGGTATTCTCTTTATCATCAATTCTAACACTATCATGGCATTTCCGAAGTTTGGCATGGCAGTAAAAACAAAAATAAAAACATATTACAGTGATTAATAAGATAATTGTGTCCAATTTTTTGGTTTTAAACATTGGCGTCTTTATCCCTCTAGCTACTTATTGCTGTGACAGTTACTGACACATGTCCTACCAGAAATGGAATTTTCTAGACAGCATGACTGAGCAGTTGAGCACTCAGCAGTTACTGAACTGAATGTTTCCTCTACAAAATAAAGCCATGGGGAAAATGGTCATCATTCCTGTCAGGATCCAGCCCAAACAGTTTATACAAACAGCACATTATTGGCACATAAATTTGCAATCTCAGATAATAGTTTGAACCATTATGTTAACCTTCAAAACAATTAATTTTTATTTATCACAACTTTGTGTCATGTTTTTTATGGTAATACAGACATCTCATTCAAGTTTCTTTATAATACTGTATGAATACTTTTAAAAAAATCCATACTAGTTAGGACTTTGTGTTCTTCAGAAATGAGGTGGTGAAACCTGCATAGTTCTGGTATCCTGTTTATTAATCAACTTTGTTTGGAAAATCAGTAAGCATCTTGAACTTTTGTAAAACCAAATAAAACTTGGTGACTTGTAACTGTGTGGCCAACAACAATGGAAAAAGGCTCAGAATCATGGAATCATTTAAGTTGGAAAGAAGGTCTAAGATCATTGAGTCCAACCTTTGACTGATCTTCGCCTTATCAACTAGACCACAGCACTAAGTGCCACACTCAGTCACTTCTTGAACACCTCCAGAGATGCTGACTACACCACCTTCCTGGGCAGGCCGTTCCAATGCTTTACAATTCTTTCTGTGAAGAATTTTTTCCTAATATGCAATCTAAATGTCTCCTGGCACAGCGCAAGGCCATTTCCTCTTGTCCTGTTGCTAGCTGTCTGGGAGAAGAGGTTGACCCCCACCTTGCTACAACCTTCTTTCAGGTAGTTGTAGAGTGTGATAAGGTCCCCCCTGAGCCTCCTTTTCTCCGGGCTAAACAACCACAGCTCCCTCAGCCACTCAAAAGGCTTATGGCTCTGAGCAGATAGGTACAGATGATGTACTTATGAAGTACAAGCGGGAATGTAGGGGGTTACCACAACTGGTGTAAAGAAAGTCAAACATATCACAACATAAAGGGGACCAGGGGATCAGGAGACCAGGGGATAGTATTTGTTATAGATAAATAGCTATATAAGTTAAGTGAATCAGCTGGCTGTATCAGGTGAGTGGATGAATCGGTTGTACAAACAACCTTCTCTTAATTTCTAGAAAAGAAAAAAAACGTGTGATTGTCACTCTGACCAAGACAGACCAGCATGGGGTGCATGTATACATCACTCAGCCCAACAATGAATATAAAAACTGAGAACCAACAAAATTAACTTTGATGAGAACAATGGGCTTCATCTGTATTCAACCCATGTATTCAACCCTTCCAAGTGACCAAGGACACCCAGTATCATGATGGTGAGTGTATTTGAGACTGTTGATGGGCATGAGGTTTGTGTAGTGATCCAACTGCATGTGCTTGTGTTGTGTGTGATTTTATTGCATTTCTGTGTGACTGATAAATCAAAATCTTTTGTAATGTCAAATAACTTTAAATAAGTGAATTTAATATCAAGACAGTACACCATCCTTGTGTAGAATATCTAAAGAACTTGTTAAGAGAGTACTGGACACTGACAAGATGTTAAGAAATTGTTGCTCCAGAAATTGCTGAACTGCTGCATGAGGTGCCACGTACTGGGAATAATAACTGATTTTTAAAAATAATGAACAGAGTGCAATGGAGAAGACTTATGTTAATGGAATTGCAAGGCCCACACAGAAAGCATTTGCTAAAGTTTGGAGTCAATGATGGTTATTACAGAAACCTCACAACAGAAAAAAACACCAATATTTCATAGCCTCAAGGACCTAGTTCAGTTACTTACCAAATTTAAAAAAAAAAAAAACAAACCAAAAAACAACAAAAAACCAAACCAGCTATGAATCTCCTGACCTCTTAACTAGGCAGGTACCCCAAAACTTTGAAGAAAATGAAAACGATAGACATGTATCTACTAGTCTGTAGGTTTTGTACTTTATCTCCTAAAGGAAAGGTTAGAAATTTCATTCTGATGTCTTTAGGGGAATTGAAATTCAGACATCTGCATGCAAGATCACACTTGAAAATATCAGTGCTCCATTATTGTTTCATTGATGGAGTAGTATTAGCTCAGTCATCATCCAAAACCATGTCTAGTTTATATAGAATGTAGAATCACAGATCATTTAGGTTGTAAAAAATTTTTAAGGTCATTCAGTCTACCTGCAAAACTAACACTACCAAGCCCACCACTTAACCGTGTCTACAAGTGCCACACCTACACAGCTTTTAAATACCTCTGGGGATGGTAACTTAACCACTTCCCTGGGCAGCCTGTTCCAGTGCCTGACAATCCTTTCACTGAAGAAATTTTTCCTAATATCCAATCTAAACCTCCCCTGATGCAACTGTTTCCTCTCATCATGTTACGTGGGAGAAGAAGCCAACCTACACTCCACTACAACCTCCTTTCAGGTAGTTATAGAGAGCAACAAGGTCTCCCCTGAGCCTCCTTTTCTCCAGGCTAAACAACCCTAGCTCCCTCAGTTGCCCTTCGTATGACTTACTCTCTACGTCCTTCAGCAGCTTCATTTCCCTTTTCTGGACATGCTCCAGCATCTCAATGTCTTTCTTGTACTGAGGGGCCCAGAACTGGTCACAGTACTCAAGGTACAGCCTCATCAGTGTTGCGTACAGGGAGATCATCACTCCACTAGTCATGCTGGCCACACTGTTTCTGATATAAACCAAGATTTCATTGGTCTTCTTGGCCACCTGGGCACACTGTTGGCTCATGTTTAGCTGCTGTTGACCAGCACTCCCAGGTCCTTTTCCACCAGGCTGATTTCTAGCCATTCTTCTCCAAGCTTGTAACACTGCATGGGGTTGTTGTGACGCATATGCAGGACCCAGCACTTGGCCTTGTAGAACTTCATACTTTTGTCAATAAATACAGCCTGTCCAGACTCCTCTATAGAGGCATCAATATGGAGTTCCTAGTCACCTTCTGCATTTATCCAGAAATTATTACATTCATGCAAAAAAATGGAAGTCAGTTGAGATGTTTTTTAGCACTTAGTAGCTAGATACCAAAGAATATTCTGCTAGAGCCATGCTTTGGTCTGGATTGAATCAACAATCTGATAGGAGTGCAAGAGCTGCAGAATCATAATGAAGCAAGGATGAGGGAATATATGTCAGTAAACCAATCCAGCACTTTTCAGCTATGTTGAAAGGCCTCCTCAGTGAGGCACTGTGAATGTCAAAGGAAACATGAAATATCTCCAGTGCCAACTCGTATGAGTCACATAAGGGTGATTAATTGATTGAAATCCATATGCATTCTTAACCTTTCTTGTCTCTCTGTTAAACTAATTGCTCTTTAACATTTTCTACTTCACATATCCCTGGTGAATGTATTATGTAGAAAACGTTATACATTTTCTCTTCTTCTCTCTTTTCTTCACTCTCTGATTCTACTTTTTTTTTTTTTTTTTTTTTTTCTGGCTATGATATAGTGACTACAGAGCACACCTTCTTTACACTTAAGCAACATTCTGTACTCTAATTCTAATGGGCTGAGCTTCATCTCAGCAATCGCTGGTAGTGTAAAAGCTACTCACATACTACCAATTAGTCATTCTGGCTTTCTGCATTCAGTGGTAAATGACACTGAGAAGGTGATATATTCCATCTACTAAAGACATCAGTCTTGCAGTTGGATGGCTTGACTTCTGAAATTCTTTGTCTCCCCCAGTCTTTCTTTCTCTCCCTCTACTACCTAGAGATGCGTTGGTCTTTATGATGTAACTAAATTTTGACATCTAAAAATTAATTTTAGTGAACTGAACTATCTGCCTTCATTCTTAGACACCAGGGCTATGACTGTATTTGAAGACAATCTGTGTTTACAAGACTCAGGACCATTTTTTGAAACAAGCCATATAATGGTCAAAAACTAATTTCTCCAATCAATATGTATTAAATCATCAACTAGTTGATTTTTTTACCCCATGATACATTATTAATATTTATATGTTCCTCTAAATGAACACTGTACAGAAAACAAGATACCTTTCCTGGAGAACCGGTGGGGTTTTTTTCCCTGTAGTTGCAATGCATACTGATCATAAAACAGCATGTGACTGTTAAGACTGAAATATTTGACTAAATTGTGGCTATCAGAGAACATTTTTAAAGGAAGAATGAGCAGATTTGAAGGTATTGCTTGAAAGGATGTTTCAGGAAATAAGATGAGAGATGATAAATCAGGAATAGACTAAGGACCAAATAGCTTATTCATATCAGACTTCAAACACTGTATTAATAAATAAATAAATAAAGAGACAAAATTGGACTACTTGTAGAAAATCCTCCTTATTGCAACTTCACTCTTGGAATGAACCACACATTCTGATTCTGTTTGGTTTGTTTGAGTTTTTTTGTGGCATGTTACTGTGGGGTTTTTTTTCCATTAAATCTAATGGATAATTTTCTATTTTACCTTCATTCAGGTTAACATTGACATGTTAAGCAGAATGATATGTATATTTGCAGTGCAGCATGACATAGTACAAAAAGGATAGATTGGTGGTTCCCAGGTTGTGCTCTACTCATTTCAGATTTCCACTTCACCTCTACCATCTCTCCTTCTCTCACTGGCGAAGTACTGATAGAAGTACCATGCCAAGTTTTCTTCCGGTGCAGAAGGTACAGATATTGTGAAACTTCACAATCTGTTTTCTGTTTCCAAATAGAGCAGGAGCTTCTAATGTTATCACAGACCTCTTTTCTCTTATTGTATTTTTCTTTCCCCTTTTATAAATGAACAACACCAATAAAAATGATAAATCATTACATTTTCCCCAAAATTTTATTAATAAGAATTAAGAACTGTAGCACTCTGAGACCTTACTAATTGTTATATGTTTAAAATAAGACTGATGCAGATAAAATTACTTTTCAAAGGAAAACAGTGATACAGACCACTTCCCTTTATGTTTCATATGCTGTTTTTCTATAAAACCAGGAAAAAAGTAATTACATGCTTAAATATGAAAAAAAATTGCAATATTTATTTTGATGTGATATATATCTTGGTATTTTTTTAATAGAAATCATAGGAATACTAAAAATCACAAAAATGCAGAATGATAAATTAAGACCAAATAAAGTATGATTGCATATGTTCTGAAGTAAACGAGTGGTATTTAGTTTGTGATTATTGGGTGGTAAATTCTATGATACAGCAGTTTCTACAGTTATGACATTAATATGAAGTGCTTGTTTCACTGAAGACTTACAAAATATATACATTCTTTCTCACTATTTCTAGGAAAATAAAAAGCAAACAACACATAAATTATTTTAGAAAGACCTTTTACCATTTCATAAATACTGTGAGGATATTTAGATTTAAAAAGAACAGCCCACAAATCCAAACAGTCGCAAGTGATATTACAGGATGACACATGAAGACTTCTCTACTCTTATATCTTAAATCCATTTCTCTAAGCATATTTTCATTGACAATTGTCAGGAATAACTAGTTTGCTATGGAAATGCACAGAGATTTCTTATAATACCATATTCAACTGTTTTAAATTCTAGCTGACTCTAAGGATAGACATGAAGCATAAGATGGAATATCTTAATTAGCTTTTTTTGAGTAATTTTTGCGAAAAGATAATTCAGGCTATCAAAGTTGTAGTGAAATGTTTGAGAACAATGTCTTTTTATGCATTAGCAGATAAAGTTCTGGATTGTCTCATTTTCTTAAATAAAGCATTTAAAGAAAAAAAATAAAAAGGTAGTGAGCGTATCTTTAACAACTTCACTGTGACGAGTGTTTTCACCACTCCAGAATTTTATCCACTAATTACTTAAAAGCTATTCTAATACATAATAAACAAAAGCAAATTAAAATTTTCCATTGCTATTCTTTACACCAAAATATTCTTACTTTGGAATAAAGTGTGCAACATAGACTTTTCTTAAAGAAGTGTGGAAACTTTTTGACCCACTTCTGTAAATATAACTGCTTTCCATTCACTGGCTACTCAGAAAAGTGCATGCCTTGGAGACCCGTAAAGTTTATTAATTTGTGGAAATCTATTTCAGATTTTTAAGCAGTTTTTTATTACATACATTTATCTATAGTATGTATGTATAGCATAGCATGAAATTGCTAACTAAATGTTGAAATTATTTTTATATAATAATAATGATTATTGTTAATTACTTCCTTGCAAAAATGTAAACCAAAACATACAATATAGATAATTCAATAGTACACACATCACTTGCATATATGAAAAAGTAACTGCTCACACAATTCTTTCTAGAACTTGACAGAAGGTATGTAATACAGTATTTCAAGTAGCCTGCTGCACCTCTTTTAAGTACAGCTCTTTCCAGAACAGTGATTTTAAATTACTTAAAAGAGATTGTATTTCTTAAAAGTTTTAGTAAACATCCTGCTTGTTTTGTCTTTGCGTTCCACCTTTATGAAAACTACTCAATCATCTCTGGTACTATGTCAAAATCATGTGAAAAGCTAACACTTCATATACAGTTTCTACTATTGGCTTAAGACTGTAGACACAGACAGCCATCACAATTTTTACAATACCCAGAATTTTGGTGGAGGCAAAATGCCTCTCTAGACTTGTGAGAATATAGAATTAAATGTTAATTTGATTTCTAAGTAGATT
>JAWWEW010000131.1:52393263-52405316 GCA_035583185.1 Anabacerthia variegaticeps
GAAGAGGTCGTAGCATTTTATTGCATATAGGAATAAGGAAAAGCTCTCAAACGTGGAATAACTGTTGGGGTTTATGTTTAACCCTGGCTGGCAATCGGCAGCACCCAAGCATTGGCTCACTTTGTCCCGCTGGGGAAGAGTAAAAGTAAGAAAACTAACAGATGGAGCCAATTTATTAGGTAAAGCAAAAGCTCACATACAAGCAAAGCCAAACAAGGAATTCATCCATGGGCAAGAAGATGAAGAAGACAAGCACCATCAGCCCAAACATCTCCCCTTTCCTTCTTTTTCCACCTGTTTTATATGCTGAACATGATACCATGTGCTATGGAATATCTCTTTGGTCAGTTGGGGTCAGCTGTCCCAGCTGTGTCTCCTCCTGACTTCTTGTGCATCCCGGGTTCCTCACTGGTAGGGACGCCTAAGTAGCAGAAGAGGCCTTGACTCTGTGGAGGCACCACTCAGCAGTAATGAAAAAAATCCCCGTGTTAATAACATTTTCCAGCACAAATCCAAAACGTAGCCTTATAAAACCTAGTGTGAAGAAAATTGACTGTGTACCATCCCAAACCAGTACAGACAGATATACATCAAGGAAATTAATGTTGCAAATGAATTGGGTAAATTTGCATGCTTTGGTTTCCATAGAATTAATGTTTGTCAGATTTTAATAAAGAAACCCTAGCAACTTAACCAATAAAACTGAGTAATTTCAGTACCTTAAGATGTTTTTAGTAAGGTAACATCAATCATATGCATTTGATGTTGTTAGTTACTGCACTAGACTCAGAATTAGATATACAGCTACCTGTTTATAAAATAAAGATAACAGTTATGTCTTCTGTTAGTTGTTTACCTGGCATATTAAATTTTAACACTGTAGACATTCTCCAGACAAATAACTAGTTCAATTTGAAGTTCCAAGACATAAAAGTATCCACAGATTTTCTACATTCAGAACAGTTCAAGATTCTCAAAACATACCAGGAAATCATTAGCATCAAACCAGAACATAAGAAAATAACAGTAAGAACTCAGAGATACCATAAAATTCTTGAGGAGAAAAGAAAATCAAAACAGATTGTGCAACCATTTCCTTTTCTGAAATCTTTGGGAAAAGACTGTGCATACATAAGACATGGGATACAATTATAGAGAAATCTGAAGTAGTAAAAGGTGACTTTGAAACTTCTGAAGCATAACCCACCTCTCAAGATTGCATTTTTGTCTCATATCTCTAACTGTCAATAGAATACAGGTATTTCAGGAAACCTTAAGGGAGGCTGTTATTCCTTGAAGTTTAAAAAAATTGTTATCCAGAAGAGAAGAGACCTGATAAATGCACTATTTTTCCACCACATTATTGCAATTGCTGTATTTGTTTCTCACTTACTAGGGCACCTACAAGGGTACTAAGCCTGTCGCCTTTTAACTAAACTTTTATTCCCAGCATTTTGCCTTGGTCTTTAAAGTTTACAAGTCAATGCTTTAAATCAAGCAATACCTTAAGGGTTTGTTTTTGGGTTTTTTCTTACTGCATTTCTAAATGTAGATATGAGAGTGTATAGAAATGCCATTTTATGTGTTAGTTTTACAGTTGTAGTTTTTACCTCTCAGTGGCATCCTCACCAAATAGATCACAGATGCTGATTACAAAATAACCCATACTCGTTCCCTCTTCTTTTTTATATAGAATTCTGTCATTCACTCAGTTCTAAAGCAGATTTTTGCTGAAAGGTTCTCCAAAAGTCAATAAAAAAGCACAAGTTTTTTACTATTTAACACTGAGAAGAGTAAATAATAGACATACAGAAAAGAACAAAATCTTTACTTAAAAAAGGAAATGGAGATTCATCTTTGCAGGTTCTATAATTGAACATTTGTAGTATACATAGTAATAAGACACCATATAACACAGACAATGGTGAGAAAGTATTGCTTTTCTCTAATTAAAGCAAATCCTCTTGATGGACTGCTTTGACATTTCTCTGAGCCTTCTATTTGAATATATGTCATTTCCCCTCTGAACAGTAATGTAGCATACAGAATAGAAAAGAAATTAAGGGTAAACCATACATTTAAATGTCAACATTTAGTTAAGGTATGTGAGTGAAATTTGTGTGTTTTTTCCAAAGAAGATAACTCTTTTAGACTTGCACAGGAAAATGCTTTAATTCTATAAGAACAGCGAGCTCAACAAATAGTGAACTGATCATCAGATTGAAAGTCCATGTGTTTTGTGTTCTCAAATACTTATTTTCTTCTTCTAGCTTCATTTGCAAACAGTAGCATATAAGCCATTTGACTAATATTATGTATCATAGTGAAAATTTCAATATTAATAAGACCAAAAAATACTCAATGACAGACAACAAGAATGAATTATTAAAACAGACTTGCTATATCCAGAGTTAAAGATTCTTGTATTTTCTTCTCTAAATACTTAAATTGAGGCAAAGAATTTCTAGGTTACATCACTGTACTCTGAGACCTGTCCTTGAGGCTGACAGAAGACACAGCTGAAAGTATGACCACCCTGGTCAAATGGGCACTCACATTTTTGCTGAGTCTATCAAGCTCTGCTAATTAGTTTGTAGACACCTGCACCCTTATCCTAGAAACACCCAGGAATTCATTTTCCTAACATCAACACCAATCAAAATCAAGTTAATAATGTTTTTTTTGCCACTACTGACCTCAGGTGTGGATAGATAAGTTCATACCACACCAAAAACTCTGAGCCTCAGTCAGGAGAAAATTCCTAAGTATTTTTTTAGCAGAACTTGATTGGTTCTGTGTCACTGATTATTAAAACATGTCAGTGGGACTGCACGGTTTAATAATTATCGACAAAGGAAACAGCAGGAAAAAGTTGTTGCTTCAAACAGATGACGTTTTTTATTTATTTATCCATGTGTTGTCTTCTAATGTGGTGCTGCCATGAGCACCATAAAAATGGCACAAAAAATTTACTTTAGAAAAATAAGTAAACAAATCAGTGCAGAGTACTGAAGTACAGAATCTGTTCGGAGAAACAGTGTTTATAGTTCTCTGAGTACAAATTAAAGCCTATTGTACAGAGGCATCTCAATTCCTTGTTGAGGAGTGAGATTAGTAAAGCAAACATGAAAAAGGCATCAGTCTGCTCTGAAATGCCCTATTTAAGGCTGATTCAATGCTGAGGGGTTTGCTCTGTTAACTCCTAAATGCTGCAGGAACATAGAATCATAGAATCAGGTTTGGGTTGGAAGAGACCTTAAAGATCATCTGGTTCCAACCCCCCTGCCATGGACACAGGCACATTTCACTAGACCAGGTTGCTCTGAGCATTATCCAGCCTGGCCTTGAACAGCTTCAGAAATGGGGCCTCCTCAGCTTCTCTAGGCAACCTGTTCCAGTGCCTTACCACACTCACCACAAGGAAGTTCTTTCTAATATCTGATCTAAACTTACTCCCTTTTAGTTTGTATCTATTCCCCCTTGTCCTGTCACTACATGCCGGTGTGAAATGTTCCTTTCCATCTGTGTTGTCGGCTCCCTCTGGGTACTGTAAGGTTGCAAAAAGGTCGCCACTAAGTCATCTCTTTTCCAGTCTGAACAATCCCGGTTGTCTCAGACTTTCCTCCTGGAGGAGGTGCTCCATCCCTCTAACCAACTTGGTGGCTTTCCTCTGGACTCACTCCAGGTCCACGTCTTTCTTGTGCTGAAGGCAGCAGAGCTGGATGCAGCACTCCAGGTGGGGTCTCACCAGAGTGGAACAGAGGGACAGAATCTCCTCTCTTGATCTGCTGGCCACACTGCTTTTGATGCAGCTCGGGATATCATTGGCTTTCTGGTCTGCAAGCATTCATTTCTGACTCATGTCCAGCCTCTCACATACCAAATCCTTCTTGACCTTTATAAGAATTTCAAACTATTTTGCCTATGCTATAATCATAAACTTCTACAAATACCTAAACACATCCTAAGTATTCACACCAAAACCTGTATAGTAAGACTGTTTTTACTTCCAAAGAGTATGTCAAGTCAGGGCACTATAACTTCAGAAAAACAGTAAATATTGTATTTTGTGAAATATCTAGGAGGAAACAGAAGACCTCCATTAAAGTCTAAGGCTGTTGATTTGGATGCAACGATAAAGAAAAAAGTGTTTCCAAAGGTTTGTGGTAATAAGAAGGCCTCTCTACTGTGTAGTTTATTTTATTAAGAATTTTGATGGAGTTACCTTCTATCTTCTGGAGGACAGGAACAGATAAACTAAAATATTATTTTACTGCAGATGGTGGAATACTCTCAGCCATTTCTGTAAAAGCAGCAAATGTGGAAGAGTAACCAATGAAAATTCATCACTTTAATAAGAACATTGAAGACAATGACTTTAGTTTTTATTTACAAGTCAATTTACAGCTAACATCAAACCATTGCATTTTCAATCTTTTTTCTAGCCTAGAAGTTAATAGTTTCCTCTTAAGATAGTATCATCAACTGATTCTCATTATATCGCTAGAAAGTAATGAAAATATGTCATAATTATAGTATATAAAATAAGTACCTCAAAATAAATGAAATATTTTATTCCTATCCTCTCACAAAGTTAAGGTTTTGTGCAATATAGATGAACATTTGTTACATTATTAATTGACACAGATTATATCATGCTTTTGAGGTACTGTCGTAATGGTGATTAAAATCAAAGCTGACAGGACTCAGGTCAAGGATCTTCAACCACTGTCAGACTGTTTACAATAAAAGAGCAGTTGACCAAAACTCTTGTTACCGAGAGGACCCATCACTAATATCAACCCCATCCAGCTGAATAACAACAAATACAGTAGTTGGGCAGAAAAAGGTTCTCTGTTGAAGATATGTTTGCCATGACATCAAAAACAACATGCAAGACATAGCTCACTGAGTCAGTCAAAAAATAAGCTTAGAAACTAGGTGGATTTTAGAAACCTTTCTTGCAAAAAAATTTCTTTCCAAAAGTTCTCTTCTTTTTACTCCAAATCAACATCTCTTTCTGTCCTTTTAATGTTTACCTTCGTGCATTTTTTGCAGCATGTTTTGCTCCGTTTCTTAATGTATCATTTGTTTGTATAACAATGTTTCATAATGGGTTTTTTTGTGTAACACATGCAACTACACTCAAGAACTCCCACAGCCTTTCATTTAGTTCCTTATATTAGCTATTAAGGACTTCAGGTACCTGTGAGATTCAAAGTGCTTCTTTGCATTTAAAATTGTGAGGCAGACAGATAGAAAATAAAGTGTAAATGTTTTCCTTAGTCAAAGGTTATGAAAAGGGCAGCTCAGGAGCTATAATGGTACTGAATTATTTAGTGCAGATTAATTACATTACCATGTAGCAGGCTATGGACAGGAAAGTGCAAAAAATGTTTAACAAAAAATAGTTTTTAGCCCCGTCTCTCCCTCCCCAAATAAGATTATTTCAAGGCATAAAACCAAAAAATAAAAATATTTGAATTAAAATAAATTGTCATGCTGGTTGGTTAGCATGTTGGTAAATAAAGTCCAGAACAGGGAGTTGCACTTTTTACTTTAGAGTGTTCTATTGCAATGGAAGGCAGGAAATCTCAATATGTAGCTTATACCACTATAAGATATAAAAAACCCACAACAAATAGTAGCATTTAACTATCACATGTGAACATTTGATGGTCAAGTAACATGCAAATGCTAAGTTTAATTAAATTGTCAGTCTGGTAATAAAATTCAATGAAGAATATATGTATTTTTGAATAGAATAACAAATCTGACTAATTTTGATCTGTTAAATTCTATTTGAATCTTTAAAAATGTAGTTTTCTAATCCATGTTTATGAAATTTACATTGTTCATGTTTAGGATTAATTATTGCAATTTTTTAGATAAAAGTGTTAAAGAAAAAAACGAAACAAACAAACCAAAACCAGCAGTGTTCCTTAATGCTATTTTACTATCTGCATACTATATCAAATTTTGATTACTCTTTAAATTCTTACCAATTTATCATGAAATCTTAGTTGTTCTTTGTCATAAAATAGAGCCTATGGTGTTCCCTAATTCTGACAATAATTTACTTTCTGTGTCGTCCTACCTCAGCCCTCAGACAGACTTTCCCTGCAGTGCTGGGCTTTTGGTCATGATGTTGTAGCTCACTTATGATTATACTACATTGCAGAACATAAGCACAGTGATTTATAATAAAATCAGTCACAGTAACTGGAAAAGGGTGGACAGAATTATTAATTACTACTGATGTGTAGCAAAAAGTAAAAAGATTAAACTCCCAATATTTTAGAATGTTCTTTTTGTTTCTCAATATGCTGAATCATAAGACTAAACTGTGTTCCATTAAATCATTCTTTTGTATGAAGAATTATAAAAAGAAAAGGAACTTTAATAACATAAAGATATGCTAATAACAAAGTATGGGAATTACAGCTTTATTATCTGTATTCAGTCTCATGCTTAGATTTGAAGCATTTTACACACTTAAAAGCATTTAAACTGATTGGAGATTTTGAGTGACATTAGATTTTATCAAGCTGAAAGTCAGATCTCTCTGACCTTAAAATTTAAATTAAGAAAAACTAAACCAAAAAATGCATTGGTTGTGCTTGATTTCAGTTCCATGGAAATAGAAGAAACCAAAACCAGCAAGACAGACAAAGAACAACACCTTTCTGTGTAGAAAAATTATGAAACATTTTAAATCAGTTTCAATTTGCATTTCATATCACAAGCATGTTTCCTTACACTAAATCCTGGACTCTTTTTATCCTTATTTTCCTCTTTTAGGGAAAAAGGTAGTGCAGTTGATTGGGCGATATATCTCATCATAGAAGGTGGCTCCTAGATATGGCATTTTTTTCCCCAGTTTTCAAAGCAGCCATGTATCAGCAGGTATTTAAACTTCGATACTTTAGTCTAAATCCAAAGTTCCTTAAGATTGTTGTGACACTGGCAATTCAGGATAGAAGAATTTGGGCAAAATGCTTGTCACCTCTACCATTTGTACCATTGAGATATATATATATATATATATTGTTTCTGTGAAGAGCAACAAACATACCATGTGCTTCATAACATACAATTTTTACAGTGTTGTAAAACTTGCAAGATTTGGTTATGAAGTAAATCCAATGAAAAAGAATGTACTGAAGCATCTGCAGTATAAACTACACAGGAGTCATGCCAAAGGGAAACCAAGCCCCACAGAGCAACTCTGGAAGGGACTGTAGTCCTTTCAGACTTTTTTAAAGGAAGTGATATGTCACTGAATACTCACTAGTAGCAGTAAAAATTTAAAAACATCACTACACATTTTGAAGATTGAGAAGACTGAAAATATGGGAATTGTTAATGATGTGAAAGGCATCCAAGAGAAAGCTGAACAGATAAAATGAAGACATACTAATTTCTTTTCTGAGGTTGCTTGCACTAGATTCAATAAGATTTTGTTTTTATGTCAGCATTTAAAAAGTTTAAATTTTTAAATGATTGTGTTTGTAGTTTTTTGTTTAGTATGTCCCTAAAAAATAAAGTTCCCCATATGGCAGCCATGACAATACATATATCCAACACTGAGTTCACTGATCACTCCCAAGCTTTATCTACAGTCCTCCATTCCCTAAATAATGCAGGTATAATACATATAACATATTCATAGATACATAAATATTGCCATATATAAATACGTATACATTTATATATACATACATACATATATATATGTATACAAAAACCTCAATGGTACAATAATATTTATTCATTCATGCAGTTTATTAGTTTATGAAAGTCATTTACCAAAGGTTTACCATACACACATACAACTCAAACAGAAGAAAAAAAAAATTAAAAATTAACAAGATGAGATCCGTAATTAAATTCAGTGTAGACTAACAAGTGTATATTACAGCAATGTTTAAGTGGTGATACAGCAGAAGGGAAAAATGAGTTGTGAAGAACAAGAGTAGAAAGAGTTTGATTTGACACTGCTATTCAAAAAATGCATGAAGACCCATAGCACTGATCAATATATTTATTGCTTTGTGCTTGTATTTTTTAACTTTCAGTTTTGTAATAAAGCCCCCTATCATTTTGTTGTTTTGTTTTTAATAAAACCTGTATTGCTCTAATTGCTACATTTTACAATTTACATAGCTGGATCAATTTGATAAATTTATCTAGCTCTTACTTCCCGAGAACTAATAAATCAAGTAATGTTATTAATAGTATAACAATAAAAATGAGTGAGACTCCTGAATAATTGGGATTTGTTAGGTTCTAGTTAAGAGCAGATTTTGTCTGTCAGTTTAAAATCATATTGCCAATTACTATGTCTTAAGGAGAAATCTTCTCTGAGTGTTCCATGAGAAAAATATCTTATTCCTCAAGCAGATTAATTTCATTCATGAGAGGAAGCCCAGACACAATACAAGAAGTCAATCTAGTCCATAAATAAACATCTACAGAATAATTAATTCAAAATTTTCTAGAGATTTCTGAGACATATGAAAACATTGACAAATATATTTTTTGCTAAGAACCTGCAGTTCTGTTATGAATGTCATAATTTGTTTGCCTTTTGTTCTTTACTGTCCTAGTCTTTGAATCCTATGATCATGCAATAATCTTTTCCTGACTTTGAGAAGTAGAATCTTTGGTACTTTCAAAGTCGATCCCTGGATACATATAAAGAATGACAGAATGACTCAGAATATTCATATCATCTTTACATATCCACAGGCTCCTGTTGAATTCCTATTGATCCATAACTGGCCTTCAGGCCTTTTTTGGTGTCTGTTCATGTTCTCCTATGTGAGGGTTAAAGCCAAGGGAAAAATTGTCTCCTCCATTGTTACATGTAAGAATACTTTCACCTTCTTTGGTGCTTCTCTTACCCCTAATAACTTTTCAATTCTAATTTCTCAAGGAAATAGACTAGTACTATCTTTAGAGAGTTGTAGCAGGAACTTTTCACTGGTTTAATGAGACTAATCTCTTTCAGGGGTTTATAAATTACTTTGGATGTGGATATATATATTTCCACAGTAAGGCATATTTCCTTGGTAGGAGTGGGAGTGTGTGTATAGACAGACAGACAGACATCCGTGATTATGTTCCATAATGAAAATATGTTATTTAGAGTGTAAATGCTAATCTCTTCACATCTGTCATTGACTACCCCGTTATCTGTATGTCTGTGTCAAGCTATTTTGAATTGCTTCTATTCTTGTAAGTTTATTGTCTTGAAAGGAGAGGTTATATTTTACAAAGAGTAAGTTTTAGATTTGTTTCAAAAGTCTTCCTGGCTGGGTGACTAAACTGTAACTTTTAATAGTTTTGTGTTGGTTTGTTTGGGGTTTTTTTTATCCCAAATTATTTTATATTAAATACCTCAAGAAGATTGATTCCTAAATTTTTATCTTGCCATTCAACTCAGATTCGAAACCTGACTCAGAATAACAATTCCTCAGAATAGCTGAAACCAAGGAAGACTAAGGCAAGCCCAGGCTGTAATTGAGACCTTACTTTTTCAGTCCATACAAAGCCCTCGGCCCTTTACTAATAATGGCAAAAAGCATATTCACTTGCCTACAGCAAAGACCTTCTTGATTGTCCTAATCATATTCTCTTTCTTGGTCATTTGCTAAAAGCAAGCAGAGTTCTCTGATCCTCCAGATAAGCACAAGATACGTGGAAAATGTCTGCTTCATTTGGTAACCTAATTATCAACATATTTGTATATTATGTTAAGACCTACTGATCCTAGGGTAGGAAAAAAACCCAAACCCAAAACCAAACAACAAAACGCAATATAAAGCCCACTTTGATAATCTACTTCTTGAAATGCTGATTTTAAGCAGGTACCAACTCCTCAGCTTATTAACCTACTTTCAGGTTACTTGCTCCAAGGTACCACAAATCCTGGAAATATAACGTGGCTTCATCTTACTCTAATCAGAACCAAACCTTCCTTTGCACATGAGCTCAAAGGCTGATCTTTTTAGAGCTGTTCTTAATTCATGCTTGCCATCTGTTTCTACTAAAAAAAACTAACCAATTTTCTATTTAAAGATACATTTCTGAGCAGGATAGTTATTAAAAAAAAAAGATTGAAAATATGATCCTTAAAGGCTCAAGCTTTCAAATATTAAAAAAAAATAAATATTACAAGTGATTGAAAAAGCAATAAAGACCTTAATGGCATGTTGATTTTATTATATATCCTGATTCTTGTATTTTAGTAATTGCTCTATATACACAGAATATTTATAACATTACAATTTACTTTTCTCATTTTATGTCCACTCTATTTGTCTAGGCACTTATCCTCATAGATGTCAGTGGATTTTGGTTGGGATTATGGAAAATCCCACAGCATTTAATAGTAATAAACAGATCAGTAAACCAGGCTAGTGGATGGGTAAATGGATTTTAGCTTCTGCTATTCACAGAGGTGACCACCTTAGGAAGAGTTGAAATTTTATGCTAGGAGACAGGAACAGGCCAGGAAAAATTATTTCTAAATTTTAGGCAGAGTAAATGAGCTGTTAACTGCTGAAAAGGTGTAAGGTTTTTTGGTCTTTAATTTTGTTTTGTTTTGTTGTTCTTGAGCATTACATGCTAAAAAGTAGCTCCAAAAAAGTTATTTCTTTCATAAGAGCCGTTTTGATTTCAAATTCTAATTTTATTTTCATTCCATATAACAACTTATTGTAAGGTACAATCTATCTTAAATCATATTTGTCATGGTGGTTAAAAATTTATTTAATCGTCTATTTTGTCTTTGAGGGGAAAATCCAAAATAATAGCAAGAATGCAAACAAATATTATCTTGATCCCCAAATATCCTTCATTTTCCTATTAGATATGGGTGTGGAAATCTGAGATTGTAGATTCCCAAAACAATTATGTTGCTACTGTTAAGGAAATTCATAACATTATCTTAGAATATTCTTCAGATACAGAACACTTATTTTTATGGCTTGTATTTTTATATACAGAACTCTTCCATGTTGACTTTCTCTTAAACTGAATTAAATTTTTAAATATTATTTATTTATATGAATCCTCTTTATGAATGCAGAAAAATCATAATATAGAATAGCTCTGTGCTGTATCTGTTACTATTTTACTGACAATTGAAAGAGTTAATGCATAAATTGAGATAATGCATATTTTTATTGTTATACAAAATGTAACAGCCAAAACTACTCCTAATAAGCTCAAGCCAGATCTACAAACACTCAAACACTGTGCTTTGAATCTGGATGTCAGATAGATACCTATGAAGATGACCATAAATACTCTTAAGTATTTATGGTTTGGATTTACACAAATATGATGACTTGGATATTCAAATTAGTAGAGATACTAGATTTAGCATTTGAATTTTAGAAAAGAATAGCAATATAGCCATATTTGCTGGACTATTTAGACAGCGATTCAGTTTCTGTTTTTCATAAAAGGATCTTTTTTCTTTATTTTTCTTACACCACACACAACAAAGTACATGTACTTTTTAAGACATTTGTTTACTTATCCCTTTTAATTGACTTTACAGTCTAAAGCAGAAGAAATGGTTTACTGATGGAGTTTTTCCTATAAAAACACAAAAACAGAATGTGATAATTAGAAGAGTAGCACAGTCATAGGTAAATTAGGCTTGAACAGGTAACTCTTATCTGGACAAATTATAAGGTTATCTTTAAACCTACAGTGAAGGGTCTGATTGTCCTCAGGTATACGTGTCTCTGACAAAATAGCATGCAAAGCATGTCTTAGTAGCTGGCATTTCAAGAATGAGGAAAAAAAAAGTTTGTCAATTTCCTTTTTATACTGTATAAGGTATAGTTTTCACCTCGAGTGAGATCACGACATAGTAATCTTTTCAAAATAATATTTTATGAATCTTTTCTTAAATTCCCTACAGGCTCAGTCATGAAATTTTTTCCATTTTCCCATGTCTTTGATGCCTAAGAATTTTATGTATTTTTATGTATTTTTGGTGTGTATTTTATGGATCTTTATAGCTTTAGAAGTAA
>JAWWEW010000131.1:52412885-52441090 GCA_035583185.1 Anabacerthia variegaticeps
AGAAAGAAAGAAAGAAAGAAAGAAAGAAAGAAAGAAAGAAAGAAAGAAAGAAGGAAAGAAAGAAAGAAAGAAAGAAAAAGGAAGGAAGGATGGAAGGAAAGAAAGGAAGAAAGAAAAGAAAGAAAGAAAGAAGGAAGAAAAAAGAAAGAGGGAGGGAGGAAGGAAGGAAGGAAGGAAAAAGGTTAAAAGTGAAAATTTTCTTTTGATAAGAATTAAAAATGCTGAAGGGGAATATTAATTCTATGCCAGAATGAAGAGTACTGCTCCTCACCCCAACTTTGAAAGTAAATGACAGAAGATGCTAAAACGTTTGAGAATAAAGAAGTTGGCTGGTCTCAAAACATTCAAAATGTGACTAAAAACTGAATTCTGGGTTCTGACCATTTAGCTTTGGTTCCTAGTTTTTGGAGCTTATTTAGTATTGATGTTGGAACAATTTTATGAGACATTTTTGAAGGCTGAGACATTGTTAACAAAAATTTACATCCTCTAAGAGAGGAGTCTGGAGAGCAGTCCAGAGACCAAGAGTACTAGTTAGAGTCTAAGGGATTTTAGAGACCTTAGAAGGTGTCACATGAGTTTCTGGATCATCAGAAGACCTAGGTTCCTTTCTCCAAAGCATAGACTTCAGTCTCTGTTTCTCAAGCTTCAGCTTTCAACTTGCCCTTTATGTCATGCATGAAATTTAGAACCCTTATCACAAAGTATGGACCTGAGCCTGAGCTGAAGCCAAGATTTTTATAGCTTGAAAGTTTGGTCTTGTAGTAGAAAAATGACTTTCATAGTCTTCAGTGGCCCTAAGTATTTATTTACCCCTTGCACGTCTTTTGAAATGACTGTTTCTGAGATAAGATGAGGCAGAGTACATTATGCTTAGAAAATACTGATCTGTATGAAGTCCCCTATCCCTTGCCTGTTCTGGTTAGATAGTGGGCTCAGTATGCCACATCTTGCTAGACATGACATTCAAATCTAGCCGGGAAGGAAAGATTCAGCACGTGGCCAATTCCCACTTCCCACTGAGCTGGGATTGCTATAGTCTTGCTGAGCTTCAACCACAGGGACAATCTGTGCCCACAAAAAACAGCACAGTCATTCAGGGAACAGATCTTCTCCTTTCTGCAGAAACACAAGATCTGTGTGGTAAAGAAAGTAGGATCTTCCTGAAATAAGGAAGCTTCCAGAAAACAAATGCACAAAACAGAACAAAAAAAAAATAAATTAAAAACCTCTCTATCTTTTGATAAGAAAAGAACTATGATACCTATTATTGGCATCAAGATGCTGAAATGTTGTAATTATATAATATTTTCAGAGATATGTTTATTATGTCATTGTATGAACTGCATTATGGAATATGTAATATAACAAGTTTCTAATACTAATATTACAAATGTTAAAGATGAAAATCTGCTATAGGAAGATGTTCTATAAAGTAAAGATTATGTAAACTAGAGAATAGTAGGAACAAATAAATATTCCCCAAAAGACATTGGAAATACTATTTCAAAAAATTGAGGTCCCAGCTCTTAACTGCTTAGGGTTTTTATTGTAATGAGTCCTGCAAGATTAGTCACCTGGACTCTTTCATAATTCCTCAGAGGATGTAAGTACAAGAAAAATAATCAAGACCAGTAAAAAAATTACAGTTATGGTCTCTAACTCAAAAGAATAATATATGAGAATTGTTTCTGTCATTATCTATTTTATCAGTGTGTATTTTTGAGGAAATCTTTAACAGACCCCAGGTAATGAAACACCACTGATTATGAAATACCTTTTATGTCAGGCTCTTCTAGATAAGACCAGGCTAAAATATTTAATGAATCATCTTTTCATGTATAATTTATAATCAAGTAGATTGCAAATGAAAAAAGTAATTGAATAACTTATTCAATATTAATTGAGAAGGAATTAAAGGTTTTGTAAGTAGAAAATGTGTGAAATTTTCAGTGAGTCCTATAAAACAAAGAAAATAGATTTTAAAGAGCTGTATTAAAAAAAGATAATTTAATCTGCATTTATACATTAATATCAGAATATTAAAGTCCTCTATAGATGTTTCTATTTAATTTGTTCCTTTCCTGAGCACTCTTTCTAGTATCTGACAGAGAAACTTCTGCTACTTTAAAGCACAACAATATTTCCCTTTCAAATAATTGAGGTATATGAAAAACTAAAACATATAATTCTTACAAAGCAGTAAACATTGACAAAGTCCCTGACACAAAGTCTTGAGATGATTTGAGGCTACAGAAGAGAGCTGAGTATTGAATTCTTTGTTCCTTGTCTTCTTGCTCAGAAGAAAATAGCTGAAACAAGATGAAAGTATTTGAAAGAACATCCATTGAAATTAAGAGGTGAGAACAGAATGTTGCTGCTTGCTTCTCTGAGAACAATTTCAAATATTCTCTTTGCATAGCATCATTAGACATGTAAGACAACCTTTTTGGGTGCTCTGGATAGAATTTTCCTGCATGGATTTAATTAGTTTTTATCATCCCTTCATTGGTTCAACACTTTCACAGATGATATCAGGGCACCTTAAGTTCATGAATTTTAATAGTTCTAATAAATATGCAATGAAGTGACAGCAGTCTATTCTACTCTGGATCAAAGAACTCAGACTATCCTTCAAGTTCAAGTTTAATTCTTGAGTTCTTTGTCTTTCTGAGATGTTCCTCTCTTCACAAAAGAAACAGAACAGGTGCTTTCTCTTGTTTGCTTTGCTTTTTTACTTAAAATTTAAGTTAAGGCCATTCTTAACATTTTGTGGGTCTTTTTTCTTTTTTAAATTTACAGAGAAACCTTTACTGCACAGACACCAAAGAAAGGATGAATCATAATTTTTGTTAGTTTTTGTTAGTGCTGTCCAACCACATTGTGAACACCTCTCTGGACTCATGCATTTTCAGCATTTTGTCAGGGAAGAAAAAAATGCTTCACCATTAAAAAAATTTCAATACTTTAAGTTGATGTGTTCAGTTGGGAATTAGAAATGGTCTCGATGCAATTCCTTTCTATTCCTAGTGCTTGCCTCCAGTTTGACCCTGTGTGTGTGTAACACGGAAACCTGAACTGCCATGAAATAGTTTGTAAAAAGACCATGCTGACACTTTCAAACTAAATTGCAGATAAGTTTTGTAAAAAACCCAAGTATTTAAAGTAATAATGTGTATTTTGTATTGTTCTACTAAAGAGAAATAATCTTTTCAAAGGGAAAAGCTATGAATTTTCTTTTTCATAAAATGTAATCCATGCATTTTTGTAAACTGAGGCAAAAGCAAAACTTACATTTAATACAGAAAAAAACCCTGCAGTCTAAGTCTGATATTGGATTTCATCTAGCAGAACAGGTCCAGAAGAAGCAACATATTTAACACCTGTATCATCATAGCCTTATTGTACTTTATACTTCACAAAGGGTGGACATAAATCCTATGAGCTTTGTACATTATTTTTCTTGCTTATTCCTATTTATTCTTGTTTTCTCTTCACAAAAAGTAAAAGGGTTAGCATAGAATTAGAGCAAGAAAGGAATAAGACAAACAATAAAAAATTAAAATAAGGCATAAGTAATTGCAAATAGAAAGGACACTGTGGAAAGACATGTTGGAAAAGGTAAAAAACAGCTTTTACAGTCATAAGGTTCTCTTACAAATATAATAAACCAAAAAATCTTTCAGTGTTTGTACAGACCCACAAAAAAAAAAACAAAACACAACCAAACAAAATTTCCACCATTTAACAAATAAAGCATGTTTTCTAGTTCATATATAAAATAATCTCATTAAAATGATAATATATTCCTTTCACTCCATACTCAAAAAGTCGTGAAAAATTTGACCACAGTAGAATAGGATATATATGTGAAGTGGAGACAGACATGCTACCTGAGGATGAAATCCATATTCAGAGTGGAAGGAATAGGCTGCTGCCCCACAGCTTGGAGGCAGGTATCTCAGTGTCCTTTGGAATTTTCAAGCAATTCTCTTTTTCCCTGCTGGTTCTGAACTGGGACACAAGTAGATGAAAAAGTGTGATGCTGGTCATTTGACTTCCTGGTACTACATTTTTTCTTCTTTTCATTTTACTTTTACCTTTCCTTCTGCATTGTCTTCTATTTAGGACTGCAGTGCCACATTTCATTGACTCTAGTAGTGACTGTAAAGTGAAACTGTGGTGGTCACAAATTACTTAATTTAATTCAGGAAAGAATCAGAAAAGTTAATTCTATGTTTCTTAGTTTAAAGAATAGGAATAAGATTAGTTCTGATATTATGTTTTAGTAATATAATATAATTAAAGCACCTTACTTTCCTAATGACACCTAAGATTCCCAACTGCACTGTAGAGCTCCACCGTATTCCTTCCTGTATAAACTTGCAATGAAAGAGAAACTTTATTATAATTCAGAAAGAATAAATGGGATACTGAAATCCAAATAATACTCTAGCTCTTAATCTCACTTTCTGGAAAGAATAAAAACTCAAGATATGCTTTATCACACTAGGTTTTCTTATTTGTTCATATGAATCTAAACAGGTCACAGATTGTATGGATTTTTTCTTCCTGATCCTAAGCTGCCTTTTGACTGCAAAATGAGGAATTACAATCTTAGAGGCAGAGAACTGACTTTTAGATGTTAAAGAGCTAATAATCAAGCTCTTTGATGAGTTAAGGTCTTTTTTTTTTTCTTTTCCCTTATTTTTTTCTTATAACTGTTTGATTTAAGTAATGTTTCTTTCATTTCCATATATGTAAAAATCAGTGCCCCCACACAGCATGGTATTTGAGTCTCCCAAACACAAATTTATGAGATTCCTGTGAGTTCTTTAATTTTACATCTGTAGAAACAGAGGAACCTACATGTTTAGGTATAAATGTTGATATTCTGAATGTTAGACCTCTGACATACAGTATATCAGAAACTGCCATACAATTCTATTTAATTATTTCAATAAATAAATACATTTGGAATATTGTGTGAAAAATTCCATGTTCTGAGAAAGGAGGGGTTGCTGCTGTTCAAAAGGGGAATTAAGGTTAGACTTCAAGTGTTGTTTACAACAGTTTTTCAAAGTTTCCTTAGCTCTCTGGTTGAATTCCCAGTTGCATTAGCCTTGTGGAAGGAGGAAAAACTCAAGAAGAGTTTACTTTCTTTGCCATGCACTATTTTTATGTTTCTAATCAAAGTATCATTCTGTACAGAATGATTCTATTACTGAATCTAACTTGACTTGATATTTTACCTTGATGTTAGACCTGCATGACCCTTTTGAACAAGATATTCTCTTAATCTTACATTTGAGTTGGATTATTTTCTCTTTTTTTTTTTTTTTTTTTTTATTTTTATCTCCAATTTCATATAATCAAATTTTATGTTGAGGAATGTAAAATGACATTTAAACAGAGCAACAGGGAAAACCCAAAAAGGCCCCAGAAAATCATGTTTGAATACATAAGAAATTAAACGGGTTGTCTTACAGTCATAGAAAATACAAATATTTTTACAAATAAAAGTGGCATTGTTAGTTGACAACAAACATTTATGTTTAAATCAATTTTAAATTTCTTTTAAAACAATATGCTTACAGAATAAATTCATATCTACTGGATTTTTTTTTAAGTAATAATTAAACTGAAATTAAAGTAATGAAACCCAATTATTTTGAATTATAAAAAAATGCAATATTATGTTCAACAGATTATATCTTTAGACAGTATAAATTACCACATAACTTCATTTAATGTTAGCATCCACCTGCTGTCAGTGTGGATCTATACTTTTATGTTTTATAAAAATATTGTTATTTGCTTTCTGATTACACATTGTCACTCTGGGAATCTCTTTCATGATCACAAATATTCATGGAGTTTATGTCTTTTCAATACAAGTTCTTGTCTTCTAAGATGAAAGATACATATAAAACTTTTCAAGTCTGACAATAAGCAGAAAATAATTGCATTACTGGCTGATCAGCACCTCAGATCAAGATATCCACAGAATATTCATTAGAATCACAGATTCATCATGGTTGGAAGAGACTCTCAAGATCATCTGGTCCAAGCATTGACTTAGTACCACCATAATCACACCAAAACCATATCCCCAAAAATCATATCCAGATGCCTCTTGAGCTCTTCCAGAGATGGTGACTTCACCACTTCCCTGAGCAGTATTTTTCCAAAGTCTAACCACTCTTTCAGTGAAAACTTTTTCTAATATCTAATCTGAACCTTCCCTGGCTCAGTTTAAATCCATTTCCTCTTGTCTTGTCACTCGAGACATCACAGAAAAGACCACCACTTTCTTGGCCACTTGGGCACACTGGTGGCTCATATCCAGCACCCCCAAGTCCCTTTTCTTTCCATGCATGTGTATAGCAGAAATAGCATTCTTTTACAGAACTGTTGTGAAAGATAAGCACATTTACAGAACGAAATCTTATTTTTGAAAAGAAGTATGGCTTATCCTTGTGCTAGTTTCTTAAGAAGTAGGGAAAAGACAAAAAATATTGCCTAACAAAATTAAAAGGTCATATAATTTTTTTTCCTCTCACTACAAGTAGCTTCTGATTTAACATAGCCAATCTAATCATATCAAAGATAGTAAAGAGACAACAGAATAAATTCATTTTCATACCATAGGGTAAAATATTTAAAAATACATACTATTTTGGCAACACTGACAGGGGGTTGTTTTCTAGAGTAAGAAAGGAAGTGTGACCTTGTTACAATTATTTCCTTCATTGTCAGGGCTTAAAACTGTGCATAAAGTATTTCTTTAGTAGTTATGTTTGATCACAGTCAAAAGACCAGCAAAGCACTATTTCGTTAGTGCAGAATGCAGCAGGAGAACTGAAGGACAGAAAAAAAAGAACTAAATATTCTGTAAGTTTTCCAGTTATAATTTGCAGGTATAATTTATAATTATATACTCTAGATATAATTATATAGAATATATAGAATATATGTTGTTCTCAATTATTTGAAAGTTATTTGAAATACTATAGTTATTTAGTGGTGAACAGATGAAAAAGATCACAGACTATGAGCAAACAGGTAGCTTTGACCACTGGTTTAGAGGTCACAGAATTTCATCAGTGAAAGAATTGCAAACAACTCTTTTAGAGGTGAGTAAAATTACGAGGTACAATGATCATTGTCTTATGAGTTCCATAAAGTTTTTAAAAATATGTAGTACACGTTAAATCCCAAAAGCAACTTGATTTTCTTGCTAATTTTAATCTGGACACATACCACTTTAGAAATAATGTACATGTCACTAGAGTACTGCCTGGCAATGAAGAAATGCATAAGTTATCTCAGGCATGGATACCTAACTAATACTGGCATAGACATCTGCAAGAATAAAAGTAAATGAGCCTGCACTAAAAGCTATGTATCTGAGGTTAGATTCTACATGCAGCTGAGACGCTGTTTAGATCTAGTTTGGAATGGTCTACATAACATTAAATTGTTATAATTCCTGTGCAGATAAATACTGAATGAGAAACTAATGGACTACAATGCATTATTTGTGTTTCCTCAGTGGAGTGTGTTTCATTCTATGAACTGAATGTTATGTGTTTGTATCATAAAGAAATAAAAATTGAGAGATAGAGCACATGACATTTCAAGGGCCATCACAGCTGTTTATGGAAAGAGAAACGGGAGTAATATATTAGGTAGAATCACACCGAGTAATATTCCTACCAGACTGAAGAAATTCCTGGAGAAGTCCTCTTTTTCAACTCCTTTAATCTGTTTGGCATGCAATGAACCCATAGCAAACTTCAAAACATGTTCTACTTGACTTCTGAAAGTCCAGCTGCTTTCTTGACATTAGTTCCTAAAGAAAGCTGTCCTCCTTTGTTTTTTGAAAGTGAGGTGTGAAAACATGAAAAAGCTACTGTTCAATTAAATTTCACAGCCATTATTTTATTTAAAGGAACATAAAGAAAAAAATCAAGACCTTTGATCTTTGATGCAAGTAAGTCCAGATATTTGACACTAGAAGAAAGGAATAACACCCCACCCCCCCAATTTAATTAGTTCTACACAAAAGCCAATATTCAGTAAAAGTTAATAGATCCAAAACACAAATACAAAAGGATAGAAAAAAAATAACTTAAAATAGCATGATGAATTACAACCCTCCACCAATAACAGTGTGTACAGAATCAACCAGTAATTGTAAATGGCTGGACACTAACTACAGAACTTTCTAGTTCATCCTCAGTTACAATATCTATCTCTATTGCTACAACTTGAAAAAAAAATGTGATCTGATAGATCCATAACATTCCTCAGATATTTTTGTCACTATATTCTTAACTTTTTATGTAAACCAGACAGTATATTTCAATATTTTAATGCCTTTATTTTTGAGTCTTTTATCTTAAAATTTGAATCATCCAAATCACAATTCTTAGAGAAGGAGAGAAAACAAAGTACTATTGTTTGATAGAGCCTGTTGTCAAAAAAAAAAAAAAAAAAAAAAAAAAAAAATTTCTTGGAGATTCAAGATTTGAGTAGAAAAAGGCAGGCACATACAATAGAAAATGCCACCACCCATGATGGTGACACAATCCCCTAAGAATGACTGAGTGATAGTAACTATAGATTTTCCTTTCCATATTCCTTCTAATTCTATTGCCATATATTTTTCATTTTATTTTTTATGCTAATTAATTTCCTGCATTATTTTTATCTTCTCTTGTGGAATCATGATTATTCAGGGAATAAAAATAAAAAAAAAAAAAGACTTGGTCTTATAAACTTTCTAAAACCCAAGGCAGACTTCCTTCCTTGAATACATTATTTATTTATTTATTTTTAATTTTACATTATTTATTTATTTATTTTTAATTTAAGTGCATCACATAATCACAGAATGGGTAAGTTTGGAAGGGACCACAGAGGGTCATCTCATCCAACTCCCATGCTAGAGCACATGTCACAGGATTGTGTTCAGATGGTTCTTGAATATCTTCAGTGAGGGAGACTACAGTGTCTCTGAGCAATTTGTTCCAGTGTGTGGTCACCTGCACAGTAAGGAAGTTCTTCCTCATATTCAGGTGGAACTACCTGTGCATCAGTTTCTGTCTATTGCCTCATGTTTCAGTGATTTGCATCACTGAGAAGAGTCTGGCTCAGTCCTCTTGAAACTCCACTTTAGGTATTTATACACGTCAATGAGGTCCCCTCTCAGTAGTCTCTTGTCAAATCTAAACAGGCCCAACTCTATCACCCTTTTCTCATAAGAGGGATACTTCAGTCCCCTAGTCACCCTCGCTGCCCTCTAGACCTGTTCTAAGAGCTCCATGACCCTCTTGTCCTGAGGAAACAGAACTGGACACAGTTCTGCACTCCAGATGCACGTCACTTGGGCTTGAGTAGATCATCTTCCTCAACATGAAGGCAATGTTTTTCCTAATACATCCCAGGATTCCATTTACCTTCTTGGTCACAAGAACACACTGCTGGATCATGGATAGCTTGACCAGGACCCCCAGATCCTTCTCCCCAGAGCTACTTTCCAGCAGGTCTGCCTGCAGCCTGTACTGGTAAATGGGGTTATTTTTTCGCAAGTGCAGGACACTGCACTTGCCTCTGTTGAGTTTCATATGCTTCTTCTCTCCAGCATGTGGAGGTCCTACTGAAGGGCTGCACAGTCCTCTGAGGTATCAGCCACTCCTCCTAGCTTTGTGTCATCAGTGAATTGCTGAGGCATCTCTTCTTTCATCCAAGTCCTTGATGAACAAGTTAAACAGTACTGTGCCCAGTATTGAACCTTGGGGGATACCACTGGTGACAGGCCTCCAGCTAGACCCTGTGCCACTGATCATGACCCTCTGGGATCTGCCACTCAGCAAATTCTTAATCCACCTCACTGTCCACTAACCCAACCAACAGTTCTGAGTTTGCCTATGTGGATATTGTGAAACAGTGTCGAAAGCCTTGTTGAAGTCAAGGTAGATAACATCCACTGCTCTCGCCTCATCCATCCAGGCAGTGGTTTCATTGTAGAAAGCAATCAGGTAGGTCAAACATGACTTACTTTTACTGAACCCATGCTGACTACTCCTGATTACCTCCTTGTAATAGCTTGACTATTAGCTTGACTAATAGTTTGTTTTTCTTTTTTTCTCTATTTTCATTATGTTATTATTATTATTATTATTACAATCTTTCTGGTTTTGAAACAGCATGAATGTCTATGTTTTCTAACCTAAGAATATTTTTCTGCTATGCTCTATTGTAATATTATACCATCAAAAAGGAAATTAATTTTTTATTGAACAACCTACCATTTCAGAAACATCTGAGAAAAAGAATTCCAGGAGTATCTAGCAGATTCACAAGTAATTTTTCTTTAAATGCAAAAAATAATCAAACAATGCTTGCATTTATTTTTTGAGGTAAAAATATCAAGCAGAAGACAGCACAATTTAACATGATAAAAGAGGTTTTGACCAAGCATAATGGCATGAGTAGGGAAAGGAAAAACTGATAATAACAGTAAATGATGGAAGACCATTTTCCCTTTGTAAGAAACAAATATTGCAAACTGGTAATGATATTAAATCCTGGGCATACCAATGTGTCCATACAAAATATATTTTCACTAAAGCTCAGCAAAAAAATACGCCATACAGAAAGGTAACATAATCAGAGTAATAATTTGTTTTTTATAGCTATCCTTTCTTTGTAGAGAAAATAATCAGAAAAGTATGCAATATATTTTATAGTCCTGTTTTCTATGATTTTGTGACTATTAATATTGATTTATTTTGATGTATAGACATGACACTACCAATATAATTTATAATATATTATTTTTAGATAGATAATATCTTCTGGTTCAGCTTTCTGCATAATGTTCAGGTACTACTGTAACACAGGTACTGAACTGGTTTATTAGTATTTTATTCTTGCATTTTCTACTTTAATAGGTTCTGCAGGCAGAATGATGATTAGATTCAATTCAAATTATTCAGTTTCTTTTCCATCTTAACTTAATTTCAGTCAATTCCACTGGAAAAAAAAATAAAATAAAAAAAAAAGTTATTGTCATCCACAAAATAATTCTCACCTGTTGTTTGTTTGTTTAATGTGCTGAAGTGTATGAATTCCAAATGTTCTTAAATGTTGTAAAGTTTGCTTCATAGACCATAGCTTTGTACCTCTTTTAGCTACTAATTTGTTTTGTGAAACTATCACATCATGATTCTCCACCAGTATTCTTTCTATCAGAGTGAATTTGTACCGCTCAGAGTGATTGCTATTATAACCTGCTTGGCCTCTTGAGAGATTCATTGATTCATTTTCTTTTCCCAGACTGTTCTCAGATTGTCAGTGTTGTTTCTTAATCTAGTTCATATGGACAGTGAAAGTCTCTGTGGTTTAGCTTTCTCACACAAAGATGTGCAGCCAGCCATATAGGAATCCAAGGAGAATTATCTGCTCAGAGCTATAAATCCTCAAATGTTCAAATGCAACCTGGTATAATGGAGATGCTGAAACAACCAGTGTCTACTTTATTGTTTTATAGCCATTGATACTAGAGTTCCTTTTTTCTTTTAATATCTAGATCAGTGCTCCCCATATCTAAGAAAAATTATTTTAAAAAGTATTTTTGCCACAGATCAGCTATTCAAATCACCTATTACATTTGATGAGAAAAATTAAAACCCTATATAGTAGAAAGTGCAATATAAGTAGATATTCTGGCTGTGGCTTAGTGCACTTTAGCACGTAGCACAACGAAATAGGTGGGAATCTGTAGAGCAAAAGGATCTGATATAAAAATGCGTATGTTTTGGAGAAGTTTTACTTAAAATTATGAGTTATACCCCCAGTGAAAGTTCTTGAAACAATTCTTTCAGACTATTCTAATATAAAAGAAATGCAATTTGCTTTCCCCCACTTTTAAATTTAAATTTACCTGGGAAAAACAACAAAAAAAAAGAACAACAACAACAACAAAATAAAAAAACCCAAACAAACAAGTTTTGGTTAGTTTTCTTCTAAAAACAAAAAGACATACTGTCACTTATGGTATGTGATATAGATGACCTCAAAGAGTTTAAAGAAAGTTTGAAACTGAAAACATGGTATCAACTTTTTAAAAATCAAATCAAATAACTTCCTTTCAAAACTTATAATGAAAATCTTTATTATATGTTTGTATCAGATGTAAAGATGTCTGAAAATATCTAAGCTAGACGTCAGAGGACTTGTAAGAAAGTAGGTTAAATTACTTAGTTTACTTTTTAAGGTTCATTAAATCATGCCTATATGATAAACATTTGACTTTGGCTGGATATTATACTGCTGTATGAATGAGAATAAATGTGTGGAACACTATAATCTAGCTTAACCTGGTGTTTATTAAAGCATTCTGTGTCGGCGTTTTTCACATTTCAGTTTTTTTTCTGAGTTTGACTTCTAGTATGAATGTTGAAAGACAAAAAAAAATATGGTAACTTTCATTCCTATGAATTTCAGACATAGTATATATGCTGCCATCAAGTTTTCTTTGGTTTTGCTATAAGAACAACCTCAAATGCCCAGATTGGATTATTTCATAATTTTGTAACTGTAAATTTGTCCAAATATCTCCACCATTTCTCGATTATATAATAAGCTGTAATTATGGAAAAATATTTCTGCTAATAAATCCAAGAAAACCAAATATGTGCCATGAACTATAGGGCATATGAGAACACAGTAAGTGCCTATCTGTATTTTGTTTTGAAGAAATAATTGGAAATGTTACACACATGCAATTTTTTTCTAAGAGAACAACTTTGTTTAAATCATTCAGTTGCAGCTTTTGATTTAGGTAAGAAAGAAGAAATGTGTCTGCAGATAATAATCCTAAACAACCTCAACACTGGAAGTTGCATGTGCTGTGTGTTACAGAGCTCCCTGCTTCAGAACAAGGAGATTCATTTGAGAACTCTGAAACATTTTCGCTGACTTCTTGCCAGAGACTCAAATAAAATAAAGATAAGTAGGATCATTGCGTCTCACCTCAAACATGACCAAGAGTATTGTGACAGTGTTCATCCAGAGACCATTGTCTGTGAACACAGCAGTGTAGCTACTGGGAAGTGAAGATCTAACTGTAATAAATTCACAGTAGATGTAAAAAAAAGATCTCAATGAGTTTCTCAGATCTAAACATGTACAAGTTCAGTGTTCTTCTTGGGGCTTAGCAACATACACAAAAGGTTTAGAAGAAGTATTAGAAGCTGTTGATCAGGGAGTTCATAGGAATCTGATTACCCCAGTAGTACCCAACAGTAACTACAGCTACCTCATGACATACCCAAAGACAATGAATTAAAGGACAAGAAAAAAACGAGAACTAAACATCAAGTCCTGATTCAGAAATATAATTGATATCTTAATCCAGTAAATAGTGTGGTTGAAGGCTGATGACACTAAAATAACTAATTTGATGGTAACAAAGAGAAATAGAATCTCAAAATCAAAAATCAGATTACGATACATACACATAGTTGACCTTAGTTTTTATTTCCTTATGCTTTAGCTTGGAAATTTTAACATATTTGTATTATATTGGGACTCAGGAGAAATGGAAGGCAGTTTTTATTTAACAGCCTTTTAGGGGACAGAAGTATTTTGTTCACTCTTCTACACACTGACCAACCTCATTCTGGTTAAAACTGATAAAGTGCTATAAAAGCTATTTTTCTGAAAAAAAAAAAATAAATTGTACATCCGCCACACTAAATGTTTGATTATGGAGAAGGATACTCTTTGTGGATGATAATCACTGTTAACAGCAGGGACACAGAGATAATTCAAAGATATTAAACCTATGCTGAGTCCATCATGTCCCTGAAATTTGATAAATTGTGTTATCTTGAGAAACCCTATAATACTTGCTGTAACTATTGTCTAACTTTGTAGATATATTATACATAGTTCTTTAACATATGAAAGTAACAATAAGAAGTAATGCAGTTTATCAGATTTTGTTGATTTTTGTTCTCAGATATTAAAAAGCCCAACACAGCATCTCTCAATCAGGTCAGTATCTGGTAACACTAGCAATTATCCTACTTTATTCCCTAGAAGCAGGCCAGCTAAAACCCATCTGTCCATCTCTGGATTGACATTGTGCTCATCCAGTATAATTATAATTGTAACTTAAGAACAGATTACTCAAATCACAAGCCACATGTCAGACTAGAAGTATGCACCTTATGCATAGCTTGATGAAAGCTCTGAGCCTTTCTCCACTTTGCCTAGCTGGAACACCATAACATGTATAATTGCCAAAACTGAAAGTAAAGAAGCTTCTGTGATGCTATTATCAGCTTTTCTCACAGAATTGCAGGATCACATATGGCATTGGGTTTTGTACAATATGTTACACTATAGTTATAACCTATCATGTAATAATATAATTCTGTAAAAATAAAGTTATTACCGTCATTGTGAAAGTCAAGGCATAAGTAGTTCATATTAGGAATTACCAATGAAAAATGGAAAGTTTACTGCGTATATTTTTCTCCTTAGAAATATCTTACAATAGGGATTAGTTGTGCCATAACGAATTATGAATTGAGTTATCTGATCCTGCAGGAAACATATCTTGCTGTATTAAATTTTCAGGTTTTATTTAATTTTGAAGTAGATTTACAGAACATTTTGAAGAACAGCTGCTTATCTGTGTAAAATGTTTTATAGTGATTTCATCATATTCCAGTAAGTGCAAATACACTTCTCTTTCAAAATCATGGGCTCAATTGGGCCATCATGAAAATGAATTTTGAGCTGAGTGTGAATACATGATATATGCTTTGTCTTGAACACTGGAGTTTTTTTATTCAATAACTGTCAAAGATATATCAGGAAAGGAAGGCTGAGCTACCTGACTGAACAGCTAAATTTTCAAGTGGAAAAATACATTGAATTTTTGCTTGCCTAGTCATTTTCTTGCCCTTTTATTTGCTTAATTACTTATTTAATATTGAAGTTTGACTGTCATGAATGTCATATAAGTTCACTTTCTCTTGCTTTTGAAAGGAGAGCAGTGTCAGCATAATTTCTGGGAGATGCAGAGAAGTGCTCAGATTTCAGGAAATAAAAATCAGATATTGTTGGAATGTGCACTGTTTGATGCATTGAACTGTACTGTGTGCAGGTGCCCAGGTGCCAGCAGTGGAGGCTGCAGGGATGGCCTCCAGAGGAGAGGCTGGGGCTCTCCTCCAGAGATGATTCCAGCTGGCTCCATCACTAACCCACCACAGGGCACAGCTGAGCCCTTCAGACAAGCTGGTATCACCTCTGGGAAAACATCTTTAAAACACAGAGAACAGTGAGGAGTGAAGAAAACCAGCATGAGAAACAGTCCTGTGGACATGAAGGCCAGAAAATAAGGAAAGGAAGGAGATGTTCCTGGTGCTGAAGCAGATATTCCCTCCACAGTCTGTGGAGAAAACCATGCTTAAACATTATGCCCACACTGGAGGCCTTGGAGGACTCCACAACACAGCAGATGAATATTTCCTGAAGGGACTGCAGTTGTGAGGACACTCCAAGGTGGAACAGGGAAAATGCGAAGAAGGAGCAGCAGAGAGGCATTGTTATGGACTGACCATGAACCCTATTCCCTTTCTTCCCTGCGCTGCTCAGAGGGGGGAGTTGGGAATGAAAGAGTTAAACTGAGCTTCAGAAGAAGGGATGTGTGACGTTGTTTTAATACTGTCTTTTTCCCCCAAAAGGCAAAATTAAAAGCCACACTTTATTTTAGTTAGCAATAAGTGAATTTAATTTTTTTTTCATGTCAAGTCTGTTTTGCCTGTGACAGTAAATGTCTTGACCCGTGAAATGTTTCATTTCATTTTCTTCCCCCATCCCATTGAGAAGGGGGAATGAGAGAGCACCTACATTGGCACCTTAGCAACCTGCCAAGATCAGCCCATCACAGGAACTAAGATTCAATTTGGACTAAGAAATGATAAAATATTATTTGTTATTTTAAGATAGTGAAAATCAATGTAAGTAGATTATAAAGTGAAATCCTTAAAATATTGCCTACAAGGATTCCAGATTATTTTCTTGCCAGTACACTTTTTATTATGCTCATAAGAAAAGAATGAAGAAAATATACAATTTAATTCCCTGTAATCCAATTTCTATATCATCTTATTAATAGCATGTTATTGTAAACTTAGTAAAGACACTATCCTTGTTACATAGAAGTAGCTGATACATATTTTTCTTGTGTTTTGTTTTCTTCCCTCGTGCTTAGACAAAAGTAATTATTCACATGAATTTTGAGTTGTACTTAGCAAACTTCATCTACAATGTGAATATTCTAGTTTCAGCCATTTTTGTGTAAATCTCACTTCTAATCAGTATCAAATTAGATTTCTATTTTCATTGTAGAAACAAAGGATGTAGTGTGTAGGGGGAAAGTATCTACTTCTAAAGCAAGGGGAAAAAAATAAAAAAAAGCAATAATTCTATAGTCAGTATACTGGAAAAAAATAAAAATAGAGGTTATTAAAATTTTCTTTTTGTTTTTTTGGTTTTCTTTTTGGTATGAAGAAAACTTGTCCTTTTGTGAGTTTAAGACCAGTATGTCAGAAGTTGCATTGTTATCTAGAAGTATGTTGAAGTTGTAATTTCTTGATAAAGATTTATGAAAGTTATGAGTTAGTCTTAGCAAAGAGATTCCTATGAAATCAGAACTATATGTAAGTTAAATATTTAAAAGAATGAAGAAGCAGTGATGTTTAGATTTTGTTTTGTGGTTCACCATTTCTAGGCATTAATCAGCATTTAATGAGTACTCAGTTTAATGAGTACAAGCATTTGACACTTAAATTCCTGACTGTACTCACACTAGGCCCTTGATTCTGAAAAACACCTGTGGGATTTGCTGTTCCTACACACCCCTCGGCCTGCCAACCCCAGCCCCAGCTCCCCCAGCTTCCACCTCAGTTTTATGCTTTGGAGTAGAAATCTGTTCCTATGTTTGCTGTCTTAACATCGGCAGATCTGAAAGGAACAAATGTAATGCTTTTGAATGAACAAAGCACAAATTAGGTATATATAATTGGAACACTATATCTTTACCCTATAATGTATAATACCCTACATAAGCCATAGATACAGATACAACTGTAGCAGAAATATAATGACTACACAAAATGTCATTGTAAGAAGAACCCTGTACTTCTCTTGGTTTTGTTTTTTTTTTTTAATATTTTAAGCTGGATGCAAGAGAACTGAAATGCAAAGAATGAATCAGAAAAAAAGTAGTGTCAGAAGACCAGTGTAGCTGTATTTGTCTGTCTCTTCTACCATAAGCCAGAAGACTGTTTCTTTTACAAATTAGAAGTCTCCTCTTTCAAAAGCCTCACTGCCATTTTTACATACTGTCTCACCATGCTACGAGTAAGAAATGGGAAAATCTTTGAGGCAGGGAAAACAATCCTCTAACAACAATGACAAAAACTTGAGTTATTCTCTTAAAGTACTAAAAAACTCACAAGCCTTATTGTTGGGACTAATTTTATCCTGTTTCGCCCAAACTGATTGGGAAGTAGGTTAGTGGGTTAGTCCAGGCTTTAATTTTCTTGACAGAAGGGAGCACTAGCTTGAAGACAATTTTGAGTTATTTGGAAAACAGCGAAATCACTCAATAAATCTGAGAGAATATATAAGTTTGAAGGCCAAGTGTTATCTTTGATTTTCTTCAGAAAGAATAGAAACGAGAAGATTTAGAGGGAAGAAGTAGAAATATGGAAAGAAGAATGGACAGACAAGAACTGGAGATTACTAGAGCTTTTTTGGCAAAAAGTATAAGGGAGTGTATTGTGTTTGCATGGACAGGTTTTGGCAGTGCACGGGCTACAGGGGTGGCTTCTGTGAGAAGCTGCTAGAAGCTTCCCCCGTGTCCAGAAAGCCCATGTCAGCTGGCTCCAGAATGGACACACTGCTGACCAAGGCCAAGCCAAGCAGAGAAGGTAGTAGCACCTCTGTGATAACATATTTAAGAAGGAAATAAATTTGTTGTGCAGATGTAATTGTGGCCAGAGAAGAGTGAGAGGAACAGCTCTGCAGACACCGAGGTCAGTGGAGAAGGAGGTGTTCCGTGTGCTGGAGCAGAGATTCCCCTGCAGTGCTTGGAGATCATGGTGAAGTGGGCTGATTCCCTGCAGACCATGGATGTCAATGAAAATGCAGAGATCTACCTGCAGCCCATGGAGAAGAGCTATGCCTGAGCAGGTGGATGCCCAAAGGAAGGCTGTGAACCCATGGGAAGCCCATGCTGGAGCAGGTTTGCTGGTAAGCGTTTGTGACCATGTGGGGGACTCATGCTGGAGCAGCCTGTGCCCGAAGGGCTGCACTCCATGGAAAGGGACCCACACTGAGCCACTTTGTGAAGAACTGTATCTCACACTGGAGAAGTTTCTGGAGAACTGTCTCCTGTGGGAGGGATTACATGCTCGAGAAGGGGAAGGACTCCTCTCCCTGAGCAGCAGCAGGAACAACGTGTGATGAATTGACCGTAACCCCTATTTCCTGTCTCCCTGTGCTGCTGGTGGGGATGAGGTAGAACTTGGGAAGAAGGAAGGGATAGGGTGAAGTTGCTTTTAAGACTTTTTCTTGCATCTCATTGCACTGCTCTGATTCTGTTGGAAATAAATTCAGTTAATTTCCCTAATTCAAGTCTGTTTTGCCCATTATGGTATTTGGTGACTGATCTCTCCTGGTCCTCATCTCATGAACCTTTTTTCTCACCTGGTCAGTTGTAGAAGGGGAATGATAGAGAGGCATCCAGCTAGGGTCAACCTGCCACAGAGTTTAATAGTTTAATAAAATCCATGAGGGAGGTAGAAACCCTGAAGGAATAGGATTTAAAAAAACATGGGATACATTTGTGGAAGTATTTGTTTTACTGGCATAATGCTGTGACCTTAGAGGAACTTTAGTTACAGGTAAAAAATCTCAAAGGAGAAAGAGGTTCACAAGATCCTTTGCATTAGGGGTTCTGTAACTGGGCAAATCTGGGTCATTTACCAAATATCTAACCTATATAATACCGCTGATGTCAAATCAGCAAATCAAAATAAAGAATTTGACTCCGTTATTAAAGATATTGTGCATGAATAAGTGTAAAATGGTATACAGAACCAAATGTTTATATGATATTAAATTGTGACATTTTTTTCCTCATCACTCTTCTAGGTTTGAGAGACCTTTAATCTGTTTATTGATCAAATGACACATTAAAAAAAAAAAAAAAGACTGATTATTCTAATAAAATTCCTAAATATGAACTTTTTGTTAATGTAGCCAGAATATCTCAGTATTCCTTTGATGTGGTTTTTGGCTGGTTTTATAAATTTTTCACCTTGACACCTTTATTTTACAGGCATTAGGCACTGTGTCATTTTGACCAAATTCTAGCCATTCTTTTAGATTCCCCAGTAATATGTATTTTCTTTGGTTAAAATAAATAGAAAAGAGTAGAAAATGTTAAAAGAATAATTAAAATTAAAGATAATTAGATCTTGCTAATTCAGAATTCTAAACCAATAGTTTAGAACAATAGAGGTAAACATTTTAGAAATACATAAACTCTGTAAATATTCTTCCTGTTTCTCTTGCATTGTGAGAAACTGAGAACATGTGATTACTTGTTTTACATTAAAGAAATGTCATAACAATGTATTATTGTACAAGTATTACTGTGTAACTGTGTATTCATTTTATACAGTTCAAAATTTGTCTTATAATTCCATTAATACATTTATTTAAAACATATTAAAAATACAAAATTAATTATATTTAATTAAATCTGTCCTTTTTTTTCACTAAAATTTTATCAGAAATTCGAATTTTGGATGTAGAATGAAATTATGGGAACTGTCTTGTATTTACACTGTGGTCTTCATATGTTTCTCAGGACTTTTTCTCTAAGTGTGCAACTTCATTTCCTTCAGTTGGTACATCTACACATGCACCATAGAAAATGCTTTGGAAAAGAGCCTGGTAGCAAGACGAAAGGCATCTCTAGAGAGCTCCGAGAGCTCTGTGATCTGAATGAAAAGCTCCACTGAATATAAAGAATCATTTGTGAAATACAATTCTTTTCTTGGTTTTCATTTGATCCTGGAAAAGGATACATTAAGTATTTTATCTACCCTGATGATCAGCATTTTTTAATCTCTCTGTCCTGTAAGGCTGTGTCCAACTTTCATACACAATTTTAATGTTATCTAACTATACATATATCTTTGCTTCCTTCCTTTGTACTCACGTGGCTGAAGGTTTTTGTGCTTGGATGAGCTGCATTTCTGAGAGAAACATGCACCCTGAAGCAAGAAATGTCTGTTTGTCCTTATTCTCTCTCTCTGACTAAAACAACAACAAAGAATAGGCTCTTCAGTTAGTAGAGGGATAAATATGCATCCTTTCATTGCTACTTTCTTTATCCAGTATGACCAAAGGAAATTCATGAAGGAAAACAAAAGAAGACTGCAGTAAAACAAAAAAATCTTGTCAAACAGTTATGTAAGTGTGTGCTTTCTGCAGAGATAGGAGTTTATTGACAACATTGTGACATGACATAAAAGAAAAAATAAAAGACACTACAAAACTACATCACAGTAGACTGACAATCAATAACAACATAAATAAAAATGCAGCAGCTTGACCTACAATATAATATAGTATGTTGTTGCTCTTAAATTTTTATACTCTAGATGCAGATCTAATTAAATTTTGAAGCTACAGCAGATGGGAACTTCTAGAAATCAGCAAATACTGAACAACCTGAATTGTTGTGTGTAGAGACTGGGCCACCAGTCAGGATCCAGATATGTCAACTGGTCCAACGGCATTGGCCCAGTGGCACAGGAGCAGGAATTCACTATTGTGAGTCTGAAGAGTGTAAGTATTGTAGAATGGCAATCACAGAACAGAAAATGTAACATAAACCCCTTAGAATGAAAACTGCTAACCACTGGTTCTCCCCATCCTATCTAATAACTAAATTTTAGATCTTCTTATACTTGTCACTCTTCATAATGAATTTTTGTGTCTGTTTGTAGTTGGAGAAATGAAAAACACACCTTTAAATTCCACTGTGACACACCCATTACCAGAATGCTACTAAAAAAAAATAAAAAAAATTATGTTCCAATATGGTGAAGTATTGAAAGGTAAATAACGCCTAAACAACATGATAGAAACAGCAGACACATCAAATCATATAGGCTTGAAAAGACTTTTAAGATCACTGACTCCAATCATTAACCCACCACTGCCAAATCCACATCTAAATCATGTCTCTAAGTGCCACATTTACAGGTCTTTAAAATACCTCCAGGAATGGTGACTCAACCACTTTACTCTACAGCCTGTTCCAATGTTTGATAAAACATTTTGTGAAGAAATTTTTCCTGTTATCCAATCTAAACCTCCCCTGGCACAACTTGTCACCATTTCCTTTTGACCAATCATTTGTTACTTGGGAAAACTGACCAAACTCCACCTTTATACAGCTTCTATGCATGCCTCAGGTGAACCTGGTTTTATCCCTTTCCCACTTCGACTGTAGTTTAAAGCTCTTTTAATGAGGTCTGCTAACTCGTTTGCAAAGATCCGTTTCCCTCTTTGAGACAGGTGTACTCCATCTGTTGCCAGCAGGTTCCGTGTCATGTAAATCAACCCATGATTGAAACCCCAAAATTCTGCTGGTTTTTTCAGCTAATGTTCAGCTAAATAGATACAGGAAATATCACAGATGAAGAGAATGTAATGTAAGAAAATATATTCCCAGTATAGTCATCAGAAGAAATTTGGTGAGTTCATCTTCTTAAGGAGAGCATTAGGTATGTTTAATAAACTAGCAACATTTTCCAGCCTTCTTGCCCTGCTATTCTTCACACTTAAGTATAAAGAAGCTTAAACAAGTCTTTCTTGTCCTACATTTGCATGGCTCTTTCTTAGAGAAATTAGATTACACACTAGCTTGAAGTAAATTCATGCAGTTAATGCATTTATCTTTAAAGAACCAGATGGTCAATTTTGTATATAAAGAACAGTTTAAAAATGTACATCTTAAATGAATTTCAATCACCATTATTTGTGATTTTGTGCCTTATATTATTTTAGATATAAAATAAATTTAAGTTTGCTATATATAATTGAACACAAACAATAAAAAACCAAACTCTAAAATGTGTATTTTGTTGCATTCCTCATGCTTCTTTCTTCTTTCCCTCCCTCTTGTAAATTTCTAGAGTGTTTAAACACTGTGCTTTATAAGAAATTTGTTAGCAGCAATTTTATGACATTCAGATTGCATCATTTGTTTGCTACAAGACAGTATCCCAGTCTTTCACTTTTTTCATTTGATTGATTCTTTTTAAAAGGCAGAAGAATGGAGAAGTGTTTGTCTGTCATTTGTGTGTCAGTGCCATTATGCTTTCACTTTTTGTCTTATTAACTTGGTTGAAATTGGTTTACCCTAAGAACGTTTCACAGAGAAAAAAAAAAAAAGTATATATTTATTGAGCAGTTTTCAGTACTTAGTAGCAAACAGATTATCTTAGGAGAATAAAGGGTGTTATATGAGCACTGGATAAGTAATTTGACAGTATTTAAGCACAATGATTTTAAGGGAAATTTGAACTTCACAGAAGAAAAGTTCTTTAATGTATACTATTAAGATCATACTCTTCCTACATGTTTTTGCTTTTTTTGGTTATTTACCTTCCAAAATTTGACATTGGTTGTTTTCTTTGGGCTGTATTCCAAGAGACTGACTGAATTGAATTTTCCGTGTTCTGGCAGCCAAATGAATGGGGTGTGGAGAGGAAAGAGAATTGTGTTCCAAATGGATCTCTTTTTTCTCAAAGAGAAAAATGAAGACCTCAAAAGTATAAGAAAGGCAGAAAACAAAGCTAATTTGTTTTGTCCCTTAAAAAGAAAAATAAATAGATTAGAGATGTGTTTTAAATAAATCTCTCTGTCTCTGTGTCTTCTTTAGTCCCTCACAGTATCCTGATGCAGAGATCATCTATGTCTATTTCAAATCTTAAGGGAACTTCTTTACCCTGTACTTTTAGTCACTGTCCCTCAGGAAAACCAAAGGAACATGAAATTCCTTCTGGAGACAATGGGTACATCTGAGAGGCTCCATAATTATTCAGAAGGACCTGCCTCTTAGTGAAAGGTCTTGGCACTGCTTCCGCAGTATTCCTAGGTTAGGGGCATTTTTAGCAGAACTGCCCAGAAATTTTAGGGACTCAGGAAGTCAAATTTTACAAAGAAATTCCCTTATAAAAAAAGATATTAAATGTGAACAAATCTCAAATGGTGTAAATGAAGCCAAATGGCATAAATTCCTCACTTCTTGCTATTGTTGTTTCATGGGAAGACTAGAAAAGGGAGTGTATCAGAGATCACACTGAAACATGATGAAATAAAAGGAAAAAGAGAAATATTTTATTAAACTAATATCATAAAACTGCTTTTACAGTGAACATACATTAATTTTTCCCTTTTATGGGAAACAAAATGCTACACAGTTGTCAGAAATACCATTATTCTTGATTCACTCTGTTGCTTTAAAATATCTTTTGAGAAAAAAAGACATTATTTAGCCTTTATTTTTTTTTTTTTGGGTGCAATTTTCCTTCCTTGATTTAGCTGTTGAAATGCTGATTGGTTTTGTTTGTTATTCTTACAGTGAGGCTTTCTAGTCTACTGGAGCTACCATTTATACTTGACAAGCATTCCTTTCTCCATGAATATCTCTCTGCATCAGATTCCAAATGAAACTTCTTCCTGGAAACACTCCACATTATTATGACTGTCAAATATAGCTGAAACAACAGGGTTTCAATTTTAAAAAGTCAACACAGAATTTGGTGCTCCTTTTTTAGTCTCTCATGTTCCTAAATACCTGCTATTCAGAATTTTGTTGTTTAGGTCTCCTTGTATTCCTATTAAATAACTGGGTAAGCAGTTCAATATAGTAGGAAGGGTATTACATTAGCAAATGTCAGTACTTGGTAAGATTCATTATTTTATGCTCTTCACCATTTGCTCAGTAGCAATGTTTTCTTCTATATTTGTTCTATGTGCAGTCGGTGTAGGCACAGTAAATGATCTGCAAAATATAGATTTTCTTTTGTCTTGACTGGTTGCTAGAGTGGAAGATTCCTTAAAAAGAAACTTCTAATACCATACTTGTCAAAGTTGTGTAAAAAATAAAATTCAAAGTTAGAGAGAAAAATAAAACCCTGAGGGACCAGAATGAAACTGAAAATGGATGAATGAGAACAGAAAATTATATTTTAAAGCACTATACAAGTAAGGGAAAAAAAAAAAAAAAAGGAAAATCTCAAAGACTAAAAGCTAGAAAATTGAGTGAAAGAGGAAAAAAAACATTCTTTTTATTAAGACAGAAATATAAGGTGATGTATGGGTCTTCATAAGATTTGTAGATATAGAATCAATCTTGAGGCTGGATTACTGCAGCCATTTCTTTGAACATATATAGAACTAAAGTTATGATTCTGGGTAGGCCTAAAGACAGAAAAGTACATTTGACTGAAGAACTAGTAAAAGTAAGTCCAGCAGTACAACTGAAACAAAATGTTTTAAATGTGTACTTTTTCTGCCCCCAAATGAAACTGGAGTCTTCCTATCTGCAAATTCCTTAGAATGTGCTAAAAAGATTCACCTGGGGAAATGCACAAACCAAAGTATCTCACAACCAAAAAGCAAACAGAAGTTCTACCAGAGATTCCAGATTTGTCTAACAGCTAAATGGCTGCTAGTATACCTGTGTTGTGAACCTGAAAATTCCACCCTGCACGTCCAAGAAGAATTAATAACCACCATCAGTAAGCTCCATAATATGGGAAACTAAAGCATAAAGACTTCTATTTTGTATATTAATGTTGATTTATGACTACTGCAATTGTGAATTTAATATATACAACCTAGCTATTAAACAGAAAGACTCTACAACCTGCTTTAAATCACTATTTATATATGCTATATGTCGATATAATTTCTCTCTTCAAAATGATTTTGGCAGCGAATAACATAAAGGTCATACACATAATCACTTCTTTCAACTTTAAACATTTTCACAGTGATACTGTTTAAGGAGAGAAGTAACTACACTCAGAATCTGAGTACAGGAACCCAGTTTGAGTTACTGATGGACACACTTATAAAAAACAGGTGATCATCTGTTCCTACTTTCTCCGTGGAAGAGTTTGACTTAGAAAACACTCTCCTAGAACTGACCAGCAGCTCTGTGGTACTTTATCTGTCTCCAGCATTAAACTCCTTACAGCCTCTTCCAGACGGATTACAGATTCAGCCCAAATGGAATATTGGCCCTCACAGAAGACCTTTTGTTTTAGTACAGAAGTCACCAGGGTTTGATTCTGTCACCTTGCACAGACTTTACCTGACTATGTGTCACTTACCTATTTGCATTCTGAGTTTGGTAGGAGCTGGAAGGCATTGCCTTACAGGGAGGTGAAAGTCTAGTTTGTATCTGTTGAATGAGCTGCCTCATGCAGAAGCCAGACCACGGAGGCAATATGTCACTAGACATTAAATGCTAAGTGATATCTTGCCTCTCTATAAAATACAGAACCATAAATATAAGTAACATATCTCTGCATCCTGCACAGGCTAGCACTCCCTTGCTAGGGTATTATTCTGAGAGATACGGACCGATACTTCTTCAAACAAACATTCTGCTTGACTGTTATAACCTTTGTGCAATATATGTAAGCAAGCATCTGCAGATTTTTAAAATAAATTCAGATAATGACATAGTTTTGTATGTATATGAGTTGCTTTTGTTTGTTTGTGTGTTTGTTGTTTTCCCTTGCTTTTCCTACTAACCCTAGGACATTAAATATGCAGTTCAGGTTAGCTTAGTTCTATAAGAAAGAGTCATCTTAAAAAAAAAAAAAAATCATATGGGAAGGAAGAAAGGAAAAAAAAATATATCTTTTAATAAGTATTTTACCTTCTGTCTGGTATTCAGAATGAAGCATCATTATAACAGGTGTAAAAGAAATCACAAAATCACGGAATATACTAGATTGTAAAGGATCATTGAGTTCAACTCCTAGCCCTGTGCAGGACACCTCAACAATCCAACCATGTGCCTGCGAGTATTGTCCAAACATTTCTTGAGCTCTGTCAGATTTGGGAACATGTCAGCATGTCAGGTTTTTTGGGGCTCAGTCAGGTTTAGGGCCACGATCCCATTCCCTGGGGAACCTGTCCCAGTGCCCGATACGATGTTTGGACTAGGCACTATATGGGGAAGTCTTACCATACAACATCAAGGAAAAAAGCTCACAGAAAAGCACACCTGTATCAGAAAGTCTTGGCTTGGCCAGGTTTTGGTAGCAGGGAGAGCTACTGGAGTGGCTTCCCCCATGGAGAGTGACCAACAGCTGCCTCCAGGATGGACCCACCATGGGCCAGGACTGAGGCAATCAGAGAAGATATTTGATAACATATTGAAGAAGGAAAAAAAATTACTGTGCAGATGTAATTGTGCTCAAAGAGCAGAGTTAGAATATGTGAGAGGAACAACTCTGCAGACACCAAAGTCAGTGAAGAGGAGGAGGGGGAGGTGCTTCAAACATTGGGGCTGAGTTTCCTCTGCAGCCCGTGGTGAAGACCAGCTGTTCCCTGCAGCCCATGGAGGACCACGGAGATGCAGAGTTTCATCTGCAGCACAGGGAGGAGAGTTATGCTAGAGCAGATGGGGGCCTGAAAGAAGGCCATGACACTGTGGGAACCCCATGCTCGAGCAGGTTTGCTGGTAGGACTTGTGTGGAGGCCCCATGTTAGAGCAGGTTGTGCCTGAAGGACTGCATCCTATGGAAAAGTGACCCATTGGACCACTTTGTGAAGATCTGTAGCCTGTAGGAAGGACTTAAACTGGAGAATTTTGTGGGGAACTGTCTCCTGTGGGATGGACCCCATGCTGGAAAAGGAGAAGGCCTCCTCTCCCTGACCAGTGGGAAAAAACAATGTGTAATGAACTGACCGTAACTCCCACTACTCATCTCCCTGCACCATTGAGGCTGAGGAGGTAGAGTCCAGGAAGGAGGGAGGTGTGGTGGGAAGGTGTTTTTCAGAAATTTTTTTTTTTTTTTTTTGCATCTCACTGTCCTGCTCTGATTTTGATTGATAATAAAGTCAGTAATTTCCATCTCAGGCAGACCCAAGTTTGTGCCTTACTGCACTGTTCCTTCAGAAGTTGTCAGGGTGCTTGATGTTCCCCATGAGAACCAGGGCCTGTGACCGTGAGGTTGCTTCCATCTGTCTGTAAAAAGACTTATCTACTTCCTCCTTCTGATCAGGTGGCCTGTAGCAAATACCCACAACAATGTCACCTTTGCCAGTCTACCCTTTAATCTTAACCCAGAAACTCAACTCACTCATTATCTTCCCTGAAACAGAGCTCCATACATTCCAGGTGTTCTCTTACCTAAAGGGCAATTCCACCACCTCACCTTTCCATATGTAGCTATTCATGGCAGCATTCATAAATGTGTAAATGGCTACAGTCATGGCTACTTGTCAGTTCAAGTGAGATGTCCCACAATAATTGAGATGAGATCAAAGTCTTGCAATTGAACACAGATATCCAAATCTTCCTGACAAATTATCTTGAGGGACAAAGAAAGAAATATGCATGTGCTATTTCTCCAAAAGGAAGGCACAGCTTCATCATCAGGGATGATCCTTCATGACTTGAATCAAAGCTCAGTTCTCTGCACAACACTTGTGGTTTAACCCCAGTAAGCAGTTCAGCCCCACACAGCCACTTGTTCCACCACAGTGCAGTGGGAGAGAGAATCAGAAGGGTAAAATGGAGAAAACCTGTGGATTGAGATAAATACAGTTTGATAGGTAAAGCACAAGCTGCATCAGCTTACTTGTTGATGGGACACTGTGAGAAGTAGGAAAGGCCTCTGTAAACACTCTTCAGCAACACATAAAACACGGGTTTCTTGTCAACATTATTTTCATCACAAATCTAAAGCATATTACACAAACTACTGATGCCTAAGGATTTTATGTATTTTTGGTGTGTATTTTATGGATTTTTAGAGCTGTAAAAGTAAGGGATTTCT
>JAWWEW010000131.1:52441190-52494382 GCA_035583185.1 Anabacerthia variegaticeps
CGGACCACATTAAAGGTAATATCTTATCTCCATTAACCTTGTGCAGAGTGTCTGTTTTGCAGGATTTCAGGCATCACTACTATGAAAAGAAGTAACTCTGTTCCAACCAAAACCAATATGAATACAAGCTCGAGCTTGTGACATATCTCCTGTGTTGCTTGTTTTCAGAAATCTCTCGAACACACATCAGAACTTTATTTTGGTCCTGAGAAAAATGTTCATTAAACTGATAAATCCTTACTGAGCCATACTGGGTACACATAATCAGTGTTTCATGAAGAGAGGATGTGGGCAAGGAAAAAAAAGGTGCTCACGGGAAAAATGTTTTGTATACATGGTGATCTACTGGTTTTTTTCTGTGTATTTTTAATCAGTTTTTTGAATAAGCATATTTATTGGGTTTAAAATAAGACTCTAAAGAATGTTGTAAAACAGCTGGGAGCCCTGCGGAACTTAATTCACATAGCAGGCCCACTACCCTGCACTTCAGGACAGCAGGTTTTGGACTCTTCAGGGACCTACTTAGTATAGTACCATGGGATAGAGCTCTGGAAGGAAGAGGGGCCCAAGAAATCTGGTTAATATTCAGGGATCAACTCCTCAAAGCTCAGGAGTGATGCATCCCCACAAAGAAGAACTCAGGCACAAATGTTAGGAGGCCTGCATATATAAACAATGGGTTTCTGGACAAACTCAGACATAAAAAGAAGGCCTACCTTCTGGTAGAAGCAAGGACAGGTAGACTGGGAAGAATACAGAGAAATTGTCCAAGCATTCAGGGATCAGGTTAGGAATTCTAAAGCCCTGATAGAATTGAATTGGGCCAGGGACATCAAGAGCCACAAGAAAAGTTTCCATAGCAGGATCAGTGACAAACAGAAGACTAGTGAAAAAGTGGGCCATCTCCAGAAGGAAATGGGAGATCTGGTTACTCAGGGTATGGAGAACGCTGAGGTACTCAATAACTATTTTGCCTCAGTCTTCTCCAGCAAGTATTTCAGCCACAGTGCCTGAGCTGCAGAAGGTAAAGGCAGGGAGATCAGGTTTGAGACTATCTCAATCTGAAGGTACACAAGACAATGAGACCTGAGGAGATGCAAATGCAGGTCCTAAGGGAACTGCCAGAGGAAGTGGTTAAGAAACTATCCACCATATTTGAGAACTTGGGGCAGTCTAGTGAAGTTTCCACTGACTGGAAAAGGGGAAATACAACCCCTATTTTTAAAAAGGTATAAAAAGGAAGAACTGGGTAACTACAGACCAGTCAGTCTCACCACAGATCACTCTTGAGGACTAGTAATGTGTTAAATAATTTAGTCCAAGAAACAACAGTCAAAAGGGGGAATATTTATTTTTTTTCCTTTTGATTTGTAATAATGAGCACACATAAAGAAAGTCCAAGAAAAGAACAAGAAACTCAAAACTCATTCAAATTTTTAAAATTGAAAGGTACAACTCGACTTTTTGTAATTCTGCTGACTTCCTTTAAGCAAGGATGACAAATACTGTGGTCAGAGGTAATAAGCACATCTATCTTCTTTTGGTTTAATGGAAACTGAAAGTGTTCTCAGCAACTGGGAGGAAAATATCTCAGGAACACACAAACAAAAAAATAATTAAAAAAAAAGAAAAAAGAATAAGTAGAGATTATAGTTAAAATCACAATAACAAGCTCACACAGATTACAAGATGTCATTCATTTATACCACATCTCAGGCTTATAAATATAATTATAATTATACCAATAATTTTTAATGCTAACAGCAACCTTTAGAAAGATTATACATAAATTCAAGTGTTGCATATCTAAAAGAATAAGTCAGCTTCCACTTGGAAAATGTAGAATAGATTTCAAATTTGATTGCATATAAGTCATAAAAAAATCTCATTCCTGTGTATAAGTATTCACAGGAGAGTTCCATAATTGCTGCCAGGCTTTTCCAAACCCAAGGAAGAGCTGATTTGGCTCAGCATAGCCCGAAGGGTGGAAACCACTGCTCAAGGCAAAAGACATGATGGATTTTCATCTGTTAGCTTGGTCTGTGTGTGTGTAGCAGGCTGCACCATTTTTAGCTGGGAAAAAAGTAAAACATAAAATTTCCAGATACTTTTAGTCAATAATTGAGGGTTAGTTTCTAGGTTTAAAATTACTCAAAATAGTTTTTGTTTGTCAGACAAGGAAAAATTAGGCTAGATACCTACAAATTTACCCTCATCTGAATTCCAGTTTGCAAAATATTTATATTAATATAAAGAAAAAAATTATAAAAATTTCATAATAAAATTACTAATATTCAGTGACTTGTATTTAACTTTGTAAATTAGCTTGTCATTATATTTATAAAATTAAGCTATAAAGAAACTTTAGAGTGAATTCCTTCAGTGAAATCTCTAAAAGCTACTATTTGCAGACAATAAATCAAAGAAATCACAGATATGATGAAGGAAAAGTGTATCTGTTTTACTTTTGTAAGGACCTAACTGTCCTTGCTGCAAATGCTTAGGAAAGCTTTCATTACAAGTTGCGAATTTATGGGAATATTCACAAGTCACTGAGACTACTTGTGCACCTAGTTATTGTTTTCAATTTTTTGTCGAAAGCTAAAGAAAATGTGTGAAGGAAAATGGAATGAACTATAAGACTGGTGCATTTTTTCTGGAACAATAGAAGTTAACAAAATCTGTAAAAGGAAGTTTGGGGAGGGGGCTGTGGGTGTTTGCTTTCTTTTTCACTTTGCTAGCTTCCCCCCCTCCCCACCACCCCATGTACCAGTTAAATTCAAATTAACTTTTAGCTTAGTTTTAAATGCCAGATTATTTGAGTGGAAATAGTGAATCTGCCCCATTTTTGATGGAAACAGAAAATGGAAATAGGCTAAGCTCAGTAAAAAAATATATCTCTTCACAGTAAAAAAACAATATCTGAGCACATTTTTGTACATAACCACTGTTAACAATTACTGATAACTTTCCTTGATTACTTATATATGTATCAAATATTCTTGTAAGACATCTTATCAAGTAACAATACTGATTTTAATTTGGATATATTAATGACATTTTTTGGTTTCTGCTTTCTATAGAGAATACGTTCAAGAGGGAAAAATATGTTATTTCACTTACAAGGTCTGGGTTCTTAAAGTGAAAGTAGATGGTTCTGTCTTAATTCTTACCAATATTACTAGATTATGTAGCTTTTTATTCCCTTAATTAGCACTCTTCTCTGATAACATGTACAATAATTACATGTAATTAAACTTTCCTCGGTAACCCTAAGATTACTGAGGCAGTGCTTGGGTCCTGTAAAGTAGAAATAATGTATTACAGTTTTTTGTGTGTTTTATTCACCTTATGGAAAAAGACAAATCTGTTTTAAAATTGTTTTATCTTTTTTAAAACTGTTTAAAGATTGTTTAAATAAAAGGAATAAATTTACACAAATTCTTCTTGATCACAAAACAGAATTTCTTCAAGTGAAACTATTTTGCTATCAGAAAAAGGAAGTGCAAAAGTTAGACATACTTTTCTACTTTTTACACCCATAAGTGGGTGTAAAAAGTGGTCTATTAGATGTTTGTCTATCTATGCCATGAACCTTTTTACTTACTAATACCTTCTTTCCTATTTCAGTCTATTTGTATTTTGTAAATCTGAGCCATTTAAAAGAGTAAGCCTTAATTAATTTCTCCCTGAAGACACATGTACTCAATCTGAACTTTTGCTGAAGACCATACAATGAGTTTTGTCTGCATCTTATAATTTAAAAAGGTGCTATTTTATGATTTAGTGGATTTTTTTCAACCAGCATTTCTATCATACAATTTTCTTATTTCAAACTGATATTTTGTAGTAAAATTTTTCATTTTAAGCTTAATTATTCTCAATAGTGAGTGTGGAAATGCAGTTTCAGTCTAGTTTATGTATGTATTCTGCATCCCAAGCATTCAACATTGGCTGTTAAGAAGTATACTGAAGTTTTTGCTCTACCACAATTTAGTTACAAAGGTGTAGAATTTAAAGAAGACTCTAGAAATTTTGAGTCTTCCCAGGCTACACAACACCTCAGTGAAGATTTTGATTATCTAAGTTTTGAATGCAGTTGTCAAGACTCCTTTCATTCCAAGAGTTCAAATAAATATTTCAGTGAAAAGAATCTATAACCATTGCCTTACTCTTACCATTGCCTTATTTTCACAGGTTTTAATTCCATTTCACTGTGTGATAATATGAGCACCTAAGGAGCATAGGATAGTTCAGGGACATCAGGTTGCAGATTGAACTTCTTATGCATGACAGTGTCACATCTCAGGTCAGACCAGGTTACTCACATTTTGGTCCAGTTGGTTCTTAAAAACACCAAAGATGGAGACTTCACAATATCTTTGCATAGCCTATTTCACTGTTTGACTGTGCAATGGCAGAAAAAGTTTCACTTTATGTCTATTGTACCTTGTCCTACCATCACAGACCACTGTGAACAGCACCATTGTCTGGACAACTTCATCATCATTTTCGAGATTAGAGCCATCTCTTCTCCAATCTGAACCATCCTGTCTCTTTCTGCCCCTCTTCACAGGGAAAGTGCTCCAGCTCCTGACCACACTGCTGACTCTGCTGAACTAGTTCCAATCCATCAATGCCTTTGATTTACTGAGGGCCCAAAATTTTACAGTGGGCTTCACATAGTGAAATCTCACAAGTGCTGAAAAGTATTATCACTCCCCTTTGACTTCTTAGTCATCCTTCTGTTAGAACAAGTCAAGAACCTCTTGATCTTCTGTGCTGCGTAAGCACACTGCTGGCTTATGCACAGCTTGCTGTCTGCCAGCACCACCAGGTCTTTCTCAGCACAGCAGCTTTCCTGCCAGTTAAGTCCCTGCCTATATTACTCCATGGGAGCTCTTTCTTCGCAAGTGCAGGACTTGTCATGTACCCCTGTGAAATTTCATGACCAAAGATAATCAAATTTTTCCTTATACTTAGATTATTTTATTGCTCTTTTCCTTTTTTTTTTTTTTTTTTGTGGATCTCTTGAAGAGAAACCATTTAGACTCAGATGCACAGTATTCAAAAAGGTAAATGATGCCGGTATCTCTGAGCTGTTACTGCAGCACTAGATTTAAGTAAAGGAGTGCTCCGTATATGAATGGTAACATGGCTTTTCTAAAGCAACCATGGAACTTCTGGACCCAAAATAGTAATTGTGCTCTGTACAACATATATTTCCATTTCAGCTTTATTCTGCATCATTACAGAGAAGATTTACTAACACAAGAGGGACACAGAGAAGTCAAGAAAATGATTCCTAGTTAATTATTAAAGAAATGAAAGCAGACAAATGAAATGGATTTTAAATATTTTATAGGATCAGGCAACATCATGACCTTGTGGTCACACTTTCTAAAATCATTTGTTAAAAAAATGGAAACTTACTATTCAGATGATAGAGTTTGTCATTATTTTTAAAGCCATTTCAGTTTAGTAGCAACATTTTACATCCTTAAATCAGACTTTTATATTTCCTGTAGTTTGTGTGTTGTGGTAAAATTCGCTATAAATCTGCCTTAGGGCCAGAGAGAACAGCATATTCTGTTGTGTAGCAATATCTTTCAATGATGTTCTTGTTTCTTGTGAATTACCAACTCAGATAGCTAACCAGAGTCCTTTATTTTTCTTTCTTTTCTTTTTTTTTTATTTATTTATTAGGATTATTTTTATTTTGGTTAAGTTTAGTCAGTTCAGTGTTAAGGTTTTTGGTACAGTATTCATTATACTCTTTTAACAGAGTCATCTTGCATATATATGCAATATATATATATGTATATATGTAATAAAATTGTATTTGTATACATTTATCTCTGTATGTAATTAAATAAACATTTAAGCAGAAAAACACAAACGTAATAACCCCTCCCCCCCCCCGCCTCCCGCCCCGGTACAAGTACATGTGGTATTATCTAAAAATGCTATTTTTACAATTTTGTATTTAGAACTTTATGAGTCATCTTAATATCTTTGGATACCAGTAATAGCATCCCATAGGACTAGTTTGGGTATTTTTAGTTACACGTTTATCCTACAATGGTAGTATCCTCTAAAATAATAATAGGGGAATCTCTGACTCACTGAGATCGGGTTTAACAGATAGTTAATAATAGAATATCACTATATCAGTTAACTAGAGATTTTTCTTACCCGAAAAATGACCTATTAAAACGTTATTATATTGATATGTTTATTTTACTGAAGTTTTACTGACAGTTTTTACTTCTAGAACATAGTTGAACTGTATAAAAAAAAAAAATCTGAACTTTATCTCAGTGTATATAAAAGGTGACAAAACTGTCCATATTTTTTGTACGATAACCACATCATTCTTCTTACCAATTATTTTGGTCATAACTGCTCTAAATACATCTGCACTGACCACAAGGAAAGTAGTAGATGTAAGTATAGATATGTATATAGCTGGCACTCCTTAAACTTAGTGTGTCATCTGTCATGACGCACTGCATTTGAATTACAAATGAAACATTCCCTTGCACATACATAATACTATATTGATATTTATACTATGAGTTGAAAAGATGGCAATATTTCTTAGTTTGTATGACTTTTTAAAATTCCACTTACTCTTTTAAAATTAATTTTAATATTCTTATATATCATTGTCAAATGTGGCTCTATTTCAAATTCAATTAATTAAATAGGAAAGTTCCATAGATTTCAGAGTCCTTTGGACCAGATCACATCTGAAAATCAATCAAAATATGATTTCCTAAAGATAAAGGTTTCTAGTGTAATCTGAGGACATTACTGAAACATCCTGACAACAATACAAAATTCAACTTACTTTCTGTTTGATGTTGGCTTCCTATACTTTAGGCAGATCACAGAGGACTAGTACAGAGCGCTTTCACTTCTGTTTGTGATATTTTTGACAGCTACCATAAGTTATTGAAAATGCCACCTCAAACAAAGTGTGATGCTGTATGTTGGCTTTTTAATTTATGAAAGTTATTTTCAAAATGTTATATAAAATGGGTATTTAAGTCTGATATTTAATGTAGATGTACTATTACCTCATGTTGCTTCAACTTTTCATGTGCCTTTTTTTAGGCACAGTAATAGGGATTTTAAGTAATATGAGCAAAAATAAAAAAAAACATGGAAAATCACAGAATCACACAGAATCACAGAATATTCTGAGCTGAAAGGGACCCATAAGAATCATTGAGTCCAACTATTAATTGAATAGCCCAGATGGGGATCAAACTCACAACTCTGGCGTTATTAGCACCACACTCTAACCAAAATACAAGCATATATATATGCACATACAAAGACCTATATGTGAATACACACATTTGAAAATAAAAAATGGGCTTTTTTATTGGAACAATTTTCCCCCTGCACTTAAAATAGACAATGTTGTCTAATTAAATAATACATTTTGAATGAAAGGAAACACAGTGATCTCCTTATAACACCATTAGTTCTGATAACTATTTAAAATAAACTTGCATGCACATGTGGAAATTGTGTCATAGTTACTTTATATTTTATACCAGTATTTCTTGTTCTTGGTCATTGATATTCTTTTATAATTTCTTCACATAAGCAAAATACAATATTGACATACTGACACCTTAAGTGAAAGTGAAATAATTTATAATAACAAAGAATAAACAAAATAAAACTAATAATAATATAATGTAACATAACGTAATGAAACCCAACATATATATAATGTAACACATTTTAACACAATGTATTCTCTAGACTTTGAGGAAACAGGTTTTGCAGGTTTGTTTCGAACTATAGCAGCTCTCCATAAAACAAGTAATTAAATGTTGATTTCTAGTATCAAGAAAACTTTAAGATCAGTATTTAAAGAGCAAAAATTGGGAAATGAGCAATGACATGCACTGCTTTTACCTGGTAAAAAAAATTGTCACTAACAACTGTCAGAATCGTTTCTGAACTATAGATCTTGGTGAACCTCCGCAGATATGGTTTTAGGATCCTTAATATTGAATTTAAAACTAAACAGTTCCTACACTGATATGAATTTGATCCCAGTCTGTTGATGTCACAAAGCTATTGCATTACAGCATCTGGAAGTTAAAAAGTTTTAGACCAACTGCAAGAAGACAGAAGATGCAAGATAGTGTTAGTAGGAGTACAGCATACCAATTATAGCTGATTCAACATCAAACTTTCCTGTTAACACATCACACTTTATTACAGTTGTTATTAAACAACTTTGACTTGACACGGTTATCAATGTTGAACTAGTGTTCTGTGAAAGCTAGCACTGGGATACCAGTGTCAAATATTCACTGTTTTCAAGACACAGCCTAGTGGATTGCACCAAACAATTTTATTTTTGGATAAGAAAGCTGACCTGATAATCTGCTCCACCTTCAACCTCAGCATTAGTCCTTTTCTATCTGCTGCAGAATGACTTCTGTATATGCAAAATCAACATGGTTCGTCATTACCACTTATTATTTTAACCACACACTTCATATAACCATATTTCAACAGTGAACATCATGTATTTCAACTTACACTTCAAGTAACATTTCCAAGGCTTCTAAATTTTTAGCATTTTAAATATCACAAATCTATACCTCCTAATTCTTTCACCAGATGAGGAAGTTAATGAATTTTGTGTAATATTTGTTCACTTTAATTAAGTCTAGGAAGTTTTTATTGTAATACTGACAATGGGGAATTGTTGCTGACCTATGTTTTAAGCTGGATTTTTCATTCAGTATAAATTTAAAAAAAAATCATCTGATTACTCATGACTACTTCTTTAGACAAGGATATACATTTTTAATATTTATATCTCTGATAAAACTTTGTAGTTGCTAATATAATTGCCCTGCTTTGACTAATCTCTTTTTTACTTCTGTAAGTACTGGTTTCAACAGCTACAAAGAATGAGAAAGAAGCTTACAAAGAAAAATTGTAAATCTAGGCAACATGGTTTTTTTATAGTCTTGTGACGAACTCAATTTGACTACAGAAAATTCAATCCTACTGAAATAAATGAGAGTTTTTCTTTTGATCCTAATGAGGATAAAAGAATGCTTCCAGAAATATGGACCTGTAAGTATTGGGTTTTTTTTCTGAGTCGCTCTTACTGCTTTATGTTATTGACTTCTGTTTTCATATAATTAACTTGTCACAAGTGAAAGAAACAATCAAACACCTCTCCTGTCCCCTTCCTAATCTAAATTCACCATGATTTTCTCACACATTCTCATTCCCACCTTGATGAGGTGCCAACAGATGGTGAAGGAGGCTGAGGCCATAGCATAGAGATTTCCTTCTGCTGATCCTGACTTCATGTTTTCCTCTGCTGCTCTTTTCTTCCATCTGCTCCTCTGTTCCAATACAGGTCACCCATGAATATCAGTCACTCAGGGGAGACACTATTGTGGTGTAGGTCACCTAAGGGCTGCAGTCCCTCAGGAGAGCCCTGCTCTGGCATGCAGGAATGGTACAGGTGGCTCATGTCTTCCTCCCTTACAGATGCCCTGCAGCCCTTGCTAATGAACCCTTTCCTTTTACATTCAATACAACATTGTTGGCTATTTTCAACTGCTTAATAGCTGATGCAACCAAATCACATCATTCTTTTAGTAGGAAAGGAAAAGGAAAACACAAGGCTAGTTCTTTATTTTATTCTGGAACTCTGATGCTTTGAAAACATAATTAATCAAACTTCTCATGCAAAACCTATTTGTTGGGTTGAGTTGGAAACTGTATACATCTTCTGGTGTTCTACATAAAATACTGTAGACAGTTTCTTAACGTATATTTTCCATTTACACTACAGACTACTGAAATCCTAGGAAAATATTTTTTATATCTACTCCCCACAAAGAACATGAAAAAAAAATGCATAAAATGTTTAGATGTGTAAAAATACATCTCTTCTTACAATCACCTGCTTAAAATAAGAGAAGACAAAATTATTTCTATATTCCTTAGGGTCTATAAATACTTCTATGGGAACCATGTAGAAGGAGGCATGCGTTTTGCTTAAGGCTGCGGGACTCTTGAAACCACACAAGGAATATGGTTAGACTGAGACCACTGACAGACATGTAGCCGTGGATTAAAATTGAGTGGCTAAAACTGCTGCTGCCCTTAGCACTCCCCCATGCCCTCCTGACCAGTGTTGTTTCCCCAGAGGCAAGGATGTCTGATTTGTTTGTGAATAAGTAGAACCACCACAGCCTTCACTTCATCCTCTATTTTATATTAAAATCACTACAGTTTTGTTTAACTTCTGCATGACAGACTGGAAACTGAGGTGATGCTGGAGTTCACTTGTGAGTGTACCAGATATACCTACCTTGGGGGCAACTCTGTTTGTCAGTGGGATGGAAAAGATGAGTGGGGGTGGTAGAACCTGCAGCTGATCTGTTACTTTATGTCTCTTAAGAGCCCTGAGAGGAGGAATATCTTCTTTGATGATTGGATTTTTTTTTTTTTTTTTTTGGTGAGGTATTTAGGACTTTCTGGTTGCTCAAAACAGAAAATAATTGAAATGTAAAGTAATTAGGAATTAATACGGTTTCTGTGCTGGAAGACCTGAATCTAATTCATGATGTTAACAATGAAAAATTACCAAGATAAGACTGAAATACAATTCAATATATTGTTCTGAACAAACAAGGGATTTCAGTAGTAAGGAAAGTTAACAAATACCCATTCACTTCATAAAACAGCTAGTACAAGTTATGATCACAGTCTCGCTCAGATGCACTTTGTACTTACAAGAACATTATGCAATTTTAGTATTCAGCATATTGAGCTTAGTTTCCTGGGCTGCATACAGTATCAGTAACATTTCCATCATAGAACTTTGCTTTATTAAAACATGAACAGACAGAATAGAATCTCCCTGGTTCTCAACAGAAAGTAGAGACTGCATTTCTAAAATGCCATGTAATTCCTACTCAGAGCCACTCATGAACAGTAAGGGCAATTTAATTATCTAAATAGTAATTAGGAAATTAAATGGAGTTGAAAGCTTACAATCCTTTGAGACCTGGGACTTGGAGAATACGGAAAAAAGTCAAAGGCTTATGTCTGATCATATCTTAAGGAGTATGTGGTAACATAAAACTTCAGAAGAAAGGTTTATATTTTTTCCCCTCAAGATAATTAAGGGTGAGTATTTTACTTCTGCTGGCATGAAAAAACCTTAAATGTTCCATATAAGTGCAAGAAAACTTGAGGACTGAAGCCACTAAAAGGGACTTCAGATTTTATAATCATAAGCAAACACCAAAATATTAAAAAATACCTTTACCTCCAGCTCCATAAACCCGAGTATTTATCCTGTGTACTGTACATCTAAACTTGAATAATGTTTATTTGCATAACAGGAAGAAAAGAAGAGTCCTATTTAGGAAGAATCTTAAATAGGACAAAAGACTGTAAGGCAGTCAGAGATTCACAATAAATGTAACTATGACAATATTCTGAACACAATGATACAAAGGAGACCTTTAATTAATATGGATGACATTGTCTGCAATATATGAAAACAGAAATATGATTTTGAAATTTCATCAACACAAAAATAATTTCAATAAGGAAGTCTTTTGTTTGTGACATTTACACAATACATCAACAACTGTTAATTAAGATTGTTGAACTACTTATTTAATAGTCCTTATTCACTAAACAGTAATTTAAATATAATTGTTATTTTATAATATAAACATATATCAATAATTTAAAAATTTTCTCATATGCCTGCTACTGTAATATTAAATTTAATACTTGAGTATGTGCTGTGACACAATCACACCATTTGTCTTAGTTCAGGGGGAGAACTAAGATATCTATGTTGGCCAAAAAATAATCCCTCTCCTTTAAATTCAGAAAACAGAACTTTAATTAGGAAATATATATATATATACATATATATATAAGGATAACAGTTCTTAACAACAATACACACTCATATATATATATCCAGAAAAGAAACCAAACAACAACAATTTGTAATAAACTCCTCCACCCCTCAATGACCAGGCAAAACAGTTAAAAGGTCTTTCGACTACCCCAACAGAAGGGGAAATGCAATTATATCTACAGACAGCAGGTGGCGATGTTGCAGCTCCGCCGTTGGCCGCTCTCTCTCAGGGGTTGCAGTTATATTTATGGACAGCAGGTGGCGATGCCACACCAGGCCGGCTGGCCTGTCTCTCAGGGGAAATGGCAGGAGCAGTTGCTGGGTCAGCTCCTGTGGGTTCGGTGACAAGAAAAACAGCAGAAACTCAGCCTCTGCAGCGTAGAAAGCAGGCATGTTGTCTCCTTCACAGTGATTTCTGCATTGTCCGTGGGTGATCAGCAAAACCAGAGAGCAAAAGACACGAAATCTTGGTCCCCAAGCGATTCCGGACCTGGTGTGAGTGTCCTGTCCTCCCTCCTCCGCGCCGAGCTGCTGAGCTGCTGACTTGCGCAGAAAGCCCAGGAACGCTGACCCCCTCCCCCCCCCAGCCAGTCTTCCCTCCCCCTCTGGCCTGGGGAGAGATTAGAACAAAGGCTCTGGCTAGAGCTGTTAACAGGATATGCATATCCATTGTGCCTTTTGTTAACCATCTTTTGTGATACTAAGGCATTGCCTCCAGGCTTCTTTGGAAGGAATTTCAACTGGGTTTTGAAACTATAACACCACTGAAACAAGTATTTATGTTCTCTGTAATGCCTCTTGAGAAAGGTCATCTATTTCCATTGCCAAAATTTTGTGTGCTGAGACAAAGGCGATCACAGTATGTAGTTTAAACTTAATGTATCTTAATTAATGAAACAGAAATGAGCCTCTTGGTGCATCCTCTACACCAATGACTGTTTAAAGGTCTCAGTTGTCTTCAGGACAAGACAAAGTTCTTGAATGCTCCGTGGGAGTCACTAAAGCTAAGACCAGGAAATGTTTTTTGCACTGCACATTTCAGAATCTTCACTGGATTTCTGACAGCCGATTTTGGATGAAGAAACATAAATGTTTAGGATTCATGTTTCCTAACTGGTGCAGGATGAGGAAGCAGTAACTGAAGTGACATCAGCTTTTTGGTATTGCAGCCTAGTGACAAAATACACACCTGAGCATAGGAGAGAAAAGTTTAATTTCTTCTGCACTTCCATGTCTCTTGTACACCACACATGCAAATTATAGATTATGTTAAACATTAGTAGACCCATTTTTTAACATGAATGTAAAAGTTAGATTTGACAGTGCAGAACATAACCCTATCAAACCCTATCAAAAGTCCCTCTACAGGGTGCACATGGCAAAGTTGTGGTGTGGAACAGAAGGTGTGTATTTATGTCTCTGTAAGACGAGGTCAGAACCTGCACCATGCTGATTCCAGTCTATTCCAGCCAGCTCTGCAATTGACCCACCAAAGGACACAGATGAGTCTGCCAGTGAAGCTGCTGGTTGGTTGACCCTGAGACTAGGTTAGAGCCTGGTGCTAATCACATCAAGGTTGTGGGCTCAATCCTTGTATGGGCCATTCACTTAAAAGCTCAACTTCATCATACTTAGGGTCCCTTTCAACTCAGAATGTTCTGTGATTCCCAGAGCAGACACTACAGTCCATGGAGGGAAGTCCGTGGACGTTCCATTCTGGAACAAGCCAGGAGTGTGAGGGGGAAGTAGTGGCAGAGAGAAAGTTTTATGTTCTAACCATTAATGCCCTATTCCCCTTCCCCGATGTGCAGCTCAGTTTGGGGGAGAATGCAGAAGCATTGAAAATGAAGGAGTGATGCAAATTAGTAAGTTCTCTCTTTGACTTCATCTAGATCCTCCTTGGCTTTCTTTAGCAAGAAATAATAGAATATATACACGATATATCAACATTATATATAATATTGCCAACTCATTTGAGCAACTTAAATGGTCACTGAGGTAAACAGAAAGGCCCTGATTAATTCCAGGAGACCAATTCTACAGCTCAGCAGTCGTCTTCTGGAAGGAGATTGGCTTTGATTTAAACATAAAGTTTGCCTACCCTTAGTCCACTAAAAAAAGCCGTTCTGAGTTTGTCCATGTTCTAAAAATGCAATTCCACTAAACATGATAAATTTCAGAAGATTATCAGAAATACAACTGTGAAAACAAGTAATAAAGCACTTTGCATTAGAATAATCAACAGTTTTATGCATGGAAATTATTCCTTTTTTTTTTTTTTTTCATTCCTGTCTATACAGAAAGGATTTACAGTTAAAGTTTTCAAAGCTTCCTCACGTTCTAGTTTTACAAATCTATCAATCTGTTTAATTCCAGTAGATGTATTAGGTATGCAAAAAGTAGGTGTAACTGGCAAGAGTGTTTATATTATTCGTGGACAGACTCAAGAACCGTAATGTCTTAAATTGGAAATATTGATTAAACAATGCATTGAACTTTGATCCAGTATAGTTTTGAAAGGTTACACCTTCAGATCAGAAGCTCCAATAAATTTTGCATAATCTAAATTAAAATATCAAAAAATATGTACACAACTATTTAAAAATCCATATTTAGAGAGTGCTTTTAAGTAGTTCTCAATCAAAGAATTATTTTGCTGGAGTTATGCAAAGCTTTGCATTTGTAAAAGTGTACAAAATGTACAAGGAAGACACAGTTTCATTTAATACCTAAATGATGAAATAGAGAGTATGATTATTAAGGTTGCAGATGATAACGGTAGAGTGGGGAGAAAAAACACAAGGGAAAAGGATTAGAATTTAAAACTATCTTCATAAATGGAAGATATATTCTTAAAACTGTTGTGCTATACTAATCAAAATGAACGAATTCAAGATAATATATTTAAGTTGCCAAGTGAATGAGATTTTCAGCAACTTATCTAGTGGACGGTGTCCCTGCCCGTGACAGGGGGATTGGAACTAAATGATGTTAAAGGTCCCTTTCAACCCAAACCATTCTATAATTCTAAGACAGAGTAAATAACAGTCTGCATAGAGAGTAATTAACTGTCTAGATAAGTGCCGTGTATAAAAGAAATCTAAGTATTTAACAGACTACTTTAGAATAGACTATTATAGTTGAAAGGGACCTACAATAATGATCTAGTCCACCTGCCTGACCAGTTCAGGGCTGATCAAGATGAAAGGAATTGTTAAGGGTGTTGTCCAAATGCTAAACACTGAGAGGCTTGAGGCATCCACCTCCTAGGTGCAGAATCCAGCATTTGGTCTTAATAAATTTCATCCCATGAAACATTCCCCAATGTTCCATTCTATCTAGATTGCTCTGCAAGATCTTTTGTCCCTCAAGAGAGACAACAGCACCTGCCAGTTTGGTATCATCATCAAACTTGTTAATGCTGCAGTCAACTCTTGCATCCAGCTCATTGATGAGTATGTTGAATAGAAATGGCCCTAGAATTGAACCCTGAGGAATGTCATTAGTGATCCATCACTAGACAGATGTAGTTGTGTTCACCATAACCCTTTGAACTCTGCCCTTCAACTCTACCCAGCACACCATGAACTTGGTAATCCCACAGTTGAACTACTTGTCAGATGGATGCTGTGAAGGACAGTATCAAAAACCTTACTAAAATCTAGTAAAACGATTCAAGTTAAAGACAGACACAATATTTCAAAATAAAAAAAAAAAAAAATAAAAATCCCTGAGTGTCTTTTAAAGAGATGGAGGTAAGATCAGCAGTGATGTCATGAGGTATTTTCTAGGTTACTGGCTCCTTGAGAATAGAACATCACAAAATAACAGATTCCGCAATTAAACCATTAAATTGTAAAATCCTGAGAGACAAAGGAGGGAATGTTGTGCCAAATTTTGTCTCAATGTATTATAGTCATATAAAAGTCCAAGTTACAAAATTATTAACTGATTCACCCTCCATACACAGCAGATGGAAATACTCTGATCCTGATTTGCTGCCTGGAAGACAGCTGAGGGCATTGTTAACTTATATCAACTAATTTTTTAAATTTTTTTTAATTGTTTTTTAATATTACACACTGTCCTGGTTACCTTTTGAAGTTTCATTTGTTCTATTCCAAAAACTTTTGATTGCTGAAGAGAATTTTTTCTTTGGCAGTATATTGATTGAGGTTGAAAAACACAGCTGTGTTTCCACCTAGAGAGTTACAAGCACCTTAGTTTACCTATACTTACTCAGTATTTTTAAAGTTATAAAACATTTAAGCTCAGGTTCAGAATTAGCACCTCACCTAATTGCCTTCTCTCTAGTGTTTTTGACTGACAAGTGTGTGTGAAGGCTCAGACTTGAAATATAAGTTAACTGAATCTGGGTTTCAGGTTTTCTATCACTTTCTAATTTCATTTTTGTATCAGAAAAAAAACCAACGAAACAAACAACTCCAACCAATGAATAAAACTCAAATGTCCAAAACCACTTTCTTTGCCTCAATTAATGCCAACAAGTTATATGGACTAATACATTTTTTCCAAAATGAAAGGTTTCATAATCTAGCTTTCATCTAACTTGCAGTCAAAATCTCTTCACTATCCTGTAGGCAGGGTCTCAGGTTAGCTCAGTCCTGTCAAAAGCTCAGCGTCCTCAGAAAAGCCAGGAGAAACTGTGCTTTCCTCCCTGTTACCCATTTTAGGATATTGTTAGCATCTGCTTCTTTGGAATTTGTATAAGGATTTTGATAGCATTTAGTTCTATTTTCAGGTTTTAAATGTGCTGGCATGTCTGTCATCATTCAGTGAGCAGTGACTGTTGGCAACAATAAATGGATGAGAGACAGTACAAAATAATTGTGATACAAAAGACTGAAGATGAATTCATGGCACCTAAAGCTCCAAATTAAATGGCTCAAAATGAGGTATTAACATGAAATGCTGCCTCTGCTAATTTCTCAGGACAAGCTGCAGTTGCAGCTGTTTCTAACTAACAGGTGGAATTGATATCACTTCTTTGCGGAAGAGCTGGGATGGTGTATATCAGGAAAATGGTGCTGAGTCTTCCAGGTCCAAAACTAAGTCCTAAAATATTTAAATTGTTAGTGTGAATGTCAGAAAGCTGTTTGGTCAAGACAGGAACAAGTGGGACTGGAGTAGAGGTAGGGGGAAGTGGAATCTACTCAGCACAATTCAGAAGACTTTTTTGGTTTTTTTCAGTATGAAAAGGATATAATTCCTGTTTGTCTGAGAAGAACTGAAGTGTTCCTCTGGAAGGATCAAGGAAAGAGTAAATTAAGATTTTCAGTGAAAATCGAAATAATTTTATCATTTAGAAACAAGCAGCTGATGTTAGACCCAAATCTTGTTATGTACAAAAGGGAATATGTTGTGTATATAGAGTGAAGAATTTGTTGGTTAAGCTCTTAAAATCTAATCAAAATACAGCAGTTTTTCAGTTACAACAATATTAATATTCATAGCCCAAATCACTATACAAAACCTCATAAGTAAAATTGTTATACATTAAATTAACACTAACATCCATTTTTCTCTGGTGTTATGCTCACCTTCCCAACATTTTTCTCCATGTTCATCAAACAGATTGGAAATTGGGGGTTTTATGGCAAGTCAAAACATTCAAATTTCTTTGATTAAAAGTGATATTATACCTTGGAATAATTTTTTTTTCCTTAATACTACAGCTTTTGTTCCTTCTTATTATTGGCTTCCCAGTCACTCAGGCTTTTTTTTTTTTTTTGTATCTTAAGAGTGGGTTTATGTGATGCTCAAGGCTGAACTTTCTGGTAATGACACTGGCTTGTGTTTATAGTTTGATGTCTCTGTCTGCACTCTTCCACAGCACATTTTATTATAAGGTCACACCTATACTCTACTACAGCACATTGTATTCTCAGATAACAGACAGTTCAATCCAGACAGAACAACTGTTTAGTTTTACAAGCTAAAACTAAACTAAACTATATTTTGCAAATAGCTGACAGTTAAAACTAGTTAAAATCAGCTCAGGCCAAGACAAGCCAAAAGAAGTCCTGAGACCTGTGCTGTCAGGTCATTATAAAACCTTTGAGCTTGATGGGGCTATGCTGTAAATTGTAATAACATTCGCTGCAAGAAATCTTGGTGTATTCTAGAATATGGAAGAAAATTATATTTTCCAGTCTTCAAGTGTGAGGTGTGTAGAACTGGCCTGTGTTCATGAGTAGGAGGAGTAAGTGTCCAATGCAAAGTGTATTGATAACAGATTTAGGCTGATAGGATCAAAAAAAATTCATAATATTGACCTCAGAATGTCACCTGAATCCAAAGTCTTGCTCACAATGGGGTCAGATATGAGGTCAGACAAGGGTGCTTAGGGCTTATCCAATTTGGAATACAGTACACAGATGGGATATATAAAATCCTGCAGACATCAGGAGAGAAGGTATTCAAAATGTTTAAGATGAACTACCCTCTGAAAGTGTCTGCCTTTTGTGATTATAGGAAAAACTTAGGTGGTTAACTGAGACTAGGTGCCTGACCTTTTCACAGCTTAAGATGAGTACTAACTCTTGCAGACACCTTTTTTGTCTTCTAATTTATCACTTCTTTTTTGTCTTCTAAAAAGCAATGTGTTTAATCGATCTTTCCCAAAAACAATTTTTTTTTTTACTCTCACCTATACTGCAAAAATGCAGATCCTCTTGGCATATGGATCTAATGTGCTCCATATACATAAAGTCCATCGTTCAATTGCTGTACAATTGGCTTATTCATTTAAACGGCTTAGTAAACCCACAGTGGGGTCTCTTCTAATTTTTGATCAGAATGCAATCACCCCCTCCATCTTTGGGCATCACCATTTAACCTCAAATTGTCTTTATTTTTCCGGTACCTAAGTTCCTCTTTTGCAATAAAACCAACACCCATTTATAAAGTTACTGTTTATGTGGAATATGATAAAAATCCAAAAGTATGTTGAATTTATCCTAAGTGAACCTTTACAGAAGGCCTTGAAGAAATAGCACCATGCCATTCTGGCATGCATCAGATTTTCTTCCATAGGAAGGATGAGGTTTTTAAATGGCAAAAAGCTTGCAGGACAGGAGCTCCACATATTTTTTGTAGTCTTGCATAATCAGGGCTTGTTCCTTTACACTTAGCTCAAATAAAAGGAAAATAAAAAACGCTTTTATTTTTAAAATGAAAGTTGAAATGGTAACAGCAATAGTAACAGTATTAACACACAGTAGTTTACACATGCACACTAAATCTTAACTGTGAGAAGTACAAAATCCAGATTTTTTCAAATACTTTTCTAGAGGAGTAGTCCACTCATCTTGATAGACTAAAAAGTACTCTGCACTATCAATAGCGTAGTTATTGAAAAAACATTATAGAAAATTGAAGACTTAGTTTAACTGTTGTTCCAAAAGACACAGAAAAGCATTTAATGATTCTCATATTCCTAGTGAAATATTACTGGACTATAGATTATTGTGGGGCAAACACATTTCTTCATGGAAGAGTTCATGGTTCAATAGTCTATCAGACAAATAGGAAAATGGGTTTAAACAATAATGCTTTTCTTATTTCTATAGTATTTGTTTTCTGGTTAATCAAGGTGATCGTTTTCAGTTTTCCTAAATAAATTGATTGAGACAATGAGGAACACAACATAGTAATTACACACAGATTATTCCGTGGATGATCTCGTGGCCTACATAACTTAGATATGCATGATGTGTTGACCCTCACCAGCACCTAAGCACCCAACCTGCCTTTTATTTACTCCCTCCCTCCCTCCCTCCTTCCCTCCAGCTCATCCCACTCTGGAAATGGGAATACAAATAAAAAGAGTATGAACAGACCCATTCATCAAGGTAATGCCAGTTTAATCAGAAAAACAAAAGCTGCAAACACAAGCAAAATAAGGAATTAATTTGCTACTTCCAATTGGCAGATAGGTGCTTACCTGTTTCAAGGAAAGCAGGCCCTCAGCACATGTAATAATTACTTGGGAAAACAAACACCACACCAAACACATGAATGCTTCCCCTTCGTTCCACTGACTTTCATTGTTTAGCATGATGTGATATGGTATGGACTATCCCTTTGGTCACCTCAGGTCAGCTGTGCTGACTGCACCACTCCCAGTCTCCTGCTGACACCCAGTCAACTCACTTTGCAGGGACAATGTGGGTGAGGAGAGACACAGAGGAAGTTTTGGTGGTTTGCAAGCATTGTTCAGCAGCAGCTAAAACTCTGGTGTGTTGTTAGCATTCTTTCAGACCCAAAAGGGTTGACCCTGCCTGGATGCCAGACACCCACCTAAACTGCTCTATCACTCTCCTCCACAGGGGACTGGGGAGAGAAACTATAACAGACTCATGAGTGGAGATAAGGATATATTCTCACTCCGCTTTTCTCTGGCCACAATTACATCTGTGCAATAACTTTTTTTTTCTCCTTCTTAAATATGTTATCACAGAGGCATTAGTATCATGTCTGACTGGCTCAGATTTGCCCAGTGGCAGGTCCGTCCTGGAGCCAACTGGCATTGTCTCTGTCAGACATGGAGGATACTTCTGGCAGCCTCTGACAGAAGCTACCCTTGTAGCCCGCGCACTCCCAAAACCTGGCCTCGCAAGCCCCAGACACATGGCACCAGGCAAGCTGCCAATGAAGAGAGTTAATTTCCTAACTTCATCCCAGCCAGACCTAGAACAGTATGATTACAGAGGAAATCAATAGGAGACTGGAATACTAAACTATAGGCATCACCTATTAACAGGTGATGAAATTAACTTTTAGACCATTCTTTCTTTCACATCTGCATTCAGATGACTTATTTTCTACTTAAGTGTTCTAAACCATGTTAAAAACACCAGAAATTCCTTTTGTTTTTTGTAGATACATGAAAACCATCATTAGGTAATTATAACATCTATGTCTTTTTTTCAGCAAGTATTTCTTAAGGCTGTGCTGTTTACATCCTTAAGCAGATATGAATTCTGAGACCTGAAGAAAAAAAATCCCATAATACAGCTACAAGATGGTTCAAAATAGCAATTCTGATTTTTGTTTTGGTTCCAGTATGTTATTGACTTGTGCATTACAAAGGCACAAGATTTCTTACACTGGCCTTTCTGCCACATGCAATCCTGCATGTTCTGCTTAAATAGAACAGGGAATAGAAACAGTGTATTAACTATTTTTAACTAATTTAAAATATTATTTGACTTTAATAGAGATTTGTCAATGTATAGTAACAGCTCTCTGAACATTTGAACATCTGAAATGCCTATTCCACTGTTAGAAAACACTTCCAAGATATAAACTGAATTTGAGCTACATTGAAATTAATTTCTTATCAAGGCATGTAAAAAGAGTAATACTTATGTATGATATTTTCATCTGGAATTTACATGGAATCAAAACTATATGACTTCTTTTATATAAATATATATATATCAGTTCAGAAAATCCTCATGCTAAAGGTTGCAAGCTATTAATATCGTACACTGGGCCTATGTAGTTACTTGAGAACAGTGATCTGCTTTGGATTCATTTCAAAATATGACTGCATAAAAGGATTTCTAACCTTCAAATATAAACATTGTTTGGGGACGTAACTTCTATTTAAATTATAATGACAAGCTTGATGCTTTGTTGTATCTGGTCTCAATCCTTACGGCATACATAAGATGTTCAGCCTCTTACAGAATTGAAACGTTGTCTTAACTGGGTGTCTTGACTCAGTAATACTGTCAAGATAATATCATTAGGATGTTGTAGCTAAAATTACTTGAAAACAAAGTATACAAACAAAATTATTTTTTTAATTTCTAGTAAAGCTTCAAAACAAAAGTTGATTAATTTTTGATTCAAAAGATTAATACTATTTTGGATATGAATTAGGGCATCAGACCTTAGAATAATAATTAAAATTTAATTCAAGATAAATTTTTAAGAAGTTATGGTTTAAACTATTTGCTAGTTCAATTTTTTGACTTCTTGCCAGACAGAATTTTTAATAACCTTTAAACATTTAAAAGTTGTTCACTGAGATGTATATGAAGTATAGAAAGGATAACAACATGATTCTGTTTACATTAATTTAAATTTATGTGAAACTCAAGCAAAGCCAGGAACACAGAGCAATGTATTCTTCTTGTAGTGAACTCACAGCCTCACCCTTGGACAACAATTTATCCTGACGGCAAATAGGACAGTTTTCACATATCTACTTTTCTCAGCAGGATTACTTATTGAGAGTTCTAATATTCTCTGTTCTGTTAGTTGAGAATTTAATCTCAAACAGACTTCATAGTAAAGTAAAAAAACCCCCACCACTATCAACATAGCCAAAAAACTGCAAAACCTGGCAACTATGTTGAGAATACCCACTCCCAGAAAATTATTATTCAACTATTGAATGAAGATCCTCCTTATCTCTAGAAGCAGAGATTCTTTAGCCAGGCTTTTAACAACTTTACTAATAACACCTTTAAAAAGCTTTGTGCTTTCAGCCTATATTTGCAATTAGCAGTCTTTCAGGCAGCCTTGAGAAAACAAGACATTTTCAGAATGCCTTCATCCTGGGGGAAAGAAAAAAGAAAAAAAAGTCTGGAGTGACCTAATTAAACTGCATCTCAGTAGCTCAGAGGCAGGATTCTTGCCAGAAAAATGGGAAGTCCTAACATAGTGTCAGTGTGCTTCACCCCCCATCCACTCCTTCTCTGCTTAATCAAGAGCCACCAGTGGTGGTCCTGATGGCTGCATCTGGCTTAAGCTGGACTCTGGGAAGACAGATAACAACACAATAGCTAGGGGCCATAAATCTTGCTCAACAACTGAGAGCTAGTTGAGCATGCGCCAAATGAAATATGGCTGGTATGCAAATAATGAGTCATTATTCCATCATCTTACTCCACAAACAGTAGTTAGCCCAGGGCCTGCTGAGCTCTCCTGCATGGCAGCAGGCTGCATGCCAGTATCTCCTCATGAGTAGGGACACCTCTCAAGGTTACTCCTTCAGGCTGAGAGAATACTTATCACATCGAATACTCATAAGTGAATTTAGAATAAACATGATGGATCTCTGAAATCTTAGCTAAGTGATGTAAAGTACTGATTGTACTAGATCCATCTGGACTTAAATTTCCCTCAGAAAGGAGTTCAAAACACAAGGAAATGCTTTCTGAACCTTGTGAGTCAATACGAGAGTCCCCCTGCAGATTTGTCTGACCCTGTCATCCATGCAGTAAATAATCAAGTGTACGTTGACATCAGATATTGTTAAACCAGCGTTGCACTTACTATTCACTTTTCTTAAATCTCCATTTTATGTAAATAAACATATTGTTCAAAGAGCGGTGATGAATTAAGTTAAATCCAGATGGACACCAGTCATACGTAGTGTTTCCCAGGGCTCAGTACTGGGGCCAGTTCTACTGAATGTCTTTATCGACAAGATGGACAAGGAGGTTGATTGTACCCTTAGAAAGCTCCCAGATGATACCAAGTCAGGCAGGAGTGTTGATCTGCTTGAGAGTAGAAGGGTTCTACAGAGGGATCTGAACAAGCTAGATCAGTGGGCAGAGGCCAATTGTGTGAGATTCTACAACATCGGTTGCTGCGTTCTGCCCTTGGGTCACAACAACCCCACACAACATTACAGGCTTGAGGCAGAGTGGTTGCAAAGATGACCAATGAAAAGGACCTCTGCTGGTCGATAGCTTCTGAACAAAAGGTAGCAATGTGCCCAAGTGGCCAAGAAGGCCAATGGCATCCTGTATTGTATAAGAAATAGTGTGGTCAGCTGGACTGGGGAAGTGATCATCCCCCTGCACTTGGCACTGGTGAGACCGCAACTAGAATCCCGTGCTTTGTTTTGGGCCCATCACTATAAGAAAGGCAATGAGGTGCTGGAGTGTGCCCAAAGGGGAACAAAGGGTCTGGAGTACAAGTCTTATGGGGAGCAGCTGAGGGAGCTGGGGTTGTTTAGCCTGGAGAAAAGGAGGCTTGAGTGACCTCACAGCTCTTTAAAACTGCGTGAAAGAAGGTTGTACTCAGCTGGGGGTTGGTCTCTTCTCCCAAATAACAAGGACAAGAGGAAATGACCTCAAGCTGCACCAGGAGAGGTTTAGATTGGATATTAGGAAAAAATTCATCAGCACAAGAGTTGTCAAGCATTAGAACACGCTGCCGCAGGAAGTGGTGGAAAGAACATATGGATGTGGCACTTGGGGACATTGTTTAGTGGTGGACCTGGCAGTGTCAGGTGTGTGGTTGGACTCGATCTTTTTCAACCTAAATGATTCTATGATTTCCATAAAAAAACCCAAAACAAATACATTTCAAATAAAGTAGTAGAACAGAAATAATTTTAATTGAAAAAAAAAAAAATAATTCAACTAGTGATATTTCCTTCAGTTAAACTATAAGTTTGATTGATAAAAGTGGGGCATAAATGTAATGCAGTAGGATGAGTACTAAGGATTTGACAAGAAATTGATTGTCATACTAATGTGAAATAAATTAATAGCAGCATACAGTGCAAATAAAATACTAAAAGAAAGAAAATCAGTAATTTCACTGATATTTAACATTATCAATAAAGAAACCTTACAAATTCATGGGAAAATTCATAATGGAATTCTGGAAATATGACACAGAGACGCTAGTTAAAATTGTCATTAGTGTTGTAGAATTTTCATAAGGGCACTATTATGATTTATATATGATAAACTGCAGCTACGTCTGCAAATTTGTATCAAACAGCAAGTGATCCCTTTAAAACTAGCATTGTTGCCAACAAGTGCAAAAGTAAATCAAAAGTAAGTGGAAAAAATGCATAGTAAGAGATTATAAATTAGAAAACAATCACACTGAGATGGATTCAAGAACATAGTGTATAGCCAGCACTAACTTCATATACTAAGATATCAAAATGGCTTAGATCTATAAAGCCAGTTACCAATCATACATTGCAATGTAGCAATTATAGTTAATTAGAAATTTAGTCTTAGAAAGACTAACAATTTACATCATCTAAGTCCAGTAAGAACATATCCAAAAAGGCAAAAAGTTGAGCAACCAAAATTCACGTAAATTGTATAAAACATTGACAATTCTGAACACTGAGATTGATAAGCATCTTAGCTTGCCAGAAAGAACAATTATCACAGCATACTAAGAAGTTTTACTGGTACTTACAGGGCAAGTGCTTGGGGCCTTTCCCAGACAGGAGAAACTCTGCTGAGCAGTTTATTTATGTCTAAACTTAGGAAGGTTGACCAGGATTAACCAGCATGTATTCACCAAAGGGAAATCATGCTTAACAAACCTCATTGCCCTCTACAGTGGGACAACTGGCTGGATAGATGAGGCGAGAGCAGTGGATCTTGTTTACTTTGACTTCAGCAAGCCTTTTACCACTACGATATCCTCATAGGTAAGCTCAGGAAGTATGAGCTGAATAAGTGGATGGTGAGGTGGATTGAGAATTGGCCAAATGGCAGGTCTCACAGGGATGTGATGAGCGGCACAGGGTCTAGTTAGAGGCCTACAACTAGTGGTGTCACCCAAGGGTCAACACTGGGCTCAGTACTTCTTGGCGTACTTCTCAAAGATTTGGATGAAGGGGTCGATGCCTCCCCAGCAAGTTTGCTGATGACAGGAAGCTGGGAGGAGCAGCAGATACCGCAGAGGACCGTGGAGTCCTTCAGAGGGACCTACGCAGGTTGGAGAGAAGGGCAGAGAGGAACTTTATGAAATTCAGCAAAGGATTCTCCATCTGAGGAAGAATAACTCCATGCACCAAGATAGGCTGGGGGCTGACCTGCTGGAAAGCAGCTCTGCAGAACTGAACCAGGGGTCCTGGTGGACAACAAGCTGTTCATGAGCCAGCAGTGTGTCCCTGTGGCCAAGAAGGCCAATGGTATCCTGGGGTGCATTAGGAAGAGCATTGCCAGCAGCTTGAGGGAGGAGATCCTGCCCCTCTACTCAGCCCTTGTGAGGTGCACCTGCAGTGCTGTGTCCAGTTCTGGGCATTTCAGTACATGAGAGACATGGAGCTCCTGGAGTGGGTCTAATGGAGGGCAACAAAGATGATTAAGGGATCGGAGCATCTCTCTTATGGGGAAATGCTAAGGGGGCTGCATTTGTTTAGGCTCAAGAAGAGAAGACTGAGAGGGCATCTCATCCTGGTATAGAGGTATTTGAAGGGAGGGTGCCAAGAGGGTGGAGCCAGGCTCTTCTTGGTGGTGTCAAGTGACATGAAAAGAGGCAACAGGCAGAAACTGATGCATGGGAAGTTTCACCTAAACATTAGAAACAACTTCTTTACTGTGAGGGGGACAGCACTGGCATGGGTTTCCCAGAGATGTGGAGTCTTGTTCTCTGAAGATATTCAAAAACTTCCTTACACAATCCTGAGTAATGTGCTCTAGGGGACCCTGCTTAAGCAGAGAGGTTGGACTAGGTGACCTCCTGTTGTCCCTTCAAACCTTACCCATTTTGTGATTCTGTGTTTCTGTGATTCTCTCTTGTATTGTAAGGTCCAGAACTAGATGCAGAACTCCAGTTCTGTGATCTCAAAAATGTTGAGCAGAGGGGAATATTCACTCCCCTCAGGCCCCTGGCTATGATACTATTAGACCTTTTACCACCACACACTGCTACATTATGCCCAAATTTCCACATACCAAAGAGAAAAGGGGGAAAAATTATGAAAATTAAACTCAGATTTTGTTTACATTTTATTTAAACAAACAAACAAAACGCACACACAAAAATCAAACAAACCAAAACAACTTATGCCAACAGAGTTCAAGCTTTATGATATTTTAGGGAAAGCCAAAGTTTCAAAATCCTCAATAATTACCCAGGGCCATCTGTCTTAGTTGTTGAAGACACAGTAAGTTGGCAGTTCTCAGCAAGAATTCTCATTGAGATGATTGTTATGCTTGATGGACTGTTTTGATTCACCAGTTTAAGAAAGACATTGAACAATTGGAGAGGGTCCAGCAAAGGGCTGCCAATACGATTAGATGGCTGAATGACTTGGCACATGAAGAGAGGTTGAAGAAATTGGTTTTTTTCAACCTAGACCAGAGAAGGCTAGAAGGGAGCTCCTAATCACAGTCTCTGAGTAGCTAAAAGGGAGTTACAGAGAACTTAGAGAGGTAGTCTTCTCACTAGGCTGCAGGGTGACAGGACAAGAGGTGACAGGCACAAGCTGCTTCAGGGGAAATTCTGCCTAAATACAAGAGAAAAAAAACTCCACTTCATCTGAAGAGTCAAACATTAAATAAGGTTTCACAAAGAAGAAGCAGAAATTTTGTCACTGGAGTTGTTGAAGTCTCAGCTTGATAGGGCCCTTGATAAACTTGGCTCTACTTTTACAAGAGGTTTGGGACCAGAGGATGTGCAGAGATTTCTTGTAATCTATACTTTCTCATGACTCTATGACTGTTTTGACGATGAGGGTTTTATGGCATCAATATGTAAACAGAAAGTAACTCTGTGAAACATTTTGTAGATTAATGAAGTGTTTCAAAAAGATTTTTTCCCTCGCTGTTTGAAAAATTAAAAATTTGTCTCCACATAACTTTTGATGCCAAAATACTAGGAATATCAATCACAGAAAAAGTAATTTGAACAATGTAGTGATGTTTGTTATTTACTAAGCTGGTCTAGAAGGAAATCAGAAATCTTTTTGAAGTACAAGTTTGGTTTCCCCTGCTCTAGCAGTGAGAATAGTAGCCTTGAGTCAGCGGGTGGAGAGGCCACATAGCTGGGATGACTTTCTAGGGAAGGGGGTATTGACAAGGCAGTTGGAAAAAGGACATAAGTCCTTAGCCTCTGGAGACAGCTCCCATCTAGCATGAAGGAAAGGTATTCTTCAAGGAAGATATTATATGCCAAGGTGGTAAGTGGACCACAGTGGAGAAAGGCATCCAGTACCTGAGGGAATTAGACAAAATATAAATATGGGGAGGCCTGGCAGACTGACTGTATCACGCTCCAAAAAATACACCAAAGAAAGCACCATGAGCTTACAATGGTGGAAGCAGCCACTAGATGCTTGGAAAGATATTCTGTGTCTCATGCCACTGCCTGAAATACTATCCTGGGCCTTGGAAAGCAATACTTATGGAGATATGGTGACCCAGAAAGAATTCAGTCAGACAATGAAACTAATTTCCAAAGCAACTTCATAAACAATTGGGTGAAAGATCTTGGCATTGAGTGGGTGTATCACATCCATTGTAATGCACCAACCTCTGAAGAAATTGAAAAAAACAATATTCTGTTAAAGACTACACTGAAAGTAATGGGTCATAGGACATTTAAACTTTTGGATACAGATTTATCCAAAGCCACCTGCTTAGTCAACATCAGAGGATATGCCAACCAGGCTGACCCTGTCCAAACAAAACTTTTATTGTCATTACCCACAGTATGGAGACAAAAAATTTACTACTTCTACAGCTCTGATCAACACTAGAACTCTTGTATTCAAGAGCTATATAATAAATATCAATTAATTTGAAGACTTACTTTCAAAGGTGAAAATTGAAATGTGTTATAGCAAAGCCCAGAAATTTTCTGATACCTAGTCTCCTGTTTGGCAACAGAAGAATAGTTCCAGCTATTTTTGTGAAGGAGGGCTGATTCCAACAAATCGAAAAAGTTGTATCTTCTTGATAAAGAAATGCTGATTATTAGGGAATCTGTTGGATTGTGTCCTTCTGCAGCAGGTTACATTGAAGAGAACAGCCTGGAAAAGGACTGCTTAGCAAAACAGGAAAGCTTTGGATCAAAAACACGGGTATTTATGTATTGTTTAATTTTATGTTGTAGATAGCTTTCCTTGTTTTCCACTCCCCTGGGAATACTTAATTAATGTAAATGTGTACTGATCAAAGGAGAAAATTAAAATTACTCTTAGAACTGAAATCAACTAGGCAGGAAAAGACAGCAAGTTGAAATTCATTAGACATACTTTTAGCTATCTAAGAATTAGGTTCTCAGTCTAAAATCATGTAGTTTTCTCTATAGTCAGTGTAAAGTCTGGAAGATTATTTCACCCCATGTACTTAGACATTTATCTTAGCTTCAGATTAAAAGTATAGATTTATATCTATTTACAATAGAGGAAATCAGACTGGATAGTAACTTTTAAAAAGCTTCACTTACATTTCAAGAAACACATACTACAAGACCTATGAAATCATTAAATAACCCTTCTTTACAATAACAAAACTTGAAAATTTGGTTTTGAAGATTTGAAGCTGCTTTTTTGTCTTGCTCTTAAAAAAAAAATCTGTTTCATCTGACAACTTTAAATTTCAGCAAATTTCTAAAACAAATTCCATAGTTAAAAACAAACAAACAAAAAAGCGTCTGAAACAAAAAAAAAAAAAAAAAAAAAAACCCAAAACACCCCAAAAGATTGTGGATTAAAATCACCAGGAAGAAAAAAGATTTACAAGAATTTTCATCTAATTACAATGACACTGTTCAGTATTGAACTATCTCCTCATGAATGTTAGAAAACACTTTTGCTACTGACAAGTTGATTCGGTAAAACACAATGTTCAGCAATGACAGTATGAGACTGCAAATGATATAATGCATTCATCATATGGATGAAAAAGGAATATAAATGGAGAACAACTGGTTTCTGGGGCTTTTTTATATTCTCAAGTCAATCTTATGTGGCAGATATCTGTATGTGAAGTCTGAAGCTTTAAGAACATTTGAAATGGACAGAGTTGTTCAACTATTTGCATACTAAAAGATGGAAACCTTGATAGTCATGGATATTTATTTTATAACAGAACCAGCAGGCAGTAGATACCGTTACTATGTCATTGTTTTTAACTGCATCTGGAACAAAAGAACAACACGGCAAAGCTACAAAGAGAAATTGGAGCCTGAGGAGGTATTGCTAGCGTGGAAATGTCGTCATAAATTTTAGTTCCAGTTTTCAATTTAGTATTTAATATCTTTCAGAGTATGTTCAAACATCAATATTTCTCAAAGGCAACTTTTGAAAGCAATTTTGGACGTTGTTGGTCTTAAGAGTCCAGTTTTAGGTGGCTTGCAGGAAACTTGGATTTCAGTGACCTGGTGAAAACCTTGTTTCCATGAGTCCTCAGCTTTAAAAACTAAACTCAGAATCATATTTTAAAAACATTTATATATAGCTAAACATCTGGTTTAATTTTTGGAGGAGTCAAATACTTAGGTATTTCTAAAAAAGTTCACTTGTCCTCTCTGCATCATTAAATACTTCCTTGTATAAAATGCTCCTCCGGGACTGGGAGCATATTTTAAAATTAGCACATATATTTATAATAAAACTGCTTTCTCTTTATCTACCCTTGTTGAATGCCCCAAATAATGGCATTTAAGCCTCTACTTTACAGTCTAGCTGTTAAAGGATTTGGTTTGGTTTGATCAGTTTTTCAGCATGTGGCCATTTCTGCAATATTTCATGCTTGTCTATATACTTTCTCTACAAATGATGTGATTTGTTTAATTAGTTACATGGTCAGGGAGAGTGCCTTCCATCTTGTGTTACAATTTGTCTCTTGCTTGTAATGTTCGATGTTAAGGGCTGAGGACTCGTCATAAATACCACAGCTAGGTCTCCCCTGAAAGCACTGAATTCACATAACCAGTTACAGCAATGTCCATAACTGCATTGAACTCAAAGGCCTACTAGATCTAGGAGGAGTGTTTAAAATAAGTGATCGACAGACAGAAGTTTCAAGGAGAAGGCATTTTCACTAATGAGTGACAAATATAACAGAGTTGCAAGTAGATTTGAGTAACTTCAATTTGAGGATAACATAATTATTACCTAACTTAAATTGTAATTTGGCTCTGTGTATGTTTAGTTCACCCAGTGTGTCCATATTCAGACCGTTAATAAGTTTTGTTAATGCTTCCACAGTTCAATCCTTTAACAAGGATGCTTTTCTTTACTGAACCATTTTAAGACGGTGTATGAAGTAGCAAAGAAAAATACCAGAGCACATAAACTTGATAAAAACTGCAGATCACTAATAATTAAAAATGTACTTTTTATGCTATCACTCTCAAAATTCATACCTTCATCTTAAGGAACTCCTAAGGTCATCAGTTTTGGATCATGTACAAAGCACTCTTTCTGAAACTGTGCAAGAACAAAATATTTTCTTTTTATAGTACAACAGTAATGAAAAGGTTGATGGGTACTACAGAAGTTTTAAAGTTTCATGACTATATTGACTTCAATGAAGTTTGATTTATGCTAACTGAGAATCTCTCCCTTATGTTTAGTAAGTTTTAAAAACAATAATGTTATATTCCTCACCAGTAAACCAAAGGACATACATGATATTGTTTAGATTTTCACCTTACTTTTTTTACAGAAAAGTTAGTCTCATGTAGTACAAAAATAACCTTGAAACAGATTAATATAATGCTTCAGATTAGAAACCTAGGAACACTTTTTCTTCTCTCTTCTATTTTCTGGGGAAATATGAAAAGGAAAAAGTACCGAGGTTATGTGTATATATATATATATATACATATATAAAAGAATTTGTTATAAATTTAAGAGAGTTTGTTACCAGAAGGATGGAATGAATAATTCTTGTGGGTTGAACCTAGCCAGCAGCCACAGAATCACAGAATCATAGCATGAGTAAGGTTGGAAGGGACCACATCAGGTGATCTGGTTCAACCTCCCTACTCAAGCAGGGTCATCCTACAGCACAGAATTGTATCCAGTTATTGAATATCTCCAGTGAGGGAAACGTACAGCTTCTCTGGGAAACCTATGCCAGTGCTCAGTCATCCATCCAGAAAAATTCTTCTTCATATTCAAGTGGAACCCACTCCAGGAGTTCCATGACTCTCTTATACTGGGAAGCCCAGAACTGGCCACAGTACTTCAGATGTGGCCTCACTAGGTCTGAGGTGCAGGATCACCTCCTTCAACCTGCTGGCAATGCTCTTCCTAATGCACTCCAAGATACCTTTGTCCTTCTAAGTCAAAGGGCACACTGCTGGCTCATGGACAACTTGTGCACCAGAAACCCCAGGTCCATCTCTGCAGAGCTGCTTTCTAGAATGTCAACCCCCAGCCTGTATTGTGTGTGGGGTTATTCTTTCCCAGGTACAGAACCGTGCATTTGCCTTTGTTGAATTTCAGACACTTCTCTGAACATCTGCATATATTGAGGTCCCTCTGAAGGGATGCACAGCCATTGCGATCTTTTTCATCATCTGGGTTTTCTGGCAAGGTCAAAGGATTCACCTTCCTGAATTAGATAAGAGTAGCTGAAAACAAAACCGTGAATGATCTGATAATTGTGATGTAATGGAGATGTTAAATATAATGGCAAAGGTTCCTCAGAGAACAGTCATGTACTACAATTCTGTTATGTACTATTTTGTTGACCACCTTGGGAGGAATAAAAAACTGTGTTTATGTAAGAAACTATAACATATGTAACTGAATAAGGTAAAACACTAGTATTTGATTTCCTTTCCATAAAATGCAGTGTTTCCACAAAGAGACCCCAGAGTATATTATGTTCTGTATTATGCGGCTTTGGATTAAAAATATTTTTCTGAGAGAAATATTGAACAAAAATATTTACTAAATTTGAATTATTGCATATGCATATGTTACCTATACCAGTAGGCAGAAGGGAAGAAAAACTTTCCTTGAAGTATTCAGTTCCCACAAAGCTAACAAGCTTAAAACAAAACCAATATCCAACATTTCAACATACTTCATGACAATGAGATTGGATATTTTTAAGGGTTTAAATGCACATAACGATTAAATGAACAGTATAGTACTTTCTGTGCACACACATTCTGATTGTTTCCTTTTTCAGTCAGGAAATTTACAAAACAAAACTTTAATGGAAAACTCCATTTACAAGTTTAAATACAATATTTGTATTGCATTAAACCATGGTGTGCTGATTTTGGCTGGGGTAGAGTTAATTTTCTTCGCAGTAGCTATTATGGGACTATGTTTTGGATTTGTGCTGAAAACACTTAAAAATAAATGGATGTTTTCATTATTGCTAGGTAGTGCTTACACCCTTTCTTTTTCTCGTACCACCCCAACAGCAAATGGGTTGGGGGTGCTTGAGAAGCTGTGGAGACACAACCAGGACAGCTGACCCCAGCTGCACAAAGGGACACAGCATATAAAACTGGTGGAAGCAGAAGGAAAAGGGGAAGGTTCAGTGTGTGATGTAGTCCTATTTTTCTGGAGATGGCTAAATACCTGCCTGCCTGTGTGAAGTGGTCAATCAATTCCTTGTTTTGCTTTGCTTATGTGCACAGTTTTTGCTTTACCTATTAAAGTGTTTTTATCTCAATCCATGAGTTTCCTCACTTTTACCCTTCTGACTCCCTCCCCTATTTCACCAGGGAGAAATGAGCTCCTGTGTGGTGCTTGGTTGTTAGCAAAACCATGACACATGGATAAAACACACTGTCCTTCATTATGTTTCAAATATCCATTACAAGTAAAAAAATAAAATCATTAGTATTATATATGTTAACGCTAGAGTGACAACTCAAAATATGACCAGCAGTCATACAACATGTTCCAGGTACAATATATGTGTGCAATATGAATGTAGTCTGGTTTTCTGATTATCCAAATGCCCATATATATCAGTTGGTTTTATAGGTATAAAAACAGACAAAGTAAAAGAAATTACATGTATATTTAGACACATTTCATTTAAATGTTTAAAATACTGAAAAAACCCAAACATTTTGTCAGAAAAAATAAATTTAAAAAAAAAATCTTTCATGTTGTAGTACACAATCCTTTTTATAAACAATTGTTTCAATTTCCTGTCAATACCTTATTATTGTATTCTTTTTGTTGTGCTGTAGGATACATAAGGTATAAGTGTAGATATCCTTTCCAGAAGATTTATAGCAAGGAGATTAGGGTTTGTCTCACTTAGGAAGTCTTCCCTGCTTAAGAAGAAGCACCTTTCTCAAAGATAATTTGGATGCTTTCTCCTTCTGCATTCCAGAGGAGGCTTTCTCTGTCATGAGGAGAGATAAACCCTTACAGACATTAAGGCTGTCTGTGCTCAGGGAGGGGGGGCAGAGAAGACAAGGCCAAGGAAGAACAGAGAGGCATATCTTTCTGATGCTTTTTGCAGCACTGTTAGGAGCCTTCCTTCATAAGTCTAGTGTTCTTGACTTTGGAATATATTTCTCTGAAATCCTTCCACTGCCTGGCATTTCAGGGTTACTGGCGTGTTATCTTACTTTACATAAGGTATTATATACTTCTACCATATGTAGACATGTAGTATTGTAATAATTAAAGATATATCAATAATTACTCCATAAAAACCTAAAAATGTGAAAGTTTTTCTTATACTTTAAAGAGAAGGAAAGAGTAGTACCTATACTTCTTTTCAGCCTGCCAAGTTGGCCTGCCATGTTTTTTTCTGTTAACTTCATTCTCCAACACAAAAGGTACCAACATGACATTTAAATGAACAGAACTCTAAGTGCCTCATTTACATGTCTTTTAAATATCTCCAAGGATGGTGACTCAACCCCTTCCCTGGGCAGCCTATTCCAATGCACAACCACCTTTCAGTGAAGAAAATTTTTCTAATATCCAATCTAAACCTCCCCTGGCATAACTCGAAGCCATTTACTCTTGTACTTGTGGCTTGGACGAAGACACCGACTCCTAGCTCATTGCAAACTCCTTTCACAAAGCTGCGGAGTGTCATATGATCTTTGTACACCTTCCTACCCTCCAGCAGATCAACTCTGCTACCCAACATGGATTGTTGTCTGCAAACTTACTCAGGGTGACTTGATCTCATTATCCTGATTGTAAATAAAGATATTAAACAGTACTGTCCCCAAAACTGAGCCCTGGGGAACACCACTTGTGACAGGCTGCCAGCTGGATGTAATTCCATTCATCACCACTCTCTGGGCCCAGCCATTCAACCAGGTTTTTAAAACAGTGAACAGTGCATCCACCCAGGCCATGAGCAGCCAGCTCCTCCAGGAGAATTAAGCAAGAAATGGTGTCAAAGATTTTACTAAAGTCCAGGTAGACAACATCCACAACCTTTCCCTTCTCCACTAAGTAGGTCACTTTGTCATATAAAGAGATCAGTTTTGTCAAGCAGGACTAGTCTTTCCTAAACCCTTGCTGGCTAGGCCTGATTGTCCTTCATGTGCTGTGTCATGGCATTCCAGATGATCTGCTCCATGACCTTTCCCATCACCAAGGTCAGACTGACAGGCCTGTAGTTCCCTGGACCCTTCTTCTGGCCCTTACTGTGACACATTTGCTGACTTCCAGTGAACAGTAACCTACCCAGTTACCCAGGACTGCTGATAAAATGATGGAAAGTGGCTCATTGAGCATTTCTGTCAGCTTCCTCAGTATCCTTGGGTAGACCCCATCTAGTTCCACAGACTTGTGCATATCTAAGTGGTGTAGCAGGTCACTGACCATTTCCTCCTGGATAATGGAGGCTTCATAGTTCTCCCCATCTCAAATGAAAAATCAAAAAATCTGTTAATCCCTTACCCCTCTTTTAAGGCCATGTCATTCACGGCCTTCTCTTTCTAAACCCAGAATCAGTTCCATTGTCCCACTGGAATTCTTCCTTATAAGGATTTTATTTGGAAGAATCAACAGAAATTTACAATTAGAAAGCAGGGAGCTGTTCTCACTTTTCCCTGTGATCTTGTGATTCTTTGGTGCTTTATGAAGAAACTAGCAAAACAGTGATTATGCTGTGGAGGAAACTCCTAAAATTTATAGTCTTACAAAAGATCTTTCATTTGAATTGAGTTGAACTAAACACTTAGACTTGCTGCCCTTGGCACAGTGGCTGCTAGAAATTTTATTTTCTATCTTGATTGTAACACAGACAAATTTTACTTCTTCTTACATTTTACCACTTAGAGCCAGTAGAAATGGCATTGACTACATTTCAATTCAAATAAGTGTTTAATCGTGATTTAATAAGGTCAAACGAGTTCAGCACCCTGCAGATAATTGCTGTGGATAGCTAAATAGCCATAGATTTTATTGGCTTGTGGGCAGAATCAACCGGAAAAACTGTAAGCATAAAAAAATGAGTAGCACAGTTTAGAATCTTTACATGTTTTTCTGCATGCAGTATGCAAGGTTATTTAAACTTAAACTACTGGTAGCAGAACTTTGCAGTTGGGATGGTCATGCTACTCTTTTATTTGACTGACTAACATTCTTTTGAAAAACATTTGCTTTATCCCATCCTTTAGAGATCCCTATAGACAGGAGAGCCACTCTACAGTGAAAGCTTCTGAATAGGTCAATCTTCACTTTTCAAAAACAGTATCAACTGATGTCTCAGCTACAGTGTATAAATACATTTCCTAGGAAAAATTCTATTACAGGGCAATACAGTTTAACAGATGAAGGTTTAATAGAATTAAAGAAATGTTTGGAAAAGTGATTATTCAAATTAGCAAAGTGTATAGTGATTTGTTTTTCATCTCAGCAGACAACATCCTTCCAAGAACTCAACTGAAACTTTGGGGCTTGGAATAAAAAATAACTATTTCCACTCCCATATAGTAGGTTTATACAGTTTAGTAGTTCATATTGTCATGCCCTCTGGTCAAACCTTTTACAAACTGTATTTGGTTTATATGGCAAGGTTTTTGTAGTGGAGGAAGGCCAGGGGCTGCCCCTATGCCAGACACAAGAGGTTGTATCTGATTCCACAACAAATTGCTTCATGGCACAGTAAATCCCATCATCCAGGCTGGTGATGCCTCTGTGAAAACGTAGTTAACAAAACAACAAATAAAATTACATACATATATATATGTATCTATCTATCTTCAACCCTGTATATATATATATATATATATATATATATACATAGTCAGAGGAGCAGGGAAAAACAAAGAGCGAGAGACAGCAGAAGGGAACATCAAGGCCAGAGAAGCAGAAAGAGGATGCACATTAGGGGATGGAGCAAGTATTTGCTATACCCTATACGAAGTCCATTCTGGGGCAGATTTTTTTCTGACATTCTTCAGCCCATGGCAGACCCATGTTGGAGCAAAAGAGCATGGGGAGCAGCAGATAGAAACTGTTAAGTATTCACTGCAGCCTTTCATCCCCCAGAGGAAGTGAAAAAGTCAAGCTGACCTTGAAGGAGTTTGAAGTGAAGAAGTTAAATAAGGCCTAGGAAAAGGTGAAGACAGAAAAATACTACTTTTGCCTACCAGAATCTATAGTAAGTGGCAAAAAATTAACTTTCCCAAAATTTAATTTCTTTGACCTGTGCTATTAAGTGATCTACCTGTCTCCACCTATCTCATGAGCTTCCTCATCCTGTCTTCTCCCCGTGCTCTGCAGAGAAGGGAGAACAAAAGAGCAGCTGGGTGGGCATCTGTCCCTCAGCCAAGGTTAACCCACTGCAAATGTGCAGAAGTTGATACAGGCCTAAAAAATGAGTGTAACAGAATATTTGGTGTCCATGTCTGTTTATAAGATGAGCAGTTTTGAAAGCAATCAAATCATGTTCTTCATTTTAGTGTGACTTTGAAAAGTGTTGAAGATTTTTACATTCTTTTTCCTTTTTTTTTTTTAAAGATATATATACATTATTTTATATATATTTTTCTGTGAAGTAAAGGATTTCTGGATGAAGTGCACTACAGAATTTGAAAGAAGATAAAATCAATTCAGATAAGTTAATGTCAGGTATAATAATCATAACACTGCTTAGCCTTTATTATGACTAATAAATGTAACTGAACTGTGAAGTTAACTAGGTTTTTCCATTGCACTGAAGATCATTCAAATCTTCAGACAAGATCTTTCCAGTCAGTACAGACTAAAACTGTTAATTGATTTTTAAGACTGTAGTTAGAATAGATATTCTTAAATAAATACCTCTAAACTGAGGAAAAGTGGGGAAAGGGAGGGGAAGAAAAAAGACAGTGAAAAGTGAAGGACAACTCATACACACTTTGTGAATAAAAATCCATGACGATCTACCAACTATAGACACGCTATCTTCAAGAAACATTTTCTGGTCACCAGATCTTTTGTGTTCATCTGTTAGATGAGCTTTCATTGCTAGAAGTAATTTTCTTTCTGTAGGTATTTCTACATCATTATCAAGTTATATTATAACCTTCTGTATAAACGAAATAGTCTGAGCTCACTTAGTTGTGCTTATCAGAAAGAATTATAATTTTATTTTAAATTGATAAATCTGATTCATTTATTTTAAAGAGCTTTAATGTATTTTATTTTCAATGAATGCTATACATCAGAAACACACATAAATATTATCTCTTGCCTGGAAAAAAAAAAAAAAGACACTGTCTTGCAATCACATCAACAAAATGAAGAAGATTTGTCAGCAATATCCCTATTTTAAATTCTTCATTATGTTTGAAAAGCTATGTGCAAAACCTGAAATCCTGAGAAAAGTCTCTTTTGCTAAATGTTAATCATATGTGAAGTGATGACAGATGTGGTCTACAATCTCAGAAGTATATGTTTCTTGTCATTCACAAAAGTAGACCCCAAAATCTTTAAATAATTAAGTTAATGGGAAAAAAACAAAACAAAACAAAAAAAAAACAACAAAAAAAGAAAAATCACAGAAATTGTGCTTTCTTATTGAAATCCATCTCTTCATTGAACATTTGCTGCTCTCAAAAAAAGAAAAAAAAATAGATCATCAGGAAATGTTTATCTTCTCCAGTTATTGTGCTCTTTGAACTTTCTTTCTTGAATGGAAAATAGAGAATTTATTCTGGATTCTTACTGTCATTATACTACTTCAGTACAATTCCAATTAAAAATGTGTTCCTTCTTAAGTCTTATTCTCTTTCCAAGACACTGTATGGAACTAACAAACAGAATTCAGGCTTTGCATTTTTATTTTTATTGCTTGTTGCTGTTCCCTATATAATTTCATTTATTTCTACTCATTCTTCATAGAAATACCTCAAGAAAACAAAAATTGTGGATATTTATATGCATATTTCCGAGAAATAAAAAATGAAGTTATTGCATTTTTTTTCTATAAATAATAATAATAGGGCTGCAGTCACTTCCAGACATAGAAGTACAGTGTCAGTCCCCATCCTGCAGATATTTGTGGCTGGCATTATTTATTATAAGTTTTTCTTTCTGGAAATGTAGAATGCAATCTTTAACTTCTGTCTGTATTTAATTAACCCCCTCATAATTATAACTGATCTAAATTACAGTAAGCTTCTATAAAAAATAAGGTTATATTAAAAGCAACTAATTTTAATCTAACATTACAGAAAAAAAAAGAAACAAAATAACAAACAAAAACAATCCTACCAAAAACCAGAACCACCACACAAGTCAATTTATCTACACAGCCTGCATAAAAATGCCAGTTATTTCTGTCGTATATAAAGTCATATAACAAGCCAAAGAATGGCCGCTCCATGAAACCGTAGCCCAGTAAATACAACTTTTCCATTACTAGTCAGAACTACAGGCTCTACAGGGTCCCAGAACTGGTCAGGGCTTCCCTTACTCTGAGTTGGTTTTGACCATTTCCCTCGGCCATAGTGGGCCAGAGCCAGAAGACATCAAAATAAGGAAATAAATATTTCAAGCAGTGTTTAGGCAGAGTACAACTATAAATACTGATTGTAGAGACTCTCATGCTACCATGTGTAACTTAGACTTTCTTTGATTCTTTCACCTGGAGATGTGTACAAACATCTCTCAGTGAATCTCAATGCCACCTAGATGAATTTAAAGAACTGTAATAGAGAAGCCTGTTCTTGATTCCTGCGCTGTACATATGGATGACATCATCTACATAATTTGTTTTATATTGACATTAAGCAGTTTGCCTACATGTAACGTTCCCTTACCTGACAGTAGAAATGAAGAATGGAGTTGCTTATTTCTAAGAAAACCCTCCAGGAGTCCTAAAGATCACAATGTCAAATAACCTCACAACAGGATGGTCCAGCCATGTGTTTAAGACACAAATTCCCCCTTTGCTTTTCTCCCAGAAAACTACACTAAGAGGAAACATGAAGGTTAACTAACCTCCACCCATGTTATGTGCTTTAACAGCTGCTTGAGTGAACAAAGTTTAAAATACTATGGTTATTTTCTAAAATTGCTTTCTGCATCAGAGTGAATGTCATTCCTGAAATATGCATATTTATTTCTATCATACCCTCCCTTTCTCCCACATAACTTCATTCGTCTCTGGAGACAGTCAGAATCAGTAATTCATAGTTAATCACTTTTTTTTTTTAACTAATATCAGAGAATCAACAAGAAATACATGAGGATTTGTAGAAAACCAAAGTGATGTTTTATCCTGGAACTGTGTTTCCTCATGCCTTAGGCTCTTCCAAACCTAGAATTCTATTGAAGGGCAAAAATTACATTTACTTTTGTTTCAAGAGTTCTAAGGAATGTAGGACTCATTAAAGCAAATCAACAGAACAATTTGGTTAAGTAACAGAGAAACTTCAGTGATCCTTCCCCCTGTTTGAAATATACATTTCCGCAAACTAAGAAAAAATTGAAAAGTACTGATAATGCAACTGTCTAAGACAGATAAACAAGAGAAGCCAAAAAGAAATGTCATAATATAGTGGGAAAAAGTCTTTCTTGTATTAGAAATTGAAAACTTGATATCCCATAATAGTTATTAAATATAAACAAGCTGTATTTAATATTTTTATAACTTGGTAAGATTATAAGGGTTGCTTACTACATGAGTGGAAGTCTGCATTTGATTTTGTCCTTCTGACACATGTAAAAAGAGACTACTTTGTTAAGTGCAACACTAAAATAGGCTCAAAACCAGGCATCAAGAATATATGTGATACTATAGTGCTTAATACTACAAAAGTAATTTCAGCTTAAAATCTGACTTTGGGTTAATGGACCTCAGGTGTAACACATTTAGTTTGAGTTATGTTTGTATATTTTAAATTAAAATAATGAGAAATTATATTTAGTACTTTGGCATTTTTTAAAGGGTAATAATTGTCCTAGTAATGAAAAATATTTCTTTTTGCCTCTGCTAAATAAAAGAGCTATGCCTTAAATTGATCTCCCAACCCAACTCTTTTCACTGGTACTTCAAGGTAGTTTTGGAGCAGAGATACCATTAAGATGAGAGTATTCCTATGTTACTTTTCAAAAAACATCATTGTTCATATGCATTCTTCAGTTGGGGACACGCCAAACCAAAGCCAAAGAAAATAAACAAAAGCAGACAATCAAAAACAACAACAAAAAAATCAATAGACAAGTCACTTACTTCGCAAGCATTTTCCTTTGCTATCTTGTTGCTATTTTGAGCTTTGAAATGAAACTTTTCTTTGGAATTGAACATTCTGAAGGGATAGAATTACGAAGACCAACTTTCTCTGCTTCTTGACTTATTTTTTTGTTTATTCTAACATTTTAAATCTTTTCATTCTAGGGATTTGGATCAAAAACATTTGACTTTGCTTCTGGCTTTGAAAACTCTAATTTTGGGTTTCAGTGAAAGAAAATAGAAGTGATTGATAAAAGTTATGTGAATGAGTAGCAGCAAGTAGTCTGACATCCAAATCTTTACATTTAAATCTTTTTTTCAGGAAAAAACCCCCACATTTTATTGTCTTTATTTTCTGTTTTGCAGCAGATTTCTCTTTCAGGTGAAAAATATATAAAGGAATACAATACAAAAGGCCTTTTCGCACTGTTCTCAAATATAATTTGTTACAGTAACAGTTTGATAGCAAGTTGAGAATGCCTCAGAGAGCTTCAAAGTAAGTTCATTTACTGCCTTTGATTGCATTCCCCTAGAGTTTCAATGTAGAATAGATTAGGGGAACAGTTTGTAAGAAACCCATATGGGCTTAAAACAGGTAATTATTACCCAGTGTTTCTATTTATATTCCTAGATAAATTCAAGGACATCACAGAATGACCGAAGACACTTAAAAACTTCAGATTATTAAATTATATAATTTTTTTTTTTGTGATGTAGTCAAGGTAGAGATCTTTAAGCTATGTCCAAGTGTTTTATTAGTTTTTCCTTTTAAAGCAACCTTTTGTTTTCATTTCCTCCCTTCAGATCTCATCAATGATTTTTAAATGTTAAGTCAATTAAATGATTTTGTGGATTTTTCATGCTGTTGTAATACAGATCAGCTGATATTATAAGCAGCTAAAAATACCCATGGCATATGGACTTCAGGTCATATCCCCTTTCCTTAGAGCCAGAAAAATGAACTTATTTGAACTGCATCCGAGGTTTTATATCCTCGGGGACTGTGACTGTGCAGTAAAATTCTCTCAAAGGTGCAGTTCATTTCTTTCCAGGACTGTACTATGCAAGCACTGTCGCGAAGCAGCCAAACTGAGTCTCAGATTTTTATCTCCTTAACTTTAAAGGAGAAGCCATTAGAAGACAACCATTTCCTTTTGCAATGATGTTTCAAATGCATATTAAAAGAAAATTGTACTTGCCCCAAGCCCCACTTCAATCTCATTTTAATTGATAGTCATTGTTTGTATTAGAGAAATGTACACAGATAATGAAGTTACAGCCATGAGTGTCCCTTATGGAGATTTGTTAAGATATAAAACGGAACTTCATTTAAACATTAGGGTCTTTTAATTTGTCTGGAGAACTAATAAATATTGTTCTCAGAGCTGAATCCATCTCAGATAAAATTGCACAGACACTATGTATGTGGTAAAAAGTGCATTGGAGAAGTATTTCAGGCACTCGGCCAGAAGAGACTCAAGGAAAGAATAAAAAGATCTGTGAGTTTATCATTGTGGTTTGAAGTAAGAAAGTGGTGTAGATTTCTAACTGTAAATCTCTACTGCAAGGAAACAGTATCATGTAGCCAAAAGAAGGGACTATCACTGCAAACAATGGACAGGATTTGGACTGAACAACAGCAAAAGTGCAACAAAGTACAAATAGAGGCAAAAAATCTCAGTTCAGAACTCCTAACTAATATTTGAGTCTCTTGGTCCTTGTATGGATTAAAGACACATGCTTACACTGACTCAGGTCTATACATTTCACTCCACTTTCACATAGCCGCAAAGCTCCTATCTGTAATCTCCAAACCCCCTAACATTCTTTTTCTCAGCCATTTATAATTGGATCAGCACACCTTGACTAAATGCATTTTGTTGTTTTTTCAACAGTCTAATATTTACTGTACATTCTGAATGGTGTAAAATGAAGCAAAGAGAAAAAACCAACATTAATCAATAACATTAGACTTTCAATCTTCACAAATACTTAAGCAAATTGTAATCACTTGTATTTATTAGAGATGGGACATGTCATGAAAGAAATTTATCAGAGACAGATAACCAGACTGACTGGTCCTGATCAGTATTTGTCAAGTAAGAAAACAGACTGTTTAATCTCTTTTTTTCAATAAAAAGGACATTTTAATCTCTCAATGGGAAATGGAAAAACAGTTATCTGTACACTTTAGGCACTTGTTTCCTACCTCTCTCTTAATGTCTTTCACATCTCAAGCTTTTTTTGGTGGGTGTACATCAAACTGGCATTTTTGTTCTTCGAATGGTATTGAGTTCCAAGGGGCTAACATGAGCAAAATTAGAAATGGAAGTAGTGACTAAAGAAGTTGCAATTATGACTCTGTTTTTATACATCTGCTTAGTATGATACAGCTTTAAAGAAATTAGCTATGAATTGTTTTCATAAGCAGCCTTAATTGACACTTTGAATATTTTTGTTTGAAACCTTAGCACTTAAAATTACAGCTTATTATAATTATATTAAAGCACAACTTATAAAAACTTAATATACATTATTTACAAAACACCACTGAACAAAACCCTAGTGCAAAGAAACAATCAAACCACAATCATTTTCCTTCATGTAATTTTAGAGTCAAGATATTCAGATATTCACAAACAGCAACAAAAAGAACAGCAGAAGACTGCTATTCCTAAGCAACTTCCTTAATGCAGATGCTTTTTGTTACTTGTGTTATCCTATCTGTTTACTGACACCAAAGGATTTTGAAACTCAGCAGTAGGTAAGTGGAATGAAAGTTGTGGAAGGACATGTTTTAGAATGATTAGGAAATATAAACAATTAGACACTTTAGAGTATTTAAAGATATCTTTTTGTCAAGGAAGAAACATTTTTGCATTCCTTTGATTTAGGAGAAAATTGCTAAGTCCCTTATCTTTAGTTTCAAGACTGTTTTCCATTTCTTACACATTCTAGTGATTGCATATCACTATTTGAAATCCTAACAGATGAAAATATATTATCAATAATGATATGGCTAAAACATTAATATTGATATTAGTAATTGTTCTGTAAAATTTCAGAGAGATCTCTTTAGAGTTTTGGATCACATTTTCCTTTCTGTAAGAACAGCAGTTGCACTAGCACTACTGGATACAATACTGCATTGGGTGTCCCATGGCCAGGTATTGTCAGTGGAGTGCTGCAGAGATGACTTCTGTGAGACAACATATGGGGTTGCCCCATGCCAGAGACAAGTGGTTCTGCAATAGACATCAAGCTCAGAGAAGAAGTGGGGGAAGGAAGAACTCTACATGGCAGGACAGGTATTTGCTGCAGTCTATGGTGAAGCAGTTGGATATTACCCAAGGAGGATTGTGGCCCACGGAGGTCCCATGCTGGAGCAGATTTTTTCCTAAAGACCTTCAGCTGATGGGAAGGACCTGCGCTGCAGCAGTTATCCATACTGCAGCCCATGCTGGAGCATTTGGATACTTCCCAAAGGAACTGCAACCGTGTATTACCCAGACTGGGGAAACGTGAGTAGAAAGGAGTGGCAGAGAACAATTGTTATTGCTTGTAAACACCCATACCTCCACTTCCCATCCTCCCTGTCCTATTCTTTGCAAAGCGTGTGCTCAGGGTGGAGTAGAAAAGTCAGGAATGAAGGACTAAAGTTAAATGCTGGCCAAAATGGTTTAGTTTGCTTTTTTTGTTGTTGTTGTTTTGTTGTTGTTGTTGTTTTTTGTTGTGGTTTGTTTTTTTTTTTAACCATCCAGCTCTGTTTTTAATTTTCAATAAATTGTTTTTTTCATAGAATTAGAGAATGACCAAGGTTGGAGAGGACCTCTGGAGACTATTTGGTCTACTTGCACCTGCTTAAGCAGGGTCAGCTAAGAAAGTGGTTTGGGAGGTGCTTTTAAAGAGCATCTAGTCCAAGACCTGTGCAATAGGCAAAGATCAATCCACTGCACAGTGTTATTCCATTGTACTCTCCCACTTATGTGTTGGTATTCATTATGCCGTTCTTCAGTTATAAATTTTTGTGAAACTGAAAACCTCTGTTCTTAATTGACATCATCATATAATCGTTTAAGTTGGAAAAGACCTCTAAGATCATCAAGGCCAACTGTTAACTACTATGTGACCGAGATCTTAATTGAAGACTAGGAATCCTAGAAAGTGGGTTTTACTCCTAATATCTTTGCACTTGAGGGCCTGTGCAATCCCAAATTGCTGTACATCTTTCTACATTGCACTTAACTGCCATTCATCTCTTCCTTGATTTCCTAGACTAGAGACAGAGAACATCAGTCTGTGGGTCTCTGACACTGATCTCTTCTCTGGGGTGACCGCTGATAGGACCCAAGGGAACAGCATGAAGCTGTGTCAGCAGAGGTTTAGGTCAGATACTAGGAAAAGATTTTTCATCCAGAGGGTGGTTGGGTATTTGAACAGGCTCCCCAGTGAAGTGGTCACCAAGCCTGCCAGAGTCCAAGAAGCATTTGAACAATACTATGAGGCACATATAACTTTGCTTGGATGGGCTGGTTGGGCCCTGCAATCTATGGTTTCTCTGATAACCAGGGTCTGATGTCTTAAATGAAGCATTTTCATGCCAGATAAGACAGAAAAAGACTGTTAAGAAATCCTGCAGAGATGCGGTAATGATTTTTATCATGCCAATCTCTTCCCTTCAGATAAGGCACAACTACATCTCACAGTGTGAAGCTGCTATCGCCTGGAGGTATCGGGGTGTTCCCTCATAAGCCTGAAACATATAACCTGCCAAAGTCTTTGTCGTGTGGGCCCCTATTCCTAATGGATTAAACCTGCAACCATTGCTCTGAACAGGGACACTGAAATTGCAAAGACCAAGTCTCCTCAGTAGATTCATGAGTGGTGATATCTTTCCTTTTTCACTATGTGTTTTTGTACTTTCCTTCTCTCTTTCTTTTCCTTATATATTTTCTTTATGATATTTTTTATACTTTTATAGAAAAGAACAAAAGCAGCTATATATCTCCTTCCTGCTGCAACCAAATTGTTTTAAAATAAACCTGCCTCGTATACCCACTGGCCATTCAGTGTCATTTCACCCTAATTCACCCCAAGGGATCTATTAAAAATAACCTTACTTACCCTGCCTTAGAGATGGGTCATACCAAAACAATGTGTCTGTTGAGGTTGTCTTGAGCAGAGCTGGGAGTTGATCTCAGTAATCCTTGTGGGTCCCTTCCAATTCAGGACATTCTAAGAGTCTATTAAATGGTATGTTTGTATCTGTTAATAACAAAAATAGAAGCAAAATATAAATTTTACTTCAGTCTGATACATATTTTATCTAGTGATTTATCAGCTCATTAACTAATAGAGAAAATATATGAATTTAATTTTAATAGTTTTAGTGTCTTTCTTGATTGAAATGCAATAGTCATAGAGGAAAAAGAAAAATCAATTCCGGTCCTTGTTTCTACTTTAGAAGGGTAGAATGGATTCACACATTCAAATGTGCCTTACTTCTCATTCTTGCTTTACTAAAACATCACAAAAGCCAGTGTTGTCAGAAGTCTGACATATAATTTGTGCCATCATTTCTACCTTGAAATAACTAACATATTTACGTTGTTGATGTCCAGTGAGTAAATTCTTCAAGTCTCTTATTATGGTTTTTATTAAGACTTTTCTAGTGGATATTATATGACTTTGTAAAGGGAAAAGATAAAAATTTATCACTGCATGGTATTATTTCTATTTCTGCCAGTTTCATTATGCTGACTTTCCAAAATATCCAGAAAATTATACTTATACATTTATCTTTGTGATTCATCAGATTCATGCTTTCCATTTCATAATGCATGGCAATCACACATGTAAATGTAATCAAGAAAGTTGTAATTGTCAGGAGGGCTGGTTACTAATTACTAACAGACAAACGCCTAAGATAACAGAAAGAACTGGTCTGTTCCCTAAACTGAAAAATGAAGTTACAGTTTAACTTCCATAACTTTCATCAGTGCTTCTTCATTATTCTTGTCTATGTTATTTTTCTGTTGGGGAAAAAATTTGGTCTAGGAGTTACCCCTAAAAGAAATCCCAACTCCAATCCTATTAAAACTTACTTGTTATGGATGTACTTTAATACTAACAGTGCTATTTTTAAATTATAGTCTTTGAAAATTATGTATTGCCTATCACACAATATCACAACATCTGTCATTATCTTGTTACAATTTTAACAAAATCAAGGCCTTATTCTGTGATAATTAGACTTATAACCACAAATTCTAGTTACTACAGATTGTCTGTAATAGAATTCCACGTCTTGACTCTGTATTCAGGTACTCATAAAATTAACGTATAGAGTGAGCTATTAAAAATGGAATGTAAACAACAGCATAATCCATGTGCACTTGCCTGTATCTAGCCCTAAGAATATCAGTATTTAAATTACATTTTCCCCACATCTTACACAGAGCTGTGAAAAAATACCTACACTTTCCACAAATCAAAATATTTTCTCTTAGTAGTTTCTGACATAGATTCCCTAAAAGTAAGAAGCACAATGTATAAGAAGTTACTTCTACTTATGTGTACCTACATCTAATGAGAAATTTTACATGTTTTGGTATTTTGGAAGTAAGCAAGAATAATTTTTGATTACAGTTTTGTTCTGTTCTGGCAAAATTACCCATTCTATTTTCTACTCATTCTATCTATTACTCTACCCATTCTATGGAAAAATTTTTATTATCTTTATCTGATCACAAAACATATTATTCTGTCTGAAAAAAAACCCAAAAAAACCCAAAAACCAAGAGCATCTTGATTTTCAGAATGCTGAGTCCACATATAGTCTTTTATTAATTAGTATAATAGGAGATGTCTTTTTTTTTAGGTATTGGAGATATAGGTACAGAGGACTGAATGAAAATTCTTTTGAAGCTAGCCTAAGACATTATTGGAGTTGGGATCGAGAAAGAACAAACTTCTTGATCACAGTTAAGCCAGGTCTTTGTCACCCAAGTATAATTCTCCAAATACAAGTCACCATCTTATCATTGTGCTATTGTAATTTAGAGGTACAATACAGAACACAAGTATAACAAAACCAAAACCTTATGAAGTCATAAACAAAGTTTTTCACTTAAAGATACTGGTGGAAAGTTAAAAAAAGTAGCATGGCAGCTCTCTTGTAAATATGTTTGCATCTTTTGTTACTAGATTTAGTCTATTTTAAATAGCCATTTGTTAAAAAAAAAATTGCTTCTAATTCAGGTAACTAAATGAATGCTTTGTTTTATCCCAAGTATTCACCAGGGAAATCCTTGGAAACACAAGCCTTACTGTTTCTGAATTCTAGAATATCTACTTATGGCTTTCATCATGGTACTTCTTAAATAACTTGTAGTACTGGATACGGATACTGCCACTGCTTAAAATGTAAAATGAATTCACTCCTGTAATGTAGTTATAAAAGTGCTAAAGGCTTGTCAGTTTTTAAACACACTCTTGAAGACTAACAACAACTTAAGTTACTTATATTGCCAATAATATATGATTTTTTTTATGTTTCTAGGAACTTCCAGTAGTAATGTTATTAGTAACAGTGCACACTCTATCTAGCCTTGCAAAATTTAGCAGTCATTTTAAACTACCCAAAATATTAAGAAAGCAGTAAAGAAAAATAGTAAGAAGAGAGAATAATAAGAGAAAAATAGCTACTACCAAAGAGTCCTGTGGAAGTCCAGTTTCCATGAGGCAAGATGTAGGTCTGGAGAGAAAGGAAGACCATGTGCTGCTGTTTTTATGTGCTCTGGTTCCCTCCCAGGTGGGATTTCGGGCCAACTGGTCCCTCTTTGGCTTCAGGCTTGAGTGTAGGACAGTGTAGCCAATCAGTGGCTGGGTCAGGGGCTCCAGGATGTGGTGTCTCCCATGCTGCCTTGGACTAACAGGGCTCTGGGGTCTCCCAGCGAGGCTCCGGGGGGGGGGGGGGCACGTGGGCTCTGTGAGCACTTCCCTCAACACAAACCCCTGAGTTAGTTCCAATCCAATAATATAATAGTGCAGTGTCTCACTGTATCTTACAGCATTTCTAGGTGTGGGAAGATGGCTGGGGGTGAAAATTAGAGGAAACTGAGAAGTTACATTCCTATCTTAACAGAAGTTCTAATTGTGTGGAAATTATAGGGTAAAATGCAACCCTACTCCCCAGATGGAATGAAGCTGGTAGTTCCTCGATGATTCCCCATACAACAACAAGCAGCACCTAAGAGGGATAGAATGGAGAGTGGAGCAGAGTGGAGTGGAGACACCGCAGCAGGCTCTGTGGAAATCCTTGGATGAAGGGGAAGTAGATGGTAATTTGCAGCTGATAAACCAAATAGCACCTGTCACCCAAGGTGAGATAGGAGAACCATGTGCTGCTGCTGAGCCAAAAACTGGTGAAATCTCTCTCCTCAGATGAACTCGGTTCATTAAAGCGTAACTGTATTATTAATGCACACCTCTATCCCAAAGTTACCAGCCTCCAAGTTGCAATCACCCCCCACTGGGCATGTGCTCTATAGTTTTTTGACTGTATCTTTAAAAACTAAGCAAGAGAGTTTTACACAAATCAGTAACAAAGAGATTTACCACTAAAATCTCTCAAGCTCCGCTTATAGATCAAGAAATAGTAAAAAAGTAAGTTGAGAATGGGGGAAAAGTGATGGAAGACTCCATTGTAACTGCTGGGATCAGTTCACTGGCTGAACCTGTCTTCTCCGAAAATAGGGATGCCTATTGGGTAAGAACTGTACTCCACGTGTGCTGAATAATTTTATTTGGATTAGAGATTGTCTGTATATTGCTCTAAATACATGACACAAGTTATATTCAGGTAGTGATTCTAAGGTGAAAATTATGAATTGCATTTAAGCAATATCTTTTTTATCTTTGTTGATTCAGATGCACTCCTTAACATTCCTGATCCTTCCATTTTTCAACAACTGTACAAGAAGACTCTTCTGATATTTAATTATGATAAGAGAGGCCAGTTATACCACATTAAAAAAAAGTTGCTTTAGAGAACTGGCAAATTTAGTCCTTATCTTTATTCATGTGGAGGTTAATGAGAATCTGGCATCAATTTAAGAATTAATACCTAATCAAGCAAGACACCTGAGGCTGAGTAACTAGCAGATGTTTCTTGAATTGGAACCTTAATGGCTCACCAATCAACAGAGTGCCATAAGAGTATTTCTTCTGCAATTCCAGTCAGAGCAGATGTGTTTAAACAGAAACATAAGTGTATAATAATTAGTTTATTCAGTGTGACTCGCAACAGTTATCAGTTCAAAGGACAGAGGATATAAAAATAAGGAAGTTTTAATGGAATGCATGGATCCCAGTCATTATTCCCAAATTAAGTGTTTTCTCTCTTGATGAAAATACCTCTAAATACATGAAAAGAATTTAACTGATTCCTAAGTATAGTGTTTTTATTTAACCTTCTCTCACTGAAAAAAACTTACTAATTACCCTGCATTTTACTTTATACATGGAAGGCCTTGGGCTGAAAGGGATCTTAAAGACCATCTCGTTCCAACCTCCCTTCCATGAGCAAGGAGACCTTCCAGTAGACCAAAGTGACTGTAACTCACATTGTAAGACCTGCATCTTGAATGTAGTCACACAGGATTTTAAGGCTGGGGGACAGGAGGTTGACTGGAGTTCAAAATAAATACTTGTTTTCAGGAATTCCCAAGTAATGCTTATTAGAACAGGAAAAATTTAGTAAGTGAAGAAATCTGATAAAAGTTTCAATCCTAAATTTCCATCCAACTCCATCCCCTTTTTTATTTTTATTCCAACGGGTTGTCCATAAGATCTTGTTCATTATCTTTATTTACATTATAATTATTAGAAGAAAAATATGAATATACTGTATGGTACTTATTAGCCAACTGGGGAAAATGCACAACAATAGTCCATGCTATAACGTGATGTGGCCTCAATTTAAAATAATATGCTGTTTTATACAAAATATTACATTAAAGAGTAAATGATGGATCATGCTTGTTCTTCATCATTGATAAAATGCATGTATTTCTACATGTACTTATTAAGAAAAAAAAAATAGGGTGAAATCTTAGAGGAAGAAAGTGTAGTAAATGAAAAGTTATGAAGTGCAGAAAATTGATAATACACTTAGAAAAAAATTGTGTGGCTAAGGACTGGAAGTTTTTAACATAATTATTAAGAAAACCAGAAATAAGGCATTACATAGGCTTGTGATTAAATTGAGATGATAAGTATGATATTGTACAAATGCAGATCATATTTTTCTGTTTTGGAGGAAAATAGTTGGATTTCTTTTCTGACATGAGAGTAATCATGTAACTTCCACTCAAAGAACTGCGAAGGTATAATTAACAAGCTTTACTAAAACAGAAAAACAAAAGAGTGTATTTCAAAATAGAGAACATAAATGGAAAAACTAAAACAGAATTTTGTATAAGGAAAGGGTCACAAATTATTGGAAGTTTACAAGGCACCAAATATATTCTAGGTAGTGAAATGTCAGTAACCACCATAGAAAAGACAATAGGGATCTTACAAAAGAAAGTAGTATTTACGTGATTCAGGTATTTATGGTTGTTTTCTTTTGTTTTGTTTTTTTTTTTTATTTCATTGTTGACAAAGCAGAAGAGGTCAGATAATGAAAAATGAGGTTTACAACCTTTGATGAGAATTTTTAGTAAAGAGAAAAAGGCATACTTACGAAAAAAAAAAAAGGGAGAATTTCAGGAGCCAGTAATTACTAGTAGATTCAGAGATTAAAAGCACTCCAGAATTTTAATATTTTTCTTACTATTCTTGAAGTGAAAAACAAAGAAATAAAACCTGATTAGATCCATGGAACACAGATACATCTCAGAACTATATGCTATTCTATGAAATCAGCAATTCTAAAAAAGAATCTAGGGTTCACAGAAAACAAGAGTTTTTGAACTCCAGTATTCATTTTTGAAACTATATACAAGTAAAATTAAATTATTGATCTTATTGCTGGGATTCCTTTATGAAAATTGGTATCACATGGGATATAGAAAATAAAAGGGAGTCTTCTGTACATCCAATATTACAACTGGGTTGGCCTCACCTTGAGTATTGTGTACACTTATGGGCCCCACAGTACAAGAGAGATGTTCACATCCTTGAATATACCCAGAGGAGGGCAACAAAGCTGGTGAAAATGGCAGGAAAAAATGTCCTACAGGAGTGGCTAAGGATTATGTGTTTTATAGATTGTAGAAAAGAAGACTGGGATTTTCTCTGCAGCTTCTGGAGGAGGGGAAGTGGAGAGGGAGGTGCTGATCTCTTCTCCTTGGTATCCAGTGCCAGCATCATAGAAGCACAGAATCATAGAATAGTTTAGGTTGAAAAGGATCTTTAAAAATCATCTAGTCCAACCCCTCTGCAATGAGTAGGGGCACCTTCAACATTATCAGGTTGCTCAAAAGTCCATCCAGCCTGTCCCTGAGTGTTTCCAGGGATGGGACATCTACCACCTCTTTGAGTAACCTGTTCCAGTGTTACACCACACATCATAAAAAACATTCTTTTTTATATCTATTATGAATCTCCTGTCTTTTAGTTTAGAACCATATCTCCTTGACCTAGTCAGGCTCTATGAAAAAGTCTGTTCCCATCTTTCTTATAGGTAGTGAATTGCCCCTGCAAGGTTTCCTCAGAACCTTCTCTTCTCCAGGCTTGCCAGGGAACCAGCTAATAATTTTAGATCCTGCAAGAACTTAAATATAGAAAAAACAGTTGCAACAGAGCCTATTCACCAGCCATAAGCAGGATGGATTGGATAAGGAGCCCCAGTTTCAAGT
>JAWWEW010000131.1:52494482-52608945 GCA_035583185.1 Anabacerthia variegaticeps
TTGTAGTGTCCCCTCCCTACCCTTCCTTTTGTGTCGCGTTCCGCCCCCGACTCCGCCCAGGTTCCGGACCCTTCCATCCCCACCCCATAAAAGTCTGATGCACCCCCCAATAAACTGTTCACTACTGTTCTCACCCTCACCCTGCGTGGACCCGATCCTTATTTTCCTGGCCGAACGCGGCACGGGCTAAATAGTCCCAAATCCCTCAGGCTTTACTCATAGGTGTTCCATCCCTTGAATCATTTTGCTTGACCTCCTCTGGACCACGTGTCCATGTCTTTCCTGCGCTGAGGACTCCAGAGCTGAGTGTAGTACTCCAGCTGAGGTCTCACAAGAGTACAGTAGAAGGGGAGAATCACCTTCCTCAACCTGCCTGGCCATGTTACAGTTGACCAGTAACCTGCTGAAGCTCAGGTTACAGTTGACTTTCTGGGCTATGAGGGCACATTGATGGTTCATGTCTGGCTTTTTACCGACCAGCACCTCCTTGTTCTTCTCCTCAGGATTTTTCCCAATACCTTCTCAGACCGGACATTAGTAAACATTTTTGTACCAGGAGGGTGGTCAAACACTGAAACTGGTTTCCTAGAGAGATGGTCAACATCTCTGTCAGTGTTTAAGAGGCATTTGGACAACTTCTGACCAACCCTGAAGGAGTCAGGCAGTTGGACTAGTTGATTGCCATAGGTCCTTTCCCACTGAAACTATTCTGTTCTGTTCTATTCTAAACAGACTTCCTCTATGGGGTCATTATAGATATGACTGGTTCATGAAAAATTCTGAACACAAGGAAAGGAAAAAAAACAAACAAAGGTATAACACTTGAGTATTTCAGTGGAAGAGAAAACCCAAAGAAATGTTAATACTCTAGACTACTGTTAGTCAAGACAGTTCACAAGAAGAGCATTCTAGGACTAGAAAACCCTTTCTAAACCAGACAGGTGCCTTCAGATTTTAGACATCCTCACTGTTGTCTTAGACATGACACAGGATCCATGTGAAGCCCATATGCTTCTAGAGCAGGACCTAATGGCAAGACAAAGTAACATTTGTGCATTTTTTTAGGGAACCAAATCCCACCTAGTCTGACAGGAATGATGTCTTGATAGACTCATCAATATAATAAAGGGATTTTTTTTTAAGTTAAAAAATTACTTTTAAAAACCCTCTTTCTAATGTAATTGCAAACCCTGGAATTTTCTTTAATCTCTTGTTTTTAAATAAATTAATAGAATTAAAATATTGTTTTATCTAATATGTTTTCAGTTATTATATTTAAAATAAGGAAATCTAAACCTCTTCAGAATTGTGTTAATACTATGGAAGTGATACTGAGAAATTTAAAAAAAAAAAAAAATCTAAGATATCTTTCTCTGTGCATCTTTCAAAATTCAAGCTTCATAAGGTGTTTTGACTTAGTGAGTAAAACATTGTGACTCAAACATTCTATGAACTGTGTAGGACTCCTTTAAGAATTATCTAAACTGAAACTGTGTTAGATTTAAGAGCTACAAGCAAGAAAAGAATGTGTAGAAATATCAGCCATTGTGAGGCTGTTTAATTTATATGAATTGTCTTTAATGAAACAGTACACCTGTTTTCCTCTTTCACACTACTGCAGCATTAGACAATTAAACAAAAAGAAAACAAAAAATATTGATTTCAGAGAAGACATTAGGGCATTTTATGGGATAATTGTAGGAAATTAAGTCAGAGAGTAATTCTTACAACCTCAGAGAAGTTAATTTTTATGGACTGTAGCTCCTAATAGGGAAGAATGCATACTGTCATAGAGTAGAAATTTAAACATTAGAATGTAGTTTACTGACAGATGGTAAATTTCTTTTTCTGCAGTCTAACCACTTCACTCAGACTTCTTTCTTATTTCACAAAATGTCGTGAATACCAGAGGAAATTGTTTTAAAAAACTGACACATACTTCCAGATGTGGCTGTTCAGAGAGCAAGAACAAACTTGTTGGTTGTGAAACAACTGGACCAAGGGCAAAACCAGAGAACTGTAAGTCACAAGCCATACCAGGGAAAGTTCCCAAAGACAGAGGTGTTCATGTACCTAACTTATTCTACTTTCCAGTAGACTTAAGGCACTGATTTCCAATGGGATGTAAAACAGGAATTAGACACTTAAATATGAATAGAACACCTCTCCTGTGAAGAATGGCTGAGAGTTGGTGTTGCTCATCCTGGAAAAGAGAAGGCTCCAGAAAAGCCTCACTGCAGCCTTCTGTATGGACTCATTATGGAGCCTTATGAGAAAGCTGCAGAGGAACTTTTGGCAATGGTATGTAGTGACATGACAAGTTGTAATCACTTTAAGTTGAATGAGTGTGGGTTTAGATTAGATATCAGGAAGATCTCTTAGCTGTGAGGGTGGTGAGACACTGGAACAGGTTGTCCAGAGAAACTGTGAATGCCCCATCCCTGGAAGGGTTCAAGGCCAGGTTGGATGGGGCTTCAAGCAATTTGTTTTAGTGGAAGGTGTCCCTGCCCGTGGCAAGAGAGTTGGAAGTAAATGATAATTTAGCTCCCTTTCAACCCAAATGATTCAATGATTCTAGGAAACATTTTTTTTCCATATGCTCTGATGCCTGATCTTTACCTTAACTGGCCTTATGTCTTATTAGTGCCAAAAGAAGACAAATAGAAGCAAAACAAAGGGGATGCCAATAAATATCTGTTACAAGGTATCATTCCTTCCCTGAATAAACTATATTGTATTTAGGAAAGCAGATATAATTACATAATGGAAGTAACAATGAATTAAAATATAATAAAATCTGAACTGATCTTCATGGAGCAAGAATGTTAACCTAAAATTTGATTTGAACTGATTAGATAATTTCATCTGTCACTTGAAAATTTTCTTGATATATGCATACTTGAGGTCAGCAAAGCCTACCTGTAAGTTTAATCACAAAAGAAAGTGCATATCTTGGTAAAGTAAATGATTATGTACAAAAGGATGACCAGACTGTAAGGAAAGGGGTTTTTTTGTTAAAGATAATTATACTTCTTAAATTAGAAGCCACAAAGTCTGAACAAAAAATCTGCAGTGGATAGTAGTTATCATTGAGTAATATAAACTATTTTTTGTATATTTGGCAAGCAAATAAAGTTGATTCACAAAAAAAAATCAGAATATTTTTGTTTGGGGAAATTGGTTTTATTTGTTTTGGACAAAAAAAAAAAAAAAAAAAGAAAAGCACCAACATTGTCCTCAAATAAAATACTTTGAATTATTTCTAGTTTTCATAATAAGAGTACACAGAATTTCAAAGAGAAGAGTGATGAGAAACAAGGAGAAACATATTTATGTCTCAAATCTCATTAATATGACCCAAATGTTCTTCCTCAATTTTGATATAAAATGCAATTTACTTTAATCAAAATTCATTATTATTTTTATTTAAATAATGAACAAATGTTCCCATTTGCATAGGTAATTTACTTACACTGATGGCTTAGTTTTTTTTTTTAAAAATAAACAAATTCTGATTTCTCATTTATTTGTTAAGCATTTAAACAAACGAGTGCCCTAAGTTAATCTTCCATAATTCTATTTGATGATAAACTAATGATTTAATATAGCTTGGTAAAGGTACCTAGCATTTCAATGTTGATACTTCTTAGCAATACGGTAATCCTTTTAATAAATCTTTAGACTCCATTGGTCACCTTTGGATATTGAAAATCCTCCCCTTCAAAAAAGTTAGTAATAATTTTTATATTATTTAGACACATATGAAGAGCAATTTAAGGATGCATACAAAAAATATATGAAGGGAGTGATCATATAAAGATCCATTAAAAATTCAGCATTTGCTGCTTCGTGTTGTTTGATTTAGAGAATTTTTAGAAGGATTTAGGAAAATTATGTCATGAAAGAATATAACATAGAGAATATCCACCAGAGCCTTTCAGTTTTTGATGGTTCTGTCACACAGAACACAACAGATGAAAGAGGAAGTGACCAGAGGGACAGAAATATGCTGAGAAAATATTATTGAGACCTTGTTTCTGAAATACTTTTAATACAGGACTTTGAATAGTGAAAGGAAAAAAAAAAATACATTGAATGAATTGTAAGCCTTCATGAAGGGTAAAAAAAAATAAAGACCAAATCATGCTGTTCTTCTGACCATATCATTGTGTGATAATTCTCTCCCTGCTACGTATTTGTTCCATAGCTGTACTTTGAGTATTTTGAGCTGTTGTAACTGCTCTAGTGAAATAGAGAAGTGTTCCTTGCTACAAATATTTTAGAAAGCAAACAAATTCTGCTACAATGTCCTAGACACTAGACAAAATTGAGAATAAATCATTGAGATTAATGCAGAATTAAATATTACTAAATTTGATGGATGTGTAGTTTTCTTGATTACATTTCAGATAAATATGTTTACTTTTAAAATAGTGAGAAAACTGAAATGTAATTGTTTCATATCTTTGCTTCATTTAAATAAGTTTGAAAAGTTCTGTTTCTACATTTTATTGTGGTGTAATACACTTAGAATATTACATTAAAGTAATGAATCTCATGTGAGTGAAACACCAAATTAAGACAAAGTTGGTAGGCATTTTTCTGTGATTTCATAAGGAACTATTAGAATGTGCTTAATCATTATTTCATTATAGAAACTTCAGGTATGAAAAAAAAAAACACAGTAGCATTTTCTTCCAAGTTATTGTTGAAAAGGTCAAATTTGTTACCACCCCACTGCAGAAAAGTATTGAAAAATATGGAGGTTTTGGGATGAATTTTTGTCTTCTTAAACTATCTCACTGATGACAGAGATTCAGGACAGATGAAGCACTATTGTTATGTTGTTTTCAACTCCTTCCACATTTGCTATAACATCATCACACCAACATCAATATATTAGGTCTAACATAGCCATAATGCATTGTTTCAGTGAGATAAGCATTACTGGGATAACTTACTTCTTATTCAACAGAAAGATATAGTTGTGGTTTGTGGGTATGGAAGGAAATGCTTCAGTAAAAACAATACCCCAAACAAACAAACAAAAAAAAAAAAATGCAAAAACCACCAAAGAAATGTAATGTAAGATTAAATTTTCCTTTTGCACTATTTGCCTTATAAAAAGCTCTCCATATTTCATGTAGAAGATTCTAAATCTCTTGTAAGATTGGTTCTTACAAAAGGAAAAAACAACCAAACAGAAACTCGAAACCCTTTTAAGCTTGTATTAAACATTAATGGTTAAAATGTGATGTCAAAGTTCATTTACTAAGTTCTCTTTTGTTACCAGGCAGAAAAATGCTGAGTGAGCAGAGAAATCACAAATTAAATTCAATTATATTTATCAGCAAAAAATGGATCTGTGGCAATTGCATAACACCAACTGTGCAAATAAAAAATATTGCTTCATTTAGATACATGCAAAAATTCTTAATGAAAAAAAGAAATTAATTATGATTTCAGAAAATTCATTTTTATTTCTCTAGTGGGCATAATGTTCTCCGATATTTGCATTTTAAATGGCTATGTTTGTACTTAATAGTTACTATTATCTGAAGTCTATACATTAAATTCTTATGGAATACCTTCAAAAGTTGTTTAAAATGAGCTAATATATAGATCTCAACATGTTATATTTTCAATATCCTTGTGAACAGCAACAATTTTTACCTTATTTCAAATAATTACAATGATTCCTTTTAGGGAAATTTTGTAAGAAAATTACTGTCTCATCTCTGAATAATACTTTTACCTCATTTCAACAATTGAATGCAATTCAAAATGCCATATTTGTGCCAAATACTAAAAGTCAGATGGTTTTGAAACTAAAAGTTATAAAGAAAAGAGAGTGTAAACCATTATTAGTGGTTTTTTGTCTTTAGATGATTTTCTTCTTATGAAAGAACAGGGAAGTTACTTTGCCTTTGTGCCTTATCTGTTATATATTTTGTTCCTATTTGATTTACTATCTCTCTAGTCTATGATAAAAGTAAATAAATTAATATATCAAAACTATGATATTTTACAGAGCTTTCTTACACTCTCAGAAAGTTAATATTTTTCTTAAAAATTCATCTTCTTTTATTCAGTTTACTCATTTTATTCATTCATTTGATTCATTCATTTGTTCTGTAAATCTACCTAATACATGACAGGGCTTGTTCTTCATGTCTTTAAATTTAGTGTCCTTGTTTACATATATGGGGGATAGAGAACTTTGGGCTGTATGCAAATGAAAATAAACTCATGTTAGCTGTCCTAGATCTTGCACTAAAGTGATCACAAAAAAACTCCAAATCTTTCACTTTATATTTGAAATCTTTATTCATGTTGCTTGAAAGTAACATGGTATTAAAATACTTGGTAAGTATAGCAAGTATGTTTTGCTTAAGATTTTTGGAATCATATTCATCACGTCCACAATCTTGTCTCGAAATATGCAGAAAAAGGAAAAAAAAAAGTCTCTTACAGAAGATAATATTCATCTATTTTGATTATGGAAATATGTGTGCCCTGTGGCGCTTTTTTCATAACTCTTCAGAGTAGTCATTTTCTACTTTCTGTTCTCTGTGGAATGACATTAGCGCTTCATTCCAGAATCACCACAGAATATCCTTCCTTGCTGCTTTATAGAGAAAGCAGCAAGTAAGTGCAATATGGTAATTATAATAAGAATTGTCAAGAATATTACAATGATTTATGCCTGTGAAGAACAATTTAGCCTTCTTTCCATAAAGATCTTATAATGATTGCCTCTTGTTCAGGAAACATTCTGCTAACTATCATTGCTCACTTTGCAAATCCTATTGACCCCACTGTAATTTTCGTATCTTAAAAAGCTTTCAAGGCTCTGCCTCCTTGACCTTCATTGTCCTTCCTTGACCAGGATTAACGTGACACCTAGAAGCACTTCCTTTGTGCATGTTGAATGCATAATGACATACATCTTTCAATAATTTATTCCAGTGCAACACTCACTTTTACAATATGCCTTCGCAAAACGTGTCAGACAGTATAATTTAATCATCAGTAATACTTAGTAGAACATATTGAAATTATTAAAAAAGATTATGCTTATTCAGCTTCTGTCTTCTATCAAGTGTGACAACAGTGTCATAAGGGAATGCAAATGACTTAATTAAAAAAGTTTTACATAAATGATTTTTATGAATAGCTTTTAATTTCCGCAAATAAGAGAACAGGTTGATGTATCCTTAGAATACTGATTGCGAAATCAAACTGTAGTGTTTCTGCCATATAAGAATGTTTAGGCATTTGTAATAGATGTGAGACTGAGACAATATTTCTGCTAAGGGATGTTACAAGGCCTCTGACTCTGTCAGATTCTGGGGCCCGGGTGTTGCTCTGTCCTGGCTGCTGGAGCTCAGTCTGGTACCCTGGAGGCCTAGGAATCTTTCTCCCAAGCTGATGCATGCAGCTGCTCCTTTCCCATTTGGAGGTAGTGAGTCTGAGCATGTACCCCAGACACACACTGCTGCACACATGGGAGATACTGACATGGCTGGCTACAACGACAACACTGGACAGGGCACTGCCTTTATCAGTCCCCAAATATAGCACCAGCAGGACTCACAGAAAACACAAATATGGATAACCAAGTCCCTAAAACATAAGCACAAGCAGTCAAATACTTTTTCTCCTCTCCAGCTGATGAGTACTAAAGTTCACTAGTAAAAATACACACACACATACACTCATTCTCTCAGTTCACAAGCATGTTCACATGCCCATGGTTACCTCTAATACCAGCACAATTCCTCTGTCCAATACTTCTGCCTAGGTCCTGAGCCCTCTTACTCCCTCCATTAGTGTCCTATTCACTGACTGGTCTAACTTGATGTTCACTAGCAAACACATACTCACACAATCATTTCAAAGGCACACCACACTTGTACATCCTTCCAGATACCACCAAAACCCTCATCCCTGCCTGAAACCTCTGCCTGGACCTGGGTCCTCCTATGCCACCTGGTACAGCTTGAGTTTTCCTAGCAAAGCAGATGCACTCTCACCTCCCAGGTTTGAGAAAACTGCACCTTTCTCTCCCTACACATGCTGATACCCAGGCACACAGGCTCTGTGAGCTGCTGTCCCAATCCATTTTGCTGGCACCATGGATGCACGACACTGTCATCCCCAGTGTCACTCCAGTTGCAAGCTCTGAATTCAACCACAGTCTCTCCTGTCACTGAGCACTCACACATGGGACAAATAGTGAGATCACAATTTAGTACATAGTTGTAATAACGCCTGTCCATAGGCATGTCTGCAAAATTGATGGGCTTGCATTTGCACTCAGTTACTGAATTTGCTAAAAAGTGTTAAGAACTTTCCTTCAAAACTAGAGAAATAATAAGAAAACAACTTTATCAAACAATGAAATTCCAGATGCACAATGGTGAACAGTTACATTTCAAAAATCTTATGTACTTTGTTATTTTGTGAGGCCAGAATGCTCTCACATTAGCAATGGCAATAAAATTTTGTTTGTGTTCTTCTGAATGCAATCAAAATCCTTAATATTTCCTAATATGTAATAAAATTTTACATTATAACACTGTAATGTGTCTCGTGGTTATTTGCTTTTGTCCCTTCTTTAATGCCTATTTCTTGAAGCAGAATGAGTTATGTCAAACAGAAAAAAAAAAAAAAAATAAAAGGCTAAATGGAACTATGCAAGTCCTCATTTAAAGTTCTTTCACCTAAATGTAGCAGTATATGGATATGGTGGGGTTGCTTTCTTGTTGTGCTGTGGGTCGGAACTTTATTTTCGGATTTTGAACCTTCTGTCAAGATTCAGGACATAAAATTAAAGTTTTATATTTTGTTGAATCTTGCTTTTTTTTTTAACTTAAACGTGTATGGAGGGCTTCTATTAAAAAAAACCAGCAAGATTATATTGAATGCTGAATGCAAAATTAAAAACAAACAAATCAAATAACCTCAAATTAACCATGAGACCTAGATAGATAGAATGTAATATTTTCTTCCATAAAAAAATATATATATAACATATATATATATATATATAACAAATATCTCTTAGTTATACAGTAAGGATACTGTACACATGGCAAAGCTAAAAAGAGGTGTCTGATGAATCATCCAGTAACTTTCTGAATGTATGTTCATCAGAACATATTCACATACTACAGCAAATTGTAACAGTTTAAAAATGGGAAATACAGCCAGCTAAGGAAACTGAAAGAAGAATCCACTGTTACCTTCCAGTTCTGAATTTATAAAAGTTTTATTATTTTGCTTTTTTGAAAGAAACCTTCAACTTAAATGTACTTAAAAGCTTGCTAATTTACTTTGGATATGAATCATAATGTCAATTTGGTCATTCCTGTAACATGTAAAAATAAGAAATATTTCACTAGATGATTCCAGCACAAAACTGGATGATCATTATGATTCTCATATATTTTTCCCAGATATATTTGAATCACTTATTTACACTAGCATCAGAGAAATTTTTCATAACAAAAGTAAACTAAGAGAAAAAAAGCGCCAATAGAAATGTTCAAATGTGACATCGCAGCAGTGAATTTAACTAATAAAAGATTTAGAATATGTTCTGAAGATAGAGAACTATTAACAGGCATTTTTATGATTTAAAAATATACTTTTTATGTAAACTTTACTAGATGTTAAAATCTTACTGCAAATATGAAGTGGGAGGTAGTAAGATAAAACAGTTATTAAAAAATGTTTAAAAATAAACTCAAATAATCTTAGAATAAACTTGATCATATACCTCAAGGTGCTTTTACATATTATCTTACTGAAATTCTCACTGCTTAATAATTATAAATTTTCATTAAAAATGCTACTGTGCTATTTGTGAAAAATAACAAAAAACCACCATTTTACAGGTGAAGAGCTGAGACAAAAGTCATGACTCTCTTCAGAACATCCCTCTGATATTTTGATTCCAGGCTGGAAAAATATTGTTTCTCTTGTTCAATATTCATGTTCTTAAAAAAAAAAATAAAAAATAATAATAATAAAAAAAAGCTAAATTGAAGCATGGGACACAACTATCTCAACTTAAGGCATGTAAAAGATGTAAAAGTTCAGTCAGCCATAAATGTTTTTCTCACCTTCAACTGACATAAAGACCTTCATACCAAATAATTTTTCCTCTCTTAGGTCAGTAATTAGCATAGGGAAAATTGCCCCCTGGATCTTTTTTCAGTTGTCTCTGTTTGTTGAAGTTAGTAATCTAAAGCTAATTGAGACAAACCTTTACCCTCTATGCATGCTAGAAGATTAAAAATAACTAAGTTAAAAATTATTAAATAGAAATTTAGTGGAAAGGAATGTTGGAAAGGATAGGATAGGATAGGATAGGATAGGATAGGATAGGATAGGATAGGATAGGATAGGATAGGATAGGAAATAAGTCATTCAAACAGTTAGTTGAATGCAAAGGAGGCAGGTGTTTCCCTGCAGGTGTCATTAATCAGAAACTTGAATGAAAACAAAACCAAATTATAATTATGGGACATTTTTCTCATCAGATACAAAGGGACAAAACTACAAAACCTGCAATTTGTTTAGAGGGAAAAAGGTGTCAGTAAAAAAGAAGAAATTATAAGTACTAATAAATCTGCTCTTCAAAACAAAGAAAACTTTTCTCTTTAGTTACTTCTGAAGAATTTTATAAAAATAACTTGAATGTAGCAATATGTTTATTGACAATGGGAAAAGAAAAGTGTTTGTCTAAGATCCTGCAGAGCAGGACTTCAAACCTCAGAACAGCAGCCTGGGAACCTAGATGTCTGACATTCGTAATACACCACTTTAAAGTTTATCATTGGTAGCCATTACTTATACATTATGGAATATGTGGTACTTTAAAAACAGCATGAAATTCTACTTGCTATAAAATCTCAGTTACTCTATGGAGGAGCAGTTTCTTATTCTTGTTACTATTGAAGAAAGCCTTAACATTGAGAAAGTGTGTTGGACTATTTAGATCTAGTGTCACCCAGTATACCTTGAGAGATTGTATGACATTACTCGTGAAGTAGCTAGGAGGGACATCATGATTCTCAGGTACATCATTTGTAGCCTTGCTGTGTAAATTGACTGTGATCTTTGATAATCAAGGATCAATGTTTCCCTCAGACAAAGAGTTTATTATAGTCTTAATTTTTTTAATTGAGTTGCAAGAACATCAGCACAGTTCTGTTAATCTTGTTCTCTCTGACATACATTTATAATAACGTTCTTACAGTCATATGCCTAAAAATGCCATAATTGACTTTTAGTTCCTCACTGTTAATTTACAGCATCTGATCATGCCATATTTACCTTATAAGAGTTTAGTACCTACCCTTTTAGAGAGTTACAGGTAAATTAGACTTGGCAGGCTTTTAACCCTTTTAAGCTTTTAACCCTTTTTTCTGATGATAAACCATTAAGACTTAATACAGATACTTTGCTACAAAAATCCCTCATTATAGTAGAAGTTAGCAAAACATTTATTTATCTTGAAGAAAATATAGTTACAATGCAGTAAATCATCCTTTTCTGCAGAAACTGGTTGCAAATGGAAAATATTCTTCAAGAGATATTAGACGACACTAAAAACCAATCTAAGCCATCTAATTTGTATTCTCAGAAGAAAATCTAAAAGGTCATGTTGATTCTTCCTTGCATTAAAAAGGAACAACTTTAGAAAAGGTTAGTGTAATTTAGGTTCTCTAGGTTTTATTGTTGTTGATACTGCTGCTGGAAAAAAACAAAACCAAAACACCTTACAGCCTAACACTTGGACAAAAGAAAAATCTCTTACATTAGTGAACTCACAGGTAATTTTAACTGATAACTGATAATAGTTCCTTTGATTTAATAATAAATATATTTTTATATCTGTGCATGTATGTGTGGATATATATCTGTGTGTGTGTACAGATATATAGGGATAGGTGTCTGCATTCATGCATTCATCCAAGATACATATGTACACACATGCATACATACACATATATTCTTGAGGTTTGCCCTGGCTTAAAAATTTACATTTTAAATAAACTAGAGTTACAGAAAAGACAGAAAAGTTACTCAAGTCATTTCATGATTCAGTGGAAGTGAAAAAAGGGAACAGCAGTCATTCAGTTGCTAACTTTGTGACCAGCATAGATAGACACTGTTATCTCTTTAGCAACAGAGAAGTTGCAACTGTCATGTATGTGTGAAACATTAAGAAAAAGTATTAAAAAAGGGGTCAGTCAGGTTAAAAACTTTTTCATCTCCCCTTTCCAAAATCACCAAAGGCAGAAATGGAATTAAAAATACTGGTGAACAGCTGTTGCAATGAGGGATGTGTTGAAGGAGCTGTCAGACAGCTAAAGGAAAGCGAACACAGTAAACTGCTTCCTCCTTACTCTACTCCCAAAGGTACTATAGTCAGAATATGCAAGCAGAAAAAAAAAAAAAAAAAAAGATTAAAAATTAAAAAGAGCTACTGTAAGATCATAACTATTTTAGTTACATATGATTTTCATCCAAAGGAGTCTTTGACCTTTGATATACCTCTGGTTTGGAACAGAAAATATCTCCCAAGTGGCTCAAACATTACCTCTTATGGCTCAGTTCATTAATTTTGACATACCATAAGTGGTTTTTTTCAGTACTCTCATTTGGTCAAGTAAAAATAAGACTAATAGTAGAGAGGTCAGAAAGAAAATGACGAAGGGCTAGAGAGAAAGCAGTGAAGAACCAGTGAAAGTGAAGTAGATCTGCATTGGCATTGCCAGACATGAGAGGGAAATCAGGATCCTTAATCCCCCATTTTCCTTCCTCTCTCCCCTTAAGAAACATTTTCTTCGTAACAGAATAAAAATCTTCATTGACTCCTCTTCATGTTATCAGGAGAGTTCTGATACATTACACTTGAATAACATGAACATTACAAACTGAATATTTTAATTGCATAAGCGAGTGAATCTTGCAGGTGTAAAGAAAAATTCCATCTGCAACTGTGTGTTTTGAAGGACGCTATGTAAATAAGAACATTCAACTATATTCGAAAATGTTGTCTTGAAGGGCATTACAGTAGAAGCAAACATACTTTATCTTCTTTGGCCTTTCAAAATGGGATTTGCTAAGCAAAGACTATGTCTCCACATGAACTGAAAAACTTTCATGAAGCTCTAGGGGGAAAGAAAAGCCTCAGGCTCTCAGCCAAAAAGTATTCCACCATTTGAATAGTTCAACTAATACAAAAGAAATACGTGCAGATACTTACAACATTGACCAAGCAATGATTTCAATTCATCAAAGTTCAAGAACAGTGAGAACCATTAAGTCATGCTGCCTGACCTATATTTCACGAGTCATTGCCTTCCTCCTAGTTATTTCCAGAGTCAGACCAATATCTTAATTTTAATGTCTTCATAGTTATTTCATTTGGGTTTTATTTTCCTGAAGTAAATCTTTGTTTATTTTTATCATGTTTTTCTTCACTAGATAAAGCTAATGCCTCTAGTAGTAGACATATTCTCCTTTGAAATGTACTTTTCACTGTAGCCATTTCACCATATTCTGCTTTGTATAACTTGCCACCTTTCATTACTCATCTCAATCCAAAATAAAGGGAACTGTCTCAAAAATTTAAGGATATTTTCACCACGCATTAAATAGACATGATTTCTCTCTATGTGACAGTCCCCATGACATTTCTGTCCTCATGCTTACATTTCAGAAAGTACTGAATCAATCCACATCATCTGTTGCAAGGTAGAGTTTACCCAAAAGCACTTCCCAAACAAAATCCAGCTCTAACTAGATCAAGTGAGTATAAACTGAAAAGCAGAGCAACAATAAACAACAGTTACTATATTCACACTTTTCTGTAATAAAATTATGACTGGAAACAGAGTTGTGACAGACATCCTGGCAATCACAGTGTCAACTTCAAATTTGTCATAGATATGAAGACAGCCAAAGACAATGCTATGACACTATGTGATTTTTGTGGACTTAGAGTAACAATAAAATATAGGAAGGGCTGAGGATACATAGAACCAAAAAGCAAAGTTCTGGTCATGCACTTGGGTGACAACAACCCAATGCATCACTACAGGCTTGGGGAAGAGTGGCTGGAAAGCTGTCTGTTGGAAAAGGACCTGTGGGTCCTTGTTGACAGACAACTGAACATGAGACAATAGCATGCACAGGTGGCCAAGACGGGCAGTGGCATCCTGGATTGTATCAGAAATGGTGTGGCCAGCAGGACTAGGCTAGTGATCAGCCTCCCTGTACTCAACGTTGGTGAGGCTACACCTTGAATACTGTGTTCAGTTTTGGGCTCTTCAGTACAGGAAAGTCTTTGAGGTGCTGGAGCAAGTCCACAGAAGGGTACCAAAGCTGGTGAAGAGACTGAAAACATATGTCTATGACAAACTGCTGAGGGAACTGGAGTTGTTTAGTCTTAAGAAAAGAAGGCTCCGGGGAGACCTTTCTACAACTACTGAAAAGGAGGTCGTGATGAGGTGGAGGTCAACCTCTTCTTCCAGACAACTAGCCATAGGACAATGGCAAATGGCCTCAAGTGGCACCAGCGAAGGTTCAGGTTGAACATTAGGAAAAATGCCTTCACTGAAAGAATGCTTAAGCACTGGAACGTGCTCCTCAGGGAAGTGATGGACTCACTGTTCCTGAAAGTGTTCAATAAACGAACTGACATGGCACTTCATAGTATGGTTTAGTGGGCATGGTGGCATTCATTTTCCAGTCTTAAAGATTCTATAATAGACATGTTTTCCATTTACTATTTTTCTTTAATTGTATTTCTCAAAATTATTTAAGCAAGTATCTTCTCAAACCATAGAACCGTTCATTTTGTTATTCTCAAGATGTTTAAATTTTTACTTCTAGAATATTCCAACACTAAACTAGTGTCTGAAATGTGAAACCTGAAAAAAGTCAAATCTTTATTTTTTTCTAGGAGAACACAGTTTGCAACAGAAAATATTATTGGCACAACATTAAAGGAAATCAATACTTCTTCCTCTGTCAATGAGTGAAGTCAAGCATACCTATAGTTTAGAGAGAGTCTTCAACTCTAACTTGGGCAATGCAGAACATAAAACTTATCACAAAGAATATATATAGACAAATTTAATGGCTTATTTATTTGCTGGTTCTAGATACAAAAATATATTTTATGCTACCTTTTCTTCATTGCTATCTTACTGTCTAAATTATTTTTCTGCTGGATGTGCTTAAAAGTCTCTTTCTTCTGTTGCCTTAGTCTTAATTGTAAGTTCAGTCAAGAGTTTACAGACTGCTAGGCAAAAATCACAGAAGATTTATAAAAGATGTTTTGTTAGTGCCTAAGAATTTTATATATTGCTTTCTCGTTCTTAGAAACCTCTTTACAAACATTTTTTTTTCTCATTTTAACTTCACAGTCCCTACTGATTGATGTTCAGCTTCCTGCTTCTTTACTCTTGTATTGAAAGCAACTGAACAGGCAAAAGAGAAATATAATTTTGTGGCATTTACTTTAAAAGAGTAATCTATATCTGACAGAAATGTGCCACAAGTTTAGCTTAAACAGCCATGAAAGTAATCATGAGAAAAGGATGGCAAAGATGCTGAAATCTTCAAAGCCAGTAAAGCAGATTAAGAATAAATAAATAAACTGACAAAAATAGTAATTTAATTCAAAGAAAGTATCACTTTGTCTTTTTTTTTTTTTTTTTTAATTCTTGTCTGCGTCAGAATGTTACAGTCTTGATTTTTGAGCTAGTTATTTTTTTCCTTCTAGGACATATTTTTAATAATTGCAAGCAATATAGAAGGTGTATGGCTTCTCCTTGTATTAAGTTACTGGTTAGTCATAACAGCCTCCTCACTATCACCATTTAATACCTCAACTGTTTTAAAGCTGTTTTTCTGACTTCATGGTATGAGTTAAACAAGAATATGATAATACTTTTACTATAGTATTTTCACATGAGGAATTTGGTTTGTATCTACTTTTACTGATAATATAAAGACACCTATACAGAGTAAAATGTATCACAATTTCAAATATATTGTCTGTTCTAGAGCCTACTAGAGCATAGATTACTGAAATATTCATACAGCTGCTCCATAATGAATAAACAATTTAGCTTTGAGTTTATTATTATAATTCAGTGATGTCAGGGAAAATCAATGTTATACTTATGTCATATAGAGACTTTCATTGAAACACACATTATAAAATAGAGATATTTTATGTAGCCTGTATAATATCAGTATGCACTTCAGATTAAACTATTCCCAAGTTTGCTGCATTATAATTGCAATTATCTTGGGAGCTATTTAATCAAAATAGCTCTGCTTAAGTGTGTCACAAGAGGAAACATTAAAAAAAGTCTTCAGAGGTTCACCAAGACTAAACAGTAGGGATTTATTTATCCCTACAGAGAAAGAAAGAGAATTTGAAATTTCTTTCCAGTATGATTTTTTTTTTTTTTTCAATTTGGGGCAGTATATCACAGAATAAAGTTGTTTTCCATTTTCAAAAAAGAGTTATTAGAGAATGATAAAATCCTCTTTTGCATAATTTCTAATCAATTGGTCATTTGTAATACACACATTTCTGTAAGAACTATTAAGACAGCTTCAGGAAGGAACACTGGTACTTGTTAGAAAGCAGTAGACTTCTGATGGTTAAAATTCTCAATTTTGAGTATCCAGAATTAAATTTGTGCTTGATTTTCCTCTAACCTAGTGAAATCAGGAAAAGGTGCCCATGTGAGAAAAATCTTTATACTCTTTATTACTTAGGATACCTACTGCTGCACACCTTGATTTGAAGAAAAGGCACAGTAGCCTTTACCTCTCACAGCCAGCCTCAGCACAATAAATCTTTTCAGTACCAGGGAAAAAAAAAAAAAAGAAAAAATATACTGTTTTGAAACAAGTTCCAAAAATTGTCTCCTCAAAGCCCTAATCAGACAAACCGAGGATATTTGATTAATATATACTGAGTTAATATTTTATTTTGTATTTAATTCTTTTTATATCATCTGAGATCAATGTGTGTCTGTTGATTAAGTCTTTTGTTTTATTTTGAAACTCCATTTACAGGACTTGCACCTACTTTTTTTGCAGCATTATGGTGATAAACTAGAAACTGAAAGCTAAGAAAACTATAAAGAATCATTTTTATTGAGTAAAATGCAAATCCTCAAATAGCATGAATCCTGAAAAAAGAACAGAAAAATATTTTTGTTTCTTAATTTATCAAGAGGTCTTTCAACCATGAACAAAAAATAAACATTATTCATAGAAAATCATAATTATTATTTTTTAAAAACATTTGTGGACGAACCTTCAGTGACCCAAGGAGTTTTCCAAGACAACAGAGACCTAAGTATAGTGCACTTTATAAACAAAACCATTACTTTTACATGACTTTATTTAGATTGAACTGGAAACAGTAAATGAAAGGCTACTTTCTTCTTGCAAAAAATAATGTGAGTCCGAAGGTACTCTTTCTGTCTCTCAGGTTTCCCTCCTACATTCCATGGTGACGCATAAACTAGAGCTCACCTAAAGTACTGTACTCAGCTGCATACTGGTATATGTAAAGGAACTGAAGGATGCATGTGCTTTGCTTTTTCCTGACACTTTAATAGGCAAATTTTTGATGTTGTATACAAAATATATTGAGATTATTTAAAAAAAAAAAATAAGATTCTAATATCAAAGCATTCAAAGAAAAATCTTGTTGCTAGCAACTTGAATCAACATAGCCACAGATTGAAAAAATAGCTTGGGCATTCCAAAACACTGCCCCATATTTCTCTGAGCTGCCATAATTCTTTCCCATGAAATTGCACTGAAAAACAAAAGTCTTAATTCATAGCATCATAGAATCAATTGTAGAATATTTTGGGCTGGAAAGAACCTTAAAGATTATATATTTCCAACCCCCCACCATGGGCAGGGACAGGTCTAATCCAATCGAAGTCCTTTCCAACTTGGCCTTAAACATTTCTAGGGATGGGGCATATACAACTTCCCTGGGCAACCTGGTTCAGTATCTCACCACCCTCACAGTAAAAAATGTCTTCCTAATATCTAATATCTAATCCAAACTCTTTCAGTTTGAAGCCATTTCCCTTTGTCCTATCACTAAATGCTCTTGTAAAAAGTCCCTCTCCAGCTTTCTTGTAGGTCCTCTTTAGGTAACTGAAAGGCTGTAATTAGGGCTCTCCCAGAACCTTCTCTTCTCCAGACTGAAGAATATGAACTCTCTCAGCTTGTATTCATAGAACTGTTCCACCCCTCTGATCATCTTTGTGTTCTTCCTCTGGACTCATCCAGCAGGTCCATGTCCTTCTTATGTTGGGTGTCTCAGAGGTGAATGCATTACTCTAGGTGGGCTCTCATGAGAGCAGGGCAGAGGGGGAGAATCACCTCCCTTAATCTGCAGGTCATACTTGTTTTGATGCCGACCAGGACATTGTTGGCTTTCTGGGCTTCAAATGCATGTTAAAAAGTTTTCGTCCATCTCCTTGCGGCATTTCATTCTTACATTGATAGAGAACACAACACTCCTTTGTACATTGTGAACTCAAAGGAAAAGCAAGGTGTACTTAAATATTCTTTAAATTATGATTTAAATAGGTTTTCATCCGTCACCCAATATATTTAAGTAAAGTAGATTTTAAGGGTTATCATAACCGTTCAGTCTTTTGCACATTCCTATTAAATGTCTATTAAAAATGCATGTTGTATGGTACAGTAATCTGCCTGTAATAAAACATCTTTGATTAAAAAACCCCTGTATTTTGTGTTTCACACAGAGATTAATTTTAACTCACTGATAGAAATACAGATAAATACTTAATAGTTTCGCTGCAGTTTGTCATTAATGACCCACCTTATGCCAATCCTGTTGATTCTGAAAACTGTTTGCTTCTTAATATTAAAATAATCTCTTGAAAACTGTATCCTTTTTATTTTTTTCCTGTTAAATGTACTTTTTTCATTTAGGGTAACTTCTACAAATTTAAAGCAGCTGAAATCACTTCTTCTTCACAATCAAACTAGTCATCTATGTGATTATCTTTGCAGAAGTCACATGAAAGGAAGCGGTATTAATACTTGAGAGTCTTACTTTAGATACTTAGAGAAGATTGTATTCATGAAAAAAGTTTGCTTTCAGTGTAAATTCTGATCTGCCTTTTTTAACACAGAGTAGGAATTTTACTGTTTACAACAGGTTTGATTTTGATGCTTCCCATGAAGTTGCTTACAGTGCTTTTTCTCTGTTCAATTTTGGTGCTTTTTTGAAATAAAATTGCAACACTTCAATAATTTTACTTTTACTTGTGCCTAGTGTCATTATGAATGTAATCCATTGGAATGCAGTCGTTACTGCTGTTCGAGTAATTTTGGTTCTCTCCACTATATCTCTAAGTATTTTCGACATTTAAGAATAAACATATTCTATGAGAAAATAAGTAAGATAAAATCAGCAGTGACTGTATGTTACATGCACTTGGATAGCTTTATTATGTTTGTCTTCTGTATATTGGCTGCAATATTCTGTGGACCTGAAAATTCCCACAGAGATCAAAATGAGTGAAGTGATATGCTTATTTTTTTCTTCTCCAATGTCAGGGAATCATGCAATGATTTGCGTTTGAAGGGACCCTAAAGATCATCCAGTTCCAACCTCTGTCCATGGGCAGGGACACCTTCCACTAAATAAAGTGGCTGAAAACCCCACTCAAATTGGCCTTGAACACTTCCAGGAATAGAACACCTGCAACTTTTCTGTTCCAGTGCCCCACCACCGTCACAGTGAAAAATGTTTTGCTGATATCTCATATAAATCTACCTTATTTCAGCTTGAAGCCATTATCCCTTGTCCTATCACTACATGTAAAATGTCCTTCACCAGCTTTCATGTGCCTTTTAGATCTTTCTCTCCATTGCATAGATTAACTCTCTTGACTAGATAACTTACAACATTATGAAATAATAATACCGAAATGTTAGAAACACTTCAATTTAATTTTTAAGTTGTGTAGGTCTATTTATTTAAAAAGAACACTATTTTCCAGTTTTAGATAAACTTTACAGCTTTTAAATTGATACATTCACCTATGTTTTGGTGCCAAAATACTTTTTTGTTTCTGCATAGGCAAATGTTCCTTCAATAAACCCTCAGATATACCTTTGCCTTCAGCTTTTAGATGATAGCACAGTTTTCCTTTTAGAACTGCTGAGTGTTTGCATTTCCCCAGTACCAAAAACAAACAAACAAAAAAAATACAATATTGATTCAGTGCAAACAAAAAAAACACAATCTATACTTACTCAGATAACAGATGTTTCATAAAATGGAGAGCTGCCTTGCAGCCAACTGATTCATTGGTTACTAAGAAGTGCATCGTGGATCTGTAGACAACGATGGATTTCATAGATAATACATATCTTTAATTCATCCTATTTAAGGAAGCATTTAAATGTAATTTCATACAGTAATAGTGGAAACTATTCTGTAAGTATATGTGGAGTGTAATAATGTTTATTTCAGTAAGATTACCTGATGAGGACTTTGTTGAAATGGTATGCTATGAAAATGGGGAATGCAATTTAAAAATTTTGCAGAAGCACAGACCTAACAAAAAGAAAAAAAAAAAAAACAAAAAAACAACAAAACCAAAACCAAACCAAACCAAACAAACAAACAAAAAACCAAAAACTACCAAAAACTACAATGGAGACAATGATAAGAAACCAATAAAGTCAATGACAGTAACTGATGGGCTATCAAGAAACCGCAGGCATCACCTGAAAAAGGACCAGCCTGGACTTAGCAAGTGATGGAGATGTAGATCTGAGAGTCACAGATTTGGGGTGGTATGGGGTATCTTGGAGGTATGTAAACTGATGGGGCAATGAGGAGGGAAGGGGACTGGGGAGGAGCAATAGAAGCATAGACAGAAAGAGATATAAAAGGAGCTGATCACGTGTAGAATGGAGCTAGTCAGCACACTGTTGGAACTGAGCCCTGTGCCTGATCTCAATCTGTCCTGTCTTCTCATTCTTAACTATCTGCCTGCATAATCTCAGTCTCTGTCCCATCTCTGTGTGTGGAGGCATGCTGCAGGGACTAAGTGCTAGCTGCTGGGATGAACAGTGTGAATAGGTTTGGGGCCAGTAGCTGAAGTCAGGCCAGGGGAGTGGGAGTCCCTGGCCTCTGGTGTCAGCTACTGGAGTAAATGTGGCCTCAGTATCAGCTACTGGAGTGAGTGTGGGGTCTTGATTACCACACACTGGGACAGGAAAAATTCATGTCCCTATTACCAGCTAGTGGGAGATGCCAGTGTAAGTGAGGTAAGAGAAGGCCAGTACTCAGGGGTTCCACTTGGCTGGAGTGGGACCTGAGCCACAGCCTGTGTGCCTGGTGCCAGCTGTTGTGGGAGGCAAGTGTCTGTATCTTCCCCAAACTGAATGTCTGCGGGGTGTACTTGTATATTTACTAGCAAACCTCAAGTAGGACCAGTCAGGACACAGAAGATCCTGGGCCTGGTATCAGATGGGGACAGATTTGGCCTGATATTTGGGGAAATGTGTGAGTTCAGGGTGCCTGCAAGGTGTGTGAGTATGGGCATATTTACTGGTGGAGCACCAAGCTCTACAAGACAGTGAGTGGAGTAGGTAAGAGGACACAAGTGTCAAGTATGTGCTGTCAGTAGTGAGCTTCATTCTCTACCAGCTGAAGAGAGCATGAGGACTTGTTTCTCTGTGATAATGCTTTATGTCTTGTCTGTGGTAGCCTGTGTAGCTGGTCATGTCAGTAAGTTATGTGTCTGTGTGTGTGTGCCTCTGCGTGTGTGACTCTGGGATATGTGCTCAGCTTTGTTACTGGCTGAACGTGCAAGCAGGAAAGCAGTATCCATTTCCATCTGCCTGGGTTGGAAACCATAGGTATCCTGGATGGGTTCCAGCAGCCACAGAAAGAATTTCTGGGCTCAGAACTGCTGGAGACAGCAGACACTTACGGTATCTGTTAACAGAAGCCATCACCCAAGACATGAAGCACAGACAAGCCTGAGTGAAGGTAAGACAAGTGGCCTAGGAGGTTTCTTTAACCACTACTTGCAAATGCAGACATTATTTACTGTCTCAGGACATGTGAATAAAACTGTAGGTATCATAAAAATCATCACTAGGAAGAAACCACGAATCAAAGTAAATCTAATTAGAACTTTTATGAACCTTAGCCGCCTCCCTCCCTCCCTCCCTCAAAATGCTACTGAAGCAGGTGTTTCTTGTCATACAGTATTCTTTTGAGAAAACTGTAGTAAGAAAGTTCCTTCAAGTTCATCATTGAATTTCTTGGCAAAACAAGAGCAATAAGACGTACTCTAGAATGTCTAAATTGTCACAGTCATGTATGTACCCTTACTGAACTGGACAGGAGAAGAACTTTGGTTTGTGTGTCTGAAAACTGTATATATTATTCATGTCCCTGACCTGTTTCATCATTCATAAACAACAATTTTTCTTTCCCAGGTTTCCAAAGCCCAAAATGCTCTCCCTCAGCATTCACCCACCCATCCCTTCTACATTGCACTGAAAAAAAATTAATAAAAGATAAATTGAGAGGTAATGGTCAGATACCTTTTGAAATAGAAAACTTTGAAACTGTGAAAAGGGAAAGAATCTCCTAGTTTTTGCTCATCCTAGTTTAAAGGATATATACATATCAAGATGTTATTTAAAATATATACATCTGAATCATAGAATTTATTTCTGTTTCCCTTAGTGGAAACCACTAGTAGCTAACTACTCAGATCTAAGTGCTAAATTAATAAAAAAATTGCATTAATTTATAAAGAAGTATATGCTATAATAGAAATCAGGAGTTCATGATTGCTTCCCTTCATTTGTTAGGCTTGGGAATCTGTAAAATATGAAAAAAAAACATTATGTGCAAGTGGCACAGCTCCCCTAGCACACACAAAGAGCAATCAAACAATCAAGACCACAAAAAATTTCTATCTACTGTTGACAATCAATGATCCTTTTTTCACTAAATTGCTGCATCTCATCACTAATAAGAATGTTAGCCCTTTGTGTAAACCTCATGTGAAAGAAAATAAAGGGTGTCAAGTATCTGTTTAAAATAAAGCTTACAAATAAGTTTTGTCTGTATTTGGTTCTGAGATGCAGGATACTGATAATTTTTCAGATGGTTCTTGAGTGAAAAACTAAAAATGCAGGTGAATAAGAAAGATCAGCAAACCTAATAAAAATATACTTAGAATGTTATAACAGTGCAGTTTGCAAGCATCATTTGCAAATTATAGTATTGAAATTCTAGTCAAAGGTTTCAGTGACAATTATTTTAATGACATATGAAGTGACAGAACTGGAAATCCTCTCATGACAATATTCTTAAATGAAGTGAAAAAAGTTGGAAATTTAACCTGATCTCATGACAGTGTCTCTTGGCTTTATTTTGTGGGGTTTATTTTCCTTAATGCTCTCCTCAGAAATGAATCTTGAGTCACATATGTATTTTTCATTCATCTGTACATTTATGCAGTAAAACTGACCTGTATCCATTCACATTACTCCAGTGTCTTCTTGGTCTATAATCTTAAGAGTCTAGGTACATGCTCATAGTAGTACTGAATATGGTATACTTATTTTACAGACAGCCTAGTACATGATGTGTTCGTGCCAGCAAAACTCTCTGCTTGATTTCTTTCAGTGTGACATGCTTTCAGGGCATGGAACCATTTTGCACAGTCGAATTATACTCTAACTAAAAATTTCTTCAGGTTCTGTAGATAATGGATTACAACAGAGTGCTTTAGGTATATTATCCATTTTCATAAGACACAAGACTTGCAGGCATAAACTGGCTTGATTGTTAATGCACAGTCCTTCTAAGAGCATTCTGTTAAAACTATATTACAACTTGCAGCAATTGTAGCCCACACAATATGCACATAGACTTAGCAAAATAATGTTTTCCTATAAGTCAAAGTGAAGGTGGAAATCACACAATGAGAAATATTTAGAGACAGCTAGGTTTTGGCTGCTAAGAAACACTTGTAATAATTATGGATAAAGATTAAAAAGGCTTCAGAAAACAATTTATGTGGAATAGAAGTCTCATTCAATTGTAAGGAAAAAGTGCATAATTTTTTACAGATTTATTTAATTATATAAAATATCACTGTACGAAACATGTGGAGGCAAGTTCACATGCACAGAGATTTTTTGGGAGGGTCCATAGATTATGACATAGATTAATTTTAATGACAAAGGGTACTTCTGGAGAAAAAATTTTTGAAAAAAACAAAGAAAGGGGAATGGGAAAAGGAAATACTCTTCCCAGGAACCAGCAAGGAAAAGAAGTGATAGAGGTCCAGAGACGAGCATACTTTTCCGGGTGCCCACTCAGGAACAGCAAGTGATTTCCCTTCCCACTTCCCACAGCAATTATAAATTTACACAAGGACCTGCTCAATCTCCTTATGGACTATACATATTATGGTACTGTTCTTGGTGGCTAGAGAACACCCTTCTCAGGAGCAGCTGCTTACATATTAGCAGCCTACTAGAGGTGTGTGCATAGATATTGTTAGGTCCCCTAGTATAGGTCGAGTGTTTCTGGGGCAGAAATAGGAGGCAAAGGGTGATATGATGCCAGTGACAGTCACTTCCCAGGAAAGCCCACAATAATAACAATAATGGTTTGCAGGAGCATGGCCATGACAGCAAGGGAAAAATGCTGCCAGAGTGGATGTGGAAAATATAGTACCATATCTTGTGCGTAAAGTCACAGAGCTGCAAGTGAAAGTCGGGCCACTGAGGTATAAATAAAGGACAATCTAATGATACTTAAGGCAGTGTGCAACATTCTTTCACAGAATTATTAAATATTTATTAAATATTTTCATGGGACCTCTTTTTTACCTGATATTTTCAATTTCTATCAAATACTGAAGTTACTCCTACGGTATGTTAATGAGATCACAGATGAAGTCCTGATTTCAGGATTTACTAGTCAGAAAGAAATTGTTTAAATAAACATGCTCCACTATTTTTTCTTTGATATTCTAATACAGTCTTCACAGAAACAAATATTGTATCAGATATTGTATTCTTGCAGCATTCAAAATTTCATTATGATGTTTTAATAAAATACTTTACACAAGGCTGTTCTTTTATATAAAGACTGATATCAGCCTAGTGCACTAGCTTGTGTGAAAGATCATTTTCTTTAACAAGTTTGAGGTCAATATTAGGATAAAGTATTGGATTATTTTTATATCTTCTTAGGTTTCGATCTAGTTTGAGATTTTTTTCTATTTCATATGAGAACTTTACCATGATATATCTGTCACTGTTCTGTTTAAAAGATTTAAATATTTCACAATTTTATTTTTAAATTCTTAGCTTGCTTTCTGCTATGTTGTAGTCTTCCTGAAGGAATTAATCAAAATTTTGCATAACAAAACAGATCATATATATATATATATGTGTGTGTGTATATATATAGATATATTCCATACAAACTGAAAAATAAAATAAACCAAACACATTCAAAATTAAAATTTTCCTTTTCTAAATGCTGATTTGTGAAAAGAAGTTATTTAATCCATAGAAAATTCCTGACCAAATCTTCTCAGGCTTTTGAAAACCTAATAATTTTGAGATGTGAATAGACTTGTCCTGAAAATGTAATAGGAACTACATGGCCTGTATTAAAAGGCTTATAAAATTCTGATTTTAAAGGGGACCAGCAGAATTAGCCTATTATTACGATTAAATGAAGAGACAATTTTGGACTGATTATCCTCTTCTACTTCTGGGTACATTTGTTTTCACTCACTAAATATGTAGCATACAGATGCAGTTATATATGCTTGCATAAGTTACAATGTAACAAATTTTAAGCATCGTTTTGGGGGTTTTTAGGATACAAATCTGCTTTCTAAACACGAACTTGGTGATAACATTTTTTCCCATTCATCTGGACAAATTTTCAAGGTGGCATACTTTTTGCCTTCTACCAGTGGTGATGAATTTGCTTCACACCTCTCCTGGATGATCTTATTAATTTAAAGAAAAATCTTATATAGTGGCAAATATAGAAAAAGGCTCAGAAGTATTATACCTCATCCAGCTTAAAGCTTGTTTGCATGCTGCGTTGCACCTATTTTATTTTTAAAAAACGTTTTACTTTCAATTGGCTTGTATCAATATAAAAATCCCAGGTAATGTAGACACTGGGTTATACATGACAAATTCTGCTAACACTAATGAAGCTATTCATGAGTCATTATACCAACTGCATTTCTTTCTAGGGTGAAATAATTTTGTGAAGGTCAGATGGAGAATAAATTTTGAATGGTGATGTTTAAAGCAGTATCAGTAAGGCTTACCTGATTTTGAAACAAATCTCAGAAGATCATTAGTTTTAAGTCTAGAGGTTTTCCCTCAAAATACTGAAGATGTCATATTGTACAAAATAGACAATATATCTATTCCTTTTATTTAATAAAACGATTAACATCATCCTTACCAGTATTATTTATGGAATTGCTAAACAATATTCTCATTCCAAAGAGAAATATCTGGAGATCCCACACTAATTTTATTGTTTGTCATTCTATCAGAATGTGCTCAATCAGTAAATGACAGCTATAAAATTTTAAGAGTGGTAAGAAAGACAGATGTTATTAATCTTGGCCATTTTTTTCCTTTATATTGATTGATTGCCTTTATCTGATATGTAATAAAGTTGATTTCATATTCAGGAAATTTAGGTTGTGTTAGGAATATCTCTGTACTCATCTGACTCCATTAAATGAAAATTACTATGCTGGTAAAATACGCAATATGTATAAGACATAAACCAGCACATTTTAATAGGATGAGAGCTCTTAGTCCCTTGTAAACCAAATGATCAACAGCCAAAATTTTAAAGTATATAGGTACAGTATTGTGAAACTTGTATCCAAAATCTGATTACATCAGGTTTTAAATTACCATTGTGTTTTAATGCAGCACATTTTATCTTCCACTTTATGACACACATGCTGGAAAGCCCCAAACCTCCACAGTTAAATTTTCTTGTAAATTAAAATCATTTTGAAAGCTATTTGAGGGTATGCAATGGGGCTGTGACTTTTTCGATATTCCTTCCACAGCTTTCATCCACAAAGTTTTTCTACAGCTGAAAATGGTCCACTGACATTCCTGTGCATATCCTTGAATAAAACTGATGTTTTACATTATATATTCATCTATTTTTGTGAAGAATGATTTAGCACTCTATATTTGTTTTTCAGAAACTAAAATTTGCTTACATCTATGAACTTTCTAAACAATGGATATATATCTCTCTGTATTTATGTTTACCATATATTTTGAAAATAGTTCTTGATGTGACTATTAATCATTTAAAAGGAAGCAGGTCAATAACACTTGCTTAGTTTCAGCTAATTTGTCCATAGTTGTAATTTGTTATTTTATACAGGCACACAGAGATACAGTTTCTCAGGATCTCTATTTTAAATGAAGCAGCCAAAATTACATTAGATATTTTTGCTAGTTTAATAATACTCGCAGTCAAATGTGTCATATAATATTGCAGCCACAATAAACTTCTCTTAAATATGGATCCAATTTAAGAGCTCAGCATAAAATTTTAATTGTTGTGGTTTTCCATCATTGATGAATGAATAAATGATAGCAACACATGATAATTTATAACAGCTTCTGTGATTTCCAGATCATGCTGGTTTGTCCTCAACTCTTCATGAAATATCTATTTAAATCTGCAACTGTGAGCAATAGAAGAAATTATTTTATTTAAAAAAAAAAAAAAACTGTAAAAGTTGTGACAGATTTTGAATTACATGATGCAGTAAACTGGATATCTAAGAAGAATCATTCTTACAGACCATGTGCAAATTATCAGTACAAGGTAAATTGTAAGTTTGAAGAGGTTTGTCTTTAGTAGTCACTAATAGGTACTTTTGTAAACATGTGACATATTGCTACAGCAAGAAAAGCTTTCTGGAGTAAGAGAAAATCAGCAGTATTGGCAGGGTAGTTTCAATTATAATGTGTTGTTTATGGCACAGTGTTTCTAAATCTGGTAGCATGCACTCGGTTTAGCAGGCTCCGTTTTCACTCCTCCTTCCAGACATCTTTGGCATGTTACATAAGTGACTAAAGGAGGTCCTTTGGGCGTGGTGAAAAACTGCAAGCTTTTGGAAATAAATATACTGTGAATGAGTGCATGATGCACACAGTCTATACTCCAAATTCCAACTATTTAGTCTAAGAAAAAAACCACAAACATTCAGATATATCTGTGGCTGACTTAGTTACGACAGAAAATCTTGAAGACTAAATGCAGATACGTCAAGAATAATGATTTTTGGTGATGACCACGCAATTTGGGGAGAAAATAAAGATGCACCAGAAGTTCTTTCAATAGCATGTACAGCATTTCCTTGAAGATCTCTGTAACATAACTTTGCCCAAATGACAGCAGCAGACTCTTCTGATGTAAACATCTCTGAAGCAAACTGAATAATTGCCTTTGAGCATGTACACAGTTTCTGCTCTCATCCAAAGGGGAAAAAAAAAAAAAAAAAAAAGCAAACCCAAAACATATCAAGCATACAGCAAAATCCTAAAAAATTAAGATGCTCATTACCAGTCCATGAACATGGATGTGTTACTAATTTTGGTGTCAAACAGAAGCCACAAGATATGAAAATGTTTCCATAAGCAGTATAGTCAAAAGAAAATTATGAAAACAGTCACAGAAAAATTTGACATGACTGACAAGGAAACAGAATTAAATATATTTTTATCTCCAGAAAGAGTGCTTAAGGGTAGATGGCAAGGGCAGCAAAGTAACCTTCTCCAGTCTCTCTTGAGGGATAGCACTGTCTTGGATAACAAGAAACATAGCCTTCAACTACACTTTTGGAACCATGAATGTGCAGTATGTTATGCTAAAAATCTTGTTTACAGGCAAAGATGAAACACTCTTATATGTAAATCAAAATTTTACTATTATAATTGAAGCCTTACCAGTCTAATCCAAAAATCAGTAATAATGCACATCTAATTATTACAGGAAGAGAAAGAATATGTGCATGTAGAAGGAAGTTCTAGTACTACTGAAACTAGTGTAGTAGTTAAAATAATTACGCAAGCACTTCTTTTCTACCCACTTTCCTCTTATGTTTATGTTCTCCCGCTTCTCTGTGTGTTAGGGTTTGCATCTTCATTTTGGTGTTATGATTCATTAAGCGTCTGAAGACAATTTGTAGATAGTATTTCTTTGGTTTCTGTTGTCTCGTGTCTTTAACCTATCATGTGTGAGAGTTGTTTAAAGCTGTGGAGTTTCAGTGTCAGGACAATTCCCTATCCCTTATCACCCCAGGACTGCAGTCCTCTACAATGTATCCTGCATCACCACTTCTCAAGTCCTCTGCTGCCATATCAGATCTGTTTTTAACTGCCTTGTGTCAGTGTATTAGAGATGTAAAACCATAGAAAGATGACCAAAAGTAAAAAAAAAAAAAAAAAAAAAAAAAAAAATCACTATATACTCCGGCTCAATTAGAAAAACTGCCACTACTGCTAAACTAAGTAAAATAAAGGTACAGACAGGTAAAAAAAAATATCAGACAGAGCAAGATTTAGCAGCTTCTTTCCAGAAGCCTTTTAAACTGAGTACAAAGCTAATGATGTGCTGCTAGCAATGGCTATACTGTATTACAGAGCTACTCACTGACAAGTATTGGTCTGTGCTCAGGAAAGAGAGAGGCAAACCAACAATAAGCAAAATACATCTGAAATGCAGGACAAATTTCGTGAAGCAAAGGGGAATCTATACATGCTTTTATTATTCTGCAAATATTTGAGGAAAATGGAATGGCATCACGAAGATTTTTACAAATACATTATTCAACATTAGGGGTCCTGACTCAGCAAAATGCTAATTTATGTGAGAACATTTAGCATGGATTGAATAGGAAAATGAGATTTCTAGTGATTATTAAACACCAGCTTATGTGTTAATTGGGCAATTATGAAGAGTTGATGTAGATGGAAAACACAGGCTATCAAGCAATTTGTATTTGCCACAATGGAGTCTTGTCTGTTTGGATAAAATGTTGTATTTTTCGGGCCCCATAAGGAAATAAATGGCCAGAAAACTCTAATCCTGAGACTTTAAAAGGAATATAATTGAAAATTTCCTCTGCTTATAAAGGCATGTCTCCCTGATATTTTCCATGTCTCTACTGTTTTCTACCTCCTTTCACAAACCAGTACCCGAGTCAAAGATTCAAAATATGACTTGGAAAATTATAAAGGCTATTGCAAACTGTACAAAGTGTCAATGACATGAAGTGTTAGTATATATTTTCTTTCAGAGATAATTAAATGTACTAGAGTTCCTCTAAGCCTTTCAGACAGCTGATTTACCTATACATTATTTTATTTAATATGTTCCAAACTTTTACCAAAAACGCTGTTCTGATATTTGCTGCTGGGAAAAAGATGCATGAAGTAATGTCAGCAAAACAACCTGTTATTATTTTACAAGTTTGTGACATATCCATATATCCTGTTACTTCAAAATACATTACAGTGGCAGGAAACACTTTTTAATATATATATCTTAATTCAGTAGTCCTGTTTATAATCTTAAATATTATGATGAATATCAGTTATATCCATCTCAAACTATTTCTGACTCTTATGAAACAAAATAAAATATCTAGTTTAAAAATTGCTATTCCATTTTTGAAATAAAAGTTTCACCATTCAGCACACACACAGATCTGGTACAGTTTGCTTTGTCTATATATTTAAGTGCTCTGATATCTATTTACAAAATAACAGATTAGAACTGAGGAGGAGATGCTCAGATCTTGGGTAGCTAATGGTTTTTACAGAGAGTTCCTCATGAAAATGTGACAACCACAACCAGAAAAACAGCTGATTTGAAACAAAGCTCTGGATCATTATGTTCAAGGTTAATGCAGCTGCCCTCAGCCCTCTTTCTGTATAAATGGTTCTCACTCTGATTTCTTTCCTTGCTTTGACAACACAAAGCTATGAATTAGTCAGAAGACTTCATAAAAATCTGCTCATGCCCAGAGTTGCAGATCTTCACTTTCTGCAGTTCAGCGGCTATTTAATTTTAATTGCTCCCCAAGCTTAGGCCAATTCTGGATGGCAAAAGCAGGGCAAGAATCATTCACTGCTCCTTTGAAGTTTGAAAAGCCTGTATTCAGATTGCCTCAGGCTCTCATTCTTACGTTTATGTGAAAATGTAAGCTGCTGAACATTCCTGTTGAACATCTACAACACTAAGTTAACAGGAAACGTCTTGTAAAGTGCAGCTTGATTTTTCTTTTTTCCTATGGATTTCATGTTTTAGATCTTAATAAAAATAATTGAAAAAAATGTGACAAAAATACATGAAAATCCTTGCTAATGAGATTGGATAGGTGTAGATTTCAGATCATATTACATAATGCCTTCATTATACTTCTTTGGGAGGATTATTACATCTGTGTATAGCCCCAAGTGCATACTAAAAGTAAATCACAACTACAGTTTCTCAACATGCAAAAATTTCTCAAAGCAAAAGCAATAAATGTTGCTCTGTTGATAGTTTTTCAAAGAGATGGGAAAAATAACTTTTATCCTGTCTCTTCATCCTTCTTTCTCTCCTTGCCAATAGCAAAATTCAGGCTTCATGAAGGAAATGACTTTGAGCTCTGAGAAAATTGAAAGAGTGAGTCACTACAGGAGATAAGCTGAAGCTGATGGTGGTGCAGAGAATACCATATTTCCTTGTAGGTGTTTCTTCATAGGGAATTCTTTTCAACAGAAAAAAAAAAAAAAAAGAAGTATGCAGCAAAAGCAAAAGATATATCTTCTTGGAAGAAGAAAGGAATACATTAAAATGCATTTTTCTGTATGTATTGGCACTAAATTAAAAGTAGAGGAGATAGTAAAGCTGCAGGTGTGACAAGACTAAGCTAAATTTTCAGTGAAATTAATATAAGTATATACATTAAAGGAAAAATTCCATTGTCAAATGAAATGTATGGGGATTTTTACACACAATAGTGTACTATCTGTGCTGAGCTGACCAGGCAAAAGGACTAATAAAAGGGTGGGGGGAGAGAACAGAAAACTGTTTTAAAACATTTGTGCACCTTAAAAATTGTTCCTGTATTTATCAAAGCTATTGTAGCAGTTTAAGAAAAATACAATAACAACAGCAAAAGAACAATCCTGAACAACCAGAGAATACAAGTACTGGGTTCCAAGAAACCAAATTCTAATACAACGTGCTTACCTTGTCCTAATTCCACATTTCTACAGCCAAAAAACCTTTTACAAAGTTTCTGTTCAAGTTTTCCCCTTGCACTGTGACTGAAAGAGTCTCCTTATCATCAGAAGTGCCTTGTGTTTGGGAGGGCGCTCATCTGCTCTTTTGAAGTTTGTCTCTCTAGTTGTTTTCCCAGCACGACATTCTCCAAAAGAGGCCTTTTAAAATGATAGCTGTAGCTGCAAATTGGCCCTTAACATTCGATAAATACAAGTAAATACAGCAACTGCTTTGTCTTAGCCTGGGTTTCTTTCACTTACACCTGAAAACTAACATTTCCCTGATAATCTTCAAAATAAAAATGTCAAGTACCTTTAGGGATTTTCATGAACAGAGTAGAAAAATGTTATGTTAAATAATGTGTTTGATTACACTCTCATCTTTAACATTATTCTTGTATTAAAATTATAATACTTAGCAACAACAGAAGGCATTGCTTTTAAAATACCCTCATTTCTGCACAGAGTTTTATGAGAGTCAAAATTACATCAATCCTTACTGCTTTATATATGGCCCGTCCAGAAGTTAGGAGGCATCCTAATTCTTTTGCTAAAAGCTACCCAGCATCTGAAGTGCCTATTCTACAGAAGTAGTTAACTATTTGTTTTTTAGTCTATATTGCAATTAGCAGACAGTCAGCAAACCCATAAAATAATCTGAAATTTCACAATTAAATGCAAATTTATATTAAACAATATGAAACTCAGATAATGAATATTTGCAAATAAATGAGTTTCAAATATTTTCTATTTGAAAATAGAATCCAGTTATTGTATTTTTGAATGTCTGCAGGTGTAAGAAATAAGCCCCTAAAAGCATACCATAATCTACAAAACCCCTGTATTTTTCAAGAAAAACCTTGCTTATGATTATCTGAGAGACACAAGTTCAGCACTTACATATAACATTCTTAGAAGGCATGTAAATAAGTGATCAACTGTAAAAATAGGTAATAATTAGATAATGTTTTATAGGGGGAAGTTTTCCTGATTTTGGGGTTGGGGTTGGGTTTTCTTTTCTCATTTAAACAATAACCTACTTATTACATATTTGTTTCTCAAGTTAGTTTAGAAATATTTAAGTTTTAGGAAATGCCAAAGTGTTTCTCAAGATTTACTCTTCTGCTGTTGAAGAAACTTTTGGGGTTTATAACTTTGGGTTATTGTTTCAGTGGGTGTAGAATTGTGTCTGCACTTTAACAAGAAAAAATATACTCAGAATTTAGAAAATTCTGTGTTAGAACTGTGAGAGTTTTGTTATTAAGTGACTTTCCAGTGACATATTTTTAATTTTCTTCTTCAATTTTTGCCTCTGAATTTATTTGCGGAGTATAGAACTGTTCAAGGAAAAGAGAGTTTGCTTTCCCTATTTCTCTCCATTCCTTTTTTATTAAAAAACAAAACAAAACAAAAAGAAAATACTTGTGACTATATTACATTAAATTATGTGTTTAATTGTTTGCCACCTGCTGGGGCTTCAGTTCAAATTATGCTGAGACATGGTCATTAGTCCATGCAGTTATTTCACGCATGAGAATTATCATTTTTAATTTGGCAGAATTGAACTAGTACCCCAGCATGTGTCCACAACATCCACCTCAAAAGAGCAGTAAAATGAGTCAACTAAGTTGATTAAGACAATAAAGCTATCAGGATAGCTTTGGGGCTAACAAAAATGCTTACTCAAGCTTACTCAATCCCATTTAGTGTTTATAATTGTTTGCAGTTTTTTCCATTTTTTTTTTTTTTTTTTCCTAATGTCACTAATGTGGACTACTAATTCAAGTAGTAAATTAAAATCTCCATAAAGTGGTAATGCATCCTATAAATTTACAAAATCACTCATTAGAATTCTAATTATGGATATATTTCAGTGGAGAATGTAATATATGGAACTGCATTTCTTTAAGGTAAAGTCAACATTTTATCTTTGTAGAAAGCCTTCCCAAGTCTTTCAGGAATGAAAGTCTAATTAAGTTACCCACAAAATACAGTCAACTTTGTAACAGACACTTCATTTTCCACTGCTATCCCCCACAGAGTATTAAAACCTAGAAATATTCTGTTTAAAATATAAAATAATGACTCACTGGAAATTGATTTTTTTTTTTTCTTTTATAATCTCTAACCGTTTGGCAGTGAAATGGAGACTTAAAGGATTAAAATTTCTTATGTAACTGCTAAGATCTTATTCTTTCTACTATAACCACTATGGACTATATTAAAGATCTATTATGTATTCATCACCAATCCTCAGTTTTTCATGTATGTAATAATAATAGTATGAGAGTCGTTTAAAGTAATTTGACAGATTTATATGTACTGGTAAAGATAACAAATAGTAAGTCTTCCTCTGGAAAACATTATGCAAATAGAATCTCAAGAAGCTTTAGTAGAAGAAATTCTAAAACTCAAATAGGCAAAAAATAAAATACTTTTCAAAAATAAAATATTTTTCTCTAGCATCTACGCCTACTGTTTTTGTTACTGTTTTTTTCCCTTACTCTCATTGAAGATGAGGCAGAAACAGCGACAATTATATTTAAAATGACATGACCTATTTGTCCCCTTAAACTCTTCCCTTCCTTCAATGGTCATGTTTTCTGACCTCTTGAGTCTTTCTTCCATTTCTCTATGTGTTCTTTTAAGTCAGATGACAAAAACTGGTAGTCACTGAGGCCTTACAAATATGATTGTAAAAAAAAGCTCTTGGACAAAACTACTACTATTAAATCACAAATAAGAGTCTCCTTCTTACTTCAGTAGTGTCATATTGAGCTGGTATGGTGGGTTGACCTTGGCTGGCTGCCTAGTGGCCACCACACTGCTGTGTCACTCCCCCTCTATCAATACTACAGGGGTAGAACATACAACAAAAAGCTTACAGGTAGAGATAGAGACAGTGAGATCACTCATCAATTATCCATATGGGCTAAACAGACTTGACTTGGGAAAATTAGTTTAATTTATGGTCTATTAAACAATTCAGGATAAAGAAAAATAAGAAAAATGCCTTTCCCACTCCTTCCTTTTTCCAGACTTCACTTCAACTCTTTTACCTTCCCCATCCTCCACCAGACCTGAGTAGCATCACAAGGAAATGGGGAATGGAAGTAATAGTTCAGTTCCTGCTGCTCTTTCCTCCTCACCCTCTTTCTCTATTCCAGACTGAGGTCCCTCCCATGGAAGATAGTGTTCCACAGGCTCCTGCAATGTGGGTCATTCCAATGAGCTGCAGTTCAAGAACTGCTCCAGTGTGCGTCCTTTACACAGGGTGCATTCTGTCAAGAATGGACTGCTTTAGCATGGGTCCCCTATGGCATCACGCATTCTGTCAGAAAACCTACTCCCTCATGGTTTCCATTCTCCAAAGGGCTACAGATCCTGACAGGAGCCAGCTTTTCCACAGGGTCACAGCTTCTCTCAGGGCACATCCACCTACTCTGGCACAGGATCCTCCACTGCCTGCAGAGTGGCTCTACCATTAATCTCGACTGACTGCATGGGGGCAACTTGCATGGTCTTCTTCACAGACTGCATTACCCCTGATTGACTCAGCTTTGACCAGTGGCAGGTCCATCTGAGAACCAGCTGAAAATGGTTCTGTGGGACATGAGGACAGCTTTTGGTATCTTCTCACAAAAGCCACCCCTGCTGCCTCCCTGACTACCAAAACCTTGCTATGTAAATCTAATACAGCTGAAATTTAGTTATTTATTCATTAATTCTTCTTTTTTTAAACAGAGTATTTAAAAATACCATACCATCCATTCTACACTGCATATATTTTATCCTTCCATTAAATACATTATCTTACATTTTGTAACAGAATTCTCCATTGCTGAGTTTGGAGTATTTGTCCAATTTAACAAGAATATGATGATGTGTTAATTCTATTCTCTAAAATTTTGGCAACTCCTTACAGCTCAGTGGCACTTACTAGTTTCTGTATGTTTCTATATATAATGGTATAACTGGAAAAGCTATGTTCATGTTTATAGTCTGTCTGCATCACCACATTGTAATGCAGAGGACTTGTGAAAAATCTTTGGGCAAAAAAAATCCTTATTTTGCCAGAGAACCTTTCAGTGTGTGAACTACTTTTTCAACCATGATAAACAGAGATTGTGGGTTTATATATTAACATATTTTCCTGGTTTTTCCACAAGAGAGTGAGAAAATCTGCGGTTTCACATTGTTTACCTGGATGTTACCATTAAATCCTAAAATGAAACTAATCTTTCCTGCTTTTGATAAATCTGCATAGTATATTCCTTCTTATCATCCAGCTGGATGTGTGAATGCATAGACACACATATATCTGTTATTAAAAAGGTTACCTACCCAGTGGATGAAGAGAAGGTAATGGATGTAACTTTCCTGGATTTTAATATGCTTTTTGATATTGTCCCTCACAGCATTCATCTGGACAAGTTGTCCAGCTGTGGGATAAGCAGGTTCATGTTACACTGGGCAGGACTGAAGGGCAAAGCTCAAAGGGTTCTAGTGGATATGGCTACATTTGTCCAGTGACCAGTCATCAGTCATGGTGTTCCTCATGGTTCAATTCTAGTGCCAGTTCTGTTCAATATATTCATCAACGATCTGGATGAAAGAGTTGAATGCACCATTAACAAACTGGGAGGTGCTGTTGACTTCCTTTGTTGAGGAATTGTGACACCCCAGGGTCTTATCATGAGCTCATTGAAGGGGTTTTACATTAAAAATACACAAGGCTCAAAAAATCCACCTGACAGATTTATTAAAAAGGCCTTCAGTGCTTTTTATACCTCACAGGAGCACACAGGAGAAGGCAGGTGGTCAAATAACACACTTTCACTGGCAAACTTTAGAAAATAAGGGAACTTGGCAGGAGTTTAAAGGGCAACAATTCAACCAAAATAAAGCATTTCACAAAGCATTGGCTTAACTCATATAATTTAGCAAAATCTAATCCACCCAACCCAAACATCAAGAAAGGAGATTAGAAAAAGAAGATCAAAGATACAGAGAGAAAAAGAGGGATTTATAGCTACCACCATGAGTCCTGTGCAATTCCAGCCTCCACATGTCAAGACAGTAGGAGCATGACCATGCAATAGCCACACATGGTGCTGACTTTTTTTGCCCTGGACTCCATGGCCAGGCCCTAAGGTGGGGCTTCTGGTGTGCCAAACATTCTGAGGCTGAATTAGGGGCTTCAGAGGGTGTGGTGTGGGGCAGTGCTCCTGGTGTGTCAGCAACTGACAGCTGCACCAGTGGCTCTCAAGGAGTCAGGGTTGTGGGGGCACACAGCACCATTTCACCTTGGCAGAACCCAATCTGCCCTCTCCCCTCACATGCAGAGTTGTTTCAAGCCACTGAATTTCTTTCAGTCCCTTATAGGAATCTAGATAGACTGGAGCATTGAGCAATGATTACTGGGATGAAATTTATTAAGACCAAATGTTGGACTCTGCACCTAGGACAGAGTAAGACTAGGCAGAAGTATGGATTGGGAGAGGAGTGCCTGGAGATCAACCCTGCAGAAAGGGATCTGAGGCTGCTGGTCAGCAGCAGGCTAAGTGAGCCAGCACTGTGCCCTGGCAGCCCAGAAGGCAAACTCATCCTGGGATGCATCAAACACAGCATCACCAGCTGGTTGACAAAGGTGACTTTCCCACTACATTCAGCAATGGTGCAGCATCACCATGAACAGTGTGTGCACTTCTGGGCCCGACAGTTTAAGATGGATGTCAGGGTACTTGACTGTATCTGGGGAAGAGCAGCAAAGCTGGGGAAAGGGATGGAAGGAGCAACAACAAACAACTTTGGGTTTGTATGGTTTGAAGAGAAGGAGGCTGAGAGGCCTCTGCAGCTCTCTGAAGAGAGCTCTCTGCAGCTTCCTGAAGAGGCAAAGAGGAGAGGGAAGTGCTATTCTCTTGTCCATGATATCCAGGGATAGGACATGTGTGAATGGTTCAAAGCTGCAACAGAGAAGGTTCAGACTGGAAATTTGGAAGCATTTATTTATCAGAAGGGTAGTCAAACATTGGAACAGGCTCCCTAGAGGCAGTCAATGCCCAAGCATGTCAATGAAGCATTTGAACAATGAGTTTAACAATATACTTTATCTTTTGGTCAGCCCAGAATTGGTCAGACAGTTGGATTAAACAATCACTATAGGTCCCTTCCAACTATTCTATTCTATTCTATTCTATTCTATTCTATTCTATTCTATTCTATTCTATTCTATTCCATTCCATTCCATTCCATTCCATTCCATTCCATTCTCTAAATATATATATCTAAATGCAAAATAATTTAAAAAGATTTTTAGCTTAATAGTTAACTCTTTCTTGCTGATTTTTTAAAATGCTTTTAAAACAAAAAACTTACTTGATCTTTCTCCAGTATTTTGGGATATCATCTGTTCTCCATAAAGTCTTGCAAACAGTCACCAGTTCTTTAGATTTTTCTTTCCAGTACTTAAAGGGGGCTTACAAAAAAGAGGGACAGTGGTTTCTTGCAAAGGCAGATAGTCACAGGACAAGAGAACACAGTTTTAAACTAAAAGAGGAGAAATTTGGATTAGGTGTTAGGAAAAAGTTCTTTACTGTGAGACTGGCGAGATACTGGACCAGGTTGCCCAGGGAAGTTGTGGATACCCCACCTATGCCAGTGTTCAAGGCCAGGTTGGATGAGGCTTTGAGAAACCTGGCCTAGTGGGTGGCATTACTGCCCATGGCAGGAGAGTTGGACCTAGATGATCTTTAAGGTCCTTTCCAACCCAAACCATCTATGATTCTATGATTCTATGTTATAATGAGGATTTATAGGTAAGCATATATGTGCACATTGAACTTTGGACTTCTTGGAGAGAAGGAAAGAGAAATTGCATCCCAGCACTTACTGGCTTTCTTTATTATCTGAGGCTGTGGTAATCCCTGAAAAAGGGCATTAATTCTGCAAGAAATCTGAAAGAAAAGTCCAGACATGTTTTGCAACATTGTAGATTATAGTATTATACTAGTCAAGAAAACAAGTAAAATCAAACACTTGATGATAAACATTCTGTTTCTATGTCTTCTATTGCATGTCCAGACCTATCAACTGATGAGCTGTTTACCTAGAAATTATATTTATTTGAAGTTACCATGGGTATTTCAAGCATTAGGAAACAACAGAGAAACTTCAAATGATAATTTTGGAGATGAATTATACACTGATTATATTTTATTACGTTTCCTGTGAAGAAATACACAATGTGTGTGTAAAGAAAATCATATGGCAGGTCTGTTACATGTAGTTTCTCTTGATAACAGTGCAACTTTATCAGAGACTCAGCTCTAACAATTACTTTCTCACAGACTTTCTGTGTGACCTTAACTGTCTTTTTCTGTCCCAGTTCTTAATAGGAAAAAAAAAAAAAAAAAAGGAACAAAAAAAGAACTGCAATATTATTTTTAACAGTTATGTCTGTTGTGTAGGAGTACAGTCTCTGAGGAGACTACAAACCTTAATTAGATAAATGTCTAGAAATCAATTTTACCTTAAAAATGAGGTGGGAGATAAAGAAAACTCTATGTTTCTTTTACTAGACTCATCATGCAATAAGTGGTCTTCTAGTTTCTCCTCTAGTGACCTCTCTTACTGGCCTTCTCTACAAGACTCTTCTTTCTCTTTGGCTGTTTCAAAAGTTTTGTGCATAAACTCTTTGTTTTGACCACAGAGGGTCAGGGACATCCATTTTCATTCTTCTTAAATTAAATGCAATTTAGCACTCTATTAAAAAAACAAAACAACAAACAAACAAACAAAGAAAAAATCCAAACACACACCTCCAAACATCTGACATAACATTTCTTCTAATTCACATTAGCAAAATCATGTTTGAAGCTCATTGTGATTGACTGAAGCAAAATGCATGCATTCTTAGTGTTTTCTGTAAGGTCTGTTGAATCTAACACTCTTTGAAATATTTTAGATTTTACTTTTATTTTAATTTACTATCATTTCTCTTTCCCTGTGTCTCTAAATAAGCATGAAAACAACTTCAAAGCATATGGAAGATGTAATCTAGAATAATGCACACAGTGTAGGCAGTTAACTATTACAATATTAATGAACAACATCTTTCAGTGTTCCAAGGATTTTTTTTCTTTTTAATTTTAGTGAAAATGTAGGAAAATGTATATTGTTAGTAATCTGTATTACAGTAAGCGTGGCGTTCCTCAGATCTCTCTCTTGGGACTGGTGCTCTTTAATATATTTACCAATGACACAGAAAATGAGGTCCAGTGCACCTTTGGTGAGTGTGCAGATGATACAAGCTGAGCAGTGGAGTTGACACAACAGACTGAAGGCATGCCATCCAGAGGCACCCGGACAAACACGAGAAGTGGGCTTATGAAAACCTCATGATGTTCAACAAGTTCAGGTGCAAGGTGTTGCACTGGGGTAAGGGCACACCCAGAGATGAGTATACACTGGGAGAAGAACTCATTGAGAGAAGCTCTGCAGAGAAGGACTTGGGATTCTGGTAGATGAAAAGCTGAACGTGAGCCAACAGAGTGTGTTTGCAGCCCAGAAAGCCAATCACATCCTGGACTGCATCAAGAGACGAGTGTCCAGCAGGTTGAGGGAAGTGAATCTGTGCTTCTATGCTGCCTTTCTGAGACCCCATTCTGCACTGAGCTCTGGAGTCCTCAAGAGAAGACAGTTGTGGAACTGTTACAGAGGGTCCAGAGGAGGACACTAAGCTGATGAGAGAGCTGGAGCCGTCTCTATGAAGACAGGCTCTAGGAAGACAGGCTGAGAGAGTTGGAATTGTTGAGCCAGGAGAAGAGGATGTTCTGGGAGACTGGGCCTCCCAGTACTTATGGGGGGCTCATAAAAAAGAGGGACAACAACTTTTTACACAGACAAATAGAGATAGGACAAGGGGTAATCGTTTTAAACTGAAAGAGGATAGGCTTAAATTAGATATTAAGAAATTTGTTACTGTAAGAGTGGTGAGGCACTATATTAGGTTTCCAAGAGAAGTTGTGGATCCCCCACCCCTGGAACTGTTCAAGTGAATCCTGTCCCTGGCAGTGATGCCTGCACACTATGTCCAGCTCTCCTAAAGTAAGTATGTCCAATAAAAGTGTAAAACAATTGTGTTGCCGTGACCCAAGTGCAGTATCAAGCACTTTGCCTTATTGTACCTCATGTAGTTGTCCTCAGACTACTGATCCAGTCTGTCCAGATCTCTCTTCAAAGTCTTCCTACCCTCAAAAACATCAGCACTCCCACCGAGCTTGGTGTCATATGTGAACTTACTGAGCACAGTTAAAGGAAGGTATGGCTAAAGAAAGGCATAGTTAAAGGCCTGAACTGAACATATAAAGTAACTAGAGGTATAATGAGACAGACACTTTGCTTTGTAGTAATAGATCTAAGTTGGGTGTTGGATGAAATAGGACTAGTTTTTTTTTGAAGTCACGGCACTTAAAAAAATAACTCCTGGAAGATCCTCTGGATTAGGTGAATTTGCTAATCTTTTTCTCCTGAAGACTACTCATTATCAGGAAATCTTCTTGGTGCACTGAACCTTTCTATTTCAGACCTTAGAGTGGCCTCTGAACATAAGTTATTGACCATGTTATTTTTTAAATAACTTGGATAGTGAGTTAGATATGTGTGGAGTATCCCAGTATTCTAGTTTTAAGAAAAAAAACATGGAAAGATATTCTGATTTTAGTGAGTGACCTTAAAATCACTGTTCTTGCCAAGTACTGGCAAAAGTAAATTCCTTCTAACGAAATCTGACATGAGCAACACAGTTCTGAAGGCATATAAAGGCACACAAAGGTGTATGAGAAATTATACCAGCAATGTAAATATCCACCTAGCACTTAATTCATTGCAAAGTTTTCTCTGACAAACTGTCAGACATTTCACAACTACCAGTCTAAACATGCAACACTACACCTTCAGTTCACTTTCTCAGAATAGAAATTAGCATTTTAAATCCACATTCAGTCCTGCTCCTTGGAAACTATTCATGTGCAAAACTCTCTTCAGCTTTTAACTGCATGAGGGAAAGCCCTGGTCTCCCTTTCACTGGACCACAGACCACTCCCTCCAAATTTAAATTACGACAAAGTTCTTTGAATATTAAAACTGGAATTCTTAATGCATAATTGAATGGAATATCAATATTTAAATTAGATTATTGCTACTTATGTGGTTTAGGAAAAAGTCATAAAGGGAAAAGGGAGGAGAGACATATCAAGGACATTGTGTATGACACAATAATAAGATTGTGGCTGGGGGAAGTAAAAAGGAGACAAGAACAAAAATATCACCATCAAGACTGACAAATTAAGATCAAATCACAATATTAATGCTAAAGGGTGATTAAAATACTGAAGCATTTATTTGTGGGAAAAAAAGGTCATAAACATAGACTAGATTCAATGCCATGTGTTGCTGAAAAAGAGGAAGCTTAATTTCTGAAGCTAGAAAACTGAAATGAAGAATTCTTCAAATCATAGAGTAATAGTTGTTTTAAAATGTGACAAATAAGCCACTAAAAAAAAAGCTAAGAAGCAGAGCACCTGTAGGCCAAGAGCTAATGAAGGTCTACAACTATATTATTGTAGGATGAAGGCCTGGTGGCTGTAAAGCAACTAAAATATGGCATTCTGAAATAAATGTAATGAATTGCATTCCTAATGTCTCCTACTGATTAAAGAGGATTCATATTTCAGTTACAGGTAAAATAACTCTGCAATTAAAACTGAAACTACAGATGCATTGGAATTAGTAGAAAAATACACAGAAACCAGTTAAAATAATGTAAAGGAAAAAGGTCACCAGAATTCTTCGGACTTGAATTGCTGCAAGTTCTTTGTTTCTAACAGAGTGAGCAGTATGTTCCATGAATGAGTCTGTCACAATAAAAGAAGTCCATTACTAACCCAAATTATTCTTGTGACTAGTTCATCCCTAGAATGCCTACCATGACAGGAGTACAAATTGAAGGTGTGTGTTGTGCAGAGTTTAGTTGTACTCAGTGCAGAAACAGATGCTGCAATCCATTGTAATCAAGAAGTTAAACGGTCAGTTGAAGGCTGGGAACTACCAGCTGTGCCTCTGTAAGTAGAGAGAGATTCAGATATAGAAATCAGTATGAGATCATCAAGCAAGTTCTTGGAGTCTGTTGAAGCCAACTTTTGGATGCAGTAGTTGAAGACAGATCTAAGTCTTTTAGGCTTTGTTCCCTACCAATAAGATATTGAAATGAAATTAAAAGGCAAATTGAGTAAGAAAGATCATGGTGAATGGTAAAATTTATTTTCAATGGAGAAAAAATGTAGAAGATAGGATAGCAAAATTCCTAGATTCAAATCAACAGACCCTCAGAGGAAACAGTACTGGGTTCACAAGATGGACAGTTTAATAGAAGAACACTGCAGCTAATATCCACAGACTAATGGAAGGAAAATATAGGTATTGCAGTGACACCCACTCGGAAAAATCAGGACTAGCTCCTTTTCATTGACTAATAAGAGCATCGTGGTAAAATTGACAAAAAGCAAGACCATTACTTATTAGAATTAATCTGCTTTCTGAAATTTCATAACTGCAGTAAAAAACCACATGAAGAATCACCTTCCAGAAAACATTTCTGAATCTTGTAACTATGGGAATTTTGCAGTCAATCACAAACTGCAAGTAAATAATGTCATAGTGTGGTAAAAGCTCAAACTCATAATCATTGCTGAATGTATAAACAGGAGCTTGCCATGTAAAATATTTGAAGTAATCCACATGCTATATTTGAGATTGATAGCTTGGAGATGTGTCAGTTCTGGGCATCATATTTGAAGTATATGAACCAGAGTGTGTGAACCAGGAAGGTCACAGAGAAAAACCAAAAAGAAAGAATGAGGTCTGGAAAACATAACCTGCTAAAAAATGTTAAAGGTTTCTGTTGAATTAGACAAATGAAGAATGAGAGCAGATATGATAAAGTGCATCGAATTTGTAAAATAAGTCATACTGCAGTACGGGAAGGCTAAAATAAACAGCACACAAAATCTTTCAGTCTGTAAAAGTAATTAAACTGTTAAAAAAATTACCTTTTAATATGTCTAAAACAAGGTTAGACAAAAACCTGTAAAAACATTTAAATATAAATGATTCTGTATTATAAATCTTAAAACACTAAATTTATAGGGCTCTTGTTCCTCTGTTTTCTATAAATGCTGTAAATGCATGATTTGAGACTCTAAGAAAAGAAATAGAAGATTAGCTCACAAAATGTTGTCTCAGGTTTTGTAATTCTATGAGTAACAATACAAATTCAAACAACCTTGTTGAACAAACTTACTGGTCTCTTTTTAATTCTTCCCCACTCCCTCAAAAGAAACAAGACAATCTTAACAATCCTTAATGAATTAGTTACTGGAAGGTGAACAGTCAAAAGGAAGTGATTTTGTTAGGCATAAAGTTTAGTACTTTTCCTCAAAACGTGCATCACAGAGTGCATTGGTGTGTTTGTTGCTGTTTAGCTGACTGCATGAGCCTGACAAGCAGTTTCTTTGTCAGCAAAAAAATATCAAGCTGTCAATGTCTGCTCTGCAGCACTGATCATGTGCTTAAGAAACTGCATGACTGACCAAGTTTGATGACATTACAAGACAAGCCTACATCAGTTACATAGGGACCACGTTCCAGTCCAAAGGAAACTTGGATGTTAAGAGAGTGAACTTTCTTTCAAAAGTGATGAGTTGAACACTCTTCAAGAAAATTTTGTAAGAAGACTTTTGTTTTTTTCTGAATTGCTCCCCTAGTTTTGTAAGAAGTTAAAAAAAAAAAAAAAGATAAAAAGGCATCCCTAACTCACAAAGAATTTAACCTCCTTTTAATCTCAGGCTCCGAGCGTGATGGAACTTGGAGGAAAAAGAATGGATTTATCCACCACTGAACAAAAGTAATTGTACATTGGCCTATTTGGAGATGTCCATAGACAAAGGGGCCTTAAAAATAATTTTCTGGGGAAAACTGTAAACTATTAGCAATTAGTGACAGAGTTTGGTAAAAGGCAAATGATAAATTTAGTCGAATGTCAGCACAAGCCTCAAGACTAGGGAGGTAAAAACAAAAAAACACTTAATAAGTATATATTCTCTGTTTTTTCTCATTTAGAAATAGTTTTGCCCTAAACACCACTTTGAAACAAAGATGTATAAATAAAAGTTCATCAAAGCGTTGATAGAAAGCTATTCTGTTAAGATGTGTGAGACTTTTCTTGAAAGAGAATTGATCTAATTTGGCATTAAAAAAATTGTAATTATAAAAACTGTTTTATAAATGGGGTTCTTAGTTTCTAAATCTAGCAGCTGTGTACATGTTCTATTCATTTTACTGATTAATTGCTTGAAGGTTTTACTGCTTGTTATTGACTATATTAATTTAGAAATTATGCCAACAAAGAGGAACCATTTAAAATGCAATAGCTGCAAAGAAAATGTCATATAACAGTTGGGTGTCCAACATTAAGCAGTGCTTTAGAAGTAAAAATCAGAAAGGAAGAAAACACTATAGAAGAAAAAATAGCAATACTTTTTCATAACGTATATGAAGCAGATATATATTACTGTCACTTCACTCCTTGTGTTTAATAATATTTCTCTATACTTGCATGTGCTCATAAATATCTCCATATATTTGAAAATATTTGCTTTTCGATGATTTTTCTCCAAATCAACAAATGTGGTTGTGTGTATTTGTGTGAGTGCATTTGCATAGGGGTGGGATACAGGAAGGTCTGTGTAACTACCGTTATATTTAATAATGTGCATGTTGTGTATAATGACATTCCGAAACATACCTGACTTGATATTTATTGTCTCCCCAGAAGTAAGGCATGTGCAGAATATAAAGCTGAAATCACTAGCTGAGTATGCTATACAGATTCAACACACATTTAACTAAAAACTGAAGAGGAAATATTTTCACTCCAAATCGATTCAGACTATGATACAGAAAGAAGCTTCAACTAGAAAGCAAAAGATATAAGAGAGGGGTTATCTGAAGTGTTATTGTCTTCCTAGACACAGTTAGCTATCTGGAAACTCAATTAATTATCCGTTTGAGGCTAAAATTTTGATCTGCAAGTGATAGTTACACTTCAGTATCCATTTTAAATGGGAAGTGGTCAGGATGTTATTCTGTGTTTTTTTGTTTGTATATTTGCTTTTCTTCAAAAACCTTTTTTGTATTACTTGTTGAGCTTGGGAAAAGAAAGAAAAGCTGAGAAAGGAGTAGAGAAATCATTTCCCTACTTTTAAGGCAAACAGCTCTAGATATCTGAAATCAAATAACCTGATCTGATATCTGATGTTGTTAAACTTGTAGGGTGCAAGTGTCGCATGACTAAGAAAAGAACAGGAAATTAAATTAAAACATAACTGCTAGTCACTAAGAGAAAAAATGATATAGGAACAGCATGGGGAGAGAAGGTCTTGACTAACATCCCATACTCTGGTAGTGTAGCACTCTGATGCATTATAAGAAAATGCTGTCTACTCAAAAAACCCCAAACAAACAAACAAAAAGAACACCAACAGGCAAACAAATAAAAAACCCCCACCAGAACTCTGAATTATTCTACCCTGATTTTAGAAGTAATTGCTCTAGCACAACTGCTGTGCATTCCTTTGTGGATAAAAAGTCTGTTTTTCCTTCCCTTGGCCACCTGTTCTTGCCTGAAGCATGATTCCAGATTGCCGGAATGGAGACAATGGAGTTGACTCTACTTTATTGTATGTCTAGGACACTGCCTTAATTTAATCTAGTAATTGCACGAGATATGATTCACCCATATTCTGACTAAATTTGGGACCTCAGGGTTGCCAGCGTGACATTTTTAGACATCATGCACCTAATATTAATCCTTAGAGTGTTATTTTCTCTTTATTGCTTGTTTTGGTATAAGATGTCAAATGTGTTAATTCATTCTGACAGCTGCTGTTAATCCTTACACCATTCACAATGTACTGGTTCCAGCATTCCTTTTCAATTCTAGCAATATTTTCATTGGAAGTAAGGTTTTCACTGTGATCACATTAGAAAAAGACTGTGACCAAATTCCTAACATTTTACCTTTTAGGTAGGTCTCAATATAAAATGTATCTCTGATTCATTATTTCATTAAGATACTTAAAGTTTTATACTGATTGTGATCATCAATAGGGTAGTACAGAGCAATATAACCATGCCAAACCCTGGGGTTTGAGTTGTGGGGTTTTTTGATTGTTGTTGTTGCTGGGTTTTGGGTTTTGTTTGCTTCTTTGTTAATTCAGAAATTGTTTGTATATGGCACTATAATATGGTGGGAAGATAACTGCCATTTGAAACCTAAGTGATAGTAAAATGGAAAAGTCATAAGGATGTCAGGTCCCACAGAAGATTTAAAGCTTTGGTACAAGTTAAGAGATGTGTAACTATAGACTAATATATCTTACAAGAGACATATGCATCTTTCAGGGTTATAGAGTGAAACATTTATAACCTGGAGTGTAAAAGATAGCAAGCAGCAACTTCAATAGAGGTCTTAAAGCAAAACATTTCTGTGCTCTACTTTTTAAGGCAGTAATCATTCCTGATAAAATTTGAACTTGGAATTGAAGCAGAAACACTTGTTTTGTTTTGTTTGTTTTGTTGTTTTTTTTTTAATAAATGTTTTGCCAAATATTTGTGCTTTGCTAGGAGTTTCTAACCATCTTGGAAGTTTCCAAAAGTACATTTTCGTGTGGTTTACTGAAATCAATTTCTTCTTTACAAATACAGTAGAATGAGTAGAATTTGGAGTTCAATTAATAGCTCTATTTTCCTAAATCACATAGTGAAGGTTCATTCCTGGTTCACAGCCTGCTCTGTCTTACCCAAGATCTTGATTCAGGGTCTTCCATGTCAGGAACAAATAGGACATTGATCCTTCTGCTATTGATCTCTTCCTCATTTAACACTGCAAGGGTAAGGAAACAATGCCAAACTCCTCAACTGAACAACAAACACAAAAAGAATTCAAGTAATCCTGATATGAAACAAAAATAATTTTAAAATGTTCATTTGGTTTTATAAAATAATATTCCCACCTCCAATGAATTTCAGATTCTTATTATTTTTTTTTTTTTTTCATATTGACATACACCACTGGCGTCTGGAAAGACATTTGGACCAAAACCACCATCCATCAACATTTTGTCTAAATTTCTTATGTCAAGATTATACCAAGAAACAGAGACTGCCTATTCATTTCAGTGAGAACAAAACTGAATTCATAATATTGTAACAGCAAGTAGAATTACAGAGAATTAAATAGTACACAAACAGAATGCACAATTATTCAAGTAGGATTTTTACAATCGTATACAATTTACTTAGTCAAAACATAATGTTATTCATATTCATAACAAATATCATCGTAAGAATAAAAACTATTCTGTCCCTCTAAATATTATGTGTTCCTTTCTTACTTTGTTCATGCTTTATACTGAACCTGTGCAAATCTGATGACATTTCCTTATTATCATTGAATATTGCTTTTGATTTAATACTATTCTAGGTTATCTGATGCAGTGGGGGTTTGGTTTGGTTTGGTTTGGTTTTTTAGGATTAGTATAGTTTTTGTTCCTTGGAAAATGATATTAAATCTCAAAATCATTTAGCTTGTTAAGCATTTCAGAAGTGATTTATTAATATGATGCTGACATTCATAAATCAGGCTGTGAGGTCTGTATTGTGACCACGTTAGAGAAAATTTACTTCCACAAGCAGTGCCATTGATTACTGCCCAGAATGATGGGTAAGAGGATAACAGTCTGACCTTAGATGATCTTAATACTTTTGAAATTAAAGATCAGTTTATAAAGAAAGGGTCTGCTCTTCCATACTTACAGGCTGTTGCACACCAGATCAGTTATTATGGGGTCCAAACGACCTTTTGGGGGGTGCTTGTGTGTGTGTAGGGCGAAGGGATGGGTTGAACCTTATGGAGGTGGGATGGCATCATGTCCCTCATGGCAGGCCCTGGAGCCCACATGGGGAAGCCCTGTCAGTCACAAACAGCACAGGAAAACTGTAATGCCCCACAGCTCCTGAAGCCCCTGACCCAGGCTGGGATTGGTACGGACAGTGAGAACACAGCCTCCACCTTGGCCTGGGACCCCAGAGTAGCCTGTGGGTTCATTAATATGTGCTGAGTTGGTATTGTGGTGGAACATTTTGTCTAGCTTGTGTAGTGCCCTTTTTGAAGCTTTGCCAAGTTCCCTTATTTCCTCCCCTAAATTAATAAAGAAATTCCTTGGGAACAAGTCTGTGGCATTTCTTAAGGTATTAAAAGAACTGTCGCTATATAAATATTAAAGAAAAACCCTTAGCAGAGCCCATGAGCCCGCAGCGTTGGGACTGGAGTGTTACAGAGGCAAAAAGAAACTTTTTGTGTTATGTAGTCATTGGTAGAGATAAAACCTTATTCCTTTGCACACCCATTAGAAAAAGGACTGACAGAAATTTTAGATATTTATTAGACCTAGTGAGATACATTCTGTCTAGATGAAATTTAGATTCTGCTGTATTATGAAGGACAGTGATGAAGATGACAATAATTGTAATATTAAATAGAAAAGAGAAAGGCTCAAGAGAAGGTTTTGGACAACATTGCTCAGTTCCATTTGCAATTTGAAATTAAAAATCATTGCTTGAACAGTCTATATTTATTCTCTACACCTCCATTTTTTTTTCAATTCCATAACAGAAAAAGTTAACTTTCGGTCCTCCAGTGTCTGAGGGTTGTCAGTAGCAGTGTGCTATAAAACCAAAATATTGCCAAGGTATTTTGGAACATTTATAAAAATTTAGGTATGTGTGTAGCAGGCAACAGAAAGGTCCTGCATGCTGCAAATGAAGTTATATATTTTGAAAAGTGACAGCATGTTGTAAAATAACCCATTACCAGTGTTCTGGGTACATAATTTCTAAATCTGTGAGCTTCAATGCTGTTTTTTTTACTTAAAATGCTGGATTAGTTGCTGATAGGTTTAAGTCAGCTCAGGAGACACTATGTAGTTAAATAGTCATTGTGAAAAGCTATACAAGTAAAGAAATACAGGTTTATGCAGAATAAATTGTAGGTGTGTTAATGCAGCAGCATTAGAAGAGTTAATGGAATTTGGACAACATGAATGAACAAAAAAAAAAAACAACTGAAAGCAAACTAGTTTCGGGCACTTTTCTAGGCATAAAAGCAGTAGTATTAGAAGACTAAAAAGTTAACAGAAGTAGTGTAAATCATAGAAATACAATCAGAATTAAAGAAGACAGCTCTGAAAAGAAAAGGGTGTGCTCTACCTTTCAGATTGCCAGAGTTCACTGAACTCTCACAAGGAAATAAACATAACTGCATTAATTCTATATGTTCTGTAAAGCCAATCATGCATTCCTCATTTGTGGCTCCTTGATGGCTCCTGGGAAATACTGAAACAGAATTTTAATTCTGAATAACTAGAGGAAGCAAAAAGTCAAAATATCTCATCCCACTCCATTTCCCTCATTTTCCTCCTGCACAGATTCTGAGTCTTACAAAAGAGGGAACTTGGCATAGGGTAGCATGTGCTTGGGAAATAAAGTATCTCAGAGGACAGTTTGCTGTTCTGTGTATGTGTGAGGAAGGTGCGTTGCATGGGTCCTTGCAATGCAAACTTAAGTTGGATTAGATAAGACTGTGCCCAGCCTTTATTTTGCTGAATCCAGCATGACTAGTCCTGCATATACATGATCAATCTCTATGTCTTATCTGAAAACACATACAAAACACCACCCAAATATGTAAATTATGTATAAAGGACTGTCCTACATTACTGTCTGCCTTTGCAGTAACAATTTCTACTCCTTACAAGTACCCTATCCACACACATTGTGATCAATTATGCAGCAATATACATGTGAGAAGTTGCTGAAAGGACCAGATTCTCCCTCCCAGGATAATTAACACACTGAAACAATCAAATCTGTGTAGGCACAGCAGAAGATACCTGGAAGGAGTCTTCAGAGCAGTCTAAAATGCCCTCTCAAAGTGCTCCTTCATCTATGAGTCAAATGCTTAATTGAGAAGGCGGCTCTGATTTCAATTACATTGTTTGAAATCTTTCCACTGTTTCAAATCAGTCCATTAACTCACCTATGCAGATGACTGGACAGGGAGTATGTGGCCCATCCAAGTAATTAATTGCTCATACATTACTGTATAGATGGGTCCTGCTCCAGCACTGTTACATTACAGTTACAATTGGAGTTTCATGTACTTCTACTGTGCCTACAGTGAGAAGACTAGAGGAAATGGCCTTAAACTGCAACAGGGGAGAGATTCAGATTAGATACTAGAATTTTTTTTTTTTTCTTTACTGTTAGGGTGGTCAGGTATTGGAATGGGTTGTCTAGGAATGTGGTGGAGTCACCATCCCTGGAGGTATTTAAGAGGTGTCTGGATCTGGTGCTGAGTGCTGTGTTTTGGGGGTTACAGTGATAGTTCTGGATTGAAAGTTCAACTTGATCTTAAAGGTCTCTTCCAAGCTTGATACTTCTCTGATTCTGTGATCTGTAAATTAAGTTGCCTTGCCACAGTTCATGAGCTAAGAAAGAATGGGAGGGAAACCTCATTTCACTTTTTCATTTATGGAAAAATCAGTTGATTTTCAACCATGATATGTAGGAATTGAAGTGTTATTTAATCAATCAGTACCTGAAGCCTATTTAGGAAATTTTTTCTGTTTCTTACCCATACTTTTGCAGTCCAAAGTGAAGTACAGTGAATAAAATCAGTTCACCGAGAATTGTTTACATAAAAAGAAATCTCAGAGGGGATGTGTCCAAAACAAAACATATCAAGGCAAAAGCTATGTGTTAGATGTTGGCTATTTAGTGTAAAAATAATGCATGTATCTGTGTTTGCTGAATTCATAGCTTTGAATCTCTTCTGAAGTTGGAAACAGAATTTTTCTTATCAGAACTTGAAAGAAGATATTTTCTTGGGGTTTTTTTGATGGTTTGTTGAGAGGTATTTTTTTGTTTAAAAAAGATGGTAGGAGTAGAAAGTATTGCAATCTGAGGACTAAGCATTAACATTAGAATACATTATGGAAATAGATATCTAAGATTTTGGTTCAATTCTTAGAGCTTGTTTTTCACTAAATATGACTACCAGGCATAAAGTCTGCATGGCAGTGGCCAGTCTCTATGTGTACATGGCAGTGTGCAAGGCTGATAGTTCATATCTTAGGATAACTATAACCTATTCTACTGTGCAGTTTTGCCCTTTATTTCTGAGTTGAGAAAAACATAATGCTGCTAAAATGCTTTTTATTCTAGAACTATCTAGCCAGAAGAAGTCTATACCAATTCTGCTTCTAGAGGTATCTTGCTAAGAGCTAGCTACAGTATCAGTGGGTTTTGCATCATTGCATTACATATACATTGCTGATGAAAAAACTAAGTAATTGGCCTGTGCTTTAGTTCCCTATCTGTAAATGGGAGATAGCAGCATTCCTTTTGTCTTTCTCATTTAGACAGAAGTTCTAAGGCTCAGAGATTCTTTTATTATTGTGTTTGCTCAGTGGTTAAATCAATATTATAATTCCATTGCAACAAATAATTGTTAAAAATGGATAGAAGTGCATAACAGCTAAAAAAAATTATAATTTTTATTTACAATTGAAATTACAGGCAAGTTACAGGAGGTAACCTGTGTGATACAAATTTCTCCCTAGTAGATCATTCTTAATCTTTATATTGCAATGTGGGAAGAAATCCAATTTTTCATAGCAAATACTTCACTTTAGCTAGACTGTTAGGGGAAAATATGCCCCAAGTGTTTTGGGGTAGAGATATTTACAACTAGCCAATAAAGCTTATGCTGAGTTCATCAGAGTTACTCCTCTCCACACCTCAGGCTAAGCTCCAAATGTGGTTTCTGACAAGAGCAGATAGCTCTCTAACATTTCTTCAATAATTTGCAGACAAAGATGACATATATTTCTGAACTCTGTAAAATATCAACTCCAGGGATTCATGAATTAGAAGCTTTGCTTTTAATGACAGAATGCAGATTTCTCATCTGGCCTTGAAATGTCACATTTTTTTATGATCTTTCCTTTGTGTTTTAACTTCCTAACTTGTAAAAAAATATAAGATTTTATTGGTGTGCTGACCATGCATCCTCTACACTGTATTTTCTGCTCAAGGGGAAAAATGTTCACTTGCAAAACTGAAACTTGATTTCACGCTTCTCAGAGAAATTCCACATACTTCAATTTACAGATAACACATATAAAAGTTTGAAGTGTGAGACACAGTGCTTTAGATGTAAGGAAGACTAAGAAAGATCCACATATCTTCCTGCCTTAAATGCATGTATTCTCCTACAATTAGAAGAAATCACTTAACAGAATATGGATTTTTACAAGGAATAATGTGACAGTATAACAAATGAACTAGGCTAGTATATTACAATATACTATTATGACTACATTGTTGTTTCAACTATTTTTACCATTTCTATGAAAGAAAATATTGGGGCTTGTCAGAGAGATTATAAATACTATTGACTAATCAATGGATTTGAATTTGAAAGGTAAAATATCCAGAATTTATTCTCAAGGCCTATTTTTCTTGTCTATATGAAAATAATGCATACATGCTGAAAATAGCACGTGCATTCTATTCTAATTTTTATTTATATCCATTACAAAAGCATCTGCTATCTTCTGTTAATGTCCAGGGGACACTGATATGAGTGTTTCAGTACTTAAGGAATTGTCTTTCTATAAAAGACTTCAGTTCACAGATGAAAACACACTTACATTGTACCCACTGTGATTAAACTGTGTTATCACAGACACAATATTAAAGGGGCAAGTCAGGGCACAAAAAAGTTTTTGCTTCAACCAATTAAATAAACAATTAAAAATCTTAACTGTCTAGCTGACATGTCCATAAGTTTGTCTCATTTTTCAAAAAAATACCAACAAGAATTCATGTTTATTCATACACGGATTGCCTGTTTTCTGTCTCCTTCCCCTCTGCATATAAGACCAAAAAGAATTTTTATGCAATTGCGAGCAATTCAAGCGAAGGAATGAACTAGATCCTGCAAATATACATGCTAGGCTGCACAAGGGAAAGCTTACTGGCAGGTCAAAGACAGCAATTATTTCACTCTACTTGACACTTTTGCAATTCAATTGGTTAACATGGTGTTCCAATGCCTTATTCTGTGCAAAAGCATCATTGATGAACTGGAGGGAGTACAGCAGAAGGTTATCACAGTGGTCATAAAGCTGAAGCACATGATATATATGACAAGTCAGATTTGGGTTCATTCAGCCTAAAGAAACTAAAGGATGTCTTCAGCTACTTAATGAAGGTTCAAATGAAAGGGACATGCTTCTCAAAGGTACAGTACGTGAAATGCAATGAACCCCAATTATGCCAGAATAACAACACTGCAAAATAAGGATGGTTAAATACTACAGAAAATTGCTCAGAGGACCTGTGGAATATCCATCCAAGGAGGTATTCCACATTGACTAGAAAAGCCTTGAGTAAACTGGTGTACCTTCAGAGAGCCTTGATTTGAGCAAGAAGTTGGGCTAGATGACCTCCAAGGATCATGGACACCAAAATGTTTCTATGTTTTTATAATACCGTAACAGAAAGCAGCCCCAATATAAATAAGCTAATGGTGACTAGTAGTCTTGAACTTGAATATGTGTACTAAAACAGTGACCAGTAATTTATAAGGATTTTGTAACACCATGATTTCATAATCAGACACCATTTTACATAACTATGTAAGCAATATGTTCACTAAGGAAGCTAACACGGATAGGTGTAACTGCATGTAGGAGGTGGAAGGAAGAAGCTGCCAGAGAACAAGAAAGAGGAAGCATAAGTTTGCAAAAAGACACTACAGCTCCTCAAGTATACAAGAAAATTAACAAGACAACATAAAATGAAAAAAAGCAGGGGATGGAGGTAAAGGCATACAAACATCAGGCGTAAATAAATTAAAACTGGGAAGAAATAAAACAAGCCCAAATATCTCTCTGACTAGGAGCTTTCAAGTTGGATAATCCACATCTTGGACACTAAGAACTACCAAGAACTACAGCCACCTGAGCCCACTACACTGCATCCCCTCCACTATATTAAATTCACAGCCAGTTTAAAAGTGTTAAAGACCAAGATTTTTGTATTTGTAGTGAAGATGGTTAATACTGTGCAAGAAATAAGCACGTGCTTAACGAGTGTAATCAGTAAAGTTCCGTTTTAAAATTTAAAACTGACTTGACTGATCAGTCTTCTAAACACTGTCATAACAATCTCTAAGTCTGTGATGTGTAAGTGTATAAATACATGTTTAAGAACCCTCTGTGAATATATCTATATCTATCTATCTATCTATCTATCTATCTATCTATCTATATCTCTTTTCAGTTGCAATAATGGAAAGGGAAAGACCCTCCCGACAGTGACTGAATCATGGGTCTTGATTTCAAATTAGAATAGTGGCTACTTAAAAAAAAAAGAAAAAAAAAAAAGTCTTGTTATTACAAATACGACAGCATGCTAACACAATTCTTTTTTCTCAAAATAGGCTACTTCAGCTGATTTTGCTTTCACTTTATCTACAGTTAGTTGTCATTTTGATTCTTTCCATGACCTTCTGCTCTGGTTGTAGTAAAAGGAAGTTAAAGATCAACATTCAACACTTCAAAGCATATATTTCTCCTGGTGTACACATATGAAAAGAATAAATTATTGACAATAACATAATAATAACTGACACTGTTTAACCTTTAGCCTAAGAAACCAAATCACTTTGCCAAATATATGTTACAGATTTTTGACAGAAGAATCAGCTCATCTATCACCAAAAGTCAGATACATCTTACTTGGAAAGTAACAGCCTTTTAAAATTTACTGTGACCTTACAGAACATTTGAGGAGAGAAAATAAAAGATAAATCCAGTTCAAATTATATGCCCTCCATGTGAGGCAAATAATTGAAAATGGCCAAGAAAGAACGTGCAGTTCTTCTTGCTTCTTAAATCTTACGGAGTTACAATGAGCTGTTGGGAGTGAAAGAGGATGTGTAAGAGGAAAGTAACATTCATTAAAATTACAGAGATAACTCATACTGGTACAGTCTAAACTATCATTGGGATACCTACAGTATCTGGCTCAAAATATAAAACATATAGTTATGAAAAAAATAATGCAGAAAAATCATGAGTGACTTTCGAAATTCTGAACAAGAAGAAACAATGTAAAATTATTCCTATATGGCTGCTGTAATTAAAGAAAAAGGTTATAATGTTTTTCTGCCTTCTGAAGTCTTGAGATGAAATTCAAAATTATTTTCTTCATTATCATCCTTCTTCCATGCTCAATTTTTCTCTCTGTTGTCTGTGTAATTTGAAAGTTGACAATGTTTCTAATTAATTAGTGGTAGAATCCTATCCACAGAACTGCTTGGGGACATAGTCTTTCCCGATGTAGGAATGGCATAAGTTCATTTTGCTTGTTACTCCTGAACCATAAATTGCTGAGGACTTCAAAAGCTCTGAAACATTTCTTTCTCATAATAAGGCTATAAAGCGACTTACACACTTGTGCAAGACGTATCACATGGGAATCTAGACAAAATGGACTTTGGAATGTAGAACAGGTTCTGACAAGTCAGACTGAAATTGGTATATACAGTTTTATGAGCAGTCTGTATGCTTTTCATATAGTAAGATCAGAAATAGATAAACTCATTATTTTCTTGATTCTTGGATTATATGTGCATTTTGCATGTTTTCATTTAAATGAGTTACAGATGATGGAATTATCTAATGAACCTTAATAGCAATCATTACATTTTAATACAACGTGGAGAAAGTAGACATTATAAAAACAAACAAACAAGCAAACAAACAACAAAAAAAACTATTTTCAGTGTGTAAAAATTAAGATTACCTACATGTAAAATTACTTGCTTAAAATAAAAGGCATGACCTCCAAAGATAACCAGGAAACTACCTTGTTGAATAGTACAAGAAGCAGTTAAGTTTCATCTGATTAATTTGATTTTTTAAATTCTTTGTGAAAGGAAAATTATAATGAATTTGAGGTTTAACCACTGCTATGCCTGCATTGCATTATCAAATGAGATGCAATGAAAGGTTAAGCTTATAAATACAGAGAGGTTGAAACCAAAATGTACTTTCAAGACCACCTACTCTGATCTCTTGAGCTAAATATAATTACAATTTTACTCAAGTTAAATGTGATGGCAGTATGTTGTGAGTTTGGATTTGAAGCTGGTTAAGAACAAGATTTCAATGACCTCGAACTTTTGCTTATTTGAATAAACACTAAAAACACAGACGTCTAAGTAACATTTTGACATTCTCAAAATGCTATTCTAAGCCCTCTAGATAAAAATGCCACACCCAATTACTCTCACATCTATTTCTGGGCAGAAAGGAAAGACATAAAATATAAAGAACAAAAAATAATGCTAGTATTCTATATTGCCTTTGCATGGAAAGGTACTGGCAGCAGGGAGAGGAGGGGCTCTGAAGGGATGGCCTCTGGGAAAGGAAGGCAAGAGCTGCCACCTTGTGGGACAGAGAGATTTCAATTTGGTTCCAAGATGGACTTGTTACTGGCCAAAACTAAGCCCATCAAAGATGTTGTGATGCCTCTGTGATAACATATATAAGAAAGGTTAAAAACCACTGCATGACAGCTGCAAGAGAGAGGGAGAATATATGAGAAAAACAACCCTGTAGACACCAAGGTCAGCACAGAAGGAGGGGAGGGAGGTGTGCCAAGCTCTGGAGCAGATTCCTCTCCAGCTCACAGCGAAGACCACGGTGAGGCAGACTGCCCCCTTGCAGTCTATGAAGGTTCATAGCAGAGCAGATTTCCACCTGCAGCCCACAGGGAACCCCACACCAGCGTGGGTGGATGTGTCCTGAAGGAAGCTGCATCTGGTGGAGAGGGGGCCATTGGACGGGACCCAGGCTGGAGCAATTCTTGAAGTACTGCAGTTCATGAAGGATTGTATTCTACTAGAGGAAGCCTATGAATGAACAGAGGTACAACATGAGGAATAAGGAGAGATGAAATGTTTCATAACATTTCCACGTGACCACAACCACATTCCTTCATCTTATTCTGCCCACAGATAGAATACTTGGGAACAAAAGAAGTAAAGTTGAACCTGAGAATATGGTTCTATTTTTTTCTGCTTTTTACTATCTTTATCTGTTTTTAGTTGGAAATTTATCTTCTGTAAGTCGAGTCTGCTTTGGTGATGATGACAATTGAAAAGCTATCTCCTTGTACCACTAAAACTGCTATGCACACAATATTCCTGGCACCTATCCCTTTTGCTCATACTTCCATTAATCTTTTGACTCTTAAGGTTCATGTTATCAGTCTGGTGGTGATTGCAGGGTATGGCGATGTGCCACACTCCAAAAGAGGAATACAGTGTTGAGTTTATTTTCCTTCTTTACTCTAGGATCTGCTTGGGGTTATTTTAATATATTTGCTTTTACACTTCTGGACTTTTTCATTGGTCTGCAAATTATATGTGATTTTACCATATAAGCGCTTTCTATGTGTGTTAAATACCATGTTCGTCTTTTGTTTGTAACCGCTAGAAACAGTTTAGTCTACCTCCAGATCTGTATTTCTTTTTTTAGATTTGTTCATAGCAGTGGTGTCTCTTTATCCATGACACACAGTACAGCACTCACCTAAACATAGCTGAAGAAAAATTAAAAATCAAAGTGAATTTTTTAACAGGTGACAATACTTGTACTGGAGTAAATGCACTTTGCTTCATTCTACCTAATTTTGCTGTCACACAATAACAACAGCTACAATATCAGGATGGGACACAGCATGAGGAAATGCACCAGAATGTATCTCATCCTGACTCATCAAATATAGAAAGAAATCAGTTAGTTCTACACTGATATCTGCTATAAATTGTTACAGCAAACATGTGATTCAGGTTTAGTAAATTAGACAATTGCAGGTGAAGAAAAAAATATCCTAATTGCTAGGAACCCCACCAACAATGGAATATTACTGTTTCTCAGGCAGATAGAATCATATGGCATTATGAAACATCACAAATTACTTTTGGTGTGTAGGAGGAATAGTGATAAAAAGAAACTAAGAAAAGCACAGCCTCCTAAAGATGTGCTAAGGATTTATTTTCTCTGTCCTTTTTTGACTATGTCTCCCAGGGATAGGAAATTCATATGCAGTAATAGTTAAGAAAAAAGAAAACCTCTACAAACAGTATAGTTCTAAAGTCAAGCCTCTTATCCTATTGTAACAGGAAAAATCCATCTAATGAACTACTTAATTGAGTTTAACAAGACTGTTTATAGTTAATCCTAAATGCACTAATAGGAAACCTAAGGGTTACATTCATCGTTAGTTTTGCTCCCTTTGGATGTTACTCATAATTACAGTTTGCTCCTTAATTATTATTCCCCATGTATTCAATTTACGATTAAGACCAAAAGCTTGCCCTGGAGGCTGAAAGTGCTGAGGTGGACACTGGTGAATCAGCATAGAGCAATGCCTTCAACAATGTACATCTACTCAGAAGCAGGCAAAAATGAGCTTTTCACTCTAATCATGACATTCAGAGCTCAAGAAAAGGGAATACTACTGCAACAAGTGAACAACTTCCAATAACACTCTGGGGAAATGATATTAAAGACAGAAATCTATAATTCTCAAACAATTCTCAAACTCTTTTGTAGTTTTATTGAAACAAAATGTGTTGGTAATTAGAACAGTTTTAATCTATCTATTGTGTGTATTTTTGCAATAGATTTTTGCATTTTCTGTTCTGCTGTTCTACTTTCCCCTACTTAGGTAAATTGTACAATATTGCGTAATTGAATGCCCTTCCTTTGGAACTTCTATGAAAATGATTTCAGAAATGAAAATTTGTTGAAAATGTGCTCAGGGAACAAAATTAGTGTTTTATTAACCTTGTCTGGAATTTTGATGCTGAATACCAAGAAACTACATATGACCGTTCTCTAGCATAAAGAAGTATATTTCCGCTACAGAAACATGTTGTTTCTGCACAGCATTGCCTTTGATTTAAAGAACTACAGGACTGATCACGCCAGATCTTTTGGATTTTCTTTAAACAATTCCTAATGATCGTCTGGGGTGGGAATCTGGACAAATAGCTCTAGAGTGCTAGTGCTACGAAGGATCTAGTTAGGACAAAACACAGATTAGTAAAGGGCCATACAGCTGAGTAGTTAAAAATTAGCCAGGTCTTGAAAGCAGCCTAGCCTAGAGAAAATTGTATGTCCTTGCTCATTGTAAAATAAATAATTTTGAAATTTATGAAGTCTTATTTCCTGCTGAAAGATACTGAAAAAGACCTTGGTCCCTTTGGAATTCTTGGGTTGATATTCATCCAAAGGTACGCACAGGCAATAGTCACAAGCAAGCTTTACAGAGCTTCTCTATGTATCTTGACATCACAACTTGTATAAAATACCAACACAATATTTAATGCACAATTCTGAAGGCTCCAATGTCTCACCCTCCCTGTTACATTCTCTCATCACTAACCTAATCATTATTCCTATATAGCTCAGTCCATCTTCTCCTTATCCTCAGGAGACAGAATAGTAATAGGAATAATTTAACTAGGTTACACAGACAAAAACTCCTAAAAAATTTTGATTTCCCTCCCCCTCTCCCCCCTTAGACACTCCTGGGACAGAATTATGAAGGTATGTGTAATACTGGATGTCCTCCTCTGCATATATTAATTCTGGAGTTTTTATCTTTTTTATACATTTATAACCTTAAAATATAATCTACATATTTCCCTATGATTTTATAAGAGTCCATGTTACTTTGCTTTAGATTTAAAACATTGATTAAGGTATCTTAAGTAAAATTTTGAAGCCACCTATAATGACTTTTCTGATTCATATCAAGAGGCCCTTTTTGACAATAATGAGATGTCTATAAACAACATACATACATATACACATGTATATATATGCATTAAATTTTATTTCAAATCAAACAGCTGAGATGAAATGTGCAACATGTATTTAAAAATGGTAATTGATAACAGAAGGATGGATAGGCAGACAGACAGACAGATAGATAGATAGAAGCATTGCTCTGAGACATAGCATGCAGCAATCTGCAGCACGACTGCTTCATGCTTGACACAGACTTCCAAATACTGATTTTTCTGAACCCTTAAGGAGAGCAATGACATTATGAAATTATTTGTGACAACATTTCCAGGATATAGAAAAGCCCGAGTCCAGAATTGCCACATTCTCTGAAGCCATTTAAGTCTGTTGGCTTAACTGTTTAGGTTAGTATTAGGTGTAAGTCGTCTTGTCATTCTTCAGAGTCACCACCTTCTAAGTCTTCAAAGAGATCAAATCAAAGAATCATTGTTTTGGTAGAACTGGATATGAAACAATATATCTTGGGTGACAAATAAAAGAATCATGCTTTTAAATATAGTTATATATTGCATATGTAAAGTAGAATAAAAAATAGTTTTTCTTTTTCCTTTACGTATATTTTCTTCATCTTTAGGATTTGTGTGTGAATTCTGTAGCTTATTGCTTCCTCAAGTATTCTTTCCAAGCAAAATGTCTGTCACTGTTGAAACTGAACACTCAAAGTGCTGCCATTAAGCCACAAAAACCAATATTCATAGAGACCGATTCAAGTATTCTAAAGCATCATTTTTGTGTCAGACTTTAGCATATTTGTGATTTGTATAGTTTTAACTGGAAGTTAACAAAAACCTGAAAGCATAGCTGAGAGCAGATATTTCTTGCCATTTATACCAGATTCTTGTCATCCAGTATTCATTCAGGGGGGAACTCTGTTTTCTTTAGTCTACATTGAACTTCTAGTTAAAGGAATCCATAGGAAGTTGTTCTCAAGGCAGGAATACTTCTCACTGGGAATAGCCATGAAATGCAGATTTTCATAAAGTGCTATGAAATTTAAACTCAGCTTTACAGGAAAGTTGGGCCTAAAAATCATTTTGTCTCATAATAAATATTTCTACAGCTACTGAAAGTTAACATACTATGAAACACCTCTTTGCAACAGATGAAACAAAAGTATGAAAAATTCTGTGTCTCCAGCATTATTACTCAATCCTGATTTGACAGCACAAATTCTATGAGATTAGAAAATACTTTCTTTTTCTTTTGAAAGCATTTAGTCTTTTGGCCAAATTGGATGATGCTTTATATGAACTTGTACTGGCTTGCAAGGCAGACTGTGAGACTCATTAGTACACTGAAGAATTTTCTCTCTGTGGCCCAAAAATTAGCTCTAAGAACATCATATGGATCATATGTGTCTATAAAACACTTAAAATTTAGTATTATAATTTAAGGATGAAATTGAGTTGAAATAATAATGCTAAATTGGGAATATAGTAAAAATCCTGAAAAATCAATAAGGGCTGCAAAATAAGGTACATTTTTTGCACTTGTGTCTTCACTATGTTCACTGATACTGTAAATTATTTTCAGAAATGGGAAAATTATTTTTTATATATATTTCAATATTAAGAAAATTTGTTTTGTCTCTCAAAAGCAGAGACACGCAAAAACGTCAGGCAATCTGTAACACCTGATACACTATGCTAAATGATCAGAATGAAGAAAGGAATTTATAAGTACTATTTTAATGTAAACTTTTGTTTTGGTTTAGGTTTGGGGTTTTTTTTGTTTCTTTGTTGGTTTGATTTTTGTTGTTTTTTTGTTTAAGTTACCAGTATTAGAGCTTTCTCCTCAGTTCATAGTATGGAAAACCAGCCTAAAAGCAAACACAATATCTGGGGAAGGTTAAGGTTAAAAAAGGGTTCACAATGAGAGCCCCCTCTGCTTAAAATCCATTGTGTCCGGGCGTTTCAACAATGAAGCCTTATTTAAATTAGTGTTTCTCCTTCATCTTATCCATACAGAATAAAACTTTTATTTGTTTGAAGAAGAAAGAGATATAGTTCTGATGAAGGGAATACAGGCATTTGTATTTTCAGCCAGAATAGAGACATTGTATGTGGTCATGTATGTTCTGAAATAGAACAGAAGACCAGAAGAGGTGTGAAAGACTTCACTTTTTTTTTCCTTTATAATTATTTCAGTGGTTTGTGTTATGTTTATTATTCACCAGCCAAAATTTTATATTTCTCCTCACTATAACTTTATTTTCGAAAGGCTGTGTTATACTGTAAAGTCTGTTACAAACAAGGTGAAGTTTCTCGTGCTTTTTTCCCCCAATGGCTGAGCTTTGCCTCAGTCTATTCTACCTATAAATAATGAAAAAAAAAAACAACAAACAAATGAAATACAGGAATTAGCATACAGGATAATCATATATAGTAGGACGACAAGAAAAAAAACCAAAACATTATAAATTTCCTGTCTTTTCAACATAAGCAACTAAGAATTCATTTGATTTTTTTTTAAAAAAGTAGTTAATAGACTATATGTCTGTTCTTTTAATCTTTTAATACACTTGAAAATATTTGAAAATGAACATATTAGAAAAAAAAGGAAAATTAAAAGGCAAAATTCACATCAGAAAAAGCTAATAAAAAAATGCAAAGGATAATAACATCTTAACAGGATTACACTGGCAACATAGAGAAGTGGCTGAATTGTAATAGTATTCCAATAACTGGCATATTAAAGTGATGCATAAAATGTTTAACGTGTAAAATTTCCATTTGTAAATTGTACATGTCCTTTTTAGTACAGAAATATTCTGAAATTAATTGGCTGCTGTAAATTCTTACAGTACAAAGAACATATTAACCTTAGGAATTCTTTCTAAACATAAAGTAGTAAAAATTTAAAGGGTTTGACTTCCTGTTTGCAGCCTTTTGGGAGGGATTATGAAGTGCTAAAGTATTTCTTAATGGTGTGGAATCAGTTTATTGGCACCCGTAATACAGCTCCTTCCAATTTCAGAAGTAGGTATATATGGCTGCAGTTATAATGGTCATATGAGACCTGTTTCTTCAAATGCTACACCGCAAATCTGGAAACCAGAGGATTGTGTTTAGGGAGGGAAAAGCAATTTTATACTAAAACGAGGCTAATGACAATGTAAGGCTGAGAGAGTTGGAGTTGTTTAGCCTGGAGAAGAGATGGCTCCAGGGAGACCTTAGAGAAGTCTTCCAGTATCTAAAGTGGACCTAAAGGAAGGATTATTTATCAGAGCAGATAGTAGTAGGACAAGGGATAATGGTTTTACACTGAAAGCGGGAAGGTTTAGATGATATATTAGGAAGAAATTCTTCACTTTTGAGAGTGATGAGGCACTGGAGCAGGTTGCCCAGAGAAACTGTGGGTGCCCCATCCCTGGAAGTGTTCAAGGCCAGGCTGGAAGGGGCTTTGAGTCACCTGATACAATGGAAGGTGTTCATGCACATGGCAAAGAGATCAGAACTAGATGATCTTTGAGATCCCTTCCAACCCAAACCATTCTATAATTCTATTATTTCTCCTGCCTGACAATTGAATGAAAAAATACAAGACAGAGGAATTTTCTCATTTTAAAGATTTTTATTATCTTATTGCTTTGTTTTCACTAGTTTGAAATAAAATAATTGCTTCAAGAAATAAGGAACTTAATTTTTAAAATGACATCTGAATTTTATTTTTTTTTTCTTTCAGGTAAAAATCTACATTTGACAGATTTGAAGATATTTTTTATTCCTTCAAAGCCATCTATATATGCATATAATTCAAATAAATAAATATTTACTTTCACTTTATTAAGAATTTCAGAAACCCTGATGAAGCTCAGACATTCCTTGAGGAAAGGTTAAAGTGGTAGAAATTACACAATGAGACAATCCTTACAAGTTAAAATAGGTCAGTGTTGTTAGGGGGGAAAAAAAGATCTTTTAAGATATTAAATTAGGATTATCTTTCATCCAGAAAAAAAAAAAAAAAAACCAAACCAAAAAACCAAAGCAGACAAAAATGAAAAGAAATGAAGCCTCTTAAGATTTTTGTCTGGAGACATATTGTATTATGCTATTAAAAAAAAAAAAAAAAAAAATTCAGTTTTTAATAGATTACATATTGAAAATTACTAGACATATAATAGAATGGGATTACTAGTTTATACTACCTCTAGTTTCCTTGTTTTACTGATTTTACTAATTTTTTACAAGTGAAGATTTTTCTGAAAAGGAAGAAGTAAAGCTTTCATGCAGATTGAAGATTGTGTATATTGTGATGATAAGTAATATAAAATACTTAGTTCTGTCAAAAAAGCATCATTCTATTTGTATGTGTTAGGAAATTAGATCATGTAGTTTGACTTTCTGAGTTATGATTAAGTTATTACAAAAATAATAGACTCTATTAGGTAAGCACATGAAAATAATTTTTAAAAATGAAGTAAAAATTTAAATTTGAGAATTTTTTAATTTTAAAGATAATACAAATAGTAATAAATTTTTATAGAATCATAAAAGGCATTTTGTTTGGCATAGATAGGATTTTTGGGGGAAAATTATTACACTTTTGAGAGAGGGTTGTCAGACACTAAAACACAGAATTTGAACAGTTATTGTGATCAAAACAAGTGCTATAAAATGCCTTTCTCCAAATTGCATACACTTTTAGATTTTTACAATTAGATTTTACAAACTACTAAAACTGACGAATACATTTTTAATTCAGGCTGAAAATTATGCACTTTCAACTCCTTTGGAAGATGCCACAGGCACTCTTCTGGAATGGAAGGAGAGTAAACTGGGATGGAATGCAACTGCTGAGTTGCTGGATGTGGCGAGTGTTTTCTTGGAAACAAAAGGAAGGAAGGAAATTTTATACCAGGTAACTGCTTAGCTAGTTATACTTGCTTCTAGTATAAATGTTTAAGAATTTTTTCTTTAACAAAAAACATTTATAATAAAACATTTTTATTATGGGTGTTGGTTGTACATAATCCAAACCGTAAAGTTTAAATAAACTTTAATCTCAATACTGAGTGCTTATGTTCATTATGTAATATGAGATCTGTTTCATCTGACTATGAACTTTGATTGAAAACAGCAGAGACTGTTTTGTATTTTATGTGGGGAATATGGGTAAAACCCAAATTACCCTAGTGTAAATGGTCAAAACAGGTAACAGTGCAGAAGCTATTCCAAACTCTATCACAGAAATAGAGGATAAGAACATTGTTTGATGATCTCAGGAATTATGAAATTATTCTGACAGAGGAAGAATGTGGTGTAGTAGGAATTCATTACCTATAAGAATCTACTGTTCCTCAGAAAATGGAACAGTGGTTGAAGCATAAGGGTTTTATAGGGTTGGAAAAGAATATGTCAGGTGTTAAAGGATCTGATCAAATACATGGGACATGCCAAGATAAATTAAACCAAATTCATAGAATTATTCTACAAAACCAGAGCAGAACCCTAAAAGATAAAATCGTTCTATATACCTGCCTTTTTAAAAAAAAAAAAAAATAAATTACTATTTCAGTTAAAACAACTGGATGTCATAAAAAAAAAAAAATATTGTGAAGTTTTAGCTACATATTAAATTTGCATTTAGTATTTCTAATCCCCTTGTGATCCTTTTCAGCTTCTCATATTATTACCTTGGCTCTTCTGAGAAATTCATAAGTGAAAGCTAATTTTAGGTTTGTTCACATCCCAAGATAAGTGTGGTGATTAACAATGCACTGATTGCTCTGTAATAACTTGTTTGAGTATACTCTTCTCTTTTTATCTTAAGGATGAGAGAAATATCATCTTTTTTTTTTTTTTTAACTGCCTGAATACAATGAATCAAAATAATGTAGTCCACAATTATCCATCTGGTTAAACCTTTGTCAGATTAATAAGTGGTGTCATTCAAACATGTTTATATTTAAATTAAAAGCTAACAAAACTCCTAAATTTCATGAAAAATGCATGGCAAATGTTCATTAAGACTTATTTGTATTTTAGGACAAAAATTAAATGCATGGAATATCCGTCTTTTTTGTGGTTTTCTCCCCTTGCTTTTTCTTATTAGCTTGGGTACATAACCATCATCATACCAGGATTTGTTATCAATGCTTCCATTTTAATCAACTAAGTTCTTATCAATAATCTTTCTAGATTTGTCAGATACTAGATGATTTCAGGATTTTTCAAAAAGAAGAAACCATATCCTTGCAAAGCTATAGTTTTTGGGGTTTGTTTGATTATTTGTTTTAAATTCTGTGTCTTTTATCTCAAAGGATAAGGAAATTATCTTTTGATAAAAGTTTTAAGAATCAATATCCTGATGCTGTGGCAATTTGATGATCAATTCCCATATGCTTCTTTTATTTGATTATATAGGACTTTTTCATTCAGTGACAAGTCATCTTCAAGTTCATAAGTGTTATTAATTTATTTTACAGGTCTGTATAGAATACAGAGATTGACATTGTCTGCCTGGGAAAATAGACTGTAGAATAAAGCAGAGTTTTTATTTCAAATCTTCGTGATTCTTTAAAAAGACCTAAGTGCTACTTAAATGATATGAAAGAAGTGGGGAAATTTACAATACATAAAAAGAATCATTGAAAGTAACTGTCAGAAATCAGATTTCTAAAAAGAACATTTCTTCATTCTTTTGGGAAAATTTTAAGAGCACTTAAGAGAAACCTTAATAAGTTCTCAGAGGAGCTTGATTCAAAGATTAATGACTCCCTGGATGGATGAAATCCATAAAAATTATCCACCAAAGGAAATGTAAGCTTCAGGATTTTATTTTATTTTCCAGGCACGTAACAACTGCATTTTTGTTAAACTACTGTTATATTTACATGTTAAAAAAAAAAAAAAAATCACAAAAAAGCATGATTTAACTATAAAGAACCGTATCTCATTTTGCCTTTCCCAAGGGAACCATACTAATTTCAACAGAGGAGTTTCCAGAGACAACACAGCAAATTTAATCCTGATTGTATTATCTTTTAATCAACATTCAATCATGTTTTCATTGTTTTGTATAATAAAGTCTGATCTAAATTCTGAAGATTTCCTATGTGCTGACAGGCATATGACTACTAATGGCTCCTGAGACTTAGAGGAATTTGTTTGTTAGCATTTTAGTTTTGGAGTTTTTTTTAAGTTCTGCAGAAATTTGTTGTTGTTGTTTTTAAATGAATTAACTGATTGAAACAGCTAAATTGCTCTCTAAAGGGTACATAAGGAAACTGAAAAATCACTTTTCTGTCCCCAGGCAAACTTCTAAAGGCTATTATAATCATTGAGCATGCAAGTTGCAACACTATTGTAACAGAAATATTCTAGGTTTGTGTATGAACAATGTTTTTTCTCATTACTGAAAAGCTCTTAATTTTATCATTTTAAACCAAAACATAGTCAAGATCTGTTATTTAATACCAGGATTCTACCAGGATACATATATTTTGACATTCGGTATTTCAAGTACTATTAGGCTGCTAAAATACCAATAAGCTGAATGTCTACTTTTTTTTTTTTTTTTTTTTTTTAAATTTCTATTGCCATTGAATGAAAATTATATGACAGTTGTGTTTTAGATGCAACAAAGATATCTTGGACAAACACAGTGGATGCCGCAAATTTGCACACACATTTAAAAGTTTTAATACATTTCTAGCTTTCTAAGATCTGTATAAGTAATTTCATCATGTAGTAGATTTTTAAGCTCAATCATACATTTCTGAAAAGAGCTTGATTAAGAAAAGAGTGAACATTGACATAATAGTGGTACTGTGTGGTACTGTAATAACATGTTTCTTTTACAGAAAAGTTCATTTTCAAAAGTAATTTGACCTTATAGCACTGTTACCTAGGATGGTATCATATAGAGTGATGTTAATTCACTGCACTAGAAGGAAGTCTGATGCTGAAAGGCCCTAATCAGTATTAAAAAAAAAAAAAAAAAAAAAGAACGACAACAACCCCAAACTAAGTGTTGCTGCTTGTGATTAGGGTACAGTATAGGGAGAAAGAAAAAACAGTACTAGGCAATTTTAAAGTCTACCATATGCCTTCAGTAATTTTGATTTTCAAAGAGATCTTCAAAATTTCTAAGTGTTGTTGGAATTGCAAGACTAAAAATCATGTTAGGAAGTAGACCTTGAATGGTAAGAAAATGTCTAGAGGAAAAAAAAAAAACAAACCTCTGAAATTAAGAACAGTGTCTACCTTGAGTAGCTGTTGCTTGGTATAGCTAGTTGTAAAATAATTTGTTGAAATATCAAGAATTATTTTGCTAATCCTCTAAGCATACACACATGTTCAAGTATATGTTTTATGGATCAAACCTGGTTATATATAACCCATACAAACTTGGTAGAAAATAACTTTTCTTTTTCATTAACAGAAACAGGAATTATCAGCAGAGGTGTGACTGAGTTTACAGTCAGGCTACATTACAATATCATCAGCACCATAATTACTAAGATCTTTATTAAGACATGTCTCAGTGTCTTAGTGCTCAAAATCATATCATATAATGGTTGGAAGAGACCTTAAGGAGCATCTAGTTTCAATCTTCCTGCTGTGGGCAGGGACACCTTTCAATAGACCAAGTCTCTCAAGGCTCCATCCAACGTGGCCTTTAATTTTTCCAAGGGTGGTGCTTCCACAGCTTCTCTGGACAAACTGGTCCGGGATCTCACCACCCTCATATTCCAAGTGGCTTGAATGTTAATCTACAAACTATATAGCTGCTTCAGTACAGTATCCAACGTGAAGGAACATAATCTGTAGTACTTACTGGAACTTTTCCAACAAAAAAAAACATGAATGAAAAATGCCTATTTAAATGAAATTTTGCATTCCACACCCACTAAACTTCCCAAGATCCATGTATCTAATCTATGCGTTTTCATGGATTTCATGGACTCCAGACTGACTCCAAACTAGTACCTTCAAAATTTTGAAATGTATACCAGGACTACCAGGGTAGGCAAGGTCTCCAGACGTGCCACTTAAGGGAATAAGAAATTCTCTGAGAGCTGGCACTTTTTGGTACTTTCTTGTAACAGATACTGAAGAAGAGTGAGCAAATCCAACCTGATCTCCTTCTATGACAAAGTGACTGTTTAATAGATGAGGTAAAGGATATTGCCTATCCAGACATCAATAAAGTATTTGGCACTGTCTCCCACTTCTCCTGAAGAAACTGACTGCACATGGCTTCAATGCACTCTTCACTGGGTCAAAAACTGTCTGGATGTCTCAGCCCAGAGAGTGGTGGTGAATGGAACTAAATCCAGTTGGTGCTCAATCACAAGTGGTATTCTCCAGGGTTCAGTATTTGGACCGGTCCTGTTTAACATCTTTATCAGTGATTTGGACAAGGGGACTGACTGCATTCTCAGGATGTTTGCAAAAGACACCAAGTTAGATGGCAGTGTTGATCTCCTGTGGGTAAGAAGGCTGTACAGAGGGATCTGGACATGCTGGATTGATGGGCTGAGGACAACTGCATGAAGTTCAACAAAGTGAAGTGCTATGTCCTGCACCTGGGTTGCAACAACCCCACACAGCACAAGCAGTGCTACAGGCTTGGGGAAGAGTGGCATGAGAGCAGCTCAGCAGAAAGGGATGTGGAAGTGCTGGCTGACAATTAGCTGAATATGAGCCAGCAGTGTGCCCAGGTGGCCAAGAAGGCCAATGGCATCTTGACTTGTATCAAAGATAGTGTGACCAGCAGGACTGTGGAAGTAATCATTCCCCTGTACTCAACACTGGTGAGGCTGCACCTCGAATCCTGTGTTAAGTTCTGGACTGCACAGTTCAAAAAGGACATTGAGGTGCTGGAGAGTGTTTAGAGAAGAGCAACAAAGCTTTATGTGCAAGTCTTATGAGAAGCAGCTGAGAGAGCTGGGGTTGTTTTGTCTGAAGAAGAGAATGTTCAGTGGGGACCTCACTGAACACCTCCCTGTAAGGAGGCTGTAGTGGGGTGGAAGTCAGTCTCTTCTGTTATGTTGCAAGTGAAACGACAAGAAAATGGCCTTAAGTTGGCCTAAGGAAGGTTCAAATTGGGTATTTGAAAAAGCTTTTCAATGAATAAGTGAAATAAGTTGGAATAAGTTGTTCAGAGAGGTGGTGGAGTCACTACTTCTGGAAGGTTTCAAGAGGCATCTGGATGTGTCACTACGGTGGTACTATGCTGATGTTTGGACTACATTATCTAGAAGGTCTCTTCCCACCTTGATGATTCTGTGAAATGGTCTAATATGTTCACAGGCAATTAATTTTTCATCTAGCTGAAAGCCAAAATTTTTCAGTTCAACTGATATAAAAAATTAGAAATTAAAATAATTCATGAAATTTGTTTAAAAGTCCCTACTCTTGTTTGAGTGAGAGAGTACAGAGAAAGGATACCTGTTTGAGTCAGCAAAACAGGACAATAGCAAGTTCAAAAGAAACGCAGCAAAAAAGAAGTCTTCAGAAAATTAAAGAAGGAAATAAAACAAGTTAAATTAAATGTCGTTATGCAAGAATACAATGCCTATAAGGGGAAAACACAGAAGTAAGGACCAATGACAAGATTTTAGAAGGAATAAATGTTCATGTTAGTGCAGGAAATTGCTCGTATACGGTTTTCCATAGCCTGTAGTGGAACACTTGTTTTAACAGCCAGTATTACTAAAATCCCTAGGCAAACAAATTATTTTTCTGTATTTTAGAGCAAGAAAAAACCCCAGCATTCTGATCATTTTGTCCTTTAACTAAAACTGCATAAGGTTTAACTCATGTTACATACAAGGAGCAGACACAATCACTATAGGTATATTAAATGGACATTAAGCCTGCATGCTCAAGTTCTAATTTATTTATAAATAATTCAGTATCTTTTATGGCGTTTATTTGCTTGTGTATTAGTATCATACACCAAAATGTTGGTATGTTAGAATACATGGAATGGAAGTTCCCTGGTGATGAATCAGTGCTTATGGAAGAGAAATTTTTGTCTACGTATCTTATGTTTCAGGCAGAAGGCTTCCCAAATAAGAGATGCAAAACAAAACAAAATAAATAAACAAACCAAAAAAAAACCCCTTCAGAGTTAAAACAAAGAATATTTTTTTTTCGTGAGTTGGTTTCTATCACTGATTCTGTCCAGAATTGCCATACCAATCATCAGAATTCTCTGAGTAGTTACCTCTGTTTTTGTTTCTCTGGGTGTCTGATCTCACATTGTGATTAACTCATTTATAGTTGTACTAAGTACTCATAGCTGAAGTGTTGTGCAATGGGAGATATGCTTTTAATATGTGACATAATTTATTATATTAGGTACACTGAGAAATCAGGTTCTGTGTATTCCAAACTTAGTACCCAAGACACTTAGATATACTTTAGACACTTACCTGTCTGTGACTCAGATCTCTGTAAAACAGGCAATATTACCCATTTCCATCCTATGGCCATTGTAAAAATCCATTTATTAATGTTTTGACTCAATTAGAAACAAAAGTTGTGTTAAATGCTCTAGAAAGTCTATTTAAGATTGGGCATTTTTTAAAAAGAAAAACAGTAAATAAGATCCAGAGCCAGAGATTGAACTGGAAAGATAAAATAAATAGTCAAATGTTGCTCATTAATTAATCATCATCAATTCTACACGACAGGCAGAAGACCTATAGGAAAAAAAAAAAGGTAAATAATCATGAAGTGAAATATGTATCATATTGTTCGCCTTCAAGTAAGATGAATTAAGTCTAATATTTCCTAACCTCAGAATACTTGATTTAGTAGCATTGCTTTTAGTATATTAAGGGCAGGGGAGAGATTTTTTTTTGCCATGTTTTTGAAATTTGGTTCATTGAAAGCAAAAAGCTTTTAATATTTTTGTAAGACAATTGAAATTTCCTATGCAAAGACTACAGGTACATCTTGTGGAAGTGACATTTTCGTCCTCCCCTAAAACCAAGGAATTGTTCAAATCATATTAAAATGTGACAGCTTTGCTTTAAAGAAATTTGTGTTCATTCCTTGGGTCTTCTTTGGCAGTGCTTGAAAGACTAATATTGAAATTTCCTGTGTTTTACTTTCATGATGTTTATTAGATTTGTAGATAATTTTTTTAAAATTCCTTTTACAATCACTGTATTGATACAAACTACAGAAACTTTTTCGCAGTTAGAAATTGGATGTGGCATTCTCTTTGTGAGCTTTTGTCACTTGTTTCAGTGTCTCCCATTTTTTTATACTATTATCACAATTGTATTTGAAAAGGATTACTTCTGTTTTCAGGAACAATTCTCCAATGAGCAGCTGCATTTGAGCATAAATAGAAGAGATTAAGTGGAATTTGTCTTATGAGCCACCACATTCTTCCTATATTTACAGGTCAGATATACATAACAAAGTAGAATTGCTTTACTTAAGTATTTTTTTTTTTTTTTCCTCCTATCTGACTTCATTTCATGCCACTTTCTTCACTACTCATATGTAGGTGACTCTTGGTCTTTCCAGCAGTCAAATCAGAGAGCATTTTCCTAATGATTTTAATAATTGGATTGTAAGAGCTGTGGAACCTGAAATATGAGGCAAACAAGATTTACTGCATTTTCCTGGACAGAAGACATTTACTTTCTGTCCAGATTCCACCAGAATTAAGCTTTCTTGATTCTGAAAGCACTGATAATTTTCTGCAATTACCTTTTGCAAATTACTGGTATAAGCAATGTACTTTAGGCAAATACCAAGAAATTCTTTACAATGTTTGTTAGAAAACTTAGAACAGATGCAGAAAACAAGAAGATATTTTGTCAACTATATCCTTCGGAAGAAAAAGTAACTGTTTTAGTCAGTTCAAGTCTAAAACAAATTGAAATTATACCAAAAAGTAAATCCTTGTTTCTTAAACTGTGCTTTATCTAAAATGTAAGCTCACTTATCTTTCTTATATATCACTTCTTTGTAAAATGTTTATTCATTTTAAAAGTTTGGTTTGCAAAAGAGTTGTCCAGTAGTACCTGAGAAAATTTTCTCCCTATTTTCTCCTAGACTCTGTAAAGCAAGTAAAAAGGAAAACACCAGCAAAATCTTGCTTAGTGATATGTATTGGCCTGTGATCATGTAAAACCGGGACATTCTAGTGTATAGTTCTGGTGTAAATGTCAAGTTTTGTGTATGCAAATATAAAACCCACTTCATGTAATCTTGTTTCAATTTCTACTTTATTTTTTTTTTAATTCAAATGTCAGTAATGACAGCTGTGTACTTACAATCTTACTGCTGCTTACATGAAAAAAAAAAAAAAACACGTTGGAAAGAGGCGACTTACTTGAAAGGTTTTACTCAACATATGTCACTTTGTCAGTATTTTGAAACATCGACTGTCAGGCAAACAAGCCTGAAGCAGTATTTTAGCACTTATTTATTAGATGATCAGTAAGAGACATTGGTTATTGAAAAACTAGACATTGCTGCATGCCTACAGACATGATAGTTATGTAATTCAACATGTTATATATGACTGAGGTAGGTCACCCTACCTCCCACTCCAACATCCAATGTTTTAAAATATTTATTTATTTCAGTTGAACGCTTGAATACAATCCCAAGTAACAGACTTTATTGTCCATGAACACTGGAAACAGAAACTAAATCTCAAAAATGCATGTTTATTATAAGAAATGACCGAACTAATCAAGCATGAATTGAGAAACAAATATTTTAGGCTTAAATTTTGCATGTGACACTCCTAATGCACTCTGAATCTCACAACAAGCACACCTATCAGACCACCGCTGAAAAATTATGGGAAAATCATTAAATTTTTTAAAGTCTTTTCATTACATGTGACTTCAGTAGCAGTGAAAAATGAAGAGTCTAAAACTAAAATACTCTGTCTTATACAGGTTGTTTGAATAAGAAAAACTTCTTTAAGGGAAGTACACCATCTCAGCTCTGGAGACTTACCATAAAGGTCAGAAAGCACTGCTGAGGTTAAGCAGGGAAATGTGATTGCAGGGCTCGGAAGGAGAACACAAAATACATGAAGGTTATGCAATTTTCTCATTGTACATGACCTCACCATATCAAGTGGTTGGCTTTGCATTTTAGAATTTGTCAAGATTGTACAACACTGAAGAAAGGACACTTAATCTAAGGCATAGAAAGCAAGGAGACTCACACTGGGAGAGTCAACAAGCTCAGTCTAGTCAGCATTGAAGAGAATTTTGACAGAGTACATGATCACTTGATTCAGAGACGTAACAAAATGTGTTCTAATTCCATCTTGAACATAATTATATTCCTTAACAATAAGGATAATTATCACTAAAACAGGATACCAGTAAAAAACCATAGACTCAGGGTTCTAAAAACTAAATTCTTTTGCCTATCTCATGTTTTAATTCAACCCTTGAAGGAAAAATAAATATGATGTTGTGCAGTGTTGGGTTTTTTTACATATATCCATTATTAGGCATAATCATATCGTAAATGAAATAAGTGAAAAATATTATAGTTCCCAAGATCTTGAATGTATTTTCTTATTATTGTCTGTCTAAAATACAAGATTATAATAATAATAATAGTCATCACAACCATAATCATGTAGAAATTATACTTGGATAATTGTTGCTAAGGAAAATGCAAGATAAAAGTTGAAGTCCTTTCAGTTTTTAAACTTCACTACTCCTACACACAGAATTTTGCATAATTCATGATTAATAACAACAAAATCAGTCTCTTTAATAATCACAAAATCATAAAATGATTTTGGCTGGATCCAAACCATAAAGATCATTTAGTTACAACCTCACTGCAATCGGCAGGGAGAATGACTTTTTTCAAACCATCAGAAAGAAATGTAAAATTATGTATAGATAATGTGAATAATTGTGAGGACATAAATCAAAATAACTACTTGCATTATCAAAATAATTGTTTATGCTGCTGTGAACAATAAAACTTTGTGGAAGTTAAACACAAATTATTTTATTTTTTTTTTAAACAAGACAGTCAGGTGTCAGTTAATTGTGGTAGTCAAAGGCTACAAATATGACACTAGGAAAACCCTGTAGTAGATAGTGGTAAATTTCTTACGTATTTTTTCATTCAGTAAGTCCAGTCTTGCTCACAAACTAAAATAAAAAACTATCTTTTAAAAAGTCTGTCATTTTCTGTGCTTACCCTTTTACCTGACATTAGTACTGAAGTCTAACATAACTGATGTCAAATTACATTGAGACTTGGATTTCTTTCAGTGTATTCTAGGGCGTCAACAAAAATTTGCAGTAAGTAGCACCTAAACAATTCAAGTCTAACTTCCATGAAAGGTTTTGGCATTGAAAATATTTAAGTAACTATGACAGAGACCCTGCTTTTGTTTCTTAAGTAATGTTTTCTGGCTCTATTCATACTAGCTTCAGCTAAGCCAGGCCCTAAACTATTCCAGCTTAAATAATTGGCAATGTCTTTTATTTTCTATAATGCTAATGAAGGCTTCATGCACAATTCTGCAAGCAATATAATAATGGAAAATGCAATAGCCAAATCTGTCATCTTGACTGATGTGAAAGAATTTCTTCTTCTGTCAGTGAGTCATGGTTAAAGTTGGTCATAAACAGATCCACGGACACTAATTCACTGCTGTATTCATTCTAGGTTTATCAGCAAAGAGTTAAATCAATGGTGCCTTTTAAAAAGTTTAAAATCAGGCAAGTACATTAGATCTAGATTTAAGTAAGGGCTTTGAAATTTGATTATATATGGCCATGCAGATTAAAAGCAATTACATGAATGAACAGACAAACGGATCCTGATGTTTTCATGTAAGTTGGTGTTTCTTTACATGTAAATCCTGTAATCAGCATAAATGTAAGTTATTCATTAAGATTTTCAGATAAGTAGTCCTAACTTTCGCACTGTTTGAAATTATGATGACAGGGACACAGCATTAGTCTGTTCAAATTCTCTTGCTATCTATGAGGGGAGCTCTCAAATAAGACCAGCAAAGAAAATAGAATCTATGACTCAGCCAACTATGGAACAGAAGGCACTCTAGCTGTATCAACAAAATGAGGCAAGACTTGTAATCTCAGGCATGACATCACACAACACTACTTGAATAGCAGCAATCTGTCTCTGTCATGAACTGTTTATTTTACAGGAGCTGAAATACTTCTTTGAAAAGTAGAGGTTAGACTATAGTCTATGCAATGAAAAGGAGTGAGTTGAAATAAATGTTATGAGGTTTCAGGTAAAAGAGGCATGAGAACTCTGGATCCTTTATTTGTGAATGTGAGTATGGGCCATCAGATTATTGGAGAGATGAGAACTCTCATGGTAGTTGATTTTTTTCCTTTTCATGCCCTAAAAAAGTATTTTTCTGAAAATACTAGAAACAGGCTACAATTTGCAAGTAATCCTAAAACTATTAGCAGTACTAATACTACTGCAAAAAAAAATTAGCCACCTCTGCTTGCTTTCTCATCAGCAATGCCATAAGAAGAAATTTAATGGCAAAACTAGTGATACAAAATTATGTTTGACTCAGACTACTCCATGCACTCTATGCTTGTGGAGGACACCCTTATTTTCAGAGACCAAAAATAGCTTAGATCTATATGCATGTGTTACATCTTGGTCCAGCTTTACCAGTCTTACATTTTAATGCCAGGCTTCAAGAGGTTTCTACCACACGAACCCTTGTAAAGCCATTGGTTCTTTCCTACCTTGAATTAACATCTAGAGAAAAACTACACATTTTTCTCTAAGAGATTTCTTTTAATTTGGTGACAAAGCAGGCATTTTCACAAAAAGAGTTTTACAGGAGTAACACGTAAGTTCACAAAAGCATTACAGCAGATTACCAGGACTAGCAAGCATTGCCATAGTAAGGAACCTTTTTAACACCCAGCAAATACAAACTGTGCAACTAGTGTGAGGTACCCACACTTTACAGAAAACAAGTGTTTAAGTCACCCAAAAGAGAAAGAAAAGAGTAAAGAAAGAGAGATTAAGAGAAGAAAGAACAAAGAGAGAAAAAGAGAAAAAAACATAGTTACCACTTAGAAGGTCACATGAGAGCAGGCCAGCGCCCGATGGAGACCTCGTGCATGTCTGTTTATAGACTGGTCACTGTGGCCACCGTCTCCAGGCAGGGCCTTTGGGTCCCTGACCACTCACTGTCCCCCAGGCAAAGTCAGGGGTGCCACAGACAATCAGAGGCTCCAGGGGGTGCACTGTGGGCAGGTTACCAGGCGAACCTTATTGTCTGACACCCCCCCGCTCCCGCCCATGTTTGCTCTGTGCCATGTGGATGCAAACCTCAGCAGCCATCCTGGCTGACCATGTGGACACTGTGCTGGAGGGCTGGTCCCCTCCCCGGATACACACGCACACAGAGAAACAAAATGGTTGAGTCAGCCTATCATTCAGTGAGATATAAGTCTGGTCTGTGACAACATGTTACAAGTAAAAACTTGCAAAATGAATGTAAGTTTTTATACAGCAAAACAGTATGGATAACACAGGAAATTTTACTTTGGACTAATTCTGCTTTGGTAACTTGAATGTGATAACCACCAGCAATGAATACATTCAGTGTGTCCTTGGAGAGCATCTTTGCTGATAGTTTTATTCAAAAGAAACCCAGTAAGAGTGATTTGAAGCCATAATGTGAATCAAAGTAGAAACGATCAGAAAAGTCACTTCAAAAGCACACTTCTCGATAAAACTAAACTAAAGCCCTAGAGTAAAGGCTATCTCGAGGTTGTGTCTGGCCCTGATTCCCCTCACCAGACCTGCCTCTCAGCCCCATTCACAGGGTGATGTCCTGACCCACCTTCAGCCATGCCCCAGCTTACTCCCTATCCCTAGGGAGGTGCCTGGTAGTGTCCAAGGCTGCCCCAGCCCTGCCCTGCTCCCTGACCGCAATGGCAGGATGACCCTGGTGGTGAGCACTGCCCTGGGGGATTGTCCATCACTTTCCACATCTGATCCTCAGGGAGTCACTGGTCCCTACTATGCCCCAACACCGGAAATGATATGCCATTGCTCCCCTACAGTTTCTGCCCTTACATGAAAACCTTTTGATGACTCATGCAAAAACAGTAAACACAGAGACCTGTTCCATAGTTTTGATTAAAAAGGGTGTGAGATTCTTTACAATAATATGGAGGATTTGGAAATGTCTAAAAGTCAACTGCAAACTCAGTCATAGGCTTCCTCAGTGATAAAGCCTCTGTAATCTTCTTGCAGTTATTACTACTTGTCTTACCTGTCAGAAAGATTAAAAATAATCTCTACTGAAGAAATTTCTGGGATGGGACAACTTTCTTCTACATAACATGTCCATGAAGGTATTACTATGCAGCAGATGAATTGTGCATATCCCAAGCTTTTACCAAAGAAAATACCAGAAACATCACATTAAAGTACAGTTTTAAAGCCTCTTACATTTTGTAAAACTTTTTGTTTCTGAATCCACTTGCTTCTTTTACCCATTTACAATTTAAAAGTTTATCTCAACGGAAAATCCACAAATTTTCACTGAACTAGAAATTGTATCGCAGCTGTTTCCACATCTCCTCACTCTGAACATGGCACTCTGGGTCTGCCAGCATGGCTGTATCATGACACAGCTGTCTGAACCCATGCATGATCTGGCAACAAAACAAAACAAAACAACAACAACAAAAAGGTTTTAACATGCTGGAACACTTCATTTTTTTAATTAAAAAAAAAACAACCAACAAACCAACACAAAAGTAAAGTTATCTTTCAACTAAAGGGAATACTGCTATTACGATACAGTAATTGAGTGGATCCAGAGGTTAAGGAAAGGTATATGTCTTTACTACCAAACAATATGTCGCACTATCGAAAAAGCCTTACTTGAAGGTTTTAAAAGAATTTAGAAAAAAGTTATTTACTAAACACAAAGATTAAAATTCACACCAAACTATTGTTACATATGTACCATAAGCAAAATTAGCACACATTTGGTAATTTTTTAGTGAGAGATTATTGGTTTACTAATAATCATTGCATATCTATAGGCTTGACTGTTCTTTAATTGACACTGCACAATCAGAAGGTGACTTCTATGTTTTACCTAATATTGAACCATTGAATCCAGCCAGAATGGATAAAGCAAGACAATTCTGTTGAGGAGCTGATAGGATTCATAAGGTATTTGTGATAAGATCCTTCATGCTTAGGCAAATAAACCCACTTGTAAGCTATTTTCCTTCTGCTTCCATTCACCTTCATAAACAAAATGTTATGTCTTGCCGACTGAGGAGAAGAGCAAAGAAATTTTAACCTGTAAAGGGCATCTTTATCTTGCTAAGTAGCCTATTTTGGAGCATAATTCTCTACTCTTTGCTTCATGGGCCTTAGTTTGGAAACAAAGTGATTAAGGAAAACTGTTAAAAAGAAAATAAAGCATACATTGAAAGTTTAAGACTCTCTCACATACAAATATGGTTTATTTTGCTTTTGAAGTTTTGCATTACCATGACTATTCTGTCCTCAATATGAATACTGTGTGCTTGAATATCTATAGGTCATAGCAAACAGCACAGCAGTATACGCAGCAGGACTGTTTCATTTCATATATCATTTGTAATTTGCTGCTGTGATTCTAAAACTGTCCATAACTTTTTCATAATGTTATAACAAGAAGTTGTCACTGGCTTTTAATCCCAGACAAGTTTGTCATGTGATTTTTAACTTCTGCTGGAATTAGTTCAGTTGGTTAAAACTTGGTGTTAATAATGCCAAAGTCACAGGTTAAATCCCCTGTATGGGCCATTCGTTTAAGAATTGGACTTGATGATCCTTGTGGGTCCCTTCCAACTCTGAATGTTCTGTGATTTTGAATTTCTTTGTTTTTTCTTTCTCTGTTGAGAGGACAAATTTTAGAAGTTTGCTTATCTAAATAAGAAGATGCAACGCTGGGACCTAGGAATGTTTTAACATTTAAATATTACCAGTTTTCAGAAAGGTTATCACTGTGCATTTGCATGACAAATAGTGACACATTTGTGAGTTAACTGTGGGTACAGTTTACAATTAACAACTGGATTTGAGAGTATGAGACTACATGTAAGTATTAGTATAATCTGTGCATCATTCTTAGCAAGTACTAGTACTATGTTATTGAAAAAAGTTTACCTTCTTCCTGTGCTGGGAAATTGGGAAGAGAAGACTGAGGACAATATTTTAGATCTACAAATATTTTAGATATCTACTGGCATGCTGCAAAATTAAATTAGATGGCAACAAAAGAAACAAAAAATTAAAAAACAGACTACTGCCACAGGAAAAAAAAAGTTAAAGTTGCTACTCTGAGTTAAACATCATGTATTTTTTAGATGAACATTTGCTGAATGCAAATACTGGTCGATCTTTAAGGACAACCTCCTCAGGGCACAAGAATGGTCTGTTCTTGTCAGGCAAGTCTGGGAAAAGATTGGCATAGATGAACACTGAGCTCCTGACAAAGCTCAACCATGAAAAAGAGGTATGCAGATGGCAGAAGTGGAGACAGGCAATATGGGAGGAATGCAAAGGCATTGCCATTCATGTAGGAATGGCAAAACTCAGTTTTGCCAAAAAGAAAGCCAAAACTCAGTTTGAGCCGAAACTAGCAAGAGAGGTGAAGGGTAGTAAAAAAGTTTCTGTAAGTATGTAATGAGTAGAAGAAAGGATAAATCTGCTGCTCAGTGGGGCAAGTGATCTAGTGATAAGGGTATTGGAAGAGGCTGGGTATTTTATGCGGCTTTTGCCCCTCAAATAGCAATCATTTTATAAAGTACATTAAGATAGGAGTCAGCACATCTGTATGAAAATTGACCACAATTCAGACATGATCAAGATTTTTACATGAGACAAACTTCATTTGGTTTTGGTCTTCTAGTTGTCATAGGCTTTAGAATTCTATCTGTGGCTCAAAGTTGAACTTTAGTTTTCCAGAAAGCTTTGAATAATTTCAGGGTTGTATGTAATAAGTATTAAATCAATCTATCTTAGAAGAAAGCAAAAACGTTTTCAGCACATTTGGACACAGAAACTGCATCTTCTTCTAGCTGTAATCCTAGGAGACTTTGCAGACCTCTTTGGATTCCTAGAAACTTTTAAAGTCATAGACCTAATGGAGAACTATGGTAAAAAAACAAACACCAACCAACAAACACCCACCAACCAACAAACAAAAAACAAACAAACAAAAACCCAAACAAAAAACAAACAAAAAACCCAAACAGAACCCCAAACTGTTTATTTAGTTTTTCTAACTTTTTCATATATTTCAGAATTCAGTCCAACATTTCATTCTGAAACATTCCCAGTGAACTTTCCAGAAAAAAGATTGGGCAACTACCAGCATATGTCTGAGCTTAATATGAAAGTACTTTCTGTTATATTGTAATTACAAAATCATTAATCATAGAATAATTAGGGTTGGAAGGAATCTTAAAGATGAACTAGCTTCAACCACTGTGACAGGGACACCTTCCACTTCCAAGTTGCTTAGACCCCCATCCAATTTTGCCTTGAACACTTCCAGAGATGGGGCATCCACTTCTCTGGACTACCTGTTTCAGTTCTTCACCATCCTTCGAGTAAAGAACTCCTTCCTAACATCCAATCTAAACTTGACCTCTTTCAGTTTAAAACCATTGTCCCTTGTTCTGTGACTATTTGCTCTTATAAGAAGTCCCTCTCCCTCCTTTTATAAAGCTGTCTTAGGGTACTGGAAGGCCACAATGAGGTCTGCTTAAAGCGTTGAGTTGTCCCTGAAGCCTCCTCTTCTCCATGCTGAACAATTCCTGCTCTCTCAGCCTGTAGGAGAAGTGCTCCAGACCTCTGATCATCTTTGTGGCCTTCTTCTGCACCTGCTCTAACAGATTCATATCTTTCTGGTGCTAAGGACCCTAGAGCAGAATGTGACACTCCAGGTGAGTGGCTAAGTAGAATCCCCTCCCTCAAGCTTTCTTTCTGATTTTATCCAAAGAGTTTTGGCAAAATTAGCAAAACTGTTGTTGACAGAGACATAAAATTCAGAGCTTCTAGTTCAGACTAGAAAAATGGAAAAATGCACTATTTTATTATTGTTTATATTTCAATAAATTTTGTCTCATTATCTACAAATTTCATGCCTACTGTTGTTTGCATGAGAACAGATAAAAAAGAAATAGCTACCTTACTTAGGAAAGCTTATTGTTAACTCAGGATATGCCACTTTGCCATTGTGTTGAAATGGTAGCACTCTGATGTAAAGCAGCCCGGAGCAGAATTCAGCACTGATGTTACTTATTAGATAAGCAATAACATAGAGGACATGGGGTTCTGAAGAGTAATCCCTGCTGTGTGCCTAAGGGCACTGTAGAATTATGAAATTCAACATGGCATATGTGACAGGGGTGGGTGACTTCTTTTAATTATGTGTGCTTTTGGATCAAGGCATTACACAGAAACCTTAGTGATAGAAACTGTAGCATGAAACCTACAGTCCCACAATAGACCAAGAATTCAAAGTACTCCGTAGGACATTGAATAATCTACTGTAGGTCAGCATGGGAAAATAATCAAAGCAAAAGACTAATCTGCTGGTGTTAATAAGAGTAATTTCAATTACTTCTAACATCACTATAAAATATCCTTCCTTTACAAACTACCAAATGTAATTTTCCACTTGGACAATGTAGTCAAAGCAGGGTGTTCTGACATCTGTATGTTTTAAAGATACTCCAATTAAAATGTTACTTATTTCTTTAATTAGATTTGCAAATATCAGCTTTCCTTAAATTCAAATATAAGCATACTAGAATTTTGCAATTAATAGCAGTATTTAGTATTGTTTTCATAGAATAACCAAACACAATGCATAAGCATTTTAGATAAGCATGAGAGTAATGTAACTAATGGAGGGACACATCTCTGTGAAGTTGCACATAGGAAACAATGAAGGGATAAAAAGTTGCCAGACAGAGGCAAGATAAGCAGAAGGTACCACAAACAGGCAGGATATCCTGCATGATGCACACCAAAAAGCTATGCTGGAATCAGAAAAGACATGTTTTTCAGGGTAGAGCTGGGGAGAGAGGGGATTAGGCATCAAAATTAAATGAAGAAAGTGGGTGGAAGAAAGAAGACAAGCCCATCCTGGTTTTGATTTCTCTTGTCAAGGAGCAGTCAAGCCCGGTCACCTGGACCTTTGTTGCTAGGTGCTTTCAGGGCTGTAGCTGTCACTGCTAACTGATTTGCTTCAGCTTCATGGCATTGTATACTCACATCGAATTGATAATATGGTTGCTAAAGACTAACAGTTTTGTGTAAGTAGCAACATCAATTAAAAATATGTAAGAATTAACCATTAGCTTCAACTGTGTGGCTATTGAGTGAATTTGATGAGTTTACTTCAGCAAACGCCACAGGAAGTGCCCTTCATTCTTTGATTTGGTTTGCTTTTAGCAATCAGTAAGATACTTAGAAATTATACAAACTGTGTCACCAGAAAGGTAGAGAAAGTTTCTCGAAATCATCAGTACAGTTCATGAGAACAGATATCAGTATTGTTTACAATGAAATTTATCTTAATATTATTAGGCTATATGTTCTGTGTATTTTTCAAAAGCAGTAGAATTTTAGTGATTAAGCAAGAAGTCACTTAGGAAGTTTTTTGAGCTTTTCAAATACAAATCTCACAAAACTTCACTCACACACACCCCAAAATCTTAAAATAGTTTGAGGAACTAATTTAACCCTGCAGCTTTGGTCATCCAGAAATTTTTCCACTCTAAAGTTAGACAGAGAAGAAAATGGAAGAGCAAAGAGTTTTTATGATTTCTCTAACACTGTGAAGTGGTAAGCCACAGATCAAAATTCATAAAATTCATAAATTGTATTTCCCTGTCCTAGGCTGAAAATGCCTCTTTAGCTTTTTGTATAAATAAACCACAAAAATTGCACACCAAGTGTTTTTTTGACAAGTTTCGGTTTTAGTAGTTTCATTATATAATCACAGCTGTCAAAAAGAAAGTGTTGTTCTTTATTATAATGAAAACCAGAAGGTTTTTCATCAATCTTAATTGTTTTCCCAGTATGCAAAGTTACTTCTTTGTGTGAAGATTATACTACCAAACTGAGGGATTTCTCACAACACAGATAACAACTATGTTATGACAATTATGTGTTGATAGTATTGAAGAGTCAATTTTCTTGTTCCTTATATGGTCTGATCAATGAAAAAAAATGCATTGCATGTAAAACATAAGGTATATAGGGTATGGATAGTGGGTGAGTAAATAAAACAAAATAGAAATAAAATTTAAAAAAAAAAAAAGAAAAAATCGATTCTGAAAATATAATACAAAAAAAAAAAAATGTTGAATTGTAAGTGGATTGTACCTGAATAGCACAAACTGCTATTGCTAGTGTGAGACACTTATATAAAAACTCACCTTCGTGAGAGTGTGGAAAAATGGCACCTACAAAGGCACTTGGATACTTGAATGAATGACTTTTCCACAGCAGAGTAAGTATGAAAGGCTGATGTTAAAACAGATGGGGGAAGGAATGCTGCACTATAATAGATTTATATATAAGTAATTTCTATGCTAGTTCACATCTTGCATGATGTAAAACCTATGCTTCTATTGAGATAGTTATAATAGATTTAGTCCTTTATATACTTTATTATATATGTTTTTAATAAAAATATTCATATATTTGAGCTAATTTTTTTTTAAAGAAAAAAATTGTTGATATAAAGACTTTATGTTATATGAACTTCCTTCCGGAAAAGATTATTTTTTTTCAACAAAATAAAGCCAACATCTTTTTGGTTCACATTGTTCTTCTGTTACAAATAGATCCCAGTCAGCATAAATATTTGAAACTCCACTTTAAAAAAATGCTAAGTAAGTATAGCAAAAAAATTTAAAATATCTATTTGCTTTATTGCATGGTGTTTATGAGTTCTGCCTGTCATGTTAAGCTGATGTACATGAAGAAGTCATAAGATAGAATACCTATTCGCCAAAGAAAGACAGAATCTCTGAAACTTGACTTCGGTCTCCTTATACTTAAGAAGATTACAAAAATTAGACATCTACTCTTTGAAACCACAGTTAATGAATTACTTAATCTCCCCTTCAGCTGCTGCAGTATACTCCCTTTGTTTCTTCCAGAGATTTAATCACATGTTAAAAGTTAAAGTCGCTGTGAGGAGAGAGAGTGAGAAACCTGCTGTGGTTAATACACAGGCTCATGCTTCATGCTGAAACTGGGAAAGATAAAGACAAATTCTGTTCATGTTATTGGAAAAGAGGTGAACAAATGGGACTTTTCTTTAAACTCTCATATTGTTGTACTGATTGAAAACTTGGGATTTTTTTTCCTTTTATTTTGTCTTTGGAAAAACAGAACTGTTAGATTTCCACTCTTTTACATTCTAGAAGTGTATAAACCTGGTAACTATGGAAAGGTGAAATGAAAAATGACAGAGTAATAGTTTCTAGGTAGAAATTATTTACAAAATTTTTAGTCAAGTTCATCAGCTTTTCAGTTGTATATATGTAAGGGTGTGCATGTGTGTGTGCACTTACACATACTTTTTCTATATAGAACCATGTGTTATATGACTGAATGGCTTGCAGAAATCTGACTCTTTGTAAGATACTAATATTAACAATTTACAGATATTTCTGACTTGTTAACATCTTGAATTGGCCTGCATGCTCCCATAAATCAATCCGTTTTGTTATTTTTTTCTCATTTCTTACCAAATTTTATGTCAAGTTTTGCAACAGTCCACAGAGAGAGAGCATCTTCTTCCAAGATATATTTCTAATGGATTGAGAAGCAGTATTAGGGAATTTTTGAGATTTATGATGCTATGTTGTCCCTACATTGGATTATTTGTGTGTGTGGTTTGCAGGCTTGAAGTTGAGGGTTTGGGGGGTGGGAATGGGGGGGAGAGGGGAAGAAAGCAATTAACACCAACAAAACCACAAAAAAGCACATCCAAACAAAGAAAAACCCAAAACCAAACCAGTTGTTAATAAATAATTGTTGATAAATCACTTCTTGTCATATGTTGCGCTTGCAGAAATGATTACAATTGAAATAACTAAGCATGCTTGAGAGGTCTTAGAGGAAACTACATATTTTCTCTAATAGGAAAGCTGTCACTCTTTTGATTCCAAGTCAAAAAATATTTGCAGGTAAAGGGAGCAGTGATCATTGTCCAATGGAAATAAATCATATCCAAGGAAACTGCATTGCTGCCGGAGTACCACAAAATAGAATGGTTTGGATTGGTAGGGACGTTAATAATCAACTGGTACCAATCCCTCTGCTGCCACGGGCAGGGAGGGACACCTTCCACTAGACCAGGTTGCTCAAAGCCAACCTAGCCTTGAACATTTCCAAGGAGGGGGCATCCACAACTTCTGTGAGCAGTAGCACTGAAGTGTTAAATGCTAGAATTGATCAAGGAGATGATAGCCAGACACCAGTTTCTTTATGAAATACTGACTAGTGGAAAATATTGGTGCAACTGGATTTGACAAGAACTGTGCCTGAAGAATGTGAACAACATAATAGTCTTTTAACCTTTCTATGTCTTCTAATATTTTACAGGCTTTGGTTAAATTAGATATAAAGAAGCAATAAAATAAATTCCATGAATCCCACCATTTACCAAGCTAGTATTCAAGGTGAATGTTAAAGATCTTCTACTTCTTGCCTGTTGAGAATTGCATTTTAAAACAGGGTTGATGTAATTCTGTGCTACTGTCTAGTCTCAGGTGAGCAGTATATATAGCAAGGGGAAGAGTGAGAAGATAGTAGAAGGGTGATATAAATTGATTCTTTTTCAGGTCAAGACAATTTTCTGAATACCCAAAAGTTGTTAGTGTCTGCTTCTGACTGCTCATGTCAAGAGGAGAGTAAGCTTATTTATCTTTGTTCACAATGCTAAGTATTATCATGTTCTGTTTTATAATCACACATTTGGTCATAGGGAGAAAATCCCGCCCTTTCAGGCACCTCAAACCATTTCTGGACTTGCTCCAAGATATAGAACAATCCATATGATCCAGTTCCTAACTGAAAATGAAAAGAAAGGGGAGAGTATGTTTGGAATCATATATGGGTAAGGTTGCCATCAGTACTCATGCTAACACTAAAATGTTAAGCAATGTTTTAATGATAAATTCTAAATTTCTATCATTCTTATTTGACTATAGTTGAAAATCATAAAACTCATCTTTTACATGTTTTCAGAAGCACCAACTACTCCATAGAGGGATCACTATATTCCTGAGAGCACTCAGGTGCATAAACCATCCCAGAGATCAAAACTGTGAAACCTTTATCCTCTTGCAGTATTAAACAGAAAAGGGCTATATTATTACTGTGTATCCACAAGTATCTAAACAAGAAGTCTGTTTTGGATGTCTAAGTAGAAGAGTGAAGAATGTACAAGGGACAGTTAAGGCACAAACATATTTTTTCACTTATCTTATTCTTCCCTACTTATGATGTTCCAGGAGAAGCTGTTTAAATTTAAGCAGTCTGTTTTCAGTTTACCTTTTGATGAGCTGCCAACCAAATGACCTTCCACAGACAACACCACACCACACAAGGTTGAAGGTGAAGGCACAAAAAGCCTTCACTCTGCTGGGGCTTGGGCTTTTACAGGGTCCCGAGGGAAGGTTCTGGAACGTGGATGTGATTGGATAGGGGAGGGGGTGGAGTGTGTAACCAGGCAACCAAACAACCAATCAGGGGCAACTTGCCAAAGGCAGGATAATGAACCAATAGGGAAGCAGGGATCAGGGCAAAGGCGGGAAACTGTGAGGGGGAAGAAGACAACATGGAGGGGAACCAGGGATAAAACAACAAGGGATCTGCCATGATGGGGATCAGCCTGATGGGTGCACATAAGGAAGTCACCATGGGGAAAATCATAAACAGGGGGATTCAGCTTTCTACGAACAATCGTATACTCGTGAGTTGATCCTTTTATAAGCAATCGTATGCAGAATCAAGAAATGTCCGTAAGCAATTAAAGTCCAGTCCTTTCTTCAAGCCTCTGCTGTAAATGTCTGAAGCTCAACAGTCTCTGCTCTGCCCTCAGTCTCTCTGTCCTCGTAAGTCCACTTTTGAAGCTTTATTTCCATGTCTCATAGCTATCTTGTTCTCCCACAACTTTTATTATTCATACTTTCTGGAAAATCCAGAATTTTCCTACTGATGACTTCTACTTTAAATGTCCTCTGCACCTTGACACCTGTCCCTATTTTGAGAAATAATCTGCATGAAAGTGCTTGTTTTCTTCCCTTTGCCAGATAACCGTCCTCTATTTAGATCTAGGGTTTAATGTCTCTTTGCACTTGACAATCAAAGAGAAAATAATACATTTACACAGGTTGAGCAAATCCATGGGTTCTAAATGCTGCAAAATAATACAATTTTGTCACCTTAAAGGAGACATATATTGTCATCTTTGTTGGAATGGAACAATGTCGTTCTGCTGTAGTATCAAAACACCTTTTCAGATTGAGTCTGTGAAGAAATACATGGGGCAGAGGTGCCTGTGGCCTAATCAGCCTTCATATGCCCCTTTAAAGGTCTCAGTCTGAGAATTACTCCAGTCACTGACAAAAGGATTGGGTTAAAGTTAGTAGTATTTCAACATTTGCTCATTTATAATTGACACACAACGTAATTTTGTCTTCACAGTTTTAGTTACTTTTTTGAGAAGGTGTGTCCCCTAATTCTATGTAATAAATTATTAAGTTAAGTGGTATAGATAATTTGACATAATTTATTGTGAAATATCAAAGTATGTATAAAAAGCACAGTCAGTACTATAGCAGAAGTAAGAGCCTTCCTAAAGTGGATCATTGTGTCTTTTATGATTGCTGATTATTTTTTTCCCCAAAATGCTAAACCTACACTTTCTCAGCATTAATTGCTCTGTATTTCTTCTGAAAATATGTAAAAATAGAGCATTCAGATAGTAGATATGTTCTGATTCTAGAAAGAAATGAAAAGAATATAAGAAGTTTCCAATAGCAACTTTTTTAATTGTACTATTGTTGAGATTCTACAGCATTTAAAGTGACATTCACTTTAATGAAGGGATACAAGAAGCTTCTTTCTGGAACTGTTGCATATCTCCTTGTACACTTACACATATAAGGAGAAATATTTAAAACTTTTTGTTTATCTTCTTTCTATTTGTAACAATTTTTAGTTGTTTTGATAAACTGACTGTTAGTTTTCTAACAATGCAAGGTTACTTATTGTCCTGAGGTTTGATTTTCTAATACGTGCCTTTGAATCTTCTATTGGGGGATATAATTTGCAATCTGTAATCACAGCTTTGATTCAGACATGGAAAAAGTGAAATAGTGCTCTATCCCTCTAAAAAGGAATTTGCTGTCATTTAAGCTTGCCTGTGTAGCTCAGCAGCAAAAAAATGCAAGCCTTTCATCAACAGTTTCTGTCACAGAAGTTAATAGCAATGTTTGGTTAATGATTCCAGGAAACAAAATTATCCAATATGGACACACTGATTTTATTTATTCTATTCTTAAGCTTTACAGCATGCCTTTTTATCTATGGGACCTCATCAACAAGTAATACTTTGTAATAATGATAATAATAATTGATACTGGTTTTGTTGATATGAACAATGATCATCTCACATCTGTTTTATAAAGTAGTGCTTTCAGAAAGTGCAGGGACGTTTTTAAAATCTATTTAAGTGCACAAAAAATAAAACTATCTTACTCACAATCATGGCATTTCAAAACTTAACTCTGCTCTATGTTATAGTGTAATTACTCTGGGTATATTCTAGAATAATTGAAAGGTATATATGATTCTTTTCAGCCTCCACGTTGTAAAACCTGGATCCTGAGAAGTTCATGTAACTGTTTAGAGAAAATGGCTAAATCAACAAGCAGAAAAAATTACACATTGTTTCCTAAAGAAGAAATAAAAACACCTCAGATTCTCATGGGAGACTCAGCACCTTTGTGACTCATAACAATTTGCTTTAAATATTAGTTATTCAACAAGGACAATGCTAAAAAATGCTTGCAGTTATCTTTTGGTTTTCTGCCTATACTGTAGATTTTTTATCCTCTTTAAAATGGTGCATTCAGTTCAGCAGTCTGTTTAATTTTGATTTTTCTCTTAGTTCTAGTCATTGGGGAAAGACGTGTGCACAGGTAAAACATTTATGTACAAGTATGTGTTGTTGATTGGTGAATTTAGTTGAGATGGCAACAATATAGTATCAAATCCAAATGGAAAAGGTCATAAGTTTATATTGTATAACATACAATTTATATTATAAATTGGCCTGTTTTATTGAAATGAGAGAATAGAATTATTCATTTTCTGAATCTTGTACCCTGGGTCTCATCAACACTGTTCAGAGAAAACTGCCTTCTGGTTTGTCATCTTTAATTTTTGAGAGCCAACATGCTCAATCCAGCTTTGAGAAAGGAGATTAGGTCTTTTCTTTCTTCCGCTAGCAAAATGCATCAAGAGAATAGAGCTTCAATTTGGCAGACATTCAAAAGTTTCAGGCTTTTAAAGTGCTTGGATTAATAGGGCAACAACCAAACGTGTTTTACAGTCCAATGAGAAAACAAATGCAGAAGTGGATAATCAGAATGGGGTAGAAGTAAAAATATGCTGCTGATTGGAAACATATGCAATAATTGCACAGAAATAAGATTAGAATAAATTCTGTGGTTTTGGACACCCTCAAATGAGACTTGGTGAATATTTTAAATCACTTCATGTCTTAAAATTTCATGACTAAACTCCCACTGGTACCTCAGTGCTTCAGATTCAATATTGTCTGAGAAGTTTTTCAGTCTATGTGAGTCTGGTCATATATAATGGGTTGTCTCTTGGCTAACACAATGAATTTGAACAAGAAATCACTAATACTAAATGCACTATCCTTAAAAAGAAAGAAAATTCTTTATCTGAAAATCCTTAAACCCGAATACCATGTAGATTACTAGACAGAAGGAATTTTAGAAAATAATAAAACGAAGCTATCTGTTGATGAATGCAAATAAGATTTCTAATGGAAAAAATGTTTGAGGATGACAAATTCAATACACAGACTGAAAGTTAAATTTCTTTGTATAAGGTGGATATTGAGATTGTATTAACTGTTTACCAGTCCCTTTCTGAGCTGAGAAACTCTGAAGAAGAAATTGGTGGTTCTCACAGTGATTTCAATGGAATTTTCTAAGAAATAGAATTATATTGAACCTATGATGCCAAGAAGCAGGAATGAAAATTGGAAGAGAATTGAAGTGCAGTATTTCCTTGAGATTAGCCAAACATTCTGAAAAAATTGGTAGTATTAATTCTAGAGACAAACTCAGTATCTCTTGAAGAAAGAATTACTTACTTTGGTACCAAGATGAAATTTTCAAGTAGTTGATATTTCCCTTTGAATAAACCACTTCAATTTTATCATCAGTGTCACCAGGACATTACTCTTAGTAATTAATTGTCTGCAAAGTACTCTGAAGATATAAAATAAATGTTAATCATACCATTATTAATTTTCATTATATTTATATTCTTTATACAACAAAGAAATTTACAATTATAAGAATTATGAGTGGTTTTTGTTTATTTCTCTATGTATATATTGTGAAATAGTATTTTTTTAGTGCAATATATACATACACACTAATTTTAAGCAATCATAGATTAAGAATGACAGAAACCATGTTAACTCTGTGAAGTGAGAACATTTTTTGCTCCTGATGTTAGTTAGAAATACTTGCATAGTTAAGAAAGTCTGCCTAGGGCATTTCCTGTGGATTCATGAACTAACCGCCATTTAGAAGAGCTAGCTGCTTGACGCAAAGCTACTTATTAATTCCTCAGGAATTATGTTGGGTTGGATTTTTTATTTTTTTTTTTTATTTATTTATTTTTTTTTTAATTCATCCACAAAGTAAACTCTTACAACTTTCCCTGGGAGCAGCTTCATTTTTCCCACTGTGCCAGAAGCATATTAAGTTTGGATGGGTGGTACTCCTATACTGGGTATTCATGCAATATTTATAGCAAGCACAGCAGTATGAGTATGTTTTATTTTAATTCTTAATTTTGTCTGGAATTATAATGGTAATATATTATCTTCCTAGTCCTTTCCTGACAAACCATTTATAACACATTAGATAATAATAAGTTAGAATATTTACACTGAATCTGCTGAGCAATATAACAGGCTTACATAGAGTGGATTTTTAGACAAAATCACAGAGATCATATGAGAAGATGCCAAAGAATTAACAATTACATTGGTTATTTTTAAAAAAATTAGAGGCCAGTTGCTGAAATTGAGTTCAAAATAATTGTGTCAGCACATTTCCTGTATAGCAACAGAGTATCACTCATCTTCTCAGAAGTGCAACAGCACAGGAAATGGTATTCAGCAGAAGCTAAGAAAAAAAATGTTCATAATTTCGTCTCTATTTGTAACTTATGAAATTCTCCAGTTTTAAGAAAGATAAAAATCACATTGAATAAGATCAAGTTTATTTGCCTTTTAAATAAAACTAGAAAGCAAACAGAAAGCAACCATAGTTTTATTGATATATATCAACACAAATTAGTTAGACAGATTTGTTTTTCTTATAGCCTAGATTTATGAATATGACATTTTTATGGTTCAAAGTTTTTATTAATCAATTTAAGTGGTTGCTTTGCAGTCCTGTGACAATGAGCAAAAGTTATTCTCCTGGTAGATCTGGTCTTTCAGTTTGAAAAACTGTTCATATTTCAGTATTTGTTCAATCTGCCTAAGCTGTTTGGAGTTTTATTGTTTTACTGTAAACGATATACAATTCCAGTCAAGTTGTACTGGTTTGATCTCTGATGAAAACATGTGAGCATAAGAAATTTTAGAGATAATGAAATGAAAATTGCTCTCATGCAGATCAGATTTCACCTGATAAAACAAATTGTCACCCAGATACTTCATTACAATATTAGGTTTCACAGCCTTGCTTAGAAGATGTTTTTAAGGAGGGTAGGGGAAAGGTCAAAACCAATCATGCATTACATATTGAAAAGTCTTTTGATAATATATGGTGACTCAAAGGCAGAGAGCGATCATCACAGTATGATCCTCAGGATCTTAGGAATATATTTAATTAAAAAATCAACCTTATAATAAAGTAAAATCATAGAATCATATAGGTTGGAAAAGACCTTGAGGTTATTGAGTCCAACTGTAAACCTAACACTGACAAGTCCAACACTAAACCATGTCCCTAAGTGCCACATCTACAAGTTTTTTTAAATATCTCCAAGGGCTGATGACTCAACCACTTCCTTGGGCAATCTGTTCCAGTGCTTGAACTTTTTGGTGAAGAAATTTTTTTTACTATCCAATCTAAACCTCCCTTGGTACAACTTGAGGCCATCTTGTCCTGTCCTAGGACTTGTTATTTAGTGAGACTGACACCCAACTGTCTGCAACATCCTTTCACGCAGTCATAAAGAGCAATAACCTTCGGGTTTATTGAAAAAGCTTTCCCTTTTTTTCAATTCATGGTTCTCTAATCGTTGTTCTTCTGTGGGAGCTTATACCAGCTTTTACAGATATTTTGTCAAGTTTTCATCTTAAATACTTTGAATTATGACTTAAGTTTTCAGTGTGGTCTAACCAGTAATAATGCTAACACTTAAAAATCAATAAAAAATCCTTGTTTATAAATTACTAAAGAAAACCTCCACAGACCAGCAATAAACTGCATGATTTGAAGACCAGATTATCTGTATCTGACCAGGTGGTGAACCCGGGTCTCTAATGCAATATGTAAGTGCCTCCACTTCTAAAAAGCTGCCAGGAACCTGACAACAAAAATTCTCTGCTGGTGATAACTTTTAATTATGTTTCAACTGATTACAAAGGAGATGTTGTACTTGTACAATGATCATGTTTAATAATTCTAGCTTCTGGCCCTTTTCTTATCCATCCCAGATATTTTCTGGTGTCCTCAGAGAATCCATCTGGATATAATCTTAAGAAATCTTAGAAACAGTATGGAACTGACTAATTTCTGTAACCTTGTGGGAGAAATAGAAATGTAAATTCAAAAAGTCCTCTATATTTGCTTGTTTATAAGGTAAGATTTAGTAGAACAACTTTTTTTTTTACTAGAGCACGGAGACTGTATAATGAGCAAATGTTCCATTTGCTTATCTGGAATATTTTAATAAGAGTCTTAGGTTAATGAGCCATCAAAAAATTTAATTCAAACCACTACCACTGTCAAAAAGAAAACTAATCACTAGTAACATTTTGGTTTTCAGAACACTTGAACACAAAACAGAAATTAGTTTGTTTGCAATTGGAAAAAAATCATAGATTTTAAAAGGGATGAAATCAGTAGGAGACTTCAGAAATTGAAAGGTGACAATATAAATATGTAGGAATTGCTCTAAATCCCATTGGAAAATAAGTGAAAACATCAGTAGCTCTCTGAAAATCTTGCATTATGTAAGCTAGTCACATCAATTGTCTGACATAATCTAACAAGGATCAACCACCAACTGAGCTGGTAATGTATTTTCAGAACCCAGTACCATTCTATTGGAACTGGTTAAATGCACAGAAGATGAGAGCAGAAAATGGACATTTACTACTTCTTTCTCTGATTAAATGAAATTAAATCCTGCATTTACCATTCATTTACTTGATAAACCTCTGCTCCTCTATTTTCCTAGAAGAGAAATGAGAAGCTACAGCATTTTGCTTTTTCTCATGGTAATTTAAGTCAGCATGTCCATTTGACCATTGATTGATATTATTTAACATAGGATCAATTTAATTAGGTGCTGTCTACATAGAAAAACTGGATAAACTGGTATCCCATGAACAGACAAATTTAATTCTACTGGTAAAACCACACATTTGACACTCTTGATTCAGCTGAAAAGTGTGGTTTTGGTTTAATGTCACACTGTTTCTACAGCTCACTTCAGAATTTTTTACTTGGATATTAAAAAAAACCTCAGTTTATATTTTAGGGAAAAAAAAAATAATAATTCCCAAATATTTGTCACCTTTTGAGGAAAATATTCTTCAGTGAATGACAATTTCACTGACATAAATCATATGTAGCAATGGGTCAATAAAGGTGTGCAGGGAAATAATTAAATAAGGACAAGAAAGGTGTTGAATCCACAAAGGTACAGTAATCAGAGTTTAATTACAAAACCTTGGAATTAACAAGGCTTTTCATGTTACTACAGTCCGAGGCTCTGGGCTTCAGTAAGAATTAAGAAGAATAGATAATGTATATAATAATTACTAAAAGAATAGGAGTAAGATACTGGATTGTAACACCTCTTGTGTAGTCCTAAGTCGGATATCCATTTAAACTATTTTGTGTCTGTAAGCAGAACAACTACTAAAGGAGTAGTAGAAAGTAAGAGTTGTCCTTAATTTACATCATATTGAGTTAGGTAGAAGGAATAAAACTGAGAGGTGTTACAAGCAGTGAAATAATTGAAATTCAATCATAGTAATTAAAACTACACTGTGAATGAATTATTTATATTATATAACACTCTATTTCCATTCTTAAATCCTACTTGTAATTTTTTTTTCTTATTGTGAGCTAAGAAGACTGTGGTGAGTTTTATTGGTGGCTTTTTTGTATTGGCAGCATTTTTTTAATTTCTGGAATTGTTCTGGAACTTCATCAGGCTTCATATGTAATTGCCTGTACTTGAATGAGTGAGTGGCACTTCACTTGAGTTTGAATTGGTCATTAACAATCTGAGACTAAAAATTCTTTAGCAGAGATTTTCAAAACAGCCTACAATAATAAGTTATTTACTGTTGGTACCTGATGAGTGCTGAGTGCTCTAGGCCCTGGCAGTCTGGCTCTGAACCTCTTTTTTATTTTGCTGTTGTTATCATTGTTGTTAGTCTAGACCATGCAAGAAAGATACTGCAATAACTGTCATGGATCTCCTGTAAAACTCACTCAGTTTCCTGGACAGAGTAAAGCTTGGTCAAAAGGCATTTCCTGTAGAATCTGTCAATGTGTTTGCTTAGAGAAAGTACAAATCTTTTCTATTATTACACAGTTGTGTGAGCAGAAGATTGGAGATGGCAAAAGGTACATGAGTATATAAGAAACGTTCATGTTTTCTGCTTTTCTGTTATTTCTTACCTTTCCCTTCAGAGAGAGCTAACACATCAGAACTATATTCTGAGGACTCAGAACTTCCTTATGTAGTTCAGTGATCATAAATTCCTTGAAAATTTTCCCATTGGCTAATTAAGGCTACAAATGTTGTTAAAGCATTGTCATGTGCTGCTCTTATTTGTTTTTTGACAAAAACTCATGTTCTGCAGAAAATTAATGTTTCATTGTGTTTTAATGATTTCAGTGAAAACCGTTATTACAGATATTTGCATTTTTCTTAAATAGCAGTGACTTTCAGTCTTCTGTTTCTTTTGGTAAGGATCCAGTTTTTTATACAAAAAATACATAATAATAGGCTGTTCCACATTGACTTTAATCCTGGTGGTATCCCAACCTTTTATGATCCTTGATGTCACTCTATTAGCTGCATTAAAGATAAAATGTCCTTGATTTGTACAGTGCATTTGAGCAGCTGTAAAAGCAAATTATAACATCTTTAGAGAAAATAATCAAGAAAGAAAAGTTCCAATAAAAATAGCTGTTGAGCTAAATAAAATTTCCTGTGCTTTTTTTTTTTTTTTTTGTTCTTACATGCATAGTAAATCACCCAGAAAATTATGCTCAAATTCACTGTCAAAATTGCATTTGCTTTTTTATGGGTACCTGCAATAAGTTAATTTAATACAATATGGATTTAAAAAGTAGCAAATGAAATTTCATTCGGTTGTTATGGAATGAGGTAATGTAAAAAAGAAAAAGGAAGAGGCATAAAGAGAATAGATTAGATAAAAAATGTACATTCAAAGGAACTTTCCCAGCCTGTACCAACCAGGCTAATGGCACAGCACCAGTCATATGTCAGCACAGTATCAGAGGTCATAGGTTTAACTGCAAAGACGGAAATGTTAAATTTATGTGCATTTGTTACACCAAATACAAATAAAGATACATACTCTTATTTATAAAGGAGGTTTAATGTTGACCAACAATGAAAAAAATTGCCTGGAGAACATGTATATGTCAATATCATCTTATTTACATCTCCCTGAATGCTTGAATTTATGCATACACTTTGATCAAAACTATAATATATGCATAATATAAAAACTAACACTGTAGTTATGCAAATCTTTAATTTTTTTATTTTTTTTTAATTCTTGAGACAGAATTTAGGCAGCTGTTGTGTAAATCTGAGTTGTAATGTAAATCTAGTCTCAAGGACAAGCTAATCAGGACATACATGACATCTAGGAGCTTTGGAAACTAGAAATCTAAGGGGACTGTCTAATGGATTTGGAAGCTGAGAATTCTGTTAAATAAAACTGAGATCTTTGGATTTCAAATGAGTTTCAGATGCCTACATCCGCATTAAGTGAATGATAACCAGTTTAAATTTTCTAGTATGCCCTAAACATTTGATAGCATGCACCCTGCTGGCTCAATAACAATATAAACAACAGACTTTGATTCAAAGGGATTTTCTCCAACAGAGTTCCTCCCACCTTTTTGTGAATTTTAGGCATTTGTTTGAAAAAATTGTACTGATAGAGCTTTTCATCTCAGTACTGCTTTAAGGTTGTACTGATTGAAGCTGGCTTGGCTGAGTTCTAACTCACATTGATAACATTCCTTTTAATTGTTTTGATAAGCTTATATGGGAGTCATCATTGCTGTGGTACAAACACTCTATATTTTTGGAATAATAATTCAACATCTTTCCAGTTTCCTAAATCCAACACACATGATTTTGGAACACAAAGAAAGCTGCACTGCGGTGCTACATGTCTATGAATCCCATAACAGTGATCAAAAAATGGCGGGGAGGGGGGTGGAGAAGGGGGTGAGAGAGGTGGCAAATCTCTTTTCACACTCTGCATTTCCCATAGCACATGAATTTGGCAGTGCATACACACACACACAGAGTGATGTTCATAGCTATGAGATCTACGACAGACCTTGGACTGATCAGGCCTTTGCAGGATTTTCTATTAGAAACAAATTAGGTGTCCACTGTGGAAAAATAAAAAGTCACTTGGAATTTTTTACTTAAAGACCTTAGGGAAAAAACCCAACTCAATACTGGGCTAAGGCAAATAATACTGCACATAATGGCAAATCTGACAGTGAAACAGAGAGAATGATGCATAGATGAAAAGGCAGGTGGAACATGAGGCTGCCCTGCAGGTTTTAGTAAATGCAGAGACTTCATGCTGATTCAGATCTTGCCAGGAGATGTCAGTTTTTAGTTGAGTCAGTAACTGGACAAGGGTGTTATGTTGGTTTCTGATTTTGGTTCGGCAAGGACTTCAAAATAACTTCATTTTTGATTCAAGAGAAAATACAATTATTCAAGAAGATTTACAGTTGATGCACCTGTTATTGCAAATCAATTTTCCTTCTAACAGTATTCCTTCTAACATCTCACCTGGGAGAGACAGGCTACAAAAAGACACAAAAGACTAGATTAATCTGTGAATACTGTCAGAACTGTTTAAAAGTTCAGTAAAGCTGAACTTTTTTAGCTTCTTTATATAACATCTCACTTCTACATTTTTCTATTGGTTAAAGAGAATTTCCACTGTAGGAAAAACTGGTGCTTTGATTAATCCAAATGTGCCCCACCTTAAAACAACAGACTGTTCTGCCCAAAAGCATCTCACGTCTAAAATGGTTTCTTTTAATTTTTATATACTTTAGTTATAAGGTGCTATATTCTGCACCATAGAGTGAATTATGAAAATATCAGAACATTTTCTTAAAGGAAAATTCAAACAATATTTCACATTAGTCTTCTAGAAATGCTACTATTTATTCATAACAATGATTTTTCCACCGCAAGTGTCTTCAGCTGGAAGGTACTAGGATTGTAGCACTGATTAGCATCTCCTATTACAAGACTGTAGTGTATTCACAATCTCAATGTTAATAAGACAACATTCACTGTTTTTGTAACATAGAACATTGAATCTTTTATGGCATACTTTGTGAATTAAATTTAGTGTTTTCATTATTGCAGGTATGCTATTTTCTAGAACTTCAGCATTTAAAAAGTGCAAATACAACTTTTTATAGCACATACTTTAATATTCAGTCATTCTATTTAAGTTACTGATATTTCAATCTCAATCAAAAGAACTAAAGGAACACTATTAGATGTTGTCCATATTTTAACTAAAAGATATTGGTTTTCAAAGCCTTAAAAGCAGAATTTCAACAATCTCAGAGGAAGTGACCTGAAAAAAAAGAAACTACAATGTTCACTGCAGCATGAAGAGGAATGTTCTCAAGTGTATTAAAATAATTTATTATTTTTGAAATTATTTCTATCAACTTGAAAAGTAGACAAATTATTTATAAGAATATGTAAAGTTGTTATACTTGCCGCTTCTTCCTTATTCTTTTCTTCATTTAAATCTTAGAGTTCTGAGTAAGTTTTGCCTGTTCCATAGAAAGAAGGCTGAATAACTATTGATTTGAAAAGATACCATTCTTGCAGTCATTGAAATGAAGCAATTCTGGAGAAGTCCGTAACATCCTGACTAGAAAGCTTGAAAGGGTAGAATGTGCAGTTCTCAAGTTATACATGCTGCAGTTCATTATCATACATGATAATGAAAATCATATACTTTCAATAATTGAGTAGAATTAGATTGCCCAGACATCAGCAAAAGTGTCATTTAAATGCATCTCCGATGAAAAGACAAAATGGAAGAGCTTTCAGTAGTAAAAGTGTAAGAAATAAAATAAGAAGAATAAAAATGAAATTAAAAAAATGTTAACCAGCTGCTGGGATGGATTTCAGATGCACTATTGGATTGAGTTTTGAAATCCAAGATCCCCTGTTTGCTGAATTAACAGCATCTCTTCCATCGTCTTTAGCATGGATGTTTGCCCTTGACCAAGTGCATCTTTCACACATACCATGTGACAACATATGCAGTCTTGTCATATAGACACTTTAGCATTGCTGTGACAGTGTGCATAAGACTTTTAATACATAAAGCATTTGGAAATGTCTGAAAATTAAGGAATTTATACACATAAAAATACTATTTTCATAGCTACTAGGGAGTCTTTAAAACAATGAGACAATTTCTAAATATATTAGTAAGCTTTGGAAGGGAATTTTTCAGCTACTATTTCACTTATTGGTTAGAGTGGTGGAACCCTGAACACCTTTCAATTTCCCTTTCATAATCAAAGTTGAAAATCCACGTTAGACTAGGTACTGTCAACTCAAAGATATCTGCACATCAGGTCTAGATAAGTGTAAAATGAATTTGAAAGCAGTGAGACGCAGTGGTCTCAGTGGCTGAGAGATGGCCTAATTTTCATGCTGTTTAGAAACAATGAAGTTTTTAAAAGGAAAAAATGCATATTAGTAACAGCAATCCATGCAAGTTCTCTCCCTAACACACAGAACACTGGAGCAGTGTTTTAATGAATAAATGCTGCAGGACAAGCTTCTATCTCTCCTCCTCCTTCTCAGATGTCAGAAAGTTAAATACACATCATGAAATAGATATTGTAGATGGCTTAGAATGTGTCAAAATTCAAAAGACTGGTATAACAGCAACGACAATGACTCTGGTGAAAAGATTACAGCACAAGTCTTATGAGGAGAAACTAAGGGGGCTAGGGTTGTGTAGTCTGGAGAAAAGGAGATTCAGGAGACACTGCACGACCCTCTACTGCTACCTGAAAAGGGGTTGTAGGTAGATGGCGGTTGAACAGTTTTCTCCCATGTAACAAGTGATAGGACAAATGCCTTCAAGTTGCACCAGGGGAAGTTTAGATTGGATATGACAATTCTTCACCACAAGGTCTTCCAAGTATTGAAACAGACTTCCCAGGGAAATAGTTGAGTCACCATCCCTGGAGGTATTTAAAAGACAGATACATGTCCCAAAGTGCCACAAAAGTGGTCTGGTGGTGGACTTGGCAGTACTAATTTACAGTTGACTCAATGATCTTAAAGATCTTTTCCAACATAAATTATTCTATGATTCTATAACTGCATTGGTGTCATTTCCAGGAACGATAACAACAAAAAAAATCATGTTCTTATTTACAAATTTAACTTATAAGTTTAGTTATTAAGTTGTGATTAATATCTGTTAATATCTGTGTTAATATCTGGCCAAAGGTACACACTTTCATCAGGAAATTTAACTGACCTAATAATATTAATATTTGAAATAACACAATTAGAACAGTAAAATTCACGTTACCTAATGCATTCAAAAAGTATTTTAAATAGTTGAACAGATATTTTGCACTGTTCATATTTGCTTACAGTAAAATTTTACTAGTAGCGGCAAAAACGAGTATCTGTAATTTGTCCTATGTCACACAGAACCCTCAGATTAATACTGATGCTAAATTCTGTTAACTAACCTCACCAAATTGTTTGATTTTTCTAAGTATTTGCAGAATTCTTACACAGTCTGACGAGGTTGACAGTCACAGTGTTCCCTTTTTCTGTTGAGTCTCCAAAATGTGAACATCTCTTTCAGCTTACGACACATGTGAGGCTTCTTTTCCTTACAAGGTTCCAAAAGTTAGCCCATTGAACTTTTTAGAGAGCCTTTGGTTCTTTAATACTTTGAGATAATGTAAAGAGAGAATGTTGCATATGATTTCTCAGGAGATACTCTTATTGATAAAATACAGGAGAAAATAAGGATCTTGGCAAAATTTTAAAAGGAGTAACATACAACCAAGGTAGAGCACTTCAGAAAGTACTGACCCAGCACATGCCAACCCATACAACTTAGCAAAAACCAAAACATCAGTTTTAAGTTACCCAAAATATTAAGAAAGAGAGAGAAAAGAGATTAAGAGAAGAAGGGAAAACTAGCAACTGCCAGAGAGTCCTATGGAAATCTAGCTTCACCTTGACGAGGTAGGTCCCAGGAGAGGGAGAGAAGATGGAGGCACATGTTGCTGGTTTTATGTGTTCTGGCCCTGCGGCCTCCTCTCCCAGGTGGGACTTCTGGCTCACTGACCACTCTGTAGCTCTGAGACAGAGTGAGGAGTGGTGCAGCCAGTCAGAGGCTGGGTTAGGGGTTCCAGGAGGCATGGTGTGGATGGGCTCCCAGTCCACCATCGTGATTGATCATCTGGGGTCTCCCCATGAAACTTCCATGTGGGATACAGCCTGGCTCTTCTCCACACACATTTGACTTGGTTCCAACCCACTAATTAAATAATCCTCTGTGATATTCGAATCCAGTGTCTCACAAATGTCCATTTTTATATTTGGCAGTTGAGTCAATTCTTCACCTATTGTCAGTCCACTTCTTATGACTTTAACACATTGCTAAAATCAAGGTAGATAACATTCACAGCTCTACTGTTACACAGTGAGCAAATTATTGCAACATAGAAAAGTATCAGGTTCGCCAAGTACAATTTACCATGCTGATTTATTTTCCAAGGATTGAAATGAGCTTTGTGCAAAATTTTCTAAATACTGTGAAATAGACAGTTCAATGGGCAAACAGGAAGTGTGTAAATGAAGAGACAGAGCAAGAAATAGTAAGACCAGTGCTCAGTATCCAGGCCAAACAGTTGTTTGTTCTGTCTAGGGAAAAAAGTAGAATCTTCAGGGGAGAACTCTACTTTCACAGATAATGAATATTAAGAAAAAAATTCTGACTAAAACTGTCTAAGTACAACAATCTTCATTCTGTGTATTCAGCAGATATGACTTGCTCTGAATACTGTGCATGTGATCATAGAAATTTTGTGTTTGTATATAAGAAAAGCAAGGTAAAACAGGTGTAAAGCAAAATTGTGGAAATATTTCATTTTTATATTCCATGAACATGGACAAGGTTTATCCCAATGATAGGGAAAACAAACAAACAAACAAAGAAAAACCCAAGCCCAAAACAACAACAAAAAAACCAAACCAACCAACCAAACAAAACAACAAGGGTAAATATTTCCCCCTCACTACTCTTTTTTGACCATAATTTTTGCTAAAGGTTATCTGTGCAAAATCAACACCAATCTGCCAGAGAAGTAAAGGTATCAGAAATAGTCTTTGATCCTGTCACAGCCAGATTTTTTGAAGGTATGTCTGTAGCACCCGTTTGCATGTTTGTGTTGTCACATTAGACAACTACAGATGAGAAAAATTACTTACGTCCTGAAATGATGATCAGTGGATATAATATACCTCAAAGACATACACTTGATTCCTTGTCATCTAGAACACTGGTTGACTTCCATTTTCTAAACTGGCTGGTAAGTTTGTTTTACCTGAGTTTGAATTCATACACTCCAGCTGATCATAATAATTTTGCCTCTGCTTTCTCTGCTCTGATTTATTGTATAAATCTAAAATATTTTAATTAGCATTCTTTTAATTAAATTAAAACTTGGTAAGTAATGTCTATAGACCAAGTCTTGTTCTTTAACATAATTACAGGTTATTTTACCTCAGTGGTGAAAATGATATTTAAAAAAAAAATGTATATAACCTATAAGAACAGGAAAGTTAAGAAAGCCTGTGAAGTATGTTGCTCTTTCAATGGTCACAGAATTCTTTGGTCTGTAATTTGGAAAAAGGAGAGAATATACAAGTTCAGAAATTAAAAGACAACATATGAAATAAGGAAAGGGAATGAAGGAAAAAAAAAATCAATTTTCTAAATCACTGTCTGAAAAAATAAAATAATATGCAGAACCCCACTATGCAATTTTACACACTGTACTGTACCCTGCAGAGGGATGGATTTTTTGGAACACAACAGAAAATGAATTTGTTCTTGGATTTAGTTCAGAGAGAATCATGAGAGCAATTTACTTCTGATGCAGTTCCAGTAAAAAAGCTATTATGCTAATTGCCATAAAGTTCATCAGTTTAAATATGTAACTTTTATTCCTGAGTCATCATTTAGGTAAAAATATTCATTCACAATGACAAAAAAATGCTCTAAATAAAGGCAACGATTATTTGAAGATCTACCGGAGAGCTGCCCACTCATATTATCCGAGCAAAGGATGTGCAATAAAGATCACAAAATCCAGTATCTCTTAAAATAAGAGTGGGTTAAGGATTTTAGTACTTTCCTGCAAACAGTCAATTAAGTTCTATTGAATTTCATTAGTACAACTGGGATTATTTTAGTCTTCATAGTTATCTCCACCTTTTCTCTATAATTTTTTCTCTGATATTTCTTATTAATCAGGTGGTGAGTGATTGATGTATTATAATTTTAAATCTTGAGGAAACTCTTCCATTACCCAAATCATGACCTGCAGGCCACAGTGGGAGCCATGGAATCTGACTCTACATCTGCATGTGAGAGAAATACAGTCTTCAGCCAACCCTCTCAAATAGCTGAAGGCTGATAAAAATGGCACAAGAATCATTATGAAATTTCTAGTTTATTGCTATCAAATATCAAGGACAATCCATGATGCTGTGGAGCAGAGATAATATACAGTGAGTCATTAGGTAACACCATACAGAGAATAGGACATTCACTGGATAGCTGCCAGTCCAGGAGGAGATGGAGTAACTAATGTCTTTTGGAAAATTCTTTCTGGAAACCATTCAATATTATTTTCTTGGAATATTTCCAGAAGTTTGATTCTTACTTTCTGATGACTCTACTGACTGACCATGGCAGCAACAATGGAGCTTTTAGACTTGAACTATTTATTGACCTTGGAATAATAGGTAATTCAAAAATCCTCTAGAGCTTTCTATTAGGAAATTATGCATCATGACCAGGTGGATTAAAGTGATTGTAAGGTGTTAAATTCTTAAAGTATGCAAATGTCATCTATGCCTATAATGTACATAGGGTTTGTTTTTAAAATGCAAAAGGTAAGAAGGAAAATAACAAACAAACAAAAAAATCCCTTATGTTACCATTCCTTAGTAAATTTCCTTTAACCTCAAGAAGCTCAACAAGACTAAGTGCAAGGGCTTGCATGCAGGTTGAGACAATTCCCAATATCAGACTGGGGGATGAATGACTAAGATCAACCCTGTCAAGAAGGACTTGGTGATACTCGTGGATGAAAAGTTGGATATGAGACAGCGATATGCATTTTCTCTACAGAAAAATCAAGGAAGTGACATCCTGGTGACAGAAGACACAGAGAAGGTGGAATTACTGAATGCTTTCTTTGCCTCAGTCTTACTGCTGAGGCCAGCCCTCAGGAATCCCAGACATTGGGGGTAAGAGAGGAAAAATAGAGAAAGGAAGACTTTGCCAGTTGTAGAGGGTTGGCTTGGAGGTTGGCTTGGCAAACTTAACACCCATAAATCCATGGGTCCTGATGGGATGCAGCCATGGGTCTGAGGGAGCTCGCAGATGTTGCTAAGCCACTCTCCTTCATCTTTGAAAAGCCATGGAGAACATGATGGCAGATGCCCAATGACTAAAGGAAAACCTATGTTACTTCCATCTTCATAAAAGGAAATAAGGAGGACCCAGGAAACTACTGGACATTCAGCCTCACCTTCATCCCTGGAAAGGTGATGGAACAGATAATTCTGGAGGTTAGTCCCAAACATATAAAAGAAAAGCAGGTAACTGGGAGTAGTCAGCATGGATTCACTGAGGGGAAATCATGCTTGACCTACCTGATAGCCTTCTATGATAGCATGGCAGGATGGGTCAATGAGAGGAGGGCAGCAAATGTTGTCTACCTTGACTTCAGAAAGACTTTTGTCACTGTCTCCCATAACATCCTAATAGGCAAGCTCAGGAATTGTGGGTTAGCTGAATGGATAGTGAGTTGGATCAAGAACTGGCTGAATGGCAGAGGTCAAAGGCTCATGATCAGTGGAGTAGAATTCAGTTGGAGGCCTCTAGTCTGTGCTGTTCCCCAGGGACCTGTACTGCTTCCAGTCTTATTCAGTTTGTTTATCACTGACCTGGATGAAGGGATAGAATACACCCTAAGCAAGTTTGCTGATCATACAAAACTGGGTGGAATGGTTGAAACACTTTAAGACTGTGTTGCTGTTTAGTGGGACCTTGGTAGGTTGGAGTGTTGGGTGGAGAGAAACCTAATGAAGTTCAACAAAGAGAAGTGTAGAATCCTACAGCTGGGGAGGAATAACCCCATGTGCCAGTACAGGTTAGGGAATGACCTACTGGAAACAGCTCTGAAGAGAAGAAACTATGAGTTTTGGTCGATGAAAATTTGATCATGAGCTGGCAGTATGCCCTTGCAGCCAGGAGGGCCAATAGTATCTTTGGGTGTGTCAGGAAGAGTGTGGCCAGCAGGTCAAGGGAGGGGATCTTCCCCCTCTACTTGGCCCTAGTGAGGACACATCTGGAGTATTATGTTCATTTCTGGTCTCCACAGCTCAAGAAAGACAAGGAGTTACTGGAGAAGGTTCAGCAGAGGGCCATAAAGATGATAAGGGGTCTAGAGCATCTCTCTTATGAGGAAAGACTACATGAGCTTGGCCTGCTTAGTCTAGAGAAGGGGGATCTCCTCAATACATACAAATATCTCAAAGGTGTATGTCAAAGGGTGGTGCCATGGTCTTTTCAGTGGTGCCTAGTGACAAAAAGTGGAAAAATAGCCATAAACTGAAACACCTCAACCTGAGGAACTGCAGAACTTCTTTACATTGAAGGTGGCAGAGCACTGGAAAATGTTCTGAGGGAGGTAATGGAGTCTGTTCTGGAGATATTCAAAACTCACCTGGATATGTTTCTGTCTAACCTGCTGTAGGCAAATCTGCCTTGAAAGGAGCATTGGACTAGATCATCGCCAGAGGTCCCTTCCAACCCTAACTATTCTGTGGTTCTGTGATTATCCTCTTCTACTCTGCTCTGGTGATACTCCACTTGGAGTACTACCTCCAGATCTGTATTCCTCAGTGCAGAAAAGACACAGACCTCCTCAAGTAGGTTCAGAGGAAGGCCATAAAAATGACCAGAGGGATAGAACACCTCTGCTGTGAATAAAGGTTGAGAGAGTTTGGGTTGTTTGGGCAGGAGAAGAGGAAGCTCCAAGAAGACCTTACTGTGTCTTTCAATAGTTAAAGGGCACTTACTAGAAAGATGGTGACTTATAGCTGTATTCTGATTTGCATAATTCATAGTCCTTCACAGAATTTGATCATAGAATTCTGAAATATTTTACTGATTCAAGGGAGAAAACCAATGAGGAAATGCATGTTAGAAAATATACATTTAATTGTACGTGAATTTGTCCAAAGAAGCGTAACAAAGCTTGTGAAGGCTCTGGAGCACAAGACCTGTCTGCAGCAGCTGAGGGAACTTGAGGGTGTTTGGTCTGGAGAAAAGGAGACTGGGAGGAGACCTTATCGCTCTCTACAACTACCTGAAAGGAGATTGTAATGAGGAGGATGTTGGTCTATTTTCACAAGTGAAAAGTCATAGGATGATAGGTAATGGCCAGTGGAGAATGGAATGGAATGGAATGGTGCGGGAGGAAAGTCCCAACCTCGCTGAAAGGTGCCTGAGAATATACCCACAGGAGTTTTGCTGCCAGGGCTGTGGAGCAGCATCTCCAATCAGCAACCCTATCCTGCTGGTGGCCATGAGAGGCCTCCTCTGCACCTTTTAGGGATGTTGATGCTAGGGCCAACTCTGTCTCCATGGGTTTTGCTTTTGGCTAAGGTACTGATGCTGTGGCTCTAACTCAGACTAATGCAGTACAGGTAATAATTCCCTTAGTATGTGGCTAACCATTTTGTTAAAAAAACCCTCTGTTTGTCTAGGTTCTGTACCATAGCTAGTAGGACTACATTTAACATTCTAATGTTTCTTATCTTTCTTTTCTCTCAGTGTACTGTTATGCTGGTAGATTGATATTTATCTCAGAGATTTCACAGAATATTCTGACTTAGAAGTGAATGTCCCATATGTGACAAAATACTTCAGAAATAGAAGCATTTGTTAGAAGTAACTGACTGTGTGTTTCTGAATTCCTGCATATTTAATATTTATAAAGATTGTTGAATGATTTGACTGATTCTTTTTCAGAGAAAATTGTATAGGCTCTTCCATTCAAGTAACAGTTCATCATAGCACAGAGCCAGGTGGGACAATAAAACTTTTATATGTTGGAAAATTAATTCCAAAGTATGACAGCTTGTGATTATTTTGAACACTTCCCTTCTTCTATGAAACATTTTTGAGACAGTTAAAATTATCGAGTGCTGTTATTAATAATAGTATTGTCTAAATAATACTGAATATTAATATCATAAAGTTGATGAATCATGTACAAATAACTCTTTATGTCTATATAACCTTTTCTGCAGTTATTCAGCCAGTGTAACATTATCACATACAGTAAAATATCCAAGGTACAGTAGAATATCCAAGGTACAGTAAAGAGGAGGGGAAACCTATGGTAATTCCTGTCAGTTTTGATACTTGATTTTAGAACTTTTAATTTTGGATTTGTTCTCTACATGGCCATCATTGACATCCATCAATTGAATTGTGGTTGTTTTTTTGTTTGTTTGTTTTTTGGTTTTTTCCTTAACTGATATGTAGCTTTGCATACATAAGGAAATAAATACAGATTCATACAGCCAAAACAAAAGTACTGAACTGTGATAGGTTAAGATTCATTACAGAAAGTTATCTGTAACAGGACAAGTTTTGTTTTATCAGAAGTATAAAAAAACTTACATGCTGCACAAAGCAATGGATTAGGCATAGTTTTTTTAATGGAATTGCATTACCAAATGCTACAGTCATTAAGTACCTGACAATAGTTCAGACATGCCTTGAAAGAGTACGATCTGCTTTATTAAGAAAGAGAAAGATATTAGGACACCTCACTTCAAGAAGTTCTCTGGAAGTTAGATCTTCTACTAGTCACTATTAGAAAAGAAACAACATATGTGATAGTTCAATGTCATTCAATTGTACTGCGGTATCAGCTCTGGAACTGTGCCCCCGTCTCAGTAGCTGCTCTCTAAAATGTACCATAAATTGCACCTTAGTTTAAAGTATGCACTTTCAGTGTTATTGAAGTGTTATTATGTTCAAATATATCATTGAGGGGTTTTCATAAACGGTAAAAAAAGTATCAGAATGCAAAGACAGGGACAAATTCCATCTCATTTTTTATACTCTGTAATTTTATTCATGTCTTTGCATTGAAAGAGAAGTCAGGGCAGTATTTGTCAGTGTCCTTCTATGTGCAGAGAAAACCTTATATTTCAAATAATCACTCAGTTCATTTTAGAAATTATATCATACTCCTTCATTTGTTCCTTTTCTCATTTGACCTATTTAGACAGATAAAGAGTTCCCTGCTTATTGCCCTACCCAGTATCTTTAAAATTACTTCAGAAGGCTTTGCCACAGAAACAAATAGACTGAAGCAATATATTTAAAAGAACAACTTAACACTTCCAAGGATTCTACTGTATCAGATGTGATTGACAGAAATACTTCTGACATAATATTGACAATGTCACACAAGTTTGGCTATTTTTTCAAAAAGTATTCTTTCTTCCATTTTAGGTCATGTCATTAAGATCTTATGTCATTAGCATCCAGATTATTTTTTTCTCCTTTTTCCTACATCCACATTATATTAGCCTATTTTTGTAATAACCCCAGTGTTTATATGTGGAATGTAAAACCAGCTATTACTTGGTGGCACAGTGTATCACTGCTTCAAGAAATTATTTCACAGGTAAAAATCAGCAATAAAAGCAAATTCATTGCTTTCACATCGACTCTCTTTTACTTGAGAAATCTAGTAGAACACCATAAAAATCTTTGCAAATTAAAGCAATAATTGGCTGGTGTAAAAATATTCTTATTTGTCATTGCTTCTATATGATGCAGGAGAATGAACAGATGAGGAAAGGTGCACGGAAGTTTGTGAAACTACAGCATCCTGTGAACATAGTTTCCATCTGTCCTGTCATAGATGTATATTTTTAATAGTGATTTATTGACAATTTTGAGTTGGTTATTGAGAAGCTTTGAAGTATAAAGTCTAGAATCAGTTGAAAGGGCAAAATGAAATTACATTACCTAGTAAGATCTACAGCAATCACTGGAGAATTTTTACTAAGCAAGTTTACACCTAATAATTCAACTTAACATTTTCTTCAGCTACTAAAGTGGTTTGATCAAGTTGGAAAGAAGCCAGTAGCCAATCTCTGGATGGATGAATAGTTTTCTTATGAGAAAAAGAATGTGGTTATTAAAGAGCTAGTTTGACTATTGCAGACATAATAACCTAAAAAGTTCAGGCCCGGTTAGATTGCCATCAGTAACCAGTCTGTAAGATCCATAGCATTCTCCTACAGAATTAAAAAGTCACCAGCCTTCCATAGAAAGAAAAACTCAATGCTTTCTGCAATAACAACATCTCAAATCCATCCAGATGATTACAGCACTACTTTCAGGCATCTTTGTCTTCATTATGTTTGGAGGTTTTTTCATCCAAATCACACTACAATTCCTACCGTACTGCAGTGCTGAAGAATTATAGGTGATTCCTGCAATATATGAGAGCATTTTCAATTTCCATCTGCCAGCTGTATCCTACAGCGACTATTATGCTGTTATAAGGTAGGATAGATTCCCTTACAGATAATTTTTTTTTTTTTGTATGTGCATGTACATAGACCTATTAATGTAAAGATAATAGCAATATATCCTCACCTGTGCTTTATAATTAGAGTAGGATTATGTTTATTTGGAACTAAATTAGCTCTTCCATTTATTGTAAGGTCTTGCATGTATGTATCTAAATTTTACTAGTGTTATCTATGATTTCTAAAATTTTACTAATTTAAGATTTTTAAAACAACTTCTTTAATGAACATTGTTTGAAGTGATGTGGGGTCAGGATGAAAAAAATGGGCTTATTTTTAGAGTACTTGTTTTCCATTGCCCATTGTGACTCAAACAATTAACAGTGAAGAAATGAAGTAATTAGTTTAATGTACTATTGTCCATCTGCTAAAAAGTGTAATCTGATTATATACATTTTCATATTACTTAGATCTATAATAGTCACATTTATTCATATATGCTTCTGGTGATTTGGGAAAGCACTAACTTGGCTCAATGAAGCAAATTAGATATGCTTTGATCCTTACCAAAGTGAAGTGTAGGAATTAGTAAGTCTAAGACAATTCACACATTGGTAGTTCTAAAAATCTTACAAGAAGGCTCAAAATAAAATGAAGAATCTCAGATACTGATATAATTTGATTACTTCTGAAAATTTGGCAGGTAGCATAACTATGAAAAATTAAAATTGATTAAAAATGTTGTCTAAAATATCTTGAATACTAATTTTTAAAGCTGTTAGAAATTAAATTTCCTTAAAATACTCTAATTTCTAATGGTGTTGACATTCAAAAATAAGATAATCATCAATAGGAATTGTATTATCTGTTACTCACCAAAGTAGCACAGATATTGTACAGCCATCATAATTCCATCGGAATTCTTTTTTAAAAAATTAATCATTTCCATGGATTGTTAAAAAAAAAATTATTAGAAGAACAAAAGGTTCCTCTAAATATTTCAAATAGATGTTTAAAAGACGTTTTGCAATATTTGTTTGGATCTTATACAAAGCATATATTATTAAAAAAAAAAAAAAGCAAGCACAGTTAAAAAAATCAGACAAAACCCAATCAACCACACACAGAGTAATAGCAGTTGTCTCATAAATGAGATCTTACCCTAAAATACATGGACTGGAGTTGAGTTACAATGGCATAAAAAATGTTTCTTCTAACTATTTTTTTACCTAATATACATGCAGACACATCAAAGGCAATCTTATATTATGTTAATTTGATAATAATTTAATTTTATGCACCAAACAAATTCTAAGTGTGAAATTGGAGCTGTAACATATGTATTAATATTCTACTTATGATTTTGAATAAAACAGCAAATTTGACCATCAATTATCAATTCTACTGTTTTGTTTTGGGGTTCTTGTTTGTTTGTTGGTTTGTTTTGTTTCGTTTCATAACACCCTTAAAAAAAACCCAGCCACATCTGACACCATGTTTGTACAAAGTCATTGGAAAGACTTTGGCAGTCAGTGACTTTTTGCATAATTACAGACTAAATGTTGGATGTTTCTTAAAATTGTTGTGTGAGAAATATATGAAATAAAATAAATAGGTTTCTCATTAGATTTATTTAGCAATATTAATTCTATTAGTCATGTTATGTACTTTATAAATTTCTCTAGTTTTTACATTGTCTTTCAAACCTGATGACATGTATTTATATATTTTCATCATATATGAACTCAGAGCATATGAAGAAACCTTCTCAGACTAACACTTAACAATGCTGTTCATTAAGAGGCTGCCTTACTTAACCACAATCCATATATATTTATCTAATAATATAAGTATAAATTCATATATATTCTAGTTTATATAGAGGCTTACATATGTATTGTATGTAAAAAAAAAAAAAGAAGCTTCAAAACTATTATTGTTTAATTAGTTGAAAAGAGAGAAATTTGTTTTACTCAGATTTCTTTGAAAGACTGTCGTGGGTTTAATTAGGTTTTATTTTTATAAGAGGAAGATTGCCTTCTGTTGTAAGCCTCTGGAAGTTTCCCTCCATCCTATAGAGCAGAGCCAATGAGGGCCAGCTCCGAGGAAAACTTCCTGCTTTTG
>JAWWEW010000131.1:52613338-52676153 GCA_035583185.1 Anabacerthia variegaticeps
AGAGGGGGTAGAATACATAGCTTTGATCACCCCCCACACAGTGATAACTGGTCCCACCTGCTGAACTAGGACAGTATATAAGGCTTATCAGGTACACATAAGCAAATGCTCAGCAGTATTATTTCCTTATGCTGCTCTATATATCTGTCAAGGCCTGTTGATGGTTATTTAAAAGGTATGAGTAAAATGTGTTTTCTGTAATTTGGGAGAATTCATATTTAACTACTCCAATAACTGTAGAGGAAAATAGTGTTATTATTTAAAATCACTGTTATATTGAGCATGTTTCTAGCTGGGATTTAGTTATGGAAATATCATCATAGGTGTTTAATATTGACATAAATTTATGAGTGTATTCATTAAGGATTTGAGGACAAAGGCATATGAGAACATCAGTCACTGGATGCCAAAACCTTAATTACAGAAAGAAATATGATGTTCTTGGAGACATGTACAGGAAATGAATGTCATTCATCCATTGTCTAGCATGTTACTACGATTCAGAGTTAAAAGCACTCATATGCATAATGTATTTTTACATTTGTCCTCCAAATATGTCAGACAGGGAAAATTATAACAAACACCAACAATTCACTTAAACCTGTATGAAAATAATACAAGAAAAAAAGGCTAGATCTCTTATGGCTGGTCATAACAAAAATGATGATACTTGGTTTTGGCTGTGATAGAGTTAATTGTATTCATAGCAGCTGGTATGGTGCTGTCATTTGCATTTGTGACCTAAACCGTGTTGTTAACACATCAATGTTTTGGCTCTTCCTGAACAGTGTGTGCACAATGGCAAGCCCATCTCTCTTTCTCACACTGCCCAGCCAGTGTATAGGCTGGGAGTGTACAAGATGTTAGGAAGGGATACAATCAGCAGACCTGACCCCAACTGACCTAAGAGATACTCCATATTATACAAAGTCATGATCAGCAATAAAAATTCAGAAAAGAGAAGAGGAAGGAAAAGGAGAAATCCTGAACAAAGACTTTTGGAATGATTGCACCTGTCTTTGCAAGCAACTGTTAAATATAATGGAGGCTTGCTTTTCTGCAAATGGCTAAACAGCTGCCTGCTGATGGGAAGCAGTGAACGAATTCTTATTTTGTTTTGCCTATGTATACAGCTTTTACTTTATGTACTAAATTGTTGTTATCTCAACCCATGAGTTTTCAGACATTTGTCCATTAAATGCTCTTCCTCATCCCACCAAGAGGGAATGAGTGAGCCGTTGTGTTGGGCTAAGCTTCATACAGGGGTTAAAACACAATACCAATAAAGGAGGACCTATGGTAGATTAATGTATTTTTGAATAGCTCTTGAAATCAGAACTTTGCTTGGGTGTTTTTTCCCACCAATCCCATAAAAGAACACATTTGGAAAAGCAAGTAACCGTGAGAGATTCAAAACTCTTTCATTCACTCTCAGGATATTAAGCTATTAGCTAACATCCAAAGGATAGCAACAAGGATGGTGAAGGGCCTTGAGGAGCAGCTGAGCTTGCTTGGTCTGTTCAGCCCAGAGAAGAGGAGACTGAGGAAAGAGACCTCATTGCAGTTATAACTTCCTTATGAGAGGAAGAGGATGGGCAGGCACTGATGTCTTTTCTGTGGTGACCAGTGGCGGGACCCAAGGGAATGTCCTGAAGTTGTGTCAGGGGTGGTGTAGGTTGGGTATTAGAAAAAGATTCTTTGCCTAGAGAGTGGTTGGGCAGTGGAACAGGTTCCCCAGGGAAGTAGTCATGGCATCAAGCCTGACAGAGTTCAAGAAGCATTTGGATGATACTCTTAGGCACATGGTGTAACTCTTGGGGATGGTCCTGTACAGAGCCAGAGTTGGACTCGATGATCCTTGTGGGTCCCTTCCAACTTGGCAGTATCATATGTGACACTGGCAAAACACAAATTCTTATACTTTGCTATTATTTTCAGTTCTGGGAAAACAATAAAAGCAGTGCATGAATTGTTCTGACTTTTTAATATTAGTCACTATAATTTCTCAAAATTTGTATCCAGCACATCCTGAATTTCTTCTTCTGTTTATCACATTATTTCATGCTTACTTTCAAATAAAATATTCTGTTATTTTCCTTGATAAATTTTTGATTCTTAAGTGAATGTGAAATACCAGACAACATGTAAATTCAATTTCCTATTCTTTCACCTGAGGAATGTGATTTTTTGCAAGTAAACTATCAACAGTTTGGACACAACAGACTAAAATCTGACCTTTATTTTCTGTCTGATATATGCTACTGTAGCCCAGCTGCACTGTCTTTATAGATTAATAATGAGATCTTGTTTAACAATCAGTGCAACTCAGTCATGGTTTACTTCCTCCCTGGAGGACCAATTGCTTATCTCATCAAAAGGATGATAATTCCCTCTGTCTGTCAGTTGATATGATCTTTATCTGGACACAAACTACATCAGCAGACTGAGCTGAGCTTCCAGCCTTGCTGGTGGTAAGGGATTCAAAATTCATGTTTATCATATGCAGAAGATAGATGCTCTAGCTAGCTTCAGGCACTGCATTAGCGCTAAAGTCCATTAATTCTAATTATGTTTTTCATATAGAGAATATTAAAATGTTTAAATTAATAAAGGAGAAGAGCCATCCCCTTGGCACAGTTTCTGCATATTAATACAGTTTTCTGTGCAGGAGGTGATCTGTGCATGCAAGGAACATTCCTTAGGCCACTGGAGATTGAGCACATAAAGCTACTTAGGGGACATGTGCCAACCACAACCATCTCACAGCATTTCTGTTCATTAGTCCAGGAAGGCTTTTTTATAGGTTTTTGCATAAGAATGAGATCATTAGCTTCCTGAATGAAGGTAGGATGGGAGTGGTTCAGCTCATCTGTGCATGTCATGTACATGGATGTGTATATGAAGATTGCATAAAACAAATTCTAGCCTTCCTTATTGTCTTCTGTATAATGCAATTAGTCATTACAATGGTAGTTTAGCTCTTGCCTGAAAACAAAGAAGGGGCCAAGATGATTATAGCAAGTCCCTTGGCTGAACACTTTCCTTTCAGTAGAGAATTTTTTACAGTTCTTTTATGAAATTTTGATTTTCTTTTTGTTTACATCTGGTTTGGTTTTGTTTTTGTTTTTAAATAATGACAAGATATAATCTTGTTGGAATAACAAAATTAGCTTTGCAACATTTTGCCCTTCGTTGTCTGTTACTGAGTCTATTCATTTACCTTCCATTTCAAACCTCTACTCTCAGATTTTATTTTTGCTATTTAATGAAATAGTACAAATATGTAAGTGTTCAGATCCTGTTTAATAATAATACAACAAAAAGTCATTTCCTTGTTATTCCCTGCCAACAATATCAAGGAAGAAGTAAGAGCAGTCCAAATAATGAACACTGAAACTTATAATTCAGTATTCTTAACCTTAAAAATACCTGATAGATATCCAGAAAATATAAACAAGAAATTTTAACTCTATTCTAAAACATTAAGAAGATAAAGAATGTAGTACTAATATTAATAATAATAGTGAGAAATAGTGTAGAATATGGTTTTAAATTCCTATGAGAAAGTCCTAAAAACACTTAGCAAATCTTTATTAAAATATCCATCTCCTTTTAAAGCTAATGATAGCAGACTTGGACTTTTTATAAAAGCAGTGATCTATAATTACCAAAACTTAACAGTAGGTCACTATAGTAAGAAGGAACTTGTATGGATCATTTAACCTGAAAATTTTGAACAGTGCTTAGATCCCTTCAGAAATTGTTGGGATTTATCGATTTATTTTTTTAAAATCTGTTATAGGCATGTTCACACAGTTTCCTGAAAAGCAAATAAAAGTTTGCTCTGTCTTGCTCTTACTGTATAGAGAACTATGCAGGTCTCCTCAGCATGTTATCAAACATGATTTAGTAATCCCTGATGAGAGACAAGTACATTAGCTTGCACTCTGATAACACAAAAGTTACTCTGTTCTGTTGGGAGCTCAGGTCAAGCTGGAGTGTGGGCAGAGGGAACTAATATCTGCAATCAAAAGCCTTTTTAGATCTGTCTAAATGCTCTGAATGTCTTGTGCTACACTGACAAGTTGAGAGTCCACATTCCAACATTCTTTTTCCAGTTGTTTTTGTGCTCTTCTGTATGAATATGACTTTCTTCCTGCATAAAATGAATAATACAGGCTAATTAGTCTACAAACTCTACATATTCTTTGCCAGCCAGGGCTTCTCAGAGTATATATGTCCCTGCACAACCTCCTTTACCTGGCTGTTCTTCATGAAGATAAATAATGATATACAATATTCAATAAAAATATTATGAGTTTGGTTTTTTTGTTTGTTTTTTTTTTTGTTTTTTTTCCTGAACAAGAAGTACTGGAGCTTTCTGTTTCTCCATCATCAAGAACTTGGAAAATTTACAGTTGCCTCTAGTGCCGTTTGTCACATGGATTGTTTGTCTGGTTTGTGCTGAAAGACTGAGTAGTACTTGATGCAGAAAGAGTCTATGAAAAATACCCAAGTGATTTACTTTTTTTGGGGGATTTATTGTACTGTATCTGTCACATTATAGCACTCTGTCCTTAAAGGATATGGCTTCATTCTTTTGTTAAAGAGATTCTTTATTATTTTCTTTCAATAATAGTCTATTTTTCAAAATTAAATGTTTTTACCTTCTTTTCCTCAGTCTGGTACATCTCTTACTCTTGTAGTGTCTTCCCAGCTTCTCTCTCACTGCTGTACCTTTTTTATGTCAGCTTCTAGGCAGTTCTGAACAAATGGAGGGAGGAACTAACTGTCCAGTTCAATAAGTGAGTGCTGGTACATTTCAGAGAACAAATATGGAAAATACAAAAGTAGAAATACTATTGGGTATTAGAGCTTGCATGTTGGCAGTATGCTTAATAATAACATTAAATGAGTGCATTTCTTGTTTTAGTTTTATGTTTGGGAATATAACACACAAGAGACACAAATTCAGTGTTTCTAATTACTTGTTTTGTAAAGAATTGGCAAATATTACCCTGTCATAACACCATAGCCCTAGAGAAAAAGTATTAGAAGGAGATATCATAACTTACCAAAAACTGACTACAAATTCTAAAGATATTTAGCATCATTGCAGTAAGAATGGCATGCATAATGGTAAATATTACATGCCTTATATCAAAACAAACCCTGCATTGCAAACTAAAACAGACCTTTCACAGTGTTTTAGAGATAAAATTCCCAAGATGTAAACACAGATGCATGTGCTGGACTGCACATCTCCTATTTTCTTTCTGTAGTCAGTGGAAATGCACATTTAAATTCTTCCTTTTGGTTCCGTTTGTTCCTAGCCAAAATGAACAAGATATTTTTGGCTTGTTTCATTCAAAGGTACCCTAGAGGAAAATGTTATGGCAGACATACAGTTCATTTGCATATTCAGCTAGAATTTTGGCACAGAATTTTAAGAACTGCTATGCATACTAGCAAAAAATGCCAACATTAGAGAAGCTAAAGATGGGGCAAATCAAGTGAAAGCAACATGACATGATGTAATTCAACAGGATAATTCTACTTACATAGTAATCTATGCTTCAGCATGATGTAAAATAATACAAGTCTTTTTTCTTTTGTTTTTGTCCCCATATTTTAGATATCTCAAAGTCAGCCAATGCAATTAAATATTTATATATTTTTATTTAGAAAACTTTGGGGCATGTCAAAGAAATGCAGTAGGATCTAACCTCTTTTCAGATGAAAAATAATAATAGTAAATAAGATATCTGTCTCTTTAGTAACAGCAGCTCAAAAATGAGGCTTCCAGCTGTTAAATAGCTTGCAGAAGCATTATACTGCATCACTTCATTTATATAAGTAGCTACCTTATTTTAGTGTCTTTAAATGCATGCAACAATACAGTATCAAGCTAAAACGGGAAAAAAAGGCAAATTTTGACTAATGCAGGAACTCAAACATTGACTGCATTCTGACATATATTCTACCAATAAATCATCAAAACTATTAATAAGCAGGAAGGGGGTGGTGGACAGGAAAGAGATATTCCAGACATTTTTCACAGTTTATCACAGGACCTTGTTATATAGGGAGTTGAAACCAATTAAGGGATGGATAAATAATACAAGACACAAACCAATATTGATTCACCAGAGGATTGACAAAGATCATTAAACCTTTTTCCTTTTCTTCAATGTCTTGCAGAATAACCATTTACTGAAGAAAAAAAGGGACATGTCATGTGACCACACACAACTGAATAGAACTCAGATATACTGAAGGAGTTTTTCCTCTGTTCCAAAGGGCTTTTTTGTCTGAAAACGGGTACACCTTTTATACAATTGCTTTCAATTAAAATGGAAATATTCGGCTTATGAATTAATTCTGAAGATTTCAATAGTCTGCCCTGGATGCGGGCCAAAATTGATTTAATGTTGTGATTTCATTTCTGTGATGAAAGTAAAACCAAATTTAGCTTTAACATTAAAAAACCCTAACAACCAAACAAATAAAATCAAATCAGAAATATAACAGAACTCTGGAAATATATAAAGACCAGATATAATCACATAAAGTATTTTTTCTCTTCTTCAGACTGATGAACTGAAAGGCAAGAAGTTTTTCATTGTATAATTCATCAAATCCACTATTTTATACTATGAGTGGCACACTTAGAATTCTATATCTGCATGTAAAATTTGAGATTTGTATTCATAGTAAATCACTGCATAAGTCATCCAATTATAAATTGCACAAATCAACATTGTCATAAGATCCAAACCTCACTGAAGTCAATAGAAAGTTTCAAACTTCCATAGTTAAAAAGCAAATACTGAATTTGTAAGCTATGAAAAAAAATCAGACTTTGATTGTAAGATGTATAGCAAGATATGAAATAATTAAAATACGATCAGCAGTTAAATGAAAAATTGCCACCTAGGAGATATTTAGTATGAGCTATAGACAGATGTTTTAATATATATGCATCTGTAACCTATGTATTACTTATAAGTAAATAATAGTGATGTAGGACTGGAAATGATGTTGTGATCCCCTTGCTCTTGTAAATTATAAAATTTTACTGTACAAAATCTATTTTAAAAATAATTAGTCTTGCTTCACCTGTTCCTCTTATTGAACCTTCTTCCTCTGATATTTAGAAACACAACTTACTTTTTTAGGATAAATTTCACTGTGGCTTATTTCACTTATTTACTTTTCTACATAATTTTTCAAAAGAAATAATTCTTCTCTCATCCCCTTGTCCCTAATTAGTTTCAGAAAATGTTCTATGACTTTGTTTTTCTAATTGTGTTTTTATCAGTTTCTTTAACTTACCAATGTCAAACTTACTGCCACCACTACTAATTCATTCTTATAGTACACTGATCATCCTTTTCTTTGTTGATGAAACATTTGATTTCCATCATCAGTGTGTTCAACTTTTACAGATTCTTTGTTCATTTTAAGTGAAAATATTAAATAACCTTTTAAAGAAAGACAGTTTGGGAAGTCAAAGCCTTTCATATGACCTGCTGCCATGTTTCAGCTGGCTTTGGCAGTTGTCACTCTCACTGCAGCTTCACTGCAGCTGTATCTGGATGTGGTCTCATATATGGCTCTGATGTGTTAATATGATTTTCTTATTGATCTTGAAGCTGCTTGTAACTAACAACTTGCTGGATGGCCCCTGGACCAGAGCTGTCCTTAGTTACTTTTTTCTGGGCTTGATCCTGATTCTGACTTGCTGGCTTAGCATCCTGTCTTCTTGCAGGTGAGGCTTCTTTCTCAGCCTGACTTGCTGTGACTCTTGGCTGATGGCTTGACATTTCTTGAGAAGCAGCCAGCTCTTGTCTGTACCTGACAATATTTACAATTAAAGGATGATGACTAGTGAAAAATGTATGTGCCCATTGACCTTCATTGCAAGGTGCCACACCTGGGTCAGAGCAAATCCAGCTATCAATACAGGTTGGGAATGACCGGATCAAGAGCAGCCCTGCTGAGGACTTGAGTGTGATGGTGAACAAGTGGCAAAACACGGCTCAGCAATGTGCGCTTGCAGCCCTAAGAGCTAACCATATCCTGGGCTGCAACAAAAGAAGAGTGGCCAGCAGGTCAAGGGAGGTGATTGGTGACCATTGAATCCATCTCTGGGACCCTCCAGGACAAAAAAAAGTATGGACCTGTTGCAGCAATTCCAGAGGAGGCTCACCAAGATGATTATAGGGATGGAGCACCACTCCTAAGAGGAAAGGCTGAGAGAACTGGTTTTTTTCAGCCTTGTAAAGAGATGGCTTCAGGGTGACCTAATTGAAGCCTTTCAGAGCCTACAGGGAAGATGGAGAGGGACTTTTTACAATAGTGTGTAGTGAGAGGAAAAGGAGGAATAGATTCAAACTGAAAGAGAGGAGGTTTAGACGTGATATTGGGAAAAAATTCCTTTCTGTGAGGGTGGTGATGCACCATAACAGGTTGCCCAGAGAAGTTGTGGACGCCCTATTCCAGGAGGTGTTTAAGACCAGGATGGATGGGGTCCTGAGCAATGTGGTTTAGTTGAAGGTGTCCCTGTCCACGGCAGTGGGCTTGGAGCCAGATGGTCTTTAAGGTCCCTTTCAACCCAAACCATTCTATGATTCTATAATTTTGAAGGTATGGCATACTTTATATATACTAAGTAGTACTGATTATGCTTTCTGTAGTTCAATGCAAAAGCCACTACTTATTCAAATTATACAAAACAAGTTCTTCACTAATTATTCTAGGAGCTGGCCAGAGATTTCTTCAGTTCATGTCATGATATCTGTAACTTCTCTTACATACAGGAGCTCTAAAAGCAAATATTTTCCACATTTTCATTTCAAAACAGGCTATAAAGATTCATTTGCAGGAAGGGAATTATGTCTTCCACCTATCCCTAGAATGATAGATGTTTGTGGTCAGTTTCTTAAGATAAATACACTTTTGAGATTTTGTGTTTTGGGTTTTTTTTGTTTGTTTGTTTGTTTTTTTTTTAATATTTATATAGAAGTAGACAAATTCAGTTTTTCTGAATGACCAAATATTGGTCATATCTTAGGAAGAATTTGCTGCTTGAAACCATCAGGATAAAGTTGTCTTTGCGTTGCCTCTACAGTCTCAGAATTGGACTTTTCAACTCCATTTTCTTAAACCTGCCGTTTTGTCCATTGTGCAATTTTGCGTGGTAACACTCAGTTTCTTTCCTCAAGCAGCTAGGTAAAACACATTCTCAGCCCATCAATTTTATATATTCTTCTAGTAAGGAGGAAAGCACATCACTCTAGTCCCCAAGATTTGCTTATTTACCTTCCCTAATCTGTGGTTTTCAGTATTTCTGACAATACATTGCTTTGTACACAGGAGTCCAAGCTTATTTCTTTTGCTCCATTTGTTTTTATGAAGGTGTTATATTCATCTAATGTTACAATGTTGTCTATTTCTCCAACAAATAATTCACTTATATAAACTTTATATGCATTCTGCTGTACTCTCTGTGTGAGATGAAATGGTGAACTGGCCAGTTTTTAAGACCTGTTGATTGAATGTCTATCAAGGCATTAATAATGAATGCCCAAATGTGATGGTACATAGTTAATATAAGTGATAGATAAATTCCCAAGTAATTCTGTAATTCTTATATGTTGACATAGAGTATAGAAAAAAAAAAACAAAACAAACAAAACAACAGCAGTCTGCCCATAAAGACACTTTGAGAATACTTTTGATCATGTTTGGTTTAGTGCTAAAGCTTTTGATATCCTACCTTCGGGTAAACAAGATTGAAATACTGTAATAACTAGACATTTTAAACAGTAATCTATTCAAAACAGAGGAAGGAGATGACTGAGGGACTATCTCACTGTACTGCCAGACTGTGTGCTGAAAGCATACGAGATTAAAGGTATTTATGATGTGGAAGCCATCTAAGCATCAACCAAGTTTAACTCAGCAATGTGAGACTTTCATTTATAACATGACTAGAATGAACACCATCTATTCTGTTTCTTTTTGGAGCTTCTTACAATCAATATTATTTAATTAATTATATTATCACAGTTTTTTCTATGTATTGCAGATAATCTACTTGCTAACACAATGTGTGAGGCTTTTCGTATTTGATTTGAGTGAATTTTAGTTCACTTGGCTTTATCGCTCAGCTCTGTATTCTCAGTCCTGTTCTCTGTGCCAGATTATTTTTTCTTTTCCATCACATTCTGTCTGGACATGATGACCTGTCCTTGGGAAATTTTAAGTGCTTCATCACAAGTCAGTTTCTGTGATCTCTTGCAGAGTTTTCTGTTTCTTGTCATGTGTTCATTTTAGATATTTAATCCCTTAAGGTTCCAAAACTGACTCATCAGTTCAAATCAAACATAATCTCCTCTATGATGCTTACTTAACTGTAATACAGTTCTGATACCTGTACAAGTCATATCACTGTGCTACAAGTCAAATCCCCTTGTTATCCTTAGTTTGCAGGGGCCTAAAATGTAAGTTGCCTACTCACTACTGAAGAATGTAGTTTAATGGTCAGATTCAATATAAAAGAAAGATGTACCTTTTTTTCAGCTACATTTTCAGAGGGAGAGTGGCTCACCACCACTGACCAATGCCAGACCTTTTCCCTGCACCCCTAGTTGTTCCCCCTTCTAGGTAATTCTCCCAGTTTATTTACTGGGCATGATGTTCTATGGTGTGGAATATCCCTTTGGACAATTAAGGTCAGTTTTCCTGGCTATGCTCCCTCCCAGCTTTTTTTTTTTTTTTTTTTTTTTTTTGTGCCCCTTTGGCAGAGCTTGAAACACTAAAAAAAGTCCTTGATAAGGACTACTTAGGAGCAACTGAAACATCAGTGTGTTATCAATGTTATTCTCATATTGAATCCAAAACACAGCCCTGTACCCAGATACTGAGAAAAAACTAACTAGCTGAAATCAGGACACAATTACATTAGGAACCACTTATTAGCTGGTTTTGTTGTATTTGGGATTATTTGGAATTTTTCATAATTTATACTTTCTAGGGATTGACTGACATTTAACTAATAAAGAGAGAACTGCAATTGATTGAAACTCTGAAAGAATAACTTCATAATATTTAGAAAAAAAATAAATAGAATGATTACTACATATTTTATAGATTTACAGACTTAAATACACTTTCACATTTATTCCTACCTTGGACATTAGTGATTTGTTTCTAATTAGCAGGTACATCATAGAATCACAGAATCATAGAATTGTTAAGGTTGGGAAAGGTCTTTAAAATCACCAAGTCCAACAGTCAACCAAGGACCACCACTGTGTTCAACACCAAACCATGTTGTGGCATGTCCTCAAGTGCCACATCTGCATGTTTTTTGAACACTTTCAGGGACAGTGATTCAACCACTTCCATGAACAGTCTGTTCCAATGCTTTACAACCCTTTCTGTGAAAAAATTTTGCTTAACATCTAACCTAAACCTGCCTTGGTGTAACACAGTGCCATTTTACCTCATTCTGTCACTTGTTCCCTGACAGAAGAGACTAACCCTCACTTTGCTGCAACCTCCTTTCAGGTACTTATAGAAAGCAATAAGGTCTCCCCTGAACCTCCAGGCTAAACAACCTGAGCTCCCTCAGCTGCTTCTCATAAAACTTGTGCTCCAGACCCTTCACCAGCTTTGTTGCCCATCTCTGGAGAAAAACTTCCTACTTTGACAAGTCAAGCAGTTCGATTTTAAAAATAAATGCTGTATTGAAGTAAAACCTGTACCCAATTAAACTAGTTGTAGTTATTACTGGCATATCACATAGCAAACACCCTTCTAAAATACTTCATACTTTTAAATATTATTAAAAAATCTCACATTCAAATTATAGTTTTTAACTTTTAAAATAATTTTTTGAAAATGTTCTGTAAAAAATATTTTAACTGCCTTTTATTCATTCCTCCTTTGCACTAGGTATTGCTCAATAGAATCATAGAATCATACTGAAATGGAGATGGGAAAGATCCTCTCAAGATCACCTAGTCCAATTTCTCTGCTTAATGTAGGCTCACAATGAACAGATTGCCCAGGATTCTGCCCAGTTGTGTTTTGAACATCTCAATGGATGGAGAATCCACAATCTCTGCAAGAGTTTTCCTTGTGTTTCCTGTACTGTGGTTTGTGTCTATTCTTTCTTGTCCTTTCACTAGAGTACTAGAATCTGGGGTGGAGTTAATCTTATTATATGGTCCTGTGTTGTGGATTCATGACAAAAACAGTGTTCATCACATATCAATTTTTTAGATATTGCTGGACAAAAGCATCAAAAGTGTGCAAGAATTTGGTGGGCACACAGCTGGGACAGTTGATTCCAACTGACGAAAAGGATATTCCGTATCTTATGACATCATGTTCAGCAGTGAAACCTAGGGAAAAGGAAGAGGAAGGTGGCCTGTTTTGGGTTATGATGTTTGTCTTCTCAAGCAACCATTACATATGATGAATTCCTGTTTTCTAAGAAATGGCTAAACATCTGCCTAACAATGGGAAGTAGTAAACGAGTTTCTTATTTTGCTTTGCTTGTAGAAGCAGCTTTAGTTTACTTACTAACCTGCCTTTATTTCAACCCAAAAGTATTTCTCCCTTTTGCCCTTCAAAGTCCCCATTACACTGTGAAGGAGTGAGTGAGAGGCTGTGTGGGGCTTAGCTGCCTACTGGGACTAATCCACAGCAATTACATATGAGAGTGGCTCATTGTACTCAAGGCTACCTATGTGATGATGATTGTGTATTCACATATAATTTTCTTGTCTTTTGAATATAAACTTTTAAAAAAACCATATTAATATGACTTCTTATCCTATGCAATTATTGATGCAATTATTAATTTTTGTATTCACTTTAAAAAAGATTTCTGCTGATGAGCTTTGAAGCCCAACCATTCATTTAAGTCTATTATTGTAGTTTTTGCATAGTTTAGTTTAGATATCTTTGACTGACACAAAAATTTCTCACAGACTCTCAGAATGTGCTAATCAGTTTCAATTCACAGTAGATAAAAAAGATCACTGAAATGCTTGCTTAGTTCTGAACAGAGGTCAGTTGTAAAAATTTTAACCAGCAGAAGACAGGATAGCTGAAAGTGAAAAGTATATGTACACAAACAGTATTTAAGTCAATGTCATTCTACATTATTTACTCTTTAAAAGTCAGCCTTTCTCTCTGTTCTGAAAATCACCTGAAATTTTACTTATGTGGTTTGTTGTGTAATCTCCCTAAAAAGGGGAACATTCTTTTTTAGCAAATATAGTCTGTTTCCTTCTACCCCTAATAAATGACAAGAATTAAAAATCTTGATTTTAAATAAACAAACAAACCCCAAATGACAAGGGAACTATGTAATGTGGCAGAATAATAAAAAAAGAGCATATTGAAATGTTTCTCACAAGTGAAAAAATAACGTAGAAAACTGTAGGGGATGAAAATAGAATTTCCTAAACAATGGATTTTACCATGACAAGTTACCTTGTAGGAAACAAATCAGAACGAGTAGTTTGTCATTGTTGATGGAGACAAATGGTGACTTCTGTACAAACTATTGTTAAACTAAATATCTCATCATTCATTCACTGCATTCAGATAAAGTAGCCAGTATTGGTATCAATAATCTGTGTAAGTCATAATCTTTTCTTAAATAAGACTTTTTTTTTTTTTTAATCATGTAAAGAAAGGAAATGTTCTCCTGTCACCTTAAATACTTTGGCTGGAAAAGTTTGAGATGTATTTATTTTAAAATAATAATAATGCAAAATATAGGAATTAATGTAAGGGAATGTATATATTTTCCCAGCTTTTTAATTATATATATTTTGCGTACTATTAAAGGGTTAATGAAGTTGACCATTTGCATGCTGCATCCAAGAATAATAAAAATGTTCTTGTAAAGTTTATTTATGTGCTATTATCCAAACTACTATGTTTATTGGGAAAAATTTCTGCTTGACATTTTTTTGTTTTGACTGGCATTTGCTAGTTGCCAGCTGTCATAAGGAAAGGACTGCAATACATGCCGTTAGCAGCATATGCCTTTTTGGGCTCTGAACAGCATTTTCATACAAAAAATCAAATGATCCATAACATATTATGCTGTCATTTAAAAACTGCATTAGAATGGTAACATTTTTCATGCTCATAATAAATTTTGTTCCCCAAGGCTCAATCTAGCATTTTCTCACTATGTTTGGGGACAAAATGAAAAAAACATTTATTCTATTAATTGACGTTATGTTTTTTCAGTTTGTTAATGATTTTTTTAGAGTGGAGATTTCTTGAAACAATTTTTAGAAGGCTTTGATTTCTGCTTTGCTACTCTCTGTCACATGGATGTATCTTTTTTTCCTACTACAGCATCTTCTTAATAATTCATGACTCTGATAAGTACTTATCAGATGAGATAAAGATTTGATAGCTACCCCATTTTTCCTCCCCACAGTAATTTTTTTGGTTTTTTACAGTAAACTATTGCAGGGATATTTAAGAATGTGTGAGTAAATAAGGTACTTATTAGTCATTTATAATTAAAAAAAAATGTGTTTATTCAACTAATAATATTACCTCATAACCTTATTTTCCTGAGGAAACAACCATCTTGCTTTCCCACAAAGAAATAAAAGCCAGTTTGTTTCCTGGAAAGAGAAATAGTAACTTATGACTAATATAGAAAGTCTTTGATATCAGGATTTCTTTATCAAATGTTTGGCACCTGTTACTTATCAATCAGCAGAAAAGCTATTCTACGTTCTCTAAACAGTCAAAAGGGAAAAATTGCTATTCCCTTGGTGGAAACACACTTTTCTTTCTCCAAGAATTAATCCGAGGAGCTATTTAAATTTTGATAATAACTTTAACAAACAGGTATACAAATGAAGAAGTTTTATTTGTTCCTGAATATTTAAAAGCAGTGGAACATTGTTTTCTAATAAATATTAAATATTCTAATAAATATGACTGAAATTTGCCAAAATAACAAGAATTTCCTATTTTTCTCCTTGAATTTTGTTATGTCAAACTAATCTTTACCTTCTGTTATCATCTGACTTATCTGTGTTCATTATTTACTGACCCTAAAAGGGCCAAGAAATATTTATCAGAAATCTAAGTAATTTAATTTAATAACACACTACTGCTTTATGCAGCATACCAGACTTTTGTTCACAGCGTTCTTAATCTTTGCTCTTTCATGTTACAGAAAGATTATTTTCTGGAGTATAGTTGATACAGTTCAGAAGTTTGACACGGGTTGATCTTAGATTATTCCTATTTTCACATAATTATGTTACACACAAAAAAAGGAATAATAAAATTAGATATTTTGAAAACATCAACTAAAATAAAATATTTTAAGAATTCTTTATCTTAAACCAGTAGCTGGACCCTCAATAAAATCAATGACACTGAAAAAACCCCAACAAACTCATAATTTTAAAAATATGTGTTTGAAACCCAATCTAACTTAATTAGAAATTTGACAAAAAACCGGTAAATATTATTTTTTCCAAACATCCCTGTTTAAATAAAAAAGTAAGTTTTAAAACAACTCACAGGACACAAAAAAAAAAAAAAAAAAAAAAAAAAAAAAAAAAAAAAAAAGCTATCTATATTTTTTCTTTTTTTTATTATGACAAAAAAAATAATATATAAAAAATTTCTATATGCATAATAAACATGTACTAATAACGCATATGCCAAGTAAGACAAAAACTGGTGGGTGTTATTCAGAAGTGCATCAGTTAAATTACTGATATCTGACGCCTTTTCCTATAAGATAGATGCTCAAGGGAGGATTATGTGAACAATCAGATATAGAGGTCACATTTCAAAGTCCCGTTTCCTAACCTGCTACTCGTTAAAGATAGAAATCTAACTGCACAGAAGTATAACTTACAGAAGGAATATTTTCAGTGTTCCAGGTCCACTCAGTATCCGAAGTGACAAAGAAGTGAGAAATAAGAGAAGGTGTAGTCATCTGGAGAAAATCAAAATCACATGTGGGTTTTGCTTAATATATGAACTTGTAAAAATTCCTGCTAATTAATTCTCAACTACTAGTGCTCAGCTGCTATACTCATTATTTGATGATAACAGACACTGTAGACATACCATCTTTCAAAAAATAGCTAATTAAATGGCTCTTTTTAGACTTTAATGTGCAATTAGTGTTGTGTGTATTTTCCTGCTCTCTGGCCCACACTTCTGAGAATTTTGATCAACTCTTTTGTTCTACCACGGGAAAGCAGTAGATAACCAATGAAATCTTATGATGAGGTAATCTTATCCGTTAATCTTATAGTTGATATCTTTAGTTAAAAGTAGACCAAAAATAGATGGCAAATAAAAATTTTATGTAACCGTAATATAACTTTGAATTTCATTGTAAATTGTGTTATGGAAAAGATTACGTAACATCAAGTATTACTCTGATAACAGTTTGTCACATATATTAAACTTTATTATTTCTTTTTCCTCACTGATCAACCTTAAATGTAATTGATTAATTAATAAGTGTGGTCTTGATTTCAGCACGTTGGACCTTCATATCAGCTGTATAATGAAAGAGGTAAATACTCTGTTCTTGGTTCATTTTAGGCATCTAGAAACATGTTCCTCTCCATTTTAATTTCCTTCCTGTATATTCTATTTATGAAAATAATATTGCTTATGATGTTAAATATTTTTGTATAGTCTTTCCTTTGTGAAAGGATAATTAAAAACTCCTACCTATTTATAAATTAACATTTGAGTCAGGATGAAGGAGCACTAAACAGTAAGCTTTCTTTGGAATCTTTCTCTTTTTTTTTCCTTCCAAGAAACATGGGAGGGTGAATAGCCTGATTTGACAACGCAATTCTTTACAGATTTTTAAAAGATTCAGTGGAATATTTCTTGAGTGCAGCATCGAGTTTCTAGAGTAAAGAAAGAAAGAACAAAATAACAGGGAATTTATGCAATGTTGAATGCAGCAGAGATAGTAATTCTTTATTAATATAGGTACTGATGTTTTAATTTTTTCAAGATGCAGATTTTGTTCCAGAACAAAAACTATAAGCTGAACAATCAATATGTTCTGACCTGTTCCGGTAAATTATGTACTATGCAGTGAAAAATATAATTTTAAAGGGATATTATATGAAAATAAAAGTTCTCCTATTAAGGAAAATTGATTTTTATTTGAAATATAGTTCATTAGTATTTATGTTTCAAATATCATTAACATTAATAGCAAAAAATCCACATTACTTACAGAAGTGACCATAATATTGCTTAAAAACTTACTTTTTCCCACAAACTTTGTGGTACATAATATAAAAACTTAATAGAGATGCACTATATACCAAATTTAGCTTTTCAGTTGGGAGATGCAACTTCTATCTAGAAAGTCACGGGAATAAGAAATACGTCTGCTTTTCAGCCAGTTAAAAACATCTTTACTACATTGCCTGTCACCTTGAATCTCCTACAAGTATCTTTTAGAGCTTATTTGTTTCTGAGATAAGAAATTGGAATCAAGAAACCAGTTAACCCACGAAGGCTATCAACATGAAAGGCTGAATGTACAACTGTTATTTGAATTCATTTCCACATAATAAATATGTGTTAAGGTCTACAGATCATGAAAATATCTCTGTCAGTTTGAAATATAATATGAGGAAAAGATCAGTAATTAGGCAAAGAACTTCTCACAAATCCTACTGACAGTCACACTGCAAGAAGCCATGTTTTTCTGAAATGTGGAAGTTTGTCTAATTTGATTAAGTCAGAAGGACTCGCTGGAGCGTAATAACCACATGCATGCAAGATTTAAATTCTGCTTGACAACTAGATCACTACTAAGTTAGTAGTTACTTCTGGAGTTCTGAAGACATTTTCACAGTTTTATCAGAAACCTGTTTCCATGACCCTAATAATTGTTGTTTTCATGCTATATATAGTTAAATATCAACATTAATACTTCATTGCAATACATATTAACAGTTTATATAGCAATAACAACTATTCTTCTTTGGAAAACTTCAGTTTTCTGTATTCCAGACAAAATCACAATATTTGTTTTTCAAAAATGAGAGAAACAGAGTTCATGCATTTTTTTTTTTAATGTTTCATGTTTCAAAAGCAATAACACAAAGTAAAATTAATCTGAAAATCTCTCTCAGAATACCATACATTTTTAATACTTTTCCTGTTAAGATTTTTCAGTCAGCCAACTGGAAATATCTTTTCTTAAAAATAAGAAAGGAAAATAATATTTAATAAGATATAATTTTAATCATTATTATTAATTAATTAATAATAGTGCCCTATTTAAGAATATGTCCACTGAATATTCAAAATTAAGAATGTGGAATCTTTTAGGTGGTCTTAAGTCTATCAAGCATTTTAAACAAAATAAAAAGGCATTAAAAAATATCATGGAATAAAACTTTGATGATTGATCTTTTTTGTCTAACACATCCCTTCATCATTTATCTCATTCACAAAATACAATGATCACCAAATCACAACATTCACATAAAATTTTGGGTTGGAAGGGGTTCCTTGAGATCATCTATCCCAAACCATCTGCCCAAGAATGGCCAGCTAGTGAAGGTTACGCAGGACTGTGTTCAGTTGGCTTTTGACTATCTCCGGAGTGAAGACTGCACAACCTCTCTTGGAAACCTGTTCCAGAATTTGACCACGGTCACAGTGGAAAAGTGTTTTCTTGTAATCAGGTGGAATTCCATACATTTGAATTTGTGTCTGTTGTTTCTCTTCCTTTCACTGTATACCACTGTAAACAGCCAGGTTTCACCTTTTTTACACCCTTCAGATATTTGTACTTAGTGATAAGATCCCTTCTGACCTTTCTTTTCTCCAGGCTGAAGAATCCCAGCTTTCTCCACCTCTCCTCCTACAAAAGATGCTCCAGATCCTTAATAATTTTTGTGGCCCTGTGCCAGACTCACTTCAGTAGGCCTGTATCTGCTTTATACTGCAGTGCCCAGAATAGGGCACACACTTCAGGTGTGGTTTAATCAGTACTGAATACAGGTTAAGGATCACCTCCATTGACCTGCTGGGAACAGTCCTCCTAATGGAGCCCAGGCTATTAGACTTGCTTGCCACAAATACACATCACTGTCTTATGATCACCTTACTATCAAAAAGAAATCTCTTATATTTCTTGAGCCCTGCTATGTTATCCTTCCAACAGACACCAAGGTGTTTAAAATCATGGTGAAAACAAATAATGTGCAGCTTCCTCCACTTGTTTGAAGAAAGGCTTCTCTACTTTTATTCCTGATCAAGTGATCTGTAGCAAATACGCACTGCAACAGTTCTGATGTAGGTCTGCCCCTAATTTTTATCCTGTCATGGGTTTCTCTGATTAGGTTTTGTTTTTTGTTTTAATAAGAGGAAAGTTGACTTCTGTTGGAAGATTCTGAAAGTTTCCCTCCATCCTATAGAACAGAGCCAATGAGGGCCAGCTCCGAGGAAAACTTCCTGCTTTTGAACCATTAAGCTACGCCCCTGCATGAAAATGTCTTTAAGAAGTTGTTGCGCAGTTGGAAATTTGGCAGCCATGGATTAACAACATCACAATGCAGACAGCAAGGTCAGTGCAGGAGGCAGAACCAGGGGGAGGGACCCCACGGATCAGGGAGAGGACTTAAAGCTATTATTCCCTGACTATGTGGTGATGACCACAGTGATTACGAGCTGTCCCCTCGAAGCCCATGGGATCCATCGGGGTGCAAAGACCCCCCTGTCAGAGCAGGGGGAGGCATGAAAGAGGCTGTTGCTTAGCAGGAGGCCCCCAAGGAGGAGCGGAGCCCTGCAAAGATTTGTGACCAAGACTCATGGAGGGAGAAGCCCATGCTAAGCAGGTACAGCCAGCTTTTCATAAGAGACTGCACCCTATGGAATGACCCACAAGAGAGCAGGTCTTATGGGGGGGACCCCACAGAATGCAGGGGAAGGACTCAGAGTTATGATTCTCCTGTGACCGTGGTGACGACTGTGGTGAAGCAAGCTGTCCCCTTTTCAGCCCACAGGAGAGCCCCCTGAGACAGAACTGCTGCTTAAGTCTTGGACTTACATCTGCAGATGGCTGACCCAACAACAACTGACTGTAAACCTTCCATTCCCTGTCTCCCACACCATCAGAGGAAGGAGGGAGCATGGACAAACCGAGGAGTGGTGGTGGAAAGGTGTTCATCAAGTGGAAGATGAGATAAAAGTTAAATTTGTACCTGTATATAAATGTCTGATACCATAATTATAATTTACAGGGCTGTACAACAATTTCAACATCTCTATGTAAGTGTTATATTTGCTATTTCATCTGGAGGAAGGACTAATTTGGTCTTTTGGTCAGCTACAAGAATAGTTTGACAGAGTGGCAAGATAAGACAAAAGGCTTACCCTGTATTTACTTATTTATTATATGTAATCCACAATTTTCATGTACTCAGAGGTTGAGAAACTTCTTCGTAAGGGGCTCAGAGGAATAACATATTCCTCTAGTGATTGGTCAGTATCTTTAATTTGTTGTCTGCATCTAATGATAACTGCAAAAAGGCTGTGCCTAGATCTTCCTCATTTACTGTTTTTGTCATTTTGGTTGATTCCCAGAAATACTGTTTGCCAGGGGCTTGTTGATATACAAAATGCGGGGACGTTCATTCTGATATCCCATATGGTCTACCTTGGTTTCCCAAATGCCTACCACAGTGAAACCTATTTTCCTGGCAGCTGCAGAGGCCTTTAACAGCCTGTACTACCCATTTTCCATTGTTCAGAGATGGTTCATTTTTTTCTTGTTTTGTTGGCATATAACTATGAACAGGTGTCAATAGGTGCAAGGAAGCATGTGGTGTCAATGTAGTGTGGCTGTCACAGAAGATGGACTTCTCTGCTCTTTTCCTGGAGAGCAGATGTCCTTTGCAGTGTTCTGCAGGCCTTCCTGTCTCAATCCTATTGATACCTGGCATCTCCACTTAATGGCAATAGCTCTACCAACTTCTGAATGGGCACCCTGCCATCCAAACAGATGGTCTGAGATTCAGGCAACAAAAAAAAAAAAATTGTTCTGGATGTAATATATTTTTAAAGGCCATAAACCCAGCTGGCCACGTTGAAATGGTTGCCCTTTCCCTGCTCCTGTAAATATTACTCAGATAATGTGCTACTGCTATTTTGTCTTTGATCTGGATTAATACGTCAAATTGCATTGCATACATTTCATTAAACATTTATTTTTTTCTGAGATATATATATATATATATGCATATATATGTACAGAATCAAAAGAAATTAATATGTAGCATTGAGCAAGTGAGTGACTTACAACTTACTTAGGTCAGAATACTTAGCAGTTATGTAATCATTTAATATTACAAATTCTTAGTACATTCAACTCACATATTCATTAATTCATTTTCAACATCTATATAATCAATCAAGGTCAAGGTAATCAATGTAAACACACACAATAAATAGCTGAAGTTAATATATGTCAAAATCCATGAAAATTTTCATGCCCTTTTTTGCTGAAAGCTCATTTGAATTAGTACAGATGTTGATGGCTTCTTCATATTCTTACTCATCCTGCAGAAGTCACAAAACGAGATTCTGTGTAACCCTTTCTAAGGCAGATAGAATTAGATTAGACTTTGAATGTTTTCCTCTTTTTGACACAATAACATTTTCAAAGAAATATTATTTTAATTTCTTCCAACTCTTTGGGAAATTTTCTTAAGGTAATATTTACATATTCCTGCTGTTTCATCCTGAATTAACCAATTATACATTCAATCACTTAGAAGAGTGATTTGGTTGCTGCAGTTTTAATGCATTTAAATTTACATTAAGAATGCAATGACTTAACGCAATTATATACAGAGGACACTCAAGTGAGCTGGGAACTTACTAAGAATTTCAGAAGTTATTTTTCACAGAATGCTTACGTTTACAGACCTCCAGTAAGCATATCCGTGGTCACTACAGAAACTGAAAACCTATAAAATGATCTGTTTGGACATTTTCTTTTTTCTTAAAGCAATGAAGTTGCAAATTTTATCTATTTTTTTCCACAAATGAACAAAAATCATTTTCAAAAACTGTATTTTTTTTCAAGTTACCTTTTTCCAATGAGTATGAAGAGTTTTCAGTATTTCAGTACTGAAAAAGTAAATATTTGTGTTCATGTGGGCCTACCCTGTGTATCAAAAACTACTGAAGTAATTAGAAAGTGTACTTTATTTTTCTTAATCCATTAACAACAGTTAATCTGTTCCTTATGTTATTGTAAAAAATACTTACTCATCTTACTCATCTATCTTTGAAGACGCTAACACCAAATTATACCTACTACACTATTAGTTGCAAATATGAAGTATGCCTTTATTGCCATGTTATGTTGTAACAAGGTTTTAAATACATTTTCTATTCAGATACACTTTTCAGAATGACTATTACAAGCTCACCTTCATGTGCATAAATTACCCGCAAATACAGAAGTAATTTGAAGTGGGAAGATATTTCCAAATATGAAAATTTCCCATGTGGTTTCATTATCACGGACACAGGATTTAAATTCCAGTAGTCAGACTTATTGTTGTCAAAAATGTCCAGGTGGAAAAAAAGATGGGTTTCTAGAAAAGAGGGACATCACCTATTCCACCATTTATTTCCTTAGCATAACTGACAACAGTTGCCATTTTTATTTGAGAGCCTAATGTCCTCAGGGGCATGTAATAAAAAATAAAAAAATAAAAAAAAATAAAAAAAAAAAAGGACTGCATAATAAAATTGTATCTATGGCATTGTAATTGCCATAAAAAGTAAGATAATACTGAAATAAATAGGAGCTATAAGAGAGTACAATAATGAACTATAACAAGGTAAATGAAAGGCTACCAGGGGAATAAAAGATAGAAAAGAAGACCTGCAATTGTCAGACAACCCCACCAATCACTTGATTATATCATGGTATAAAGAGAAGCTGCATTTGTAGAGAAATCAACCTGTCCAGCTTTGTTTCATAGCAGTCTTACAACTGTGTTCTTATCTATGATTTATCCCCAATAAATCCCACAAAAAGCCAGGATATGTCAGTTGATATAATAACATGTACTTCACCAGAACATTATTGGCATCCCTAAGTGTATCCAAAGAAAATCAGTTGTGTCTCACAACCCAAGAATAACCATCTGCCTGAAATCAAGAGAAATAGTAAGGGACTATAGATATTTATAGATTTATGTCAAGTATCAGCTGTGAGGGGGAGCCGGCTCCTCTACTGTCCCATGGCCTCCCGGGGTCTGGAGGGGATTGTGAAATCTCCACATGGTCAGGAGTAAAGAGATGTAGCACTCTGAGATTGAGTGGTCATAGAAAAGCCTTTAATTACCTGTGTCCAGGGTATCTGAGCCCTTCGGGCAGGGTTTGGGAGGTAGGATGTGATTGGGTAAGGATTCAGGGGGAGTAGTGTGCTTTGGGGTGCCAGGGGCCAATAAGGGAGCAGGAGGTCCAAAACCCAGTGTCTTAGCTCAAGGGAAGAACTAAGATATCTATGTTGGCCAAGAAATAATCCCTCTCCTTTAAACTTGAAAACAGAACTTTAATTAGGAAAAAAAAATAAAAATATATGTATATCAAAGGAAAACAGCTCTTAACCACAATACACAAATATATCTATATCTATATCTATATCTATATCATCTATATCTATATCTATCCGGAACGACAAAGCAAACAGTTAAAATGTCTTTTGGCTATCCTCAAAAAGGGGAAAAATGCAATTGTATCTACAGACAGCAGGTGGCGCTGTTGCACCTCAGCTACTGGCCTCTCTCTCTCTCTCAGGGGTTGCAGTTATATTTACGGACAGCAAGTGGTGATGTCGCTCCCGGCCGGCTGGCCTCTCTCTCGGGAATGGGAGGAGCACAGCCGCTGGGTCAGCTCCTGTGGGTGCGATGACAAAAAAAACCAGCAGAAACCCCAGCCTCTGTAGTGTAGAAAACAGGCATGTTCCTTTCTTCACAGCACTCAGTGCAGTGATAGGCAAAAGCCAGAGAGCAAAACACACAATCCTGGTCCCTCAGCGATACCGGACCCAGTGTGTGTCCCTGTCCTCTCTTCTCCACACCGAGCTGCTGGACTCCTGACTTGAGCAGAAAGCACAGAAACGTTGACCCCTTCCCCAAGCCAAGCCAGTCTTCCCTCCCGCTCTGGCCTGGGGAGAGATCAGAACAAAAGGCTCTGGCTAAAGCTGTTAACATCAGGATATGCATAGCCATTGTGCCTTTTGTTAACCATCTCTACCAACACTAAAGCGTTAGCTCCAAGCTTTTTGGAAAGAATTCCAACTGAGTTTTGAAACTATAACACCCAGTGGGAATCCAGGAATAGGGAATGACAGGTGGTACATCCAATAAGGTCAGGAGGGGGGCGGGGCTGGATACCTGGGAAAAGAGGAATACTCTTTTCACATATATGCAGCTGTTTCTAGGGGTTATAATCTAAACAGGGGAAAACCCATACATAAAAGACACAGGTAATGTTGAATTATAAAGTCTCTGGTCCTTTGGAAGTTGTCACAGCGGTGGTCCTGTCTCTAGGGGTTTCTCTTTCCATGATGAATAGTCTGGATAATTCTGTCTCTGTTTCGCATGTACTGTGGTAGAAGACTTTCCTAACAGTAAAGGTTTTTTTCTCCCAGCTAATAATACACATGGAGTAAGATTAAGCAAATTTTGCCATTATGTATATTATGAAGGTCATGGGACCATAAATACAAAACAGAGCAGCACTTGCAGACCTTGAAGGCTTCAAGGAGTTTGCGTCTTATGGAAGCTACAGTGAGTGTATAGTTAGGTTAAACATGATACTGAATTCAAACCCTTTGTAGGGCTTTACAAATCTGGCTGCAGTTACTGTTAGTCTGATGAAAGATGTAGAATAATTAAAGGTGGTAAAAAGTTAATGGGGAATAGAAAATAAAAAAATACATAAATCATTTACATTCAGGGGTAAAGATAATCCAGTGCATTTTGTTAAAGGGTGTAAACAGGCCAATCATTTTGAAAAATGTCCTGGCATTCAGAAGAGGTTATTTCAGCATGTATGTTGGTATATTATTGCTGTCTGTTTCCAAGCAAGCCTTGCCTTCAGTGGAGTTCAGAATGCCCACACTGCTTTGTTCCTTATGGCTAAAATTAGATTATCTGTGAACATACTTACATTTATACTGCATACTTAAAGTTGGTAAATTGTTTGAGAAACAGTGGAGAGAACATTAGGTCATACTGGAGATAACAATCATTCAGACCTGCTCTTTTCAATTCTTTCTTTCCTAAGAAGGTATTTATACCCTTTAATAAAGTCAGCTTTCAAACTTCTAATTAAGGTAATCCAGTTTAACAATATGACACAGCAAGAGGATGCTACAGGTGAAATTGCAGGGCATATATAAGACTCACACCTATTAGTCTGCTATTTTCTGAAAGTCGTCTCTGGTACCAATCATTAAAGAATGCAGGATAAACACATTTTTTTCCCTTTATAATTTTATTAATGACTATTGATTTACTTTAGTGGATTTCTGAATTATAGGTTCCATATAGTCACTATAACAGTGACTAGATGTATTCCAACATACAGACACATTTTTATTTAAAAAACAGTGAGACCCTTAAGGTCTTCAGGTCCTTTATTGCACAGTGCATCTTTTTTTTCAATAAATAGCTCAGATATAGTAAAGATTTTGTGTCAGTGATAGCAGGCTACTCAGGTACAGTAATGAGTTCACAGCTTTGTGGGTTTTTCATGGTAACATGGCTTTCATATGGTCCTCTGGGAAGAATAACATGCTCTTACTGAGGGTTTTACTTGCTCTGCTGGTGGTTATTTCAGCTACTGTATTTTTGACAACTAAACTTCATTGCTTGCAGTTTTGGCATAAATTCCTGAAAAGGCAAGATTAATTCTTTGTCTCTGATTCTATGTCCACTGAAGTGAAAAGAAGAAATCTCATTTTCATTTCAGTGCTCCGCAAAGCAAGAAAATTTACATAAGTTTGCAATAGCACTATGACCTTCTGCTGTGAAAGTGATGCTTAAGAGGAATCCTGCCAGGCAGGTATATGATTGGGAACTAGGTGTCTTTGTGGTTTTAATATTGAGATGTAATTTAGTAAAGTGCTACTATTGGAAGCAAGCATATGTAAAATCTATGTATTTTTTTTTTTTTTTAATACTCATGCACTTGTAATGACTGAGTTCATGTGATGATAGAATTCCACAGTGTGTTTACCTACATCCTAAACTAAAGCTTCAAGATTGTCACTGTCATACAAACAAACCCCAAAAAACAAACTTAATTGCTTTTTGTTATTTAAATTAATTGCAAAATGGTCACTTATAATTCATTTCCCTCTCTGTTTTGAATGACAAAACAGAAAGTATTATTTTCAGAATCTCTTTAATTGATCCTTATTCTTATGAAAGACATCTCTAGGAACAACTGAGTTTATGGGAAAATGACCGTTTGTGTTGCCATGAGCAATCTGAATTTCTGTGAAAAGTATACAGAAGTAAATACATCTCTCTTGTAGCAAAAAATCCACCAAACAAAAACAAATCCAAAGGAAACAAATGAAAGAACAGATTAGGAGATCCAGAGTAAATTTCATTACTTTTAATTAAACTTAAGTTTCAGAATCTTGGGCCAAATTTGTTTGTTATACAACAGTTACTTTCTAGATTATTATTTCAGTACTCATGTTAGCCCTTATTGCTTATGACTTCATTAAGTAAATGCATAACTAAAATAGTAAGTCACATTTTTAAAAGTTTGCAGGTAAGCCTTTCTGTCAAGTAATTTTGGACTACATTTGTAAAAGACAACATATGTCTCTAACATAGACAAAGTCATAACAAGCATAAAAGTCATAACACTTTGAAAAAATGGATCTCTGAACTCAAGTCAATTAATTATTAAATTTCTGCACAATGATTTGGTACCCATGGCAGAAAGCATGCAATAGGGAGATGAAAGATATGTTGTTTCACTAGATATTTTAAGGTTAAATTCCTCCATCAGTCATAAAGTGACAAGTTTATGTAAGGCACTACTCAAGAGAGAATAGTTTGGAAGAAAAGGTACAGTGGCAGGCTACTAGGGAGATTGCAGAGGGAACATTTCTGGTTTGGAGGGCACTGAAACCATATTTGCCAACTAAAGAGGCTTGAAATCATATTGATTATCCCTACAGGAGAAAGGAAGCAGCCTGTTTCACATCTGCAATAGGCCCAAGCTACTAAACCTGCTGAAAGGCAGTTCTTAAAGCTCAGGAAAAATCTGCAAAAGGTCAGACCAGCAGCACAGGCATCCAACTAGTAGTTCCTGATAGCGTACAGTGACAGAAAGAAAAAGTCTTGGAATTTGACATAGAATGCCTTTACCTGAAGGCATTAGCATCTAAAAAATAATTTGAGTAATTGTGCATTGTCCACTAGAAACTTGCCGAGGTATCCTATGAAAAGAAGTGATTGTTACATAAAATTAAAGCATTACTAGTTACTGATTTCCATATTTTGTTGCAGATAAATTTCCTCAAAACCTTTTAGTAAAGTAGCTAAAATAACTCATGATGGGTATTTTTCATTGAAAAAAGAAAAATCTATATGGAGATCTTGAGAATCTCACATAGAATGTCTCCGAATAGCATGTTTTAATATCCTTATTTAAATATTGTTCAACTTTGAAGTCAGTAGAATAGCTATTTTATAGATTTTTGATTATGTGGAGCTGAATTGTGAATACTCCTCCACTCACCTCTAATCCAAACCTCCAGAGGAATTACAGCTGCTACCTGGAATGAAAAGAGGTTTTCTTGCTATTATTTAATCATCCTATCTGTTATCTATTATCTACAGTTATAAGAGCAAAGTTCAAAAGCTGTAAGTCCTTCTTTAAATTAAATACCATTAGCTTTAGCCCCACATCAGATTTTCTTGAGATCTCTAAAAATAAATGCCTTCCTTGAATATCTTCAATAGGCAATTCATCCTCACTTGCAAGTACAGAGTCTGAAACAAAGTACTGCACATGAACCACAGGCAACTTTACAGTTTAGTAGTGCAGAAATACTGCATTGAGCTGTGAGAGAAAATAATTTCTCATTGTGTTTTGGAAATTTGCTTATTAATGTGATTGCTTTCACCTTTCTGATATTAATGCTAAAATCACATCCTTTCTGATCTGTTTAAAAGCGATCCATTCCTGATTCAACATCAGTGGAAAACTCTGTCTCAGAGTCTTGAAATGCCTGCCTGTACCAAGCTCCTTATAAAGAGGTATCTGTAGGCCTGAGAGGAAAAGACCCACCAGCATTTCTTCTTTTCTGGCAACTTGTGACAAGTTTCCAGATGCTATTCATTCAATCAATCAGTCAGTCAGTTCAGCATTATTAACTGAATTTCTCAAACGAATTCATAAATTTTGTTCTCCATGTTTTGGGCCAATTTATGGTTAACCTTAATGCTTACATTAATGGAATATTAAAATCTGTCAGTATCTTAGGAGAAGAAAAAAGCTGTGATTCATCTAAAGGTTCACAGAATCGCATCGCAAAAGCAGTCTAAAAAGTGCCTCCAGTAGGATTATCTAACACTGATGAACTATCAGAGATGGAATTTGGCTATGACTCGACTCACCTCTGTGCACTACCCTGAGCTATATCCATGCAGCAGTAGAGGCTGCCCATATTATTCTCTAATATTATGCTTTCTGAAAATACAACATCTCTGGTCATTACTATTTGGATTATATTATCTGACCTTTCCTTCATTGTAAGATCTCAGACCTCTATAGAGCAAGGCCGATATAATCTGAACAGTTCTGTTGGTTTTTAAGTCTCCTGTTGCAAAGTAATGTAAAAAAGATGAAAAATAAAGCAACTCTTATCATGATTATTATTGCTTATTATTGAAAACAGAGACAAAAAAAAAAGGGAAAAGGGAAAATTACTAATCTACTGCATTTTAAAAGAAATTTTAAGCAAGTAACTGCTGCACATTTTCAAATATTCACATTCATCAATATTCTGCATGCTTGATTGCATATGCAAGACATTGTTGATTATATTTCCAGAACAAAATTCTGAGAAAACTATAGCCCAAAGTACCTGGAAAGAAACTGCAATGAAATTGTCATTCAGTTCCAGGAACACAGATTCTAACATTTTGATTGTGTGCTCTCTTCTACCAGAAACAACAGTTTCTCTGAGACTGTTAAAGCCAGAAATATTTGAATAAGATCTATTCAGTTCATTTGACCTTAACTTCTGCCCAGTTCTTTTTTTGTCTTAGCTTCAGATCCCCATACTAAGAGATATTTATGTGCCTAGTTTGCAGAGTAGGCCAAGATATTTTTGTTGGATCTCTTGTTCTTCTGTATGAAATTTAGTTCTCAAAATATGCACATAAATTAGCTGGACAGAACACATCCTTACATCAATCAATTCTTAAACTTGATGTGTATTTAAGATTCTCTTGGAGAACTCCAAAATCTCCAAGGAACCTTTCAACAAGGAAATTGAGTGTGACTAGTACACTTAATTCCTTTAGAAACCTTTCAATCACTCATTTTTTATTCTTAAGAAATACCTATTATGAAATAATTTAAACATATTTATTTGAAATAGTAAATTATTTTCTGCAGTAAGTGTTGACACATGCTCTGACTTTTTGGATTATTGATTATTAATTGCTTTTGTTGCCTTGTTACACAGCAGAAAGATGTGTCCAAATCTGAGTCCTTGCTAGTCACTTTAAAGTTACAATAAATGAATTGTTTTATGCCAGGTTGCTATGCCACTGACAAGTAACTAGTTTATTTCTGACATTTTTTTCTGGTCGCCCTATACCTAAGAAAACTAAATTAAGAGAACAAGCAAACAAACAAACCCAAATTTTTTAGGCTTCTCATGCTCAAATTTATCAAGATCCCAGCAATAGGGAATACCTCTAAATAACAATAAACCAGATTTCCATGACTTGTAGTCATTTGTTTAAAGTTTTTAACTCATATCCTTATGCATGGTGGAATGCTCACTTTTGTGGTAGGGCAATCACAGATTCTTGATACAACTCAATAGTGGGGGGGGGGGGGGAAGGGATGGAGGAAAGAAAAGGATTACATTAGTATAATAGAGTAATAAGAGCAACTAACACAGCACAACAATGGACTGATCATTCATTAAGGGACTAGAACTCAAGTATTTCTACTACAGTAATTTACATATCTGTAGATTTTGCTTATTTTTTTTTCTTTCTTCAAACAATGGCTACTGTCAAGAAATTTTTTTAGTCATGTTTGTAATCTGTTAATTTCCTAAAATGTTACAGTGTACATTGAAAAGTTACAAACATTTAAATCACTTCAACACTAAGATCAAATTTTACTTTCAGTATGAATTGTACCAGCAAACAATTAACCAGGTAATTACTGATTAACCAGGTAATTAAAATGTAATAGAGAAGAATTTTACCCTTGTGGTATATTAACTGAGGTAATATACAAGATTTTATGCCTCTGTGGCATAATGTCCTCAGACTAAAAGTGACAGGATTGACAATTTGTAGTCATGACATCTTTTAGGAAAATTACAAGCGAGATGTTTGAGGGAATTGAATTAAATAAAGATACCAAAGCAGAAATATTTTAGTATGTCTGTAGATGATGTTAAGATCAAGAGCAAAGTTGCTTTACTCCCTATAGGAAACAGTCACAGGCAAATGCATGCCAATATTGTTTTAAAATGCTGAAAAAAAAGCCACCGGAGGTGCAGTGGCTAGGATCAACTGAGGGGAAGGAAGAATCCAAAATGGAGAGAAAAAAAAAAAAAAAAATATGTTAAAAGTAGTGGAGGAAATTTGGTTGGAAAGAAGAAATTCAGCATTCATGAGGACACAGGCTCAATGTGGGAGGGTCAGAAGGGGAAAAAAATATATAAAAAGATTCAAAGTTGAGCAAAAAGACTGCAAACATTAAGCATTGGAGTTGGGAAAGAGGAGTGTATTGGTCATTATCTATCCTATGCAGCTAACAGGAAAAAAAAAAAAAAAAGAAAAAAGAAATGGTAACACAAAGTCATAAACAGCAAGCTCTCTGTTTTCCCTTTCATATTTTGTAAACAGTCTTGACCTAATATCTTTTTGTAATTCTATGGCCCACAATTTGGTCCATATGTATCTATGTTAATGATTTATGCAATCACAGAGCTCCAATTGAAAAAGAAGCCTGTATATTCCTTGACACAGCTCCCTAAGCTCAGCGCTGATTCTTTTCTTACTTTTTCAACAAGGTCTGTTTGTGTATGTGTATGGATAGAATTATATTTTAGAGAAAATTTATGTGATCAGATTTGAATGTACTTGATACAGTACAAAAAGCGAAAATTGAAAAGTATCATGAAGTGTGCTGAAGTAGTGGATATACATCTCTACATTTCAGTGATTGTCTTTCACACATTAAGTACAGTGTAGAACTGCACTGGAAAATACTGCTATGAAGTGGAAAGATTCAGAGTATCAGTGTAAGGAGAACATTATTAAAATCAGGTATGGTCGAATAAATGGGAAATGTTCTGTTCAAATAATTCAAGACAGTACAGAAAAGTCTTTGGACTGTATCAGACATTTTCCTTTAGGGATTGATTTGAAGCTTTGAAATACTACATTGGGTCTTTAAGTGCATGGTCCATCTGGTCCATGTGCCAAAACTCTTATTTAAAAAGTGGGTATCAGAATAAGCTTACTTTGTTATTCAGGAAACATCCTTCCATATGTGAAACAATAAATGGACAAAACCCCAAAGCATGACGTATCTTTACACTGGTAGTACAGTGTAGCACATAAAATTGGCTGTATCAGGTCATGTTGCACAAAACAATCAAATTCAAAAGCTATTCTTGAACACTCACTGCCAGTGGGTTGTTACCTACAAGCAGTGTGTCTTTTACTGTTATCCATGGGAAGGAGTCAGTGGCAGGTGTTCTGCTTCTGGCACAGCTCTGCTTTAGAATTTATGGGATTCTTTCTTTTTCCAAGGAAGCTTTCATTAAATGCTGTTACAGCTCTCTATGCATAGTCAACAACCTGAGATTGAAACATAAAAGAAGAAAAGACTTACCTCTCCCTGCAGATTCTGAACAAAAGGAATATATTATCCTAATGCTTATTGCAGAGAAGAATGATGCCTTGTACGGTACCATTTATGGTTATAATAAAGAACGGGTTGCTGATAAGACAAGCTGTTCATTAGAATGCCATTGGCAATAACAGTAAGAACTACATAACTAGATGTTCCTGCCAGCCTTAAAGACATTCTGTGCTTGTGAACAACCCCTAGGATATTCTTTCAACAAATTGCAAACTTTTATTTGCCTCAGGAATGTATAGGTGTCCTGTAGACTAAATTTATGATGTGAAGAAATTTATCTCAGGAATACCCCATACACAGAAATCAAAATGTAATTATTCTGTTGTGTATCTTTCAGAGTCCATGAATTTCATTTATACCCATAGTAATTTATTTAAAACTAGAAAAAAAAACCCAAGCAAACAAAAACTGTATTGGTTGGGTTTATTTGGGTTTTGGTTTTCCTTTTTTTTCCATTCTATTAGCAGAACCTAGCTTCACTTTTAAGATCTGCATGTAGCATATTAATTTTTTCTAACTGAGTGACATGAACAGTATCGGGTTATTCCATCATAGCAACAAAATTAAATTCATTATCACACATGAAATTGATATTTATTTTTTTTTTTGTTAGCAGTTGAGAATAAGTACAAAATTTAATTAAAGGAATTAATTGATGTCATGACAATGGAAAATAAATTCAGGAAAATTAAGTTCTAAAGGAATTTTGCTCTAATATGATTTCTGTAATGGATGTTTATTTGCCTTTTAGGTTTGTAAATGTTAAAAATAGTTATTGGGAGGGAGGAATATCAATACAAATAACATAAAAATGCTTCATCCCAAAGTCATGGACATTTCATGATAAATAACAAAGTTTATTTCAAGTATTGAGGACTTTACATAGTTAGAGCATGTAAAACTGCACTGAGCATGTAAAACTGCACTGAACATATTATATGGTATATATTAATGCTTATATTGTAAGCGTATTTATGTGATCTGTTGACAAGCAATCATACTCTGACCCTGCTTTGAGTTAAATGGAAATGAGACAGTACCAATATGAAAATGGGAGTAGAGTATTGGCAAGTTCTCTAACAGCAGAAACAACTGTCACATAGATAAAATGTCAACCCTCTTGTGCTTACCTCTACCTCTTGCATGCTTTCCTTTTTGAATTTTGTCAGGAGCTTGTTCTTCATCCAAGCAGGTCTCCTGCAACCTTTTCTTGACTTCCTATATGTCCAGATGGACTGCTTTTGAGGTAAGAGAAAACCTACGAACTCTCTTGGTAACTGCTTCCTTTTCTCCACGATGATGCTCCTCTGAGATTTTTCTGAGAAGGTCCATGAGCAGGTCACTGTGAACTAGTCCAGGATTAGAACATCACTGTTTGACTTGCTCCCTCCTCTCATGAGCATCAACTCCAAAACTCACAGCTACAGCAGTCAAGGCAGCAGCCTTCACATCTGCCACCAGTTCTCTCTTGGTTTTAAGCATGAGGTCCAATGAAATACTTTCCGTAAGCAGCTTCTTGATCTAGAAGTTGTCTTCAAAATAACACAGAAATCTCTTATGTAGGGAAAGTAGGATGTGGAAGTGAAGTAGCATATTTTAGGAAAATAATTGATCTTAAGTGTGAATTGCTGCTTCTCTTTTGCACTAGACAGCTCAGCATGTTTTACATTTTTACAGCAAGTTATGGGCATTAAACGACATAGATACAGTTAGAATTCTCAATATTCTCAGTGAATATCTCATATTGAACTTCATGGTAAGAAACTGAATCTGAAAGCTGCATATGTTAAAGCTGCATATGGGAAGTTACTAAGTAGTTTTAAAAAAAAAAAAAAAAAAAAAAAAAAAAAGGAACAAAGCTTTTTGTTGGTCATGATGCCAAGACAGATAAGTTCATCCAGATAGTAATATAGATATAATCCTAGGAAGGAGTGGTTGAAAAACAATATCATGTGTAGTAAAGCCTATGTGTGCCTAAATTTAACTCTCGCCTTTCATGACTGATGATTGGTTTTCTGTTTTCTTATTGTAGCATGTATAAACTAAAGCATACAATTTGTAGTAGTTAAATTCACATATTTCAAGAGAAACAAATATTTTTAATAATTTGTCTGTGCTCAGTGCATTTAACTATTCTTTAGCTCAGCAGTTTGACACAGAAAAGGAATAACTGTTTATGACAGATTATTCTAACTTTATATACAAATCTATAAACTGGTTTATATGTATTATTATTATTGATCTAAGTATGGTATACACAAACCTCTCTGAATGATTCAGTTTCTATATTGGTTCCTTATTAGTGCTGTTTTATAGTCTTAGGCCACCTATTCTACTAAAAAGACCTTTTCATTTAATAAGTTAACTAGTGACCTAAAATGAATTTACCAGTAACAACATTGTGTTTTCTTTTGAAAGACAGTATCTAAAGCCTTTCTTCCCATATATTAAAACTATATGAAGCACTTTCCATATGTAAACTTCCTTAAGTAATTCAAACAGAATATACTCTATTATATTTATTGAAATAGCTTGTATTTTAAGCAGGAGTTCATTAGACTTGTGCTGGTCCTATGAGTATGCATTTCACAGTCTTAAAATTTCACCTGTAGAGGTACTGTCTTATGCATAAATGAGCTTTACCTATACTAGAAGAAGTTTCATCTTGGAGGAGGAAAGCTGTCAGTTTCAGATAAGGTGTTCCCATTAAATGTTTTTTATCTGTGCTAAACTTTATAGACTCCTATAGTCTAATGCATAGTTGCAGATAAAGCTACTTTCTGACAGTTTATAATACAACCACAAAAATTCTCAATCACCATAAAAGACCATAGACACACTTCTAAAGTTTGTTTCAATTTTTGTCCAATTGTTATTTTACATTGTTACAAATTTACTGTTAATTCCACTAAAGTAGTTACTAATTCCTTAAACACCATTACAGGAGTGCTAAAATATGCCACAAAATTTGTATGTCTTATAGATTATTGTCTGATGAATTGTTATTACTATCAAAGCATGAGTCATAGCACTGTAAATAGGAAAGATTAAGATGAAAAAACAGTGAAATTAAATATTACAAAGAGGCGGAAAAAATTATCTCATCTAATACAGTCCTTATCTATTAAAAAAGAATAAAAATACTACAGATCTAATTCTTGAGCTGAATACAAAAAAGGGCAGAGTAAGGAAAATATAACCTGCTTACAGACATCATGGTCAGATTTATATCTGTGATGTGTCTTGTTACTATTGATATCAAGATGATTGGAAATATTTCCTCTAGTTTGTCTTGAGTTTCTAGTAGTGTCTTTGATCTAGAAGACTTCAATAACCTTTTTATTGCAAGTGGTGTTATGACAGAGAGAGGGTAATCAATAAGGGTACCTAACAAATTCCCAAAGCATGCAAAGGTAAACTGACCTTCCTGTTGAGCAAAAAATCCTTTACAATAACCTTTCACCTTTACTTTGAACTTACTTTTTCATATGTGAACAATTTACCCTGAAGTTTCTTTCATACAGAACTGGAGGACAGCCAGTTGCAGATGTGAGAAATGTAAAATCAGTTGGAGAAACATGGCCTGGCATTTATTAGAAACTGAAAAATTTTTCCTCAGAATAGTGGAGGAGAAAGAGAAGAAGAAAAGGAAGAGGAAGGGGGAAAAAATAAAAAAAGGAAAAAGAAATAATGGGGGGAAGAAGAGGGGGGGTAGGGAATAAAATAGAAAGGATTTCTGAGCAAGAGAACAGATTTTCCTGAAGTTTACTTGATTCTTTCCTAGCCAAATATAAAAAGAGATGCGTTTCTGAACACAGGTTGTTCAGGAGACAAATAATTGCCTGAATCAGAACCTCAAGTAAAGTTGTAGATCAATAAGAAATCACAGTCCTTATTTGTAAACCTTGATTTTTATCTGCATTGTACAAATAATTCTGCTCTCATGTTTTGAAACCTTTATAAGAATTTTTAAAGTAAATTTGTTAAAAGCAATTATTATTAAAAAATTACATATATGTATGTATGTATGTATGTATGTTAATAGCTCTGTCTTCATTATGTATGACCTTAAGTAGTAAACTTAGCTATGCCATGACATAGATACTTTCTCTGTATTTTTTTAAAAAAAATATAGAGCGAGTATTTGAAAAATTACTTCATTTCTTAAAAAAAAGCAAACAACAGAAAACTTACAAAACTAACATAAGAAACTGAGCTAAATTCACATCTCTTAAAAAACAGAATTTCTGAAGGAAGTAACAGCAGGTATAAACTTGTTTATTTTCATGCTGCACAGGAGATAACACATTTTAGTCAATCCTAAAAATGTTTGCAAACCACTGACTTTGAGAAAAACTCTTAAATGTCATCCATGTTCTCTTACCAAGTTATGAATTGGATTTGAGCTATGTGCTTCTATTAAAGAATTTAAACCTAATTCATTAACTATTGAATTAATACTCCATGGTACAACTTACAGCACACCTTAGTGTTGGAAATGGAGTTTTGCTGAAGCCAAAGGAATTGCATGTGGGGAGGGGGTTGTAGTTCAGTTTCTAATGGTTAGACTTCAAAAAGGCAGTTCAAACCTGTTTTTTGTGCTTTTTTTGGGGGGTAGGGGTCTTGGGCAGGTAGGCAGATCGGGCCAGGCTGTGAGCTTCCTAGTACTAGCCAATAGGAATGGAAGAAGGGACCCCCCCAGCCGGGATAGGGTGTAAAATCCTCTGTCTCTTGTTGCTGGGGATCTGTCTCTTGGACCAGAGAGACACACCTGGTTCAGCTGAAGTGTTTAAATAAAGGTTTAGTCTTGCTTCGAAGATTTTGTCCCTTCTGAATTTACTGGTAAGTGTGAGCATTTCTCACATTAGTAAACAGATAGTATTACTATTTCTTTCAATCTTAGATTCCCATGGATAAATATGTATCATGACTTGCTTAAAATGATGTTGGAACAACTTCTGGTAGACAATTTGCAGAAAGACATGATGTTTTCAACATGAAAGCACCTCATGGGCTTGAACTTGTTAAGAATGCTTTTGGACATATTTAATCTATTATTGTATTGACTTTTAAGGTCATAAGGTCTCACAACACTAATAGAATTGTACTGTGTGTATTTTACTTTTATCTGCAGAAAATGCTCTTCAGGCTTCTCTGGGAGATTCAACAGGTATTTTTTCAAGAATAAATGAAGGCAAATGAAAACTGTTTCTGGCTTCACTTCTATGGATTAATTTAATAATCTTATATATATTTCACTGTCTTTCTCAATAAAAAGATGTTCATCTTCTATATATTGTTGTATTTAATCATTGATAATTTAGTTACCTTTTATTTATATTGAATCAAACTAAGTGTCCTAGCCCAAGTAACACATCATATAATTATTTATTATTTTTTTTTAATTGGATAATAAACAATCTTTATTTAAGGGACACAGTATTATTTCTGAAGGTATTTCCCAATAATATACACTCTGCTTTCCTGCAGGTCTGCTTTACAGATCATAGTTGTTGGCTTCCTAATAGCCATTTGAAGACACAAGGAACAAAACAACAGAAATATTAATAAAAATATACATAGCAGCTATTGCTTAAGCAAATCAAGCTTCCCTGCCAACAAAAATTCCGCTAGATGAAATTTAATTGAAATTTTAATTAATGTTGACACTTTTTTAATATTTATGAACTCCTGGTAAAGAGATGTATTTTAGTTCACTGTCTCTGTCATTTGTGAGGGTTTGGGGTCTTTCATGGTTTAGTGTTTGGTTTGGTTTTTTCCCTTTGACTTTTCCTCCTGTTACCAGGCAGCAATTTTTCATTGCTGCTGAAAGGAGACTGTTTCAGCTGTACAATGCTTGCTTAAATAAATATCTTATAATATTCCAAGAAAGCTAATCAATTTCATGCTATGCTTTGGTATCTCAAGTGTCTTACTCAGGATAGGTTTTCTAACATCTCCATTACTTTCAGCAGCATAGTTTAAATAGCTAGCTGAGAGCACCCAGAATTTACATCCAGTGTGCCTTGTAAGCCATGTCTAGACTCTGCTCTCTGTCAGTTTCCATTCACAGTCCAAATCTACAACGTCTGTCACCCTCTGCATGTTCGTCACTTGTCCACTCATCTTTTCCATTTTAGTGTTTCCCTCCTCTCAGGTTAGTAGAGCACCATGCTGTTGCTGTAACACATCTTCTCTTCCCACTGTGCTTGCTATGTGATTGCACAGTTTTGCTACTCTGCTAAAAGAGAAGTTGCTTCTTGTGTATGACACTTTACACAGCATTTTAATATGCTTTCTTTACTAACTGTCAGGTTAGGTAACGTGTCTGAAGGAGGGACCTGGACAAACCCAAGAAGTGGACCTGTGGGAACCTCATAAAGTAAAGCCCAACAAAGCCAAATGCAAGGTGCTACACCTGGCTCAGGGCAGTCCCCCGTAGCAATACAAGCTGGGGGATGACCACATTGACCAGCAGACCTGATGAGAAGGACTTAGGGTTCTGATGGATGAAAGGCTGGGCACCAGCTGTCAATGTGTGCTTGCAGCCCAGAAAGCATCATGGGCTGCATCAAAAGAAGTGTGACGATCAGTTTGAATGAGATCTCACCTCAAGTATTGGATCCAGCCGTCTTCAGCACAGAATGGAGCTAACAGAGAGGAGTGTCATGAAGAAGAGCTGGATCAATTCTCCTGTGAGGCTGAGAGAGTTACAATTGTTCAGCCTGGAGAAGAGAAGGTTCTGGGGAGGCAGCCTTCCATTACCAAAAGGAGGCCTACAAGAAAGCGGGAGTGGGACTTTTTATAAGGACAAGTAATGACAGGACAAGGGGTGATGAGAGAATGAAAAACTTTATACAATGCCTGCACATTGGTTTGTAATAAAACAATTCTCTTTTACTTTTGTTGGGGATCTAATTTAATTGTATTGGGGATCCTTCCCATTGCAGAATAAACAGTTACATTTTCTTTCAGCTTTCTTTCCTTTGCCTTTCTATTATTCATACTTCTAAAGACTATATTTGGTATGGCCCTCCTTTTTCTCCCTCCTGATTCTGGTCATTATTCCCTTTCACCAGCATAATTCCCTCTTTTTGTGAACACTTAATAGGTAAGTTTTCAGTACTCATTCAAAATTATACTTGCCTTCTGCAAGACTGCACGGGATACAAATGCCACCTTCTACCTGTTCAAGGGGCCGCATGTATCTCCTGTCCCTCCTAATATTATAATAATGCAGCATGATGAGATCACACTTTTTGACGAATAAAGTAGTAATTACAATGGTGATACGAAGCGAGCTGCAAGCTCATACCTTACAGGATAACGTTTCCTTGTAGGATCAAAACCCAGAACATTAATTCTATAAAGAAACAAGCTGTGATATGATGTCTTGCAGAAGCAGGAAACTGGACACACATGAGACGAGAGGTGACATAACCTCAGAGTGTGGAGGATCCTTCAGCATTTAGGCTCAGCTGGGCAAATCAAGATCTGAAAGAACAATCCTTGTCTGTGGTACAGTGCTGTGTGTAATGCCTACCCAGTGTTAATCTAGTAATAACATTATATTTTATTTATAGTCCCATCTAACACAGGATCATATCTATTTCTTTTATTATGTCCAAACAGCAGGCATGAAGCTTGATGATCCCTAGACATGAAGCTTAATGACTTTTCTACAGCAGCTCCCAAACAGTTTTCCGGTCAGCATGCAGTACTTTATTCTTCGTTTAATATGTTTTGTTTTGGTTTGGTTTTTTTCCTTCCCTTTGCTATAGGAACCCGTAATCTGAATTTTTTTTTCATCAAAATGTGTTTGCCATCTGTTATTCTTAGCCTTTGAAAGGTATAACTTCGAGTGGTCCTATAAAGTTAATTCTATTTGTAAAATGTGGAAAAAAAATATGTGCCAGTTTACATGTGACTCCTTCAAAGAACAGCTAAAAGAACATGAGATTAATCTTCTTGATCATGGTGCCAACATATGAGAAGAGCCTTACGTTACTCTGTGGCATGCTGCAGTTTACCTCATATATTGGAAAGAAAAGACACTTGTCCTGCTGCTGAGTCAGGAGCAGTGTCACACAATTGAAAAGTGAAGGATTTACACGGCACAATATATTTCAGAAAGTACTAGGGGCAAATATACATCTGAGGAGACACCCCACAAAACAGTTGATTATTTTTTTTTAATAATTTTTGACATTTTGTTCTTAACTTTCTATTATGCAAGTTCCCTTCTATAAATTCTTTAGCATATTTTCTGAGCTGCTTGTGTGTTTCTTGCTTTTCCTATCAACTTATATTTTACACTTAATAAAGTACTGGGCAAGTAAAAATTTTCTTTATATTTTCCATGATGTCACATTAATCTTTAATCTCTCTTGTCCTATCATCCACAGTGCGGATTGCTGAGGAACATGAAGTGTGCTACAGCAGATGTTGAAATTACTTTGATCGGTGCACTTACACTACATAACTTCCTCTGAGCACATATCAGTCCTCATTTTTTCTGACATTGCTTCAACATTCTTGTAAGATTTGATTCCACACCATTATGCCTTTTCATATTGTTTTTTCTCCATATCTAAAAACAAATAATGGATGGTTATTGTACTTCTTTGTCTCCTAGACCATTTTTTAATTACATTAAGATCTTTTTTTGTGGGAAAAGGAGCTTGAAACTGAAAGTGGAGGATGAAGAGGGAGTGGGATGGTATGTGATTATTTTTATTTTTTTTTCTGCCATCAGATCACACTGTTACACACTGTATTTAGTAGTATAACCATCTGTTTCTTTCCCCACTTTTGAATATTCTCTAAAACATCAAAGACCTTTAAATGTCTGGAACTTGTGTTTCTCCCATAAATAGCATTGTTTTGAGCATCTCTCTTAATGGTAAAGCAGTACCATTTTGTAGGCAAAGACTACCTCTTAACACCATTTCTATAGGAAGTTCAAAGAGAATAAATTATTTATTATATTCAAGACTAGGCAAAATGTTCATTAAATATATATAGAGACCTAGATTGTAGCTGGAGATGACTTCAGCAATGAACTTGAGGTGTGCCAGTTATAAATATCTGACTTGACTTGCACTGGTATACGGTGTTTTTTACATGCCGTTGACTTTATCTCTTTGCTTTTTTATAACTTAAGAGAATCAGTAAGAAAAACTTCTCAGATTAAAAACAAAACAAAACCCCACAACTGAGTAGCAGTCATTTTGATATTCAAGGAATTTTAAGAAAAGTGAAACTTCCTTCTTTCAAAGTAATAGTTGTAATGCAGCAACATAAAATCTGAATTGACACGCTAAAGTAATGTGCTGCAATTAGAAATGGTTCAGAAAAATTTGAGAACCATTGGGTCAGTATTTTATGAATCTGTTTGCTCTAAAACTTGAACTGAATTTCTTGATCCTTTTTTTTTTTTTGTTTAAAAATAAAACTTTGCCATGAATCAAAGGAACAGTAAAGGAGAAAATCTGCAATGGTGCATACTTGATGTTAGCCTACCTGAGCTCTACTGCATAATAATTCTATTATCATATTTATAATCATATTTATATCATATTTATAATTCAGTTAATTCAAATTTTGACACCTACAGGCATTCCATAGAATGGTTTAGCAAAGTGAGGAATTTGCAGTAAGGACTGAGTAAATAATGATAGAAAAAGACATGGACTGTTGTGGTTAAGGGATGGTGGTCAGGTCATTCACATTAAAACTCATCTCTGCGTAAGTGTTTGGACAGTATTAAAAGTTTTTCTCAATACTAGGACTGAAGGCACAAGCAAGGGAAAATATTTGTATATGACAGGTACTGTTATCAGCAAAAATCTGGGGTACTCTTGCAATAGAAAACTTGAATTGGGTTTGGAGAGAACTCCTATCTTATTACTAAAATTTCCTAAAGATTCTTCCTCCTCACAGAAGATTTATTCTCCATGCTTCATAGGATGCCATATTTAAAGGCAACATCCTCCCTACCTAAACACCCCCCCCCCAAAAAAAAAATGAACATCCAAAAAAAAAAAACATAGCTATCAAATGTGATTATTTGATTATTTAAGCAAAGGGAAAAATCAAAGACAATATGTCAGAACACATTTAACAATTACTCCTTTAATTACAATCCTTTCTTTATATTCCTCTGTAGAGAGCTTTTGAGGAACATAATGTCTTTGAGATTTGCTCTAAACATAGCAAGGCCTAAAATATTTTATTCATACACGAAGAGAAAAAGTGAGTGTTCTCTTTATCTTTCATATGCAAATACAACAGTTAATTTCATAGTGTTTATCACTGGTACTTTCATAAGCTTATAAAAGGTAATACAGTCCATTAATTACTGAAAGATGGGGAGTAGCCAGCATTGCCTGGTGGAGCAGGGAATAGCAAGTCCAAGTTCAACATCGTGAAGAAGAAGCTGAAGATCAGGCTCAGGTAAAGATGTGCAGGAGTGACAGCTTTAAGAAACAAACGTACTTAGAATAGATAGGAGTGACAAGTAGTGAAATGTGGTTCAAGACACTGTTGATAAAACCTTGGCAAAACTGAGCAAGACAGACCAGTAGAGAAGCAAAGTGAACAAAACTGAGAAGCTGAAGAGTGCTCTGAGATTGACAAAGTACGTGGCATTTACATTTCAAAAAGTTATCTTCTTTCCTCCAACTTCATTGAAAGCCTTTATCTGAAGGCTCGCCTACATTTTAAATGCTCCTGTCACCTTCTTAATAGTTCAGTATCCTCATCAGTTGCCTGATGAACAGCAAATAAAGAGTAGCATTCTATTTTTCTGTACTAATGCTGCTAAAAGTTCCCTAAATATTTAAAAGTGTGAATTCTTTCTTTTATGGCTTTTATGACTTTTTCATAATAGTTGAGTTCATAGGTAATCAGTTGTAATAAATTCTCATACTGAATAGAACGAAATTCACCTGAGAACTAAATACTAGTGTGAATTTAACAGGCTTCCAAGTCTCTGTGAGTATGCAATTAGAGTTATTATGAGGGTTCTCTGACCTCATTGTCACCACTCTCAAAGCAACATATCAGGACAAAATGGATTGGATTGTAAGGGACCAAAAAGATCCTGTAGTTCCAATCCTCCATCATGAGCAGAGTTGTCTTCCACTAGACCAGTTTGCTCAAAGCCTCATACAACTGTACTTGACTTCCTTGACAAATATATTTGAAACTGAAAATATGATTGATCTGATACAACTCTGCATTACACTCTGCAAATGCCAAAGTTAAGGCATTTGGAATGAAATATTTTGTGCTCAACAAGCTAGTTCTTTACACTGAAATTTATTTAATGAGAAGATTTCTGTGCATCTCAATTTAGGAAATTATCAAGGAAACCTGAATCATGCTGAAATAACCAATATTTCCCATAAAGAATTCTCCAGATGTAAATATTTCATTTAATAGTTGAAGGCCTTAAAGTTCTGATGAAAGTATCATAAATTAATTTTATTCTTTTTTAATGCTGATTTGAAGAGATACTTCATTTCTGAAGACAGAAATCTGATTTGACAGTTCTGCTTTATGGTTTCTGATAAAATCTCTTATGTAGGATCTTCTGTTTAAAGTAGCATGAATAGGGAGTCTTCCTTTTAAGTCAGGACTCTTCTGTAACATAAATATCTTATAAATATAAAAGTTTTCCACACCATCATCTTTCCAGCAGTAAGATCATATTAAAATCAAGTAGTATTTTTGCAAGTGGTGTCTTGTTCTTTTGTTTGTTACTCTGTGGAAAGGTAGAATATCTGAATTTACGACATACTTGTCTGAGTGTATCTGTATCTTACCACTAAAGGATGTAATGAATGAACGACAGCAGATGCTGTTGATACACCTTTATTTTTTTTTATTTTTTTTTTCCAAAATACAGAATAAAATATTATCATATGAAAAATTTCAGGCAGGGTTGCAACTATATAATGAGACTGTGTGAGCACACTGGAAGTAATGGACATCATTTCAGAAAAGAAGAAGAGTCATCCTTCTTAATTCTTAGATTGTATCCAGCTAAAAAGTTTCAGGAATCAATAACTTTGTTGTTACTCATTTTTTTCATTCATATTTCACAGGTTTATGCTTTCCAAGATGAAGTTAAGCTAACGATAGCAAATATATCTACCAGCCATTTTATTACTCTGTCTTTCTTGCCTATGTTTCCACCTTCTGCTACCCTCATGGCCACACCGCTGGGTTTGACTTGACAGGTGATGACTAACTCCATTAGAAAGTCAAGATAAATACCAAGGTGTGATGTTTTTGTCTTCAGTGATAAAATGGGTCCCAATCACCACTACAGAGCACTCTGTTAGTGAAAGTTAGTGAAATTTGCATACTGATGAGAACTAAATAGCTTCTTAATATTTACATGGGACAAAGATATTAATGTTGTTAACTCCAGTAGTGCAGTTGGTTTGAAATATATTTAAGTGAAACCAATTATCTTTCAAACATCCATCCCACTCCATATGTAAGCTAGGATACAAGATTCCACAAAGAGTGAAGAAGGACTGAGCACTAACCTCTTCCTTGGCCACTTGCTGGACATGCAATAGGGCTTTGCCACAAGATACCAAGAATATGCTTTTGGCTGTTTTCTCATGCAAAAGAGCTCAGAAGGCATAAAGTGAACTACATTTCATCACCAGAACAAATAAAGAGTCCTGGCTAAAGTGGAAATCTTTGATAACAGAATAGAAAATAGAAGATTTCTACTACTTCCAAGTATCCCCCCATGAATTCATATATGCTATTATTGATTCAGTCTGCTGGAATTTTGAATGTATTTGAGGTTAGTGAGGTGTGTCAACACCAAAAATGTCAGCAGGTGAATCAATTATTGTTGTCTCCTTGTATAATTAACTTGAGAAACCAGCAGTATCTCATTTGTGTGTATTATATTCAAGGTCAACAAATGCAAATAATCAGCTCATATAGGAGACATTTTATTTAATAACAGCTAACAGTAATTTTTGTCACACAGATTTTAGTTATTAGGTCTGAGCAAAGAGCTTAATAAAACCTGTTATAATTGATTTCTAAAAATAGTAGTAAAAAAAATGCATTATGTTGACTATGAAATTCTAAATCTACTACACAATTCACTACAGTAAGTAGAGCAACATTACTGTGGTTGTTCACAAAAATAGTGAACACAAACAAAAATAGCTTCTATTTTTTTTAATATTTACAGACACACATCTGAAGTGTCATTGTCACACTGATTTTACCACCATTCTGTGAAAAAAAAAAAAAAAAAAGAAAAAAAAAGAATACTGTTAACTTTTATTTTCAGGTTTAATAAAAGAATTATCAGTAGTCACACTATCTCATTAACTTATTCATTTTACATTTTTAAGAAAATATAAATTTTACCTATTTGTGTTTTTTTTGTTTTCAAATCTGATTTTTTTAAAGTTACTGTAAATTGTTTTCTTAATTGTAGAAATAAAGGGTAAGAAGTTGTTTAATCACATTTACATCTGTAACAAAATTTATCATCTCACTTTACAGGCCAATTTATTCATTAATTCAGATTTTTTAAATGTAAACGTGGCTGATACAGAATCTTTATTAGGTTTTGCAGTTTCATGTTCTTCTAGTTATGCTCAAGAATGCAAAATAAGCTTCCTGTCAGCAAACAAAATTGCCACACATAATGTAAAAGCAGTTTATTAGGGAGCAAAACTTAAGTTAAATAAATTTCTCCACATATTGTTTCAGCATAGATTTCATGTTGATTACCATTCAATTGCTGGACTCAGGATGAAAAGGAGGATTTGAAACCTTTTATTCTGTAGTGTAAAGAGGAAGAAACTGAATTGTTTAAGCTAGAATTTAAGCCAGACAAGCAAGAAAAAAACAGATGCTGAAAACCTAGTTCAAAACTTGCTCATTAGGAATCCAGCTCAGCTTGCTGGTATGCAGCGCTTTTCTCTCTTCTGGGGAGAAAAGGGGAGTAATAATGGTGCTTCCACTTGCCAAGGCAGTCACTTTCAGCCAGCATTTTCTGTTTCTCACACATGAGAACACTCTCCTGACAATTTCTTTTATCATTTTCTTCATTGATTTTCTTCAAGATTTTGTGATTACATTCTCAGGATGACAAACAAGTCTCTCTGTCACAGTAATTTCTATTAAGACTTTCAGAATCTCTCTATTTCTATATCTATCATTCTCTCTCTCCTTTCCTTTCACTCTTTCCTCTTTTTCTCCATTAAAGAAAGAGTTCCATGATTTCTTTCCTGAAGTTCTACAGTATTCACCTTTAAGAAAACTAATAATGAGACCACTGAAATGATACATGCTTTTGATGTGGAAAACTACATCTTTCTTGAATGAGGGAAAAAAAAGAATAAAAAATTGACAAAACCAACAACTTATGCTAAGTTCATTGGGCATTAGTCACTTTAGAAAACAGAAGAATACTGTAAGGGAAGAAAATTGTGTTAAAAGTAATGCTTTACAGACCATTTTTTTTAACTATGATGCTATACCTCTGTTATACCAATAATTTAAAGGAATATTCTTATATATATATAGAAACCTATTCCTAAAGCAAAAGTACTTCTCAGTTGAAATCTCCAGAATTTTCTACTGTCCACAGATCTCACACTGTACACCAATATTTTCTAGTATAGGGTTTTGGTCACATTTTTAAGGATGTGTCAGCATATGTGTTATAGACACTTGTTATGGGTTCTATAGCTTGAAGATCAGTTGGCTATGTATAAAAAACAAATTATTTTGAAAAACTCATGTGAAGGTGCTTAACCCTCACTTGGCTCTTAACTTTAATAAATTCTCAGAATTACCACTGTTCTTCAGGTGCTTAAACTAAGCTACCACATTACAAGGAACAGTAGCTGCTAGAGAAAGACGCATAGCTTAAATTCTCATGAGGTGTTGAAATAGTCCAGACAGACGTTTAATCTCTACAGTTCAAAGGACTTGGTACCGTACTACTATTCAAACACACAATACTCTTGCACATTTTTGTGAATATCTACTGCACTGGTTGGGTACACTTACAGTATGAAATGCAGATGAATGGAAGAACATCACCACTTTGTCCTACTTTCTCAGGATCCTTCCACTTGTTTATATATGTTTCTCATCTATTTGTGCATAATGACACTCACTAGTCTTTTGACATCTTATTTCAAAACCGATCTTTTCTCTCCTGGCCTTTGAACATTCTATTCGAATTCCAAATAATATCCAGTGTTAATGTTACCTTATTTCCCATTTCTGATGACCATTGACCCAGAATGTTTTTATTCTTTGCTGCTTTTTCATATGGTACAGGTCACACTGTGTATCTTTACCATATTTTTCATTAGGAAATCAGAATTTATTCTATATGATATGTAGCATAACTGCAGTTTAGAATGTTCTTCATTAACTGTATTCAGTGTAGGAGTGGAAAGTTCAAACGTGCACTCAAACTATCAAAATCAAATTTTGCACATTTTGAACCTCTTCTAATAGTAAACAATGTCTGCTTGTTTTCCTTTTCTGTGGAAAAGAGTAACAAACAATGATCAATAAAGGACTATAGTGTAAATATACCTAGAAATAAAAATAATTTGAATTTAAACTAGTTTTACACAACTCTGATCAGTGATGTTAGAACTAGAACATGTACAGATTTTCCTCCACATCTTATAGAAAAATATTTGTATTTTCTTTAAGATGAATTCTAGTTAGGAAAAAAAAATGAGTACTATACTCACTTCCTCTTTATTTAAAACAATTCAAGATAATTTACCTTCTAATCCATCACTATTCTATGTTTTCAGTCTAAATTACTGAAAATTTTGCATATTCTACCACATTCTGTGCTATTTCTTCTATCCAGAATAAACATCACTCTACCAGTTATTTGATAGCCTTTCTCAGAATAACTAAGGGGGAACGAGTGATGAAAAAAATATGCCAGTTTGAACCTTAAATAACTCGGTGAGTAGTAAGATGGAACAAGTAAAGAGCGTTGCAGTTCAGTGTCATCTGCAACAGACATTTATCATTCTTGTTGCAGTAAGGCAAGAAAAATTAAGGACCCTTGAGAGATTAGAACAAGATATTGATCTGGGACTTGTAAGCTCTAAAATCTTGCACTTGAATGTGGAGTAAGTCCTTTAAAAGAGCTGTGTAAGCTCAAAACTTGGTTTTGTTAAAACATGTGACTAAAAACTAACATGGTTGTACAGGGGCTTTCTGGTGGAAAAAAAAAAAAGGTGCTATAAGGGCACGTTTTAAGCACAGTTACAAATCTGCTGTTATTACAGAGTAAACAAAAATATGCATTTTTTCACTTTTCATCTGAACCTAAATGTCAACCTCTTATGCAATAGAGCACCTATTACTATGCATCTGTTCACTGTCTGTTGATGTCAGCTACCCTACTCATTGTGGCTATAGGTGAGATATAGAGTTAAGGAGCTTACAGTTTTAGCCTTCAAAATGATCCATCAGACAAAAGAATTGCATAAAATTGTTATGGAGTATGTGCATCTACAAATTTGACTCTGGAAAAAGCCTTTATAGGGCATTCATATTTAAACAAAGGACAAAATCCCAAACAAACATGCACATAGCACTATAGTCAGAGATTATATACCACTTAAATACTTATGCCTAACATTTCTGAATAGTTGCCTCTAGAAAATTGTTGTTCATGAACAGCAAAATGCTCTTCAGAAGAACTCAGATGAAATTTAGGCTGTAAGAAATTTATATTGTTTTTTCAAAACCAAGTGCTAGACCACTCATTTCCATCTATTTTCACATGCAAATAGCTGTGTTGCTTCTATTAAGAACTTAAGACAGAAACAAACAAAAATTATTTGCATTTTCATTGCTTTTATCAGCAGTAAGAGTTTTTTATATCTCTCTGTGAAGTAAATACAACCCAGTGTGTTTGTTTTTAAATTAAGATGCTCAAAGTGTTTGAGATGATTTCTGAAATTAGTTAGTTTTAAAAAGATATGCCTTTAAGATCTTATGAGGAACTGCTTAAAAAATATTTCTCTAAATAGAAGGAAATTGTAGCTGCAATAGAGGAGAAGTCTTAGTAGATCTCTATTTTGTTATTAATCAATATATATTAATATATTTGCTTCATTATTAGGCTTTAACTACATCATACCTAATGTTTCACATATTTGAATGTCTGAATTATGGAAAGCACAGTAAATTGGCAACTAATACCAGAAGATTTTATATATATAGTTCTCAGAAAGGCATCAAAAAGCGGTACCAGCTACCAGTTCTATGAACATAATCAGCATGTTAAATCAGAATGAGACCAAGGAAACTTGCCTGCAAAGCAGAGTTAGCTAAAGATTGCAGATAGGAGATTGAGGATAGGAGAGGTTGCCAAATTCTTCCCTTTCAAGAGATAGAATATTTCACTGAAGTTTTGAGAATGTATATTCATACTCTCATTATTCAGTATTCTCCTGATTATGTGTGTTTAAGCTTTGTGGAGAGAGCTCATTGTCAAAATATTAATACAAAATTCCAAAAGCGAGACCACCACTCACGGGCTTTTACAGTTAAGAGTTTACATATAGCCACCCATAGTTATGTGCTCAGAAATAGTTTACCCATAAACTCTACTCTTTTAAGAGGTTTTGAATGCCTAATTTCTCTGTCCAGAGGAAGTCTATGTATGAACTGACTTTGAACTAATTGGACTCTGGAATTCTGGAAATGTCTGGAAGCCTGGAGTTGTTCACAGGCACAAGAATAACAAGACCCTAAAACTAAAGCTGGACATTATTTAGGTATCATGTGTGTTCCAAGGCTAAATGACAGCTGGGAGGAAGTGTTTTGGGGTTTTTTGTTTTATTTTTAAGATCACAATGACATTTCATATCAAAAATGAACTGTACTAAATTTAAAAATCTAATTTTGAAGTAGGGAAACGTTTCAAATTATTACATGGCTTTCATACAAAGAAAAAAAAAAAGAAAAAACAAGCAGAAAATACAAAATAAAGTCCTTTGTGAAAAATACCCTTTATTTCATAAAAACATGCTTGACATGTACAGGAGAATTAATTTCCACTTCTTAAAAAAAATTGACGCTTTCCTACTTTGCGAAATTCCAGATTTCTATAATTTAAAATAAAATAAAAAAAAAATTAAATAAACCCCAGTCACAAACCCTAAACAAACAAACAACATACCAAAACCCAAACAAATGAAAACAAAACAAAACAAAAAAAAACCAAACATCAAACTAGATTTACCTTACAGATAGGGAATTTTTTTCTTCAACAAAATTGATCCTCATTTACTTTAGATAGCCAAATCATATGTGTTATTTGAGATCTTTGGAAGACTGCCTTAGAATTTTCTAAAAGGTGTCCTGATGAACAATTACTTGGTCTGTGGAAAGGATTGTGAAAATATATGGTATCCATCAAAGTCAGTCCTAAACAAAGAAAAATGAAATCTGAAATATAAGATTGATTAATCCATGACTTAGAGGGCTTACCAACCACTTCCCACACAGAAAAAATAAAATGGTTCTGTTTCATGTTGTTGAATGACTTTGTGTGTTTTCATGCTGTATAACAATATAAAATTTAAAAATAGAAAAAACAATAACAAGTATAAAATGAGAAAAATGGTCACATTCATTCAGATAAAATAATCAGGCTGGTAGGGTTCCAAGCTACCTTATTTTGTCTGTGGCCAAATGTTTTGGGAAAACATCTGTGGGTTTTGATCTGCATAGAATTTTGATTAGCTTAGAAAGCTGTAGAAATAGAAATACAGCTTGTTCTCTGGTTTTAGTCAAATCTTCAGAAAATATCAATAATTGGACTTAATTACTTTTTTTAATCATTCAACTATGAACAACTGGAAGTCCCTTCTTGTCCTAATTTATAGATAAAAACATCATGGGATAATTTTGCTCTTTTGGTGTTTGGTCTCTAACCATACGGGGAAAAAAAAAAGAACAAGCCTCACAAGAAAGGACATGAAATACAGCAACTTAGTTCTTATTACAGTTTGGATATATTCCTTATCATATCATTAACGGTGCATTTTCCAAATAGTTCATGCAGGTTCCACTCATTCAAAAACTACTATACTATTTAAGTTACTTTTAGTGGTACCCCTGCATTTGTAAATATATAAAAAGTCACATAAATTGCGCTTAAAGAATGTGTGGTGTGGTTTTCAAATTTAATACAAATAAAAATAAGAAGTGCCATAAGTATTTCTATACTACAATTAATTAGTTTTTCAGTAGTGTTCTGATTGTTGATAATCAGAATGTTAGTCCTATAAAAATATTCAAGAAAACTGATATGCTAGCTGCTCGTCTTTGTTAAACTGTTTTAAACCCAGCAACTGTTCACAGAGATTTTAGTAGGCTTACAATTTGTTCACTCTGAAGAATAAAACTGTATAAATTGTGCTGATACTAATGACACCAAAGTGCTGAGCCTACATACTTCCACAACATCTCCTTCATTTGTAATGTCACCTAAAGTTTCAGCACTGTCATCAAAACCAGCTGGTGAAACAGCATTAAGGGATGGATTTCTGTTGCCATAATGGCTGACGTGCTTTAGTAAACAGAGGCTGTATCTTTTTTCCTATTAGTGTTAGTTACAGCTAGCACAAAAGTATCATTTTGGGGGCCATGAATGGGAAGAGTCTAAAGTCTACACACAGAATAGCCCTCTCTTTCTGACTCTGTTCTTGCTCACCCCACCTCATGGATTCTTGCTCACTGTTGGCACACAAGTTAATGTATTCAATTTTCATCATTTTCTAAAGCTGACATTTTGATAGCAGTCCCTATAAAAATCCATTTCTTAATAGAGAATTATATTTATATATGTCTGTTAAAAATGGATTAAATAGTCCTTACCTTGTTCATTCTTGGTGAACATGTGAAATTACTACGCACTAAAACTATATATTCCTGTTTTAGTGTGTCTCACCTGGGGTGCAGGTGCTTAGGAGGACTCAAACGCTTCACCAGTAGAGCCCTATTCTTACACTGACTTGCACAGCTCCTGGTATTCCCCCTCAGTCCTGCTGCAAATCACCCAGTCTTTGCCTCCTGGAAAGTTCAGGGTTGTTGCTTTTCACCTAGGATTTTCTGAACTGAGATACAGGATCCAAGGGCAGACACCCTTCAATTAGTTCTTTGCCTGCCTCACACTAGCAGCTTCCTATTTGAAATTTCTGGGTGAAGTCTGGGAAACAGGCCTTCCAGACAATGCTACTCTTCTGGCTAGACAGGGAGGACTCCTCAGAGGAAGATGTAGAAACAGTTCATCAACTTCTGTTGGGACTTAATCCAGCATAGCAAATCTGCCAGCTACTCTGGTCCTCCTCCTCTATTCATGGTTTGGTTTCTTTTTTTAATCCCTCTGTATTTTACTTTCAATAAATCTTTTCGCTTTTCTGTTTGCATACTGTGTGAGCTGAAACTTATTTCTGTGCCTGAGATCTCAGTGTGCAGGAAATTTAGCTGCCAAGGCCTGTATGTCTATAATAAAAAAAGGCAAAAGAACTCAGACTGTCACATCTTGAAAAGCTGGGATATAAAAAGCCTGCAAGGCCTGGGTTGACAGTACTGCAGAGTAGCATAGAAAGGACTTCTGTACTGGGCCTGTAATGGTTGCAGAGTCTGGAAACTTTAGATTCCAAGGCAAATGGAGTTGGGATAGATGAAACAGAGTGACAGCAGAAGTCAAGAACCAAAATGCACTTGCATTGTTTGAGTTTTCTTTTGAATAATAGGTATTTACTACAGGTATTATACAAGTTTAGTCAGCTAGCAGAGAAATGACTAAGCTGCACCCTTGTGTTGGTGCCAGCACTCAGGGTGCCACACTCCTGGACTCCCCCAGTATTTCTGAATATTGCACAGGAGCACAACAAGAAAACATAGTCAGAAAGGACTCGCAATGGCATGGAAAGAGGCAAGTCTCAGCACCTTTCAAAGAACAAGAATAACCTGCTTTTCAGTAACCAGTGGCATTCATTTGTCTCATAAGCACAGTGTGGTTTTGTTGTCCATTTTTTTTTATGAATATCAATGCTCCTCCAGAATTTCTCCCTGAACTGATGATCAATTATCATCTGCAGCAAGATCCTGACCATTATTCATGCAAAGTATCATGCTACGTGGAATGACAGGCAATTATTCACACTGAGGGTGAAAGGATATGTTGTTTTTATAAAGCAAGTATATAGTATTTAGCAACAATGTGATGAGGTATTTTTTATAATGCCCTTTTATAACTGAAAACACAATCTAGTTGCCAGGAAATTTGCATAGCTTGCCTGGCATGCCAAGTACAAGAAAAACTACAGTAACAGAGAGATCATAATTTGTTTCTGCCTTATGCCTTGTTATAAATTATGGCATTTTTCCTGCTTTGAAATAATAATTCAGATCCTCTAACTGGCGAAGCACAACAAACTTATCTTACTTTACACTCATTTGCAGGGAGGTAAGTCTCATTATAGAAAAAAATGTATTCTTCATCCCAAACATATTTTGGTCATTAGCTACAGATAATCAGGAGTATGACAGTATCCTCCTATCTGCCTCATTCCAAAATATGTGTATTTAGGAAAACAATGTTTCTAAGTAATATTGCTTAGCAGAGAGACATCATAGCCATATCTTCTCTGCCTTAGCCTAACTGCTGAAGAGGAGAGATATGTTTTAAAAGTAGTGTTACAATCACATTGAGAACAACTTGAAAAACATATGTCTGAAAAGCAGAGCAATTCTTCTGGTCAGCTCTTTAAAACAGAACAAGAGGAAAAAACAAACAAACAATCAAACAAACAAATCAAAAGCAAAAACCCCAAACAAAAAAAAAATAAATCCAAAGGTCTTGTATTTCTATTTATCTATTGTCTTCAAGGGTTTCTTGTGGCCTCCAGGATTAACATTTTAATGTTTTACATTAATCAACCTTACAATAATGCAAGGCTTAAATGCCTCCTGAATAAACAGTAGTACAGCTGTACAAGAGAATACGAGGATAACCATTAAAATTGGTGTCAGGTAAGAAGGTGCTAGAGACAAAAAGGACTACCAAGAAGTCTAACAGAAAGTTGAGAAAATTAATTCCTAACCCTCTGATCCAGTTATCAAAAATATTTAAAAGGATAAATAAAAAAAATATGTTATACATTTAACATGTTATTACAAATACTCAAAAATAAGAAAGTTACCATAAATACTGCTACAACATTTCATAAAGCAATATATAGAAACACCAGTAAATATTTGTAATGGAATGGATTTGAAATACTTTTTACGAATTCCATTGTTGCCTTCTGTTAGTTTGTGAGAAGATAACAAGTCCCTTGAGATTAACATGAGGTAAACCAGGGGGGAGTGGCTGCTTCAGAGAACAAATCACTCTCTCCTGTTGACCTAGTTAGAGTTTACTTCTCAAAAATAGGTCTGTTCCCTAACTTTCGCATAACCCTCAGTGCAAAGTAAAATAGGAACAGATTCCATAGGATGTGGAAACAGATTCACTTCTTGTTATGCTGTGTTCTTTTTAATGCACATGGGGAAAAAAACCTTAGGATTCTCTTATTTCGGATAAGAAAGAAGAGAAATTGCAATATTACTTTCATATAGTCTTCATAATACAAAGCAATCTGTTTTTCAAGTGGAGTGCATAAAAGATGGGGCAATAGGGATTTAAAGTTTTTTAAAATACTCCAAGAACCGTAGATGAAGTTTTCTCTAAGCTTCAACTAAAGTTGTTTTTATGTGCTAGCCTCAAATTCAGCCTCAGCTTTCTGGTTATGTCTTTCTCTACCAGTGTAAAATATATGTTAGGTGGATATAAAATTTAACCAAACCAGACATGGTTCTTTGTACTTACTGTACCGTCATTCTGTTTTAGCTCAACTGACCACAACAAGGCACCTTCTTCTCTTCTATGTAGAGCTGTTAAAAAAACGTTGGTTTTTTTTTTTTTTTAACAATCATTTTCATTTTTGTGGTCTTTAAAACATTGATTATTAGGACTTATGGAAAAGTAAAGATTGTTTTCTTCAGAAAAATCAGCCTCAGCATTTTCTGCTTTACTGTGTTCATTAAGTTTTCTGCTAGTGATCTGCCAGTAAGCCCCTACAGCAAAAGGAGAAATATCAATTATGGTAACTGGAAAATTATTTGGAGGATAAATGTGCAAGAGACCAAACAGAATTAAAATTTGGCCAAAAAAAGATGACAAGAACATCTGTTCAGGATTAATTTGGTATAGACTTTTAGCATGATTATGTCAGAGATCAGAGAAGTGAAGCCGCTCCCTAAGGGAAGATTGGCCATGAGCAGGGTGACCCCAGAACAGGTCATGCTCCACAGTCTCTGACCACAGCCAGCTGCTGGCAACAGGGTCCAGCAATGTTTCCAGACTAGGGAAAATGAAAAAAACAGATCCAAAGTCCAATTAATGGAGTCCAATTCATGAGGCCCAGGCAGGAACAGCAATAGACAGGCTCAAAGGCAAGCATGGAAACAAGTCATAGCGTACCTCAGAGAGGGACATGCAGGAAACAAGGTGCCTGCAGGTTGGGCCTGAAGTCATATAGAAAGCAAACAGGGCAGGGGACAGGCACACCTTGGACATAGCTCACTGAGAACTGGCTGCCTAGAACTGAACTCAGCTAAGCACACCGGGTGCATGGCACACGCACCCGGTAGTTCCAATAGTTCTGATTGGAACTATTAAGGCCTATTGGTGCCCTCACGACTCTGAGAGTCAAATGGGGTAAAACAAGAGAAGTCTAAAAGTCTGGGCTTAATATTTAAAAAAAAACAAAAAAAACCCACACAACAATCAACCAACTATGACAAAACAACAAACTCTCACAAGAAATGTCCAAACCCTACAATATTTCATTTACTCCTATTTGATACACTAAGACATACATGATCAACCAATGAATTCAAGTAATAAGCTTTGGATGAGGGGACCTGTTTAGTGAGAACAAATTCTTAAGGGACTTTTCGTGCTGTAGAGGAACAACCTAAAAATATTTTCTAATTGCAAAAAAATCTGAAATTAAAATATTTCTCTTCCAGAAAAACAATGAAAAGTCAAATTTACACCAATTTATATCAAATAACATGTTGGTAGTTTTTAAAGATGGATGGCACATATTTCTTTGCTGAATTTCTATCATTCCTAAATGGCAGGTGAAATACTGCTTTGTGAACATAGAACTCAAGCCATGTTGAGGAACAAACTTGTCTTACATCCCACAAAAAATCACCTACTCTGTGATTCAGTGATTGGTGTGTGGAATGAAGTGCACTCCCACCACTTTTGTGTACAATGTCAGATTGAGAAGAGCAAGCAATTTGCTCGGGGCAGGGCTGCTCATCAGAGGGACCTGGTCAGGCTGGAGCCATGATCTGACAGGAACCTCATGTAGTTAAATAAAAACAAACACAACATTCTTCTTCCAGGTTGGAATAACCCCAGGCAAATAGTATAGGCTGGGGGTGAGTGGCAGTTCTGAAGAAAGAAGTCTGCGATCCGGATGGAAAATAAGTTGAAAATGAACCAGCACGTACCCTTGCAGTGAGAGAGGCCAAACACAACTCAGGCTGCCTTATTAAGAGTGTAATTAGTAGAACCAGGAAAGTGATTTCCTCCCTCTATTCAGCACTTCTTAGACTGCATCTGGAATGCTATGTCCAGTTTTGGGCTCCCCACTGCAAGGGTCCTGGCAAACGAGAGCAAGTCCATGAGAGTCCACCAAGGTGTTCAATTGCTGGAGCACAGGGTTTGTAGGGACAGGCTGAGAGCACTGAGTCTGTTTGGCTTGAAGAAGAGAAGGTTCAGGAGATCTGGTATGGATTTCTGCAGCTACCTGATCAGAGAATAGAGAGGGAATGGGGATATACTCCCCTCACAAGTGCACAGTTCCTTTTTCCTAGGATAATTCATTTCTGGAAAATACTAATTAGGTAGTAAGGTGGTTTGGTGGGTTTTTTTTTGTTTGGTTGGTTGGTTTGGTTTTTTTTAATTATTATTTTTTATTTGTTTGTTTTTTAAGCAGAAGGGTGACCGAATTCTCAAAGAAGTTCTGAAATTTTCACCTTTGGACAAAGCACTGAGAAAATAAACTAATAAGAACTTCTCTGACTACGGGTTAGAAGGCCATTCCAATTTAAATAATGGTCGTATGATCCTATGTACATTATTTTTCATTTGGCTATATTGAAATGAGGACAATCTGATCTAAAGACATAAAAAGTACAGCTCTAAGGACAGAGAAGTAAAATTGCAATGTAACTATACTTAATGTATAATATAGCTATTTACTCTTAAGAAATCTTAGTCAATGTCATATCTGAAGTGACATTTATAATGCAGTTTAAATGCTGAGTTATGACTTGTGAACCTAATAAGAAAGGAAAGAATCATCATGAGGCGTGACTGTATGTACAGTTATGCATGTTTTAATTATTTTACAGACTGAAATGCACAGATTAAAAAGAGAAATCTCAATCTTCATGTACGTAGATGTCCACTATTGATATTGTAAGTCTGAAAGTCTATATAGAGCCACAGCAATCTTCAACACTATGTGATTAAGACTTACTGCAAATACGTGCAACAAGAACAATTGGAGGGTATTAAGAAAAGAGCAGGGCAAGATTCTAACACTGATAGAGCAAAAAGGATATTAAAAATGTGCAGTCTTGAAACAGATAACAGAAGGAGCAGGAGACTAACATTATGCTGAAGAATTGAACTGACTTGTAATAGGTTTAAAATTATAATGTATGGAATGAATAATGTAATGAATGGAATGAGAAAAATGCCAATTTCACCTGTTCTCTGAATGTTTTGAGAGAGTTTCTCTTGATCACTTCCAGATGAACATATTTCTGAGCCTAAAAATAAGATATTTTCACATGAATCAAATTTATCAAATCCTATGGTTAATAGTCTTTCTGTTGCATTGCTAGTAGCTTAGATCACGAAAACCCTGAAAACAACTATGCACCAGCAAAGTTGCTTACTCTAATGTCACTGCCTGAATTATCAGAGATGACACCTAGAAGGCGTCACTTAACAAGAAATGTGTCCCAGTACTAAAGTCCTTAATAAGTAACAGAACTATTAATGACAATTTTACATTTTTATTAATCATGAGCATTTGAGTACTCATAGAACTCACAGAAAATGAAGACAATAAAAGGGAACATGATGAGTCTATTGCTGAATTATTCTGAGGCAGAGGAAAAAAAAATTCTCAAATGCATATATATCTGCTGTATCCAATAAGGTTTGGAAAGTCATACTCAAGGTCAGAGAAAGCCCACTTTCTGCTTTTGACACCAGGGAGATGTGATTCCCCAAAGTACCTTCAGTACCTAGTCTGCATTAGGAAATAACAAGATTTCTTTCAACGACTCAGTAGATATGTACCTTAATGTACGTATTTCTAATTTAATATACATATATTGGATTTTGTATTAAAATTTACTCTGTATCTTATATTGAAATCTTTTAAGCAAAACCTTAAGCATCATGAAAAGGAGCCTAACCTGAATTATTCCATACTTTCCAACACCCTCCTGTGGCAATTAAACTTGTCGAAGTTGATCTGCAGGCCATGCACTCTATACCTTTGCATACTTCAATCTGTAACAAGATTAGTCCCAACAGATTGTCCTTGGAAGAAGAGAAAACAAAGACTAACAGTCTTGATAATAATACTGAAAGAGAACTGTTCCTTATAAATAAGGTTATCAGTACCCTGCTCATATGTTGAGCGATCCCAAAGCCTTGAAAGTAATTATTTCACAAACCCCACTTTATCTGTGTCTTTTAACATCAGAAAAAAAAGGTGTTTCCCCTGTTTAAGATATACTACATATACAAGGTACTAGAGAGCACTTCAGACTAAACAAGGAATTAAATATTTGTACTTCTTCCATCTGCAGAACTTTCAAAGCTTCTCTGAATACAGAGTTCTTTTACATGCTGTATTATTTACTTGCTGGTTAGCTCAGTTGGTAACAAATATATCACAGGTGATTTTGGGTGGGGTAAAAACTGATAGTGAAGAAGGGAGGACAGATTAGAGACAATCAGCCCTGGAGACTGGAGACATTCATGACATCTTCTTTTCTCATTACAAACGTTCTTGTACACCATAGCTTCCAGTCTCTCAGTTAATTCCCTGCCTAGCACTGGAATAACATCACTTCTCCAAAGTAACATGGATTGAAAATGTCCATCTAATTTAATAAAAAATAGTTCCTGTCAAAAAAAAAATGAAAAAAAAAAAAAAGCAAACCAAGCTAAAAAAACAAAACCTGAAAGTTACGTCCTTTACCTCAGATTTTCATTTTAAAAATAAGTTTGTACTAATTAGGCCCAAACTGAACAAATTATACCTTCCATAAAGCTTTCCCAAATTCACTTTTACCTGGCTTTTTCAACCAAAATATTATGATGTTTCTTAATTATTCACTGAAAATATAGTATGTTTTGAACATTAAAAATTTTGTGTGCAATTAGAAAGCTTTCATTCAAAAAAATAGCCCATTCAGTTATCAGAAGAGTCCATAAATACAGTTGTAAGATGGCCCAGCAGAATTCCTGACACTCTTTCTCTCAGTAAGGTCAAGTAGGGATCCTCATTCATATTTAAATTCCAGCTAATATTCAGAGAGAGGGTTTTGCATCATATTTCCCACATCTAATTAATAACATCTGGACATTTGGGAACAGATTTAGAAGTGCTAAATGTGCAACAGCTAAGAAATTTGTATGCCAGATGAGAGAAGTAAGGAATAGAATACAAGTTATCAGGAGAATAAATGAGAATTTTCAGTAAAGATCTTCATGCTTTGCTGCATCCCATAAATGTGAGAAAGCAGAAATGGGAAATACAGTAAAATAGAGGAAAGATTTAGGTCCTGCCACTTGGCAAACAAGGCCAAGCATCCTCAGCAAAGGGGGAAATAGCAAACAGTTATACAAGTGTTAACTGAGAGAATAAAAACCTTCGGTAAGAAGACCACAAGGTTTGAATATTATGAAAGATAACATCTATTCATAAGAGATTTCAATTAATGGGTTATTGTGCAGGGATACTGTTGGGTGATGAAAAATCAGTTTTGTGAAATACAAAAGAGAAAGCATGGAGTGAAGCCCACCCATGCTTTCATACATCTATAGCATGCCTTCAATGATTTATACGGTCTCTTTACAGGGCCAAAGCTGAGTCACTTTCCTCTATTTACCAACTTGATCACAGTTTACCTTGCAGGTCAAATAAGTGGTTCAAACCTTACAGAGAGCCTGTTCTGACCACCTACCAGATGGATGAATTCACACAAGAAAAATAATATCAACAGCATTTTGAAAGTGTTACTGGTATAGCATCAAGTAAATTCACAGAGAAAGGAAAAGCTTGCTGGGGTTTTACAAGAGTGAAAAAGAGTAAGCTTATCTCAGGTTACATAAACAAAACTAAGGAACTTAAAGCAAACAAACAAAACAAAAACACAAATTAAAGCTTAAAAGTTTGAATCAAGTGTAAAAGACTATGATGTCTCTTATTTCAAAGGTGTATGTTTTAATTACATTAAAAACAAGAACTGTTTTAGTTGTACCACCCACATATAAAGGAGCTACAGCTGCATTTCAAAAAAAAAAAAAAAAAAAAAAAAAAAAAAAAAGCCACTGTCAAACAAATAGTCATTTCATTTCCAAAACTGACAAGGAGGGTCATCTGTTTTAATGTTCTGTGACTGTGAGCTATACCTGTTCAGAATGAAAATGGCAGTATTGCCCTTTTACATACCAGATAAAAGGTTTGAAAATGGATAACAAGCAAAAGCTTGCAGGCTTACAGTGTCTACAGATGTACGTAATCAAAGAGTTAACCTGCCAAGACTAGTTTGTAAATAAATGGAATTAATTCAGCCATGCAGAGGAATGGAATCTCTACAAAAGGGAAAAGTATGACTAAATGGAGAAATTCCATCACTTAGACTGGACTGCAAAAGAATGGGAAGTCAAAAAAAGAAGTGAATAATAAGCATTTAAATGAAAACTGTCATAGGACGTGTAAGTCTTGCACAGGATGAGATAAATGATGGTACATTTACTCAAATAAAATGAACCTGTAAATGGTCTACTGAACGTCACACAAATGTTAAAAGGAAATATTCAGCCAGTGCAGGTGGATTTGTCTATACAGCTAATACAATGAAGACTGGATCTCTAGTACTGCAATGATGACAAGTGGTTTCCTTTCACAATAGCTTCAATATTGTGTTTCCCAGTCCTAAACCAGTATAAAATATAATACATCTTGCAGTTTTGGTATAAATAATCACTGGCTTTGACCTGAAGTCACGTTTCATGCCATCTAAAAGTTCGTCTGTATGAGTCTCCATGGCTTTTATGTGGGAAGTAGAAGAAGCAAACAAACAAAGAAACAAAAACCACGAACAAACAAACAAAAACAACAAAAAAACCAAACACAAAAGACAATACATTCATTACAAGGAAAAACACCACACCCCCAAAGAAAAAATGGCTAGCCCTATATACATCAAAGTTACAGGACAGACTAAAAGCTGTGACGAGTTATGACATTTTTCTAAATTATGTCACACCAGAAAGCATGTATTTCAGTATAAGTAACATAGCAGGTGTGCTCATAAATTTCTTCATCCAGGGAACAATTTCATTTATTTTATAAAACCAGCAACAATTTTACCTTTCTTCAAGAAATGTCTATTGAAACCCAAGAAGTTATAGATTTTAGTAAAATTTCAGAAATAATGTTTTGAACAGAAGGAGGAAGGATGCTGAAGTAAATTAATAATTAATGGCATCAGCCGACTAAAGATAACATAGGATTTGTTGTCATAGTGTTCTCTCGGTATTGTCTACTTAAGATGATGTTGAAGAGGAGACATCACATGGATGGAAAATAATGACAGTATTCTTTTATTGGCTTTAGCTGTGTTTGATAAGGGAAGAAAGGAAGTCTCTCGTTCCTTTAAGTCACTATTCCTTTCACTGCAGCACTAATTTTGTTTCTCAGTATGTATATTCTCAGTAGTGCACGACACAATATGCCATCAAAATCATTCCTTCACCCAGTTTTCCTATGAAGTCTGTGCATTATGTAATTTTTAACACTGTAGGCTGAAACAAGCATGTTTCTTGATTTTTAAATTCCTTGTGAAAACTGAAATGGCCTTTCTATATCTAAAAGTTTGTTTCTGTATAATATATTCAAAAGGGTATTCTTGTGTATTAATTTGATAATTAATAATTGAGAAAGAATCCTTATTTTTCTAAAGGTCCTCTTCCACATTCAAATTGCAGCAGTATTTAACAGATGAAATGCATAATTGCAGAAACTTTCTTGGTTTTAGTCATACAGATATAAACCAATGTTATTTATTTACTGAGGCGATGCCTAAGGATTTTTATGTATTTTTATGTATTTTT
>JAWWEW010000131.1:52676617-52738880 GCA_035583185.1 Anabacerthia variegaticeps
CTGGGTCCTTCGTTCTTCGTGCTCGGAGGATCAGAGGGGATCCGGACCTATACCACAATAAAGGTAATATCTTATCTTCATTAACCTTGTGCAGAGTGTCTGTTTTGCAGGATTTCAGGCATCAGAGGCATAAACAATGTTCATGCTGTTTTCCATTGCACATTACTGATATTCTAAGATTCTTCAAAATAAAAATAGAGTTTTACATGTTAGAGGTAAACACAGGAAGAAAAACAGTTCAGTTGAGTATCATAAGTCTATGGTAGTGTAAAATTGATTTTGTTCATTTTTCTGTTTATCTCACTTTACAAAACTAATCTTTCAAAATGAACTCATAATTCTATAAGACAGCCCTCCCTCTGAGAGATGCAGTTCTTTACTCTCTGTGCTCCATCATACCCTACCCATTTTGTTTTCGTGAGAGTGGGAAACTGACAAGAAATTTTTTTTTTATCTGTTGCAGGTTAATTTGCAGGGGTTCCTCAGGACTTAATGAAGACTTACAAAGACAGGAGGGACAGAGCAGGGAAGGAGTAAGACTATTCCATTGCTTGCAGTGCTGTTTCACAGAACCTTAAAATACCTGGAAACTACTTTTTTAGATGTATAGTCACACTGAATGAACACCTTAGAATTGTGTAAGACATACAAGAGTAAAAACTTGCTGTATTGAACCATGAAGAAAAAGTGGAAAGAGATAAAATTTGAGGATAGACTATTTCAGTTTAAAACAAGTAGTGTTGCAACGAGTCTTGAAAAGTGGCACTACCTTCTGAAAGATACTAAGAATTGAAATGCCCTTTCAAATTGTAAGAGCATGTAAGAAACACTGCACACCGTTAGGTTCTGACCTTATGCCTTTAGGAAGGTGTCAAAAGCCTACTGCAGTGGGATGGTGAGTAGCAGGACTTTTTATTTCTGCTTTTTTCACCCCACACCCAAGGACTCTAAAATCACATATGGGGATACATATCACAAAATTCTCTATTAAATAAAGGGAACAGGTCCTTAGTATGTAGTCTCCCAGACATTAGTAAGTCCAGACACTATAGAATTTTGATGATATTCATATATCATTTGCAGAACTTTAGACTGTGTGCCATTCCAGCAAAAAGGGAAAAAGTGAACTTAGAAGGGTAGTAGAAAAGATAAATGAGCCAAGGTTATGAAGCAGCTTATGCTAGGTCAGAAAACTGAGTGATAGGAAAAAAAAAATGCATTGGACAAGGCAATATGAACATGAAGCTAAAAGTAATTCATCAGATTAGGAAGTGTTTGTAGAACACTATTTGTAGAACACTGTTGAACACACGTTGGACACTCCTGTGATACTGAAAATACAGACAGAGCAGAAGATATAAATAATACTATCTGCAACAATGAGGTCAAAGGATGGTTTCGTGGAGACAAGTACCTTCATCCTTATGGCACACTTTGTGCTTAGTTAGGGACAAATTCTGATCTACAGTCTCTGCCATTGCACATTTAAGAGATGAAGGAGAACAGATTAATTTGACCCTTTGAGTTTTCCTTTCTGTGAGATGAAAATACATTAGCTCTGAAAACTGTTTAAATCCAGTGCTGCAATTGCTTAATCAGAAAAGCTTTTTCCTCTGATGAACCAGTTGTTAGAAGCAATACTTCCAAATAGTCAATAGAAAAAATGGAGCCAAATGCTTCTGTAGTGATGTTAATCCTTGGCTCCCACACTATGTTCCTACAGTAAAGTGCTTTGCAACTAATTACAGTGTGCAACCCCCACAGCAGACCAGAGGCATTAGGGATGATTAAAATTGAGTCCTGGAGCTCTCCTTAGGTGATGTGCTTCTGTTGCCTGTATCACCACCCTACTTAGCTATTCAAAAGCTACAGCCTTGTCATTACAAAGGCATAATACAGAACTATTCTATAATTCTGCATTTTTGTGGCACTAATTATTGTCTATAAAAGCATTAGAACAATACTATACGGTCAAGAGAAGAAAACCAACCAACGAAACAAACAAAAAACCAAAAAACCCAATGAACCAAACAAAACAAACAAACAAACAAAAACCAAAAACAGCGTGTGCATGTCTAGACAGGATTCTACTAGACTCTTTCTTAAATGTAGGAAGGAATGATCAAGCATATTTTCCAAGCTGGAGCATCCTAAAACTCTCAATGGTGATGGCTTAGGTATTTGGACTTGTGACCAGTGGCAGAGGCTGCTCTACCTACTGTTCTCCTCTGCTTGTGTTAACATCATAGATCTTGAAAGAAAATGGAAAATACTGCTTTGGCAACCCTGAACAAATGTAGAGAAAGAGGAGGGAGAAATGACAGTTCTTGTTTGTCCTTGCAATTTGAGTGCCTCTTCAGGATCTTAAACTAAAGATGTTTGGAACAATGGATTTTATTTTAAAGATGCAAAAGATACCTCCCAATATTCATAATTAAACCCAAAGAATGTGCCTTGTCTGTCTACACACTGAGTTAGAAGCAATGATAAATTTGCTTTATCGGTTTTATTGTGTTGTGGGCTGCCTAACAGCCAGTGTCACAAGCCAACACCCCACTGTTCTAGGCATCACACAAACAATGAAAAAAAACCCAAAAAAAAAAACCAGACTGCCTTGTTGCCAAAGAACATTTCAGCTGAATATTGTAGTTCAGAGCAAAAGAAACTGGAGCCAAATGTTATAACAGCATGCACTATCTCAGCTAGTTCTCATGCCCTTCTGAATGTTCTCTTTTATCTTTCTTCTGGTTTTCAACTTTAGAATGCACCTTCTAATCTCACAGCAGTCACAGTGACCTGAAGAAATGCAAATAAAAGGTGAAAGAAATCCTTGGCAATGACTGGTTTTGTCACATTATTTTTTTTTTTTTCCCCCAAATCAACCACAAGATTAAAAATAAAGTTTAGAAGTAGATAAAAGGTCCTCACATGAAAAAGAAGTCTTTAGGAATTTTCCACATATCTAGCAACAATTAGAAAGTTTGGTAAATTAGGAAGTGCATTGGTGCTCATCTCCTACTCAGTTTTTTGAGCATGCAAGCTACAGCACTCTGCACCACTGGTCTGAAATATGCTTGTTTACTTACACAATATCTGACATCGATGAAAACAGCACAAAAGGATTGAAGTGGGCCTGAAACTACACTGACTGAACATCTCATGACCCAGAGCAGGGGGTAGACTATGAAGAGAGGGCAGCACTTATTGTGTGTGTTACTTGTGTTCTGCACCCTTCAGCTGCGATACTGTGCCTCCAAAACTTAGAAACAGCTGTGAACAAGGACAGTGTAGAGAATGAAGTATATTTAGCCATATTGACTATTTGTGTATATTTTCAAGGCAGGCATGAGATTTATGTATCATTTTAAGTGCAATCTGCATATACCCATACTGTTAGAAGTGCATTGCTTCTTATGGAGCTAGTTATGATATACTATGGTTTATGTAGAAAACAAGCTCTCTGCTATTAACTATATATTCAGCATTCCAGTTTGGGGCAATAGGGTTGGGGATTTTTTTGTTTATCTTATTTGTTTGCTTTTAAGATGCATACTTGACTGCCAGTCATAGTGATCACTATACCTAATTTTCTGAGTAAGAAACCAGTGTGAGTGGGACTGCTCCCCAGGGGAGCTGGAAGAAGCATGGAGTGAACAAACCAGGGCAGCAAAGAGATGGTGAGCAGAGAAACAGCTCCTGTTAAAAGTCCAGAGATCGTCAGGTAAAAGCCAGGTAACAAATCAGCTTTGAGGCCCAGGTGGGAAATGAAGACAACAATTCAGGGGCAGGAATGGAGGCTGGCACTCCTATGGCATCACTGGAACAGGGACTGGTGGACTTGGGCTGAGATACAATAGACCTCAGGCCAAGGGCAGACCTGGGTGGGGCCAAGGCAAGGCTGGGAAGGGATAGTCAAGCTTAGTAATGCCTCTTGAAATGTGAGCTTTGAAAAAGCTACAGCTAAGAACATTTTCACAGGATGTGAATGAGGAAAAAAACCAAAGAGCAAATTGTGTGATTTTTCTGTAATAATATTTTATTTTTTATCTCAATCTCCTTAATTAATTTTTTGATTTTGGTAATTACTTGCATCTTGATTTGAAAGATAGTATGCTCAAACACTGATATGGTATCCCCTGTTGGGCATGTACATTTTATTTTTAAGTATTTCACATACAGACCTGTCTGGATCAGCGATTTTCTTAAACTTATGCTTCTCTTCCTCTCATACATGTTTTAAAGCTATTTAGTACATATAATTGCACCGAAAATTCAACATTTGGACTATCAAGCAAATATAGGGCCATTTCTCTGGAGAAAAAGTAATAATAAGTAATAAGAAATAATAAGGAAATCACATTACGGGTCTGATTTCAAGGACAAGCTTTTATGTTTTAAAACAAATGTAGATATTTAAACAACTTTTTTATGATACTTTTAGTATTTCTGTACTAAAAATGCAATTGTGAATTCTTGAGGCTATTGCCTTTCAGGAAAAAAAAAGAAAAATCCAGTATTGTGCAGGTGATAATAAAGTTCAAATTAATACTAAATGGAGAGACTGAAGCCATCTGGCAGATAATGCCTTGATCTGCAGGTTTACTACTCAGAAAGATGTCACCCATTATATACTTTTTTGATGCAATGTTTAAGGTCTACCTTCATTTTAATAGGTGCACTTTGTAACTACATTTTCACTCCACCAAAATGAACTCAAAATTAAATTGAACAAATATTTTTGGTTGCAGTAAAATTCACTCCTGTAATCCAAATAATGCTGGTATAAATCATACATAGAAAAAATAGGGTGTAAATACGTTTTATGATCAATGTTTGTTCTTTAGTAATCATTCATAGACATTTTGAGTTAATCTATAAAATTTAAAAAAAGAAAAATATCAAATTGTTTAGTAATGAACAGACAGAAAAATCAGTTGTCATTTGTGTGAAATTATTTTTATGAAGAGTTGAAAGGTTAATTAATAATTAAAATAATGGAAACAACAAACAATGGAAAAGAAAATTGGGTGATTCTAACTGAAGATTTTCTTTGTTGTATTTATCAGCTTTTTCTTTCTATGCAACTGTCCCGAGCTAATTAAAAAAATAATGGTATTAAAACTCTTGTGAGTTTATAGTAATTGAATCTAGTAAAATGAAACCTATTAAATAATTTTATTAAGGTGTAAGACATATAAGGCATATATAACTGTTTATCTAAATGACAATTACAATGTAATCCCAAGAAAACATAAGGTATTAGTAGGAACTATTAGCACACTTTTACCAATAAGACATGTTCGCTGTCGGATATCTTGGGACACATTCAGGCAAGTTTTCACACTATTTAACTCACATTATACCAAGCAATGAATCAAAGAAATAGCATATTGTATAGAATGTTGTAGACATTGTAGTGTTATAGTACTATGTAGATAATCTTGTACAAAATGTACTGTGTGGTTTACAGTTACAGAATATCAACAACAGATACTCTAAACGTTAGCATGCACATCACCTCAAGGTTTAAAAAACAAAACACGAATGCAAAGGATGAAAAGTGCTGCAGTTTTGGTCTGTTTTTTTGTTTGTTTGTTTTTCTTAATGTGTCTATGGAATGAATTTTTAACACAGATAGTAGCTATCCATCTATTTTGTAATTCTCATGTACTTAATAGTTTCAAACAGAAACACACAAAATTCAGGCAGGATAACCAATAAGATTTTCTGAAACAGGAGAATCTGGAGTCACCTGTGGGCATCTGAAAGGATTCTGAGTCAAGAAAGCAAGAAACGGTGTGCCTGAGAATAATTTCCAAACCATGAAGACAGGTATAAAGATATTCATTTTCACAAATATTCAGACTGTTCCCTGTCTTGAGAAACAAGCCACTAAGTTGACAAAGAGTCTACAAGATAGTAATTGAAGCTTAAAGGTCTTGGGAACCCTCTCAAAATGTGAAAGAAAAAGAAAAAAACTTAAATTAAACATTGATATACTTTTGATTTCTTTTCCCTACCCTATTTGAGAAGGATGCATACTCCATAACTTAATTTTCCTGTATGCCATTATATTCACTATGTTTCCTAACAGCTTCCCACTTTTATGGCCTGAATCTCTAGCGCACATTTGAGTGATATTTTCGAGGCACACCCAAAGTACTATGTCTTTATACAATTATTTTTTTCCCAAGTGTGGAATAGAAACTGTAGTGGAAACTTGCCTCCAGTTATGATCTAATGTAATAAATCATGGGCTTGTTTAAACATGTTTCAGTACAACATACAAAATAATTGCTACAGTGCACTGCATCCTGTATGCTGCTTTCCTTTGCTTCTATAAAAAACAAATAACCTGCATAGCATTGTATTGCAGCACCTAGAATGCCTTTGGAGTTCATACTAACTACATTTGTTCAGCAGCACACTGGGACTGGTCAGGATCTTCTTAACAATATTTTCAGGTCTAAAGAAATTTCCAGCTCATGCTGATGAAATGTTTCGCCTGTCTTATTGAGACCATGATTTTTAGCAAGGTCATGTCAACCACAACTAAAATATTGTGTTCACTCCTTTTTTGACTCATCCATTTAGCTGGCACAGTAGGAGAACAGAATCCACTCACAAGACTCTCCCCCTCACAGCTGTTGATTCTTCACAAATACAATATTGGATATTTGTCGCAAAATCCACTGCTTGAAGAAAACCAACTATACCAAAATCTCAGCTTTCACAAAAAGTATATTTCCAGTTCTCACCAAAGAGCTTGACAACATGAAGAACGTGAAGAATAATTCAGAAGCCCGAAAGAAAATAATAAATGAGTAAATAATCATGTAAATCAAATATTTTTACTTTTCAATTTTATAAACAGTATCATGGCTCAGTATCAATGATATATAATTTAAAGAAAAGGTGGTTTTGTTTTTTTTTAAAGTCTAACATAGACAATGGTGGTGCTAGCTATCACACCAAAATTAATAGGAAAGTTATAACTGATGAGTTAAATACTTGGATGAAGTCATATTTTCATTATGTTACACTTTTTTGTCCCTATACATTATGTCACTAGCTCACTCTACTCATTTTCTTCCAGTGCATGTCTTATTAGAAAATAAGTACTTAAGGTTTAGATTCTGAAGGTATTGGTAGTGTTTTCTTATCATTTATTTCTTATGGTTTGGAGCACTTGAAGCACTGGAAAGATGGGACTTGTGTCATTAGGATTGTACCAAAAATGAGACTGAGAAGTATCAGTTGACAGCTGCTTATAAGAGAATATTTTCAGTCTATTCCACTTTACAAAATCTCAGCCACCTTTTCTATCATCAGCCTTTCCTTTCACCTAATGTCTTCTTGCCATAAGACTGTCCCATTTCAGCTTCTCATCCTGGAGAGCTGGTTCCTGAGATTATTCAGGAAATATATTCCCATCCCTGACACGAGTTCAAGGATAAGGATTTTTGCCTACCGTCAATAAATTTAATTGGACAAAACCAAATAATGTGTAGATATTCATACCATCTGCATGAGATTTTCTGAAAGGGAAGGAGACCAGTAAAAGGCAGGTAGCAATTTTTTTTTTCTTTTTTAGTGTTTTTTTTCCATAACAACAGGAGGTTGAAAACTTGTCTGTCAGTTGATTTATTAATAACTCTGTGAAAGCTGTGTCCAGAAGTACAGAAGGTACTATCTAAGCCAGAAAACAAGGATCAAATAGGGATTCAGAGACTGGATTCTAAACTATTTGCAATCATGTCATATTCCAGTAGACAGAAAGCAAAACACACGGATATAGTCTAAAAGATGACCAGACTGTGGGTATATTTATGGGAGAGATTGATTTTAAAAAAGTCCCAATGTGTATTTGATTAGAACTATAACCTTTTATGTAGTGCACATAACTAAAAACTTAAGGACTTCCACAGTTCAAAAAATAACAACTTGTTTGTTTGGGTCTGAAGGAATACTGTATACATAAAACTCTACCCATGTCTATCCCCACCAGACAAGTATGATATTCAATAAATGCACTACTGGCAGGAGTAGAACACAGTTTAGACACATACAGTTTCAGTTTACAAGTAAAATTTTCAGGTCATTCATTACATTACTCTTTTTCCAGGGAAAAACACAACCTTTTAATTTGGGAATGGAGTTTTTGAAAAGTAGGAGGAGAAAATTTTTAATGTATAAATCTAGTCTGACAGTGACAAGGAAGTAACTTATTCTGTGTTTTAAATTCAGTTTGAATGTGTTCTTCTTATGCTGTTGTTTTCTCACTCAAGTAATATCCTTACATTTTAGATTTACCTGGATAAATAAATAAATAACATTAAAGTAGCATTTGGTAATTAGCATTTAATATCCATGACTCACACACTGAAGATCTGGCATTCCAGTTACCTTGGATTTGCCTAATAACAGGAGAGGTTTCAATGGATTAAAAACATTATTTATATTTTGTGCAGTTAAGTAAAATTAAATATGTATTTTTAATAATCAGTTTTTAATTAAAGATATAGATCTGGACAAGCTGCTCTTTCTGAAGTGTTAGCAGTGATCACAAGACACTGAAAATATAGGTAATATATGTGTGCTTACATTTCTCAAAGAGGGAAGGTTGTTTCTTAGCTTGTAATTTATGTTATAAGCTTTATTTTCGGGGGGTCATATTCCAGTACCTGTGCAACTCTGTTAACATTATAGTGTTAGCAGGGGATGTGAATAATAGAGTATTGTAAACATGAACAGTACGAGTCCAGTGGAAGTAGGTATTAATATGCATAGTGAGACTCAGTTTTCCGAAGATGTCTTCCCCTCATGTAATTTATTATGAGTAAAAAGCAGACGCACTCCTTATTTTGTTTGTAAAGCAACAATTTTATTTTCTGGTTTTAAATATAGATTTAACTTCCAGCCAAGGTTTCAGGGATTAGATTGACCACTTTACAAATCCAGATGTGAGTGTAGGACAGATTTGCACAAAACTGTCTTAACACATCAAGGATTTTTCTTGGGAAATGTTTTTTGTGACTTATTTACAGTTACATTGCAGTACAACATGCAGTATCTGAGTTTTAACTGCTTAACAGAAAATAAATAATCCATATAAATAACTAACATTTACTAGAATATCATAAATATAACAATTTTTAATATGAAACTTAGAGAATAACTAAGGAAAAGCTCAGTTTTACAATTAGAGAGGTTTCCTATACTTATTTTACTGATGACAGAATATAATTTGTGTTTGACTCTACCTGACACTGACCAAAGTTAAAAGGGACAAGGACAATAAAAATCTCTATAACTCTAGGCAAGTGTGAAAATTATAATAAGTCAGGAGATCACAAAACTTTATAGAAAACTCAAAATGCCTTTTGGAATTCAAATACCTTTCTTCCCCAATGAGTAACCAAAGAGTAAATTATGTTAGAAATTTCTTTTTTTAACCTCCAACACCAAGTAAAACTATGAAAATATTTAAATTATTTTATTTTACTCATTGCGGTAATGTTTTACCATGTGATACTCTACCTAATTCTCTAATAGCCTGTAAATTATATATATATATATATATATATATATATATTTTCAGATCAGGGAACAATTATTTAAGTTAAAGCTAACCCAAACAGAAATAAATGTTATCATTATATTTTCTCGACTATCAACAACTCTTCCAAATAAAATAGAGGCATAATACTGGAACATTGTGTTACTAACAGTTGTAATAGTTCAAGATTTTGTAACATCCATACAATTTTATTGTGTTATCCTGTTTCTTTCATTACTCCACACTTTTTTTAAAAATCTATTTTGACAACTCCTTTTCATAATAATGGGAAGTCTAGAATATGCTTTTAAGTTTCAAATCGGATGTAGACAGAAGGTATCATATTTTTATTACGCAATCATAAGCAAGCATGAGCTAGAATCTTACACAATACTTCAGTATTTCAATCCACATTTAAAATTGTAGTCTATTATGAAGATATTAACTCTTCAGTTTCTTTACCAGTTACTAAATATATTCTAATTAATTTTCCTAGGGATTAATGCAAGACACTTGACATCTATAAAACAAACACTTGTACCAGACTGATGGAAATTCTAATGACAAAGTTAGCACACATTAGAAGCTACTGTCACAAAGTTTTCAGCCAACATTTGTTATATCCGTTGTAGACATCAGAATATAAAAGCATCTTTTTGATGAATGTGTGCTGATTCCTTACACTTGGCAAACACTCCTAGAATTTTTTCTGACAAGGTTTTTGGGGGGATTTTCCCCCTCAAATTTCTTTTCTGCCTGTGTCCTCTCACTTAAATTGAATATTTGCAGGTCATGAAATAGTTACTAAAATTTCTTCAGATTTTCTCAAGGGTGAGAAACCTCAGAATGAGGTTTGACTGACCAAGAGAAGAAACAGATCCTCATCAAACTATTCCTCTGCCACCCAGAATAATAAAATTGTTTGCTCCCCTAAAAGCAAATAAATAATTGAAGATATGAAAATTTCTCAGTACACCTCACAGATTATCATTATGGGGAACACTGTAAAAGTGTCAACCCCAGTTCTATTATTTCCTCTTTGCTGAGGATTCTGTACTTCATTTATTCTCATTATTATACGTCTGACAAAACCCCTAATAGAATTCCAAAAATTTATCATTTTTTTTGTCAATAAGAAAAAAAAAATCTGTGTTGTAAAGAGAACAATTCTATACAGAACTATTATTTTCTCTTTATTGTGTTATCATAAACTCTCTAAATCTAATTGATTAGGTAACCTGTGATAATTAGGGGTAACTTCCTAGCCTCGTCTGTATTACAGTGCAGATTTTGCAGGGGGCAAAGATGCCCTGAGGATCCTTACAGAATCTTGAGTTTGATCAGATAAACCTCATGTTCAAATTTATGGTCCTTAGTGATTTGGCAGTACAAGACCTCCCTCTTTAGCTGATGAGAAGCATAAGGTTTTAACTCTACTGATCAAAGCTTTTTCCTATGTTTGAATATTGTATGATACCCTACAACTTGATCAAACTGTTTTTTGTCTGCTACGACAGGGTTAAGGAAGGCCTACATTTAGAATCTGAAGAAGTCTGTAATTGAAGTTCTATCATTTAAAACATACAGTAACTCCCAGATTGCTTTAATAATTTCTTGCTGTTGTTGTCGTCTGGTACAATGAAGTACAACACTTTTTAATTATTCAGTGAATTCAGCAGAGGTAGATTGAAAATCAGGGAGGAAAGAGAAATTCTTGTAGTCCTATGTTATCTTGGTCATGTCAGTTATTCATCTATTACACCTACCATTTTGGAAAACATGACAGTTCTTTTGTTCTTTCCACGGTTTTTCTGCTCATAATACAAGATATTCTTACTAGTTTTATTGAAAGAAAAGAAAAAATGAAAAAAAAGGAAAAGAAGAAAAAAGTCAAACCACATTATTTTCTTACAGATGGCAAGTTGTGGATGGGAGATATAAAACTTAATATAGGGTATGTCTACAAAATAATTACTGATATGTAAACATAGCACAGTCACTATTAATTAGCTCATTAACAATGTCTTGCTAGTGTTCTGGTGACTCTGGCAGAACTGAATAAAATCTCAAGCACCAGGATGAAGGAAAGAACCGGACCAAGTTGGACTGACATGCCCATAACATTTACAAATGAACCAAGTACTTGGAAAAACTATATCATACTGAGTTTAGGCAGATTTATTGCACATGACATTCAGTGATTAATGAAAGACTTGCTTCTGGCCTTTCTTGAACAGATGCTCAAGGAGAATAGATAGAGACTATTCTTATTTTGTGAACAAACACAATTACTATTCTTGCAGTTGAGCATTATCTACTCTTGGTGACTTTCCATAGATGACGTAAGAGGTGAAAAAAATATAGTTCTGTTGCATTGTTATGCTGGCCATGCGGAGAGGTAAAGTTTATTATTCAGAGTAATTTATAATTCTCTGGCATTTTTGAAACCTCACCACTCAAAATTATTCTAGAAAATGTTGTGAGAATTGCTGCTTCAATTTACTCAGATTTGATTGCAGATGAATAGTAGAAAGTGTATCAAGAACATCTAGTGTCACAGATACACTTAAGAAAACAAAATAAGCAGGAAATTACAAAAGCAAAAGTAAAAGCCTCTGAGAAGGCCTGAGAAACCTATCTGATCTCTCAGCAAATGAATGTAGAACTCAATTTGTTGCTACAAAAGTCCATTTTTGTCTTCTAATAATTCTAGACATTATCACTTGTCATGCCTTTGTTATCAATTTTTTTCACCATGCCTTTTGAGTCAATATTGATTTTTATTTTTATTTCATTTGGAATGTGTGGATGATAGATTATTTTTGAGAATAAAAACTAATTTTGAACTTATAGGTTGTATTTGTTATTGACCCAAACAACCAGCAAAGAGTAGTTACCTGGATATACATCCTCTTCCTTAGGGATGTAAGGTCTCCATGTGGCAAGACTGTTGCACTACACTTTATATTTTTGGATTTCATATTTTTATTTACTTTTTCCTCTTTAGCTAATTACATAATCTTTGTAAGCATTTGTTTTCAATATATGTTTGTATATGTGTGTATATATATATATATTCACTCTCAGCTTTGAGTAACTGATGCATTTTTCTTTCAAATTTCCTTCAGCTTTTTTAATACCATAGCAGAGGTGAATAGTTCAGGGGAACCCTCATATTTTGCTGCTTTCCTTAGAAACTAAAGTTATTTTCTCATCCCAAACCTAAGAAATAGTGTGTAATGATAGTTTCCATCTGAAATGTTGCTTCAGTTTGAGACAATTTGAAGGGGTAGAGACTTCAGACAGAAGAGTCCTTCCTCCAATTCAATACACACAATTATCTCCAATAAAGAGAGATCAATCAAATACATACAGATGTAAGTGGAGAGATGTAACTCTTTACCAAGAAGAACGCTAAACAATAATATTGATAAAACCAGGTTAAGCTAACCAGAAAATTCCAAAGCTCCCACCCACTAGAACAAAATGAGATGCTGGCCAACCTCCCCCAACCCATTAAAACCTGGCAGGAATGATTTGGAGGGTCACTCCAAGAGTGAGGCTGCAGTGCTGGCACAGGCAGTTGGAGCAGGGCTGTAAAGACCCACAAGACACCCACCAGATCCAGCAATGAGACCTGGCCACTGCAACTCCTATGGTGGTTGCAATCCTGATCCAGCAAGGTGGTGGTAGAAGTCCTTTGAAGTGAGAAAAAGAGCCCTCAAATTGCCAAGTAAAATCCTAGTGTGGTCTTTTATTTGGCTCAGGGTAGGTGGGGATGCCTCTGGTACCTCCCCTGGGGCAGGGAGTTCTTCACTTGATGATTAACACTGAATCACAGGACATTTCAAGAGTCTTTGACACCTTCTAAGATGTTACAGAGGCGTGTTAAGTCAGCACAGGTGGATCCATTATGGCCATCAGCAGAGATGAATATCTTCAGGCCATGCCTGGGAATCGTCCTGATGCCTCCTCAAGAGGAGTTTTCACAGTTGAATCATTTGTGTAAGGACAAAGAAACAAGACCCAGCTCACAGTCTGAGGCAGCAGGTGTGCAGCCCTTCAACACCTGGATTGCCTGAGTCATCCGCATTCCAGTCTTTTCACACCTGTGGATGCATTCTTCTCCTAGGATAATAGAGTATCACCCTTAAGTCCCTCCCCACAGTCTAAATTAGTACGCATTTTTGGGGAAAAGAGAAAAGAAAAGGATACCAGAGTCCATGTGTAAACCAGAACATATGTGCAATAATCTCTAGCAAAACTCATTACAAAGCCAGTCTTTTCAATTGGAGATCACAGATTAATGTCTTGAATTTTAAGTCTGCACTGACAGCTTTTGTTCTAGCCTCTCAATTCCCCCATTGTAACATCTGCCGAGCATCGTGCTGCTTCAGCCTAGTTGTTGAGCTTCACAATCCACTGAGCAATTCCTAATTCTGGCCTTCTTTTTTTGATCTAACTAGAGAAAAACAGAGCATTTGAAAATAATATAGTTGTTTGGACCTTCTTTTATTTTCTTGCAGTCTAACATAGTGCCATTTACAAAAGGAACATTTTTGTTGCTCAGTTTTGGTTGATTGATTTATTTATCATTTACAGGCTTCCTGTAATGAGTGCTTTTTAATTATTCTCATTTATATCTGCAAGGAAAAAAAAAGATAACTTTCTTTAGTCCATTTTTTAATGACAGCTTCAATTTCTTCAGGCTTTTGGTGGCCCAGTTTCATCATAGCCAGCAAATCATTCCCATTTAACAATTAAGACTTTAACAAGCTTTAAAACAAGAGTTAAATCAACTAATCTTGTAATTTTACTTAAGATGGGTGTGTTTAGTAAGCTGAGCTCTATCTCTTACCCTCTTTGCACATTCTGGCATAATGTATCAAAAACATGTTGTGGGTTTAATGTATATCTATGACAAAAATCTGATCCACAAATCCCTGTTAGCTGAGGACCAAATTCCTAACCCAAGACTGAGTTGCTATTTCACGCTTCTGATAGCCAAATAGAATCCAGGTCATCGCCTTCCATTTTGGAGTTATAGGCATATTCAAACAAGTTACTTTGCGTATCAAAATCGCACGCAGTGGACAAGAGCTGTTTCTGGATTCAGTCCAATTTAATTCTTTAGCAGGCAAACAATAATTTTGATGGAACACACTCTGCATTGAATTTCTAAACAGACCATTGCATTTAGAAAAGGCAAATAGAACAAAATTTATAAATCATATCGGAGTTCCCAGTGACCCACCAGTTATAAGAAAGATGAGCCACAAATATCACCCAAATTCTGCATTGACTTCTTCCATTCTGAACTGCTGAAAATGGTCCAAGAATAAACACCTGAATCTTATCTCTTTTTGCTTCTGGGACTGTTGGGTGACTTTGTGACACATCTCTTTAAGAGTTGGCAAAGCAATCTTTCCTTTTCAAACTCATGGTTTCTTGGAGAAGTTACTGTATTGTGCAAAAATTTTAACCTGAGAAATGAAGCATTTTCTGTTCAGAAAAAGTGAAAGACAAAAACTGTTTTGCAGTTTGTCTTTGGTGTTTTATTTTAAGCTAAGATGAGAGTAAGAATGGAAAGCCCAGCTAAGACTCAGACTGTTCTTTACTTTCTGACTCAGAGCCATAGTGTTCATATAAGCTGTAAACTACACAAAGCCCTGTAATTATCACAATAGGTTAAGTTTACCATGGTTCAGAAACCTAGTGATGCAATTTCAGACCTATCCTGTGGGTTCTAAAACAGATTATTTTGTTTACGAGCAGTGCAAACAAAGGCTGAAATGATTTATATTGCAAGCAATATTAATTAGAAGTTTGACTTTATTCAGAACAAGATTTGAGATACTATCACTTCAGTTACTATGCAAACTGTAAGGGAATGAAAAAAAAATCATGCAGGAATTATTGCTCAAATCACATTATTAAGAACTAAGTTGCTTAAATTTTATTTATCAGGACTGTAAGTTTCTGATGATAGAAAATTTAGCAAGTTAAATTGAACAGTGAATACTATTCCCGCTTACTGGGAGAAAAAAAGGTAAATTTGGTTATAGTAAAGATCAGCTTGAAATACTTTAATATAATTCCCCATTTTAATTTGTTTGAGCAAGGACATATGAATAATCTTTTTCATTAGTAGCTGTAAAGGCAGATGAAAGAAATGGAACTTCTGGCGGAAGTTCATTGAGTCAAGTAAGTTGGGCGGGAGTCCTGGAGGGTAGGAAGGATTTGCAGAGGGACCTGGACAGGCTGGATGCTTGGGCCAAGGTTAATTGTATGAAATTTCAGGTCCTGCACTTGGGTCCCAGCAATCCCATGCTGAGATGGGGAAGAGTGGATAGAAAACTGCCTTGAGGGAAAGGACTGGCAGTGTCAGCCAACACATGGCTGAACATGAGCCAGCAGGGTACCCAGGTGGCCAAGAATGCCAATGGTATCCTTGTGTCAGCAATAGTGTAGCTAGCCAGACTAGAGCAATGATTGTCCTGCTGCACTGGACACTCTTGAGGCCGCACTTCAAATCTTGGGTTCAGTTTTGGGCCCCTCACTTCAAGAAAGACATTGAGGTTCTGGAGTGTGTCGAGATAAGAGCGAAGAAGATGATGAAACATCTGGAGCACAAGTTTTATGAATAGCAACTGAGGGAGCTAGAGTTGTTTGACCCACAGAGGAGGAGATGCAGGGAGGATCTAATTGCTCTCTACAATTACTGAAAGGAGGTTGTAGCAAGGTGGGGGTCAATCTCTTTTCCCAGGTAACAAATGACAGGACAAGGGGAAATAGCCTCAAGTGGCACCAGGGGAGGTTTAGATTGGATACTAGAAAACGTTTTCACTGAAAGGGAATGCATTGCAACCGGCTGCCCAGGAAAGTGGCAGAATCTTCATTCCTGGAAGTGTTCAAAAGGCATGTGTATGTGGCACCTGGGGACACTGTTTAGTGGTGAACATAGAGGTACCAGGTTAGCAGCTAGTCTTAGTCTGGACTCAGTTTTAGAGGTCTTTTCCAACCTTAATGATTCTCTGATTCTCTGGTTCAAAGTCTTCTCCATAAAGCTGTTTTTACGGATAGAATTAATGATTTGCAATTCACTAAGTTTATGCAACAGGAGAGATACTTATCTAACATTCAATTTACTTTCTGTACTATATTTTCTATACTACAATTAGCAAAAGCCATCTATAAGGCAACATTAACATCTCAGGAGGAAAATTAAAAAAAAAAAAAAAAAGCATGTAATAGAAGAACAAACAGAGAAAAAGTTCTAGTATGCGTGGCCCCTACTCAAGGTGAAAAAGTTTTTCATTGAAGGGATAGTAGTAAGGTTTTATCAGTGATCATACTTTGTTGCTGATGCTACAATTGAGAAAACAAACTTCTGAGTTTGCTCCAAAAGGAGCAAAAAAATTCACATTGGTAATATTTCTTTTAATTTTATTACATGTTTTCACATACTTATTCTTGCAAGTAACCCAAATATGTATTAATAATACTTAAAGTGATATTTCTGGTGATACCTACAAATCACAACTTGAATAATAAATCCTATGTTTTTACCCTATATTCTCAGTACTTAAATCAGTGAAACATGCTAGTGTTTGCACATACTCATCTTATAAAATACAATGTGACTGCTAATATACTGATATTTTAAGTTTCCATGAAATTGTTCCAAACAGGACCATTTTTCATCAAACTGAAGGATTATCTCTCCCCAAAGATCATCTGGGATGGGACCAGTTGACTATTTATCATTTTCATCTTAAAAAGCAGTACAGGAAACATGGATAGCTTACACTTACAATGTGCTAACCAATCAAAATATTTTTATTTCCCTTCATGAATCAATCATAAAAATAGTATTGCAGCAAACCATCAAAATTCAAATGATACCATCATTCTGACAATATGTTGAAAAACAATTCTGTTGCCTATAGCAACAAATAGCTTTGTTAAATTCTATGTGTGCCTTGGAGATGCACAAAGGCAAAAATTAAAGAATCATAAATTAGAAGGGAACTAATTAGTAACAAAAAAAAAAAAAGTAAATTACAAGTTAAATCTAATTCAAGATGCAGTAAGTGCAACACTTACTTAAATCCTAAGTTCCTTGCCACCAAGAAGGTTCAAAAAATGCCAGATAAGTATCTATATTTCAGGAGCAACTCACAGTGCACCTTAGAAGGCTGATCTATAAAATACATAGAATGATGAAATTTTCATAAAATGGGTCAGAAAACACTAAGCATATGGATCTGAGTTTTGCTGTATATACAATAGAGAGAATTAGGTTTAAATAAAAACAAGACTATGCACAGCCTCAGAAATACTTACTGAGGTTAGTTTACTGATTACTAGTAATCAGTAACTCACACGCGCCAAAAAGAAAAGAATACTTAATTTCTAGAAATAAAACCCCATAATGCCCTCAACTTTCATACAAATTTTCTGAACACCAAGCCTATTTATTTTGGTGCCTCTTTCAATACTTTTAAAAAATTTGAAAGGGAGTTTTTGTCCATTTTAACAGAAAGCCAGACAGGAATTCTATGAACCTAAAACACAATAACTGATGTATGCATTTGAGAACTGGAAATCTTTGCTCCTCAAACTCCATGTGTGTGCATTGTTAAGTCTACTTAGAGAACAGAGACTAAGACCCAATACTGGCTGTAATCTGAGCTTTTTTTCCTTTTTCTGTTTAGAATGTAAGTGCTGCTATTACCTTCCTCAGTCATAAATTAATTTTGTGACGTGACAGTTTCTCTAAGATTAACTAAAGAGGTTTAAGCGTTACTCAGTCTTTTGTACACCTATGGAATTTGGGAACTAGATGTCTGGTTGATTAGGTTAAGCGAGAACAATCTGGAAAGTGCTGGAGTACTGTGAGCTTTCAGATCAACAACAAAGCATGTTGTGAGATATTCAGGATGTAGCAGTTGTTCAGGAGTATTCTTATAAATAACAATTTAAGAGGTGGACATCTAAAGTCATATAAGTTTATTGGATCCTATCAGGGAGAAAATGTAGATGTAATCACTTGTTATTTTAGAAAGACTGGCACTAACTCTTATTTCACACATTCTTGTCATTAGCCAGTGCTTCACCTCATCTCTGAAACAGATTTAAGAATAAGTAGGAGTTTTCTTGACTAATACAATATGATTTTCAGGACATATTTTCACAAAGACTTTCCAGAAAACACCTATAAATTAACAGGAATGCAGACTGATCTGCAATTGTTTCTTCCTTCTACAGTTGTAATTTCTGTCATTACCTCTGCATTCACTTGAATAACATGACTGTAAAATACACGGAAATGTCAAGTTTTAAAAGGTCCATCTATCAGTTAGAATCAGCATGCTTCAGGCAAGGAAGATAATTCAGATCCACATCTATCAAAGAGCTTAATAACTTCAGAAACCATGTCCCTAATTAATTTATTATCTATTCTATAGAAATTCACTACTTCAAAGCTTATAGTCAGTTAAAAAGCAGGGGTAATTACATACCAGAGTTATCGAGGAAGTGTCCCTTCACAAGTAGATATTTAACTATCCTCATACTCCTGGAAAATAGGAACAAGTTGGAAAACTCTTCAGTTTTTGTGAGGGTTTACATATTGCATCATTTTTGTTGTATACTTAATGACTTTTAAATTGAGAATATGGACTGAAATTCCATTTCACAAGCTGAATCCCATTTCACAAGCTGAATCCCATTTCAAGCTTAACAATTTTCATCTAGTTCTTGTACAATCATTTAATGTACAAAAGTAATTACAGTTATAAAAGATCAGATAACTGTGATTGAGTGGATGAACTATGCATAGATCCTGTCAGGACGTCCTTTAACATTCTGTGCAGCCAGATATCTCTTCAAGAGATGCCAAAATTGTAAAAGAAATAGTCACTTGAAGCTTGAGTTGTCTGCACTTCAACAGCACAATTAAAGATTTGAGGTTCAGTCTGGGGCTTTAATGATTACATGTAACTGTGAATTGGTAGGAAATGCCAGTGTGTAGGAAGAGGATTGCATATCACAGGAGCAGAGAAATTTGAAGCTAAGGTTTTTTGTAATTCTACACTGAACCACTTAAACTGCATTGCAATCAGCAGTACTGTGTTGCACAGAAAGTTAAAGAGCTTCACCCACTGGTGAACAACACCTAGGAACACAGGTGAGCACTTAGGGTCAGTCCTCACTCAGTAAAAGCCCAGTGGCTAAAATTGGTGGTGATGTTGGAGGTTTTGTCTTGTAAAACACCAGCCAAGAATTAGGAGGACAAAGAACAGGAAAGTATATGAGGTTTGAGAAAAGAAGTAGGTAACTGTTTATCACAGTTCTAAATATTCACCTGTGCATAAGGAAACCTAGTTAGGAAAGGGAAGGTGGCATTATGGTGGTTGAGTTATTACAAGAACTTGCAATGGCAAAGAAGGAAATTCTATAGAAAAAAAAAATCTATTTTTTTATTCCTGTAGTATGAGTTCTTGCAGTAGTAATTCTATGAAAGACAGCATGGGTATTTTTTTGTCTTTTTATAGATATGAAGGATCTAATCTTATAGAATGGATGAAATCTGTTAGACCGTGTTGAAAAATACAAATGCGGACTGCAGCTGTTTGACTCATAGTAAATATTTTCCTGACAAGGCATTACAGGGAGATGGGAACTTTCTTTTCCTTGGAAAAATGTGCTTGTAAGAACTTATAACACAAAGGAACTGTAACAAAATTTTGACTTTCTGTTTAAAACTCAAGTAAGGTATCTGTGGAAAATGCCAAAGTATCCAGATCTCCAAAAGACTTCCATAGACTGTGTATAAGTCTATGAAATTAAGTTTAAAATAGATTTTATAATAGCATAGTATAGAATAAACTAGCATATACAAAACATTGTACTTTTGTTTTTGACTCAAACATGGTTTGGATGTTTTTTCAGCTTTACTTCAGCATTTCAATGTTTTAAATAACATTTTTTCAGGTTGGAAGTTTTGATTTTTTTTCCTGTACTCTGAAAAAGGATTTCATGCCTAGAAATACTAAATAAAAAAGATTCTGTATTATTCCGTGTATAACAGGTAGCACACAAAGCCTCAGCTGTAAAAGCTTAAGATACACATAAAACGTCCTTTTCAAATACGATTTCTCCTTTTTAATTTCTGGCCTTAACTTTAACCTAACTAACCTTTAATGCTTTGACATCTTTTAAAAATACTTGTAACAAGTTTCTGATCGGTGTCAGGGGAATATCTCATGTTAGATAACTTCTCTGTCAGTCCATAACCTTTCTGAAAGTTAACTTCATCCTCCTTTGTTTTTATTTCTCGTCAAAAGCTCAGTTAAACAGCTCATGTAAATTATTCACGTATACTTGGCTTAGAGCTTTTTTCTTCATTTATCTGGAACACTTTGTACTCAAATGAGAGAGCTTACTGTGAGCCTCTATGCTCAGTACTGATCTACAAAGAACTAGCAACATTAATTTGTTTTTCCTGATCTCATCTGTTCTCTGCATTATTTTTTGAGATCTATGTTGTTAGGAGGTCTTGCCATTTATGCTGGTCCTTGTATTTGTGCTCTGTGTATACTTACATATTTAAAACTATTTGCTTTTCTCTACAACAAAACCATTTTTATACTTCTTAAGCACTAGGAAATGTAGAAGGAAAAATAGCTAATGGGTTACAATGAAGACAGTTTTTCCAGATTATGTGTTTGGGGTTTTTTTCAAATTTCCTTTGCTTATCCTTTTAAAAGTGCTTCTTTTCTAGAATTTTCCATTTTTTTTCTTTCACTTTACTTACTTTTTTTTGTGGCTTTGTTGTTGTTTTTTGCTTTGTGTTTTTGTTGGGTTTTTTTTCCCAACTCTGCTTACCGTCATTAAACTAGGGATCTCTTTTTTCCAATAACTATAAGACTTATATGCATTATTTCCTTCCTTTTCAAGGTCAAGTTAAATTAAGAACATAAGAAAGAATTATTATACACTGTTTATTGAAGATAGTGCTTATTTGTTTGGATGGGGAGGGTTATATATTTAGGCAAGCACTTCTTTTGCACGAAGACAAATCAATTTTGCTTCTTCATTTGAGGAAGCTAAACCCCTCAACACTCAACAGAGCTGAAAAGCTTAATAGTTCATTGTGAAATACGTATCAGGAGTGTAGATTTATATGAAGAATGTGTGTCAATTTACACACTGGTACCAAAATTATATTAATTCACATTTTTCACACTTTATTCTAAAGCATTTCAGCTACACTTGCAGCACTGGATTTGGATTTATTTCAATTATAATGGACAATAATAGCAGAAGGATTCTGTATTGTTTTGCTCCTAATGTGTTTTATGTCATGCAACTATTTATTTCTGCTTAGTGATATGATCTCTAGTCACAAACTTTAAAAAATGGTGACTCTAAGACAAAGGGAATATGACAAATCGGCTATGCCATTTTCTGATTATTTCATAAAACCTGAAGATGTGTATGTCTGAGTAACAAGAGAAGAACAAGAAAGCAAGAGCCAATTGGCTGTGCTTTGATTTCCCATATTAGATTTAAATTACTAAAATACATATTTTTCATTTTAGAAAAGCAATATTAAGTTTCGGTGTGTATTATGAATTAAAATATTTTAAATTATTTTTTCCACTGCGTACAGTAAGCATGAGACCATACTGGAGTTACAGGACTTAGAAACAGGACTTGCTATAAAACTTTTTTGCCTGTGTTGCTAGTTCAAAGTTGTGTGTCAGTGTGTTGAAAACCTACATATTTTTGCTTCTTGAAGCAAACTTGATATTTACTTTGTATCCAAATTAACCCCTGGGTGACAGAAGGCCTCGGGGCAAACTTCAACAGCAAACTGTATTTTAATTACCAGTAATCATCTGATTGAAATTGTTCTATATTTAAAACAGCCTTGGCTATAGTTCTTCAAATAACACTACTATAATTACTTAGCATGTTCCACACACAGGCTCTTGTTCTCTCTCTCCAAGGTACTTACTCAGTTTTATTGTTCTCTGTAGCTCCTACAATATACAGATATAAAAGAATAAAGCAAGCCATGTGGGGATTAGCAGTGGGTTTAAGTGTTAATGCTTCATAACACTCCATGTTGTCAGAAATTCACATTAAAATTCTGAGAGTGGCATAAGCAGTGTGCAGAATCTTTGAAGAAAGATACTGCTAAAGTAGGGGGCTGGGGAAGTTATCTAGAGGTGAAAAGTGCAACGAAGAAAGTATGTTCTGAGCAGAACTTTTGTAATATGACTGAGAAAAACCTATATAATTAATTCGGGTCCAGTAACTACAGGTACACTAAAACTGTGTCTGATAATAATTGTCTAAAGTGTATTTTATTATTTTTCCCATGTTTCTGATTTTGGGGAAATTTTTCTTTTTTTTTTTTTTTTTAATTTTGTTGTTGTTTCATTTTTTTCTGTATTGATAGTAAGTATAATTCTGTTCTTGATTATGATCTACAACTTTTATTTTAAAGCATAGGTTTATATTTGTATAATGGCATAAATCACATTTTCATTTGTATTTTGAATTTCACATTTGGAACTGATTACTGCAGAGGCACTACTAATTTATGAAGTTGTAAGAATGTCTGAAATTGGTTTCTGCCCAATTTTGGTTATGTTTACTTCATGTACTTTAATACCTCCTTCACAAAATCTGCTGTTAATTTCACCAATATCAATGTGAACAGAAAAACCAAGACTGAGATTTCGAAATATGTCAGCATTCCTTCATAAAGTGTCATGAAAAGCAAGATATTTTACTGTCCAAAATACGACTTGCTATGTTGTTCTCTGTTCCTGTTACCAGAAGTTACTGACCTCTACACTAACTCATTTTCCTGAGAAGAGACCAGATCTAACTGCTTTTAGTTTCCCTCCATTAAAAAAAAAAAAAAAAAGTTACTTTCTCAAAAACACTTCCCTGCGTGACAGCAATCAGCAAGATAACACAGTAGGTGGTAACACCAAAAGCTGCTATCCATTACAGGAATAATCAAGGACAAACACAATCATCAAAGACTTGTTGTCTGATTTCTGTTTATTTATTGTTCCAGACCAGGCTTTTTGGCTGACCCTGTGATGTTCTAATCTTCAGTGATGAATTTTTCAGGACTGGAGGGAGTCAATGCTACTTTTTCTCTTAGCTCTTCAAGGAGCCCTACCTCTATACAGCGCTGAAAACATGCAGGCAAATATAAACCTCTTAGCAGATTTAGAAGCCCCAGATTTCTCACTTTTGGTAGCACTCTAATCACAGAGATCTAAACTCATGTTTCATTTTTATTTCAGTGTCAGGCCAATACAGGATTGCCACTGCAAAACTACTTTGTGTCAGAAACAAAACTTTTTTCTTTCCTGTGGTCATCCTAGAGCAGATTGCCTATTCTTCTCTGTATCACCTGCAGCATGACCAAACAATTGTTAACAGACAACTTTCATTTGCTAAAAGGCAGGATCTTCCTTAGCTGTATGTGAAAGTTACTAAGCACACCTACTGCAAAGTAAAATAAGAGTAGACAGCACAAATGTAATCAGGTAACATTGCTCTGCTCAGCTAGTCTGACAACTTGTTATAAGCAAATTGGTTTTGACTAAATAGTTTGGCCTCACTCCAGTCAGCAGTAAAACTCCTACTTGCTGGACTAGAATAAAAGTGGTGTCAATAGGTACAACAGGAATTGTCATTCTGCAACAATTATATATAAAATATACACATATATAAGTATTACTAGATACTGTAATTGATCAAAAATAGATGACAATTTTTTAGAGGTTCTGGAGCAGAGCACACACTAGAATTAATACCAATTAAGCAAAGTGGGGGTTATTGAAAGGCAAAGGTGTACACTCTAGAGTTTTTACTGGAATGGTAGAATGGTGGCTGAGAAATTCAAAACTATGTCCAAAATTCTGTGCTCCATAATAAGGAGTGCTTTGGACATTATTTTCATATGTTTTCACATTTTCCCTCAATGGTGTCTGATTTAATTATGAATTCAATTCGTAATTAAAAAATCATTATCATATCATAGCATTAAAAAATCTGAAAATCACCTATATTCATGATTATAAAACACAGATGTTTTCCATGTTCTGTGGAAATCCACACTGCATTGTCAAGTGGTATGACCTTCCTTTTTTACAGTTTGTGATTTACCTATGCATTCAAGTGATCAGCACTTAAAATCTGTCAGTCACTGTAATTTGAATTCTAGTATTATCTTATTCCTTGCAGCTATTGGTATCATTAGTACTTTTCAGTCTAATAAGGAACACAATTTAAAGAGGGACAATTATTCATTAAATAGATCATTGAGTTTTTTCAATCACTGAGGAAGATCAAAGGAATAATATAGTTTTTCTTGTTATTTTTTTTTTTTTCCTAAACATAAGTGTCATTCTCTTTGAAGAAATTCTCAACATTAAAAAGCAAAGTGGACAGACAAGTCTTCACAAAAAATGCAAGTTTAAATTTTGGAATGTTGTACAAGGAGCTTTTTTCAATACACTTACAATATAGAATCACAGAATCACACAATGGTTTGGGTTGGAAAGGACCTGAAGATCATCTAGTTCCAACCCCCTTAAAACGGGCAGGGACACTTTCCACTACACCAGGTTGTTCAATGCCCCATCCAACCTGCCCTTGGGCACTGCCACAGATGGGGCATCCTTTACTTCTCTGGTCAACCTATCCCAGTGTCTCACCACCTTCATAGTGAAAAATTTATCCCATATATCTAAACTAAAATTCTCCTCTTTCAGTCTGAACCCATTACTCCTTTCCCTATCACTACAGTCCCTCTCCAGCTTCCTTGGAGGATCCCTTCAGATACTGGAAGGTTGCTATGAGGTCTCCACACAACCTTTCCTCCAGGCTGAGCAGCCCCAACTTTCTCAACCTGTTTTCACAGGGGAGGTGCTCTAGTCAACTTTGTGGTTACTCTGTGGACTTCCTTCAAAAGTTGTATGTCCTTTTTATGTTCTGGCACCAGAACCACATGCAGTATTCCAGGTTGGGTCTCACAAAAGCGTAGAGGGGGAATCACACAGTGTTCATCTCCTATTTAATTTCTTATGGAAGGAAAAGCAGTCTCAGGGTTTACCCGAAGAGCTTAGACAACTTTCATTTACACCCTTCTGTAAACCCTTTTCCCACTATTTAAAATAAGTCCATAATAAAAAGTAAACGATCTGGGTAGCTTTACCTAGATTTTGCACATCCAGCAAACTTGATGTCTGATTTGCCTGCTTGCTTAACCTTTTAAAGGTAAAAGGTCTCTGGAACAGTCACATAGACTTGTTCATTCATTTTAACCTGGCCCGTTATTCTAAATATTGGGGAGAAATATCCACTAACACTAACATGCCTGTTTTAAAGCTGCTTTTAACAAAACATGAAAAAGTACAAGCCTTAGAAAAACCTGGATGGAAATCTCATTAACAATTTGTTTGACAAAACAAGGTTCTATTTTAACACACAAAGTCTCTCTCCTGTCTGGTGAATATATTGGCAAAAATCTGCACACGCACAAGAGGAGCAGGTGGAAAAAGTGCTAGTGCTGCAGTACTCCTAATACTTTAATTTCATGATGTGCCTCTGCATTTATTTTTTCACATTGTTTTTGTCAGACTTCCTCTTTCAGGAAAAAGAAAAAAAAAAAAAAAGCCATTGATGTGAATGGCTTAGCTCATTTAATCAGCAGCTTTGTGAAGAACAGATTTGCAAATTAGTTTGTCCCTGAGGTAACAAGGCAGGCAGGTGCTTCCATGTTGGGAGCTATTGAACTTCCCTGAACCCAGTCAGTTCACTTCTGGAATGCATCCATGCTCTAATAGATATTGGAGCTGAAAAGGATCCATATAAGTCATTTGTCCCTCTCCTTGCCAATATGAGTAGCTATCCTGTACAAGAAATATAATTGATGAAGCCTAGATTTTAAAGACCCAGAACCAAATAAATGGTTCCTTTTCTAGTGAGAAACTATTCTTCAGTTCAGTTGTTCCTTGGAGTTTATGTTTGGTTTTATGTAGAACCTGAATGTTTTTTTTCTTTTCTTACCTTAATGCTACTATATCTGACTATTGTACCTTTCCTTCAGATTTAAAAAAGACTGAACTTCTAAATTCAATGGCAAAAATCTCCTTGACATGAAAATAACAAAGATTTCACCTTCAATTTAGTCTGTTAGGTGACTACTTCCTCTTACCCACTGTATCAAATCACACATTCAGAGAAATCGTCTTTCCTTGTTGCTGGAATAGGAAATAGGTCTTCCTATGAAAAAATCTAGTGTTGGGGAAAGGTTTTCCTTGTCCTACTGGACATGTTCTCACCCAAACATCCCAAACTGACCCATGACTAATGATGGTTTCTACTCGATAAAGATTAATGAACTGCACATGAAATAATGTCACTTGAGTCATTACAGCCACTCTACAGCCTAACTGAGGAGACAATATTAAAATAAGATGATGACTTCTGAGATTTCTTAATTGCATTACATTTATTTAATGACAAAATAAATTTGTTTTTCTTTTAATTAATGATAATGGTCCTACAGGTTAACAAAGTTAATTTTGTTAAGTTGTACTCAAAATTTACAAAGTGCTTAAATTTGAGTAAACCTAATATAATTTTACAAGGTATTATACATTCTTTTCACATTGATTTGCCCTTGTTATTTGTTTTTAATAAGCTTGTCTTATCTAACAAGGATCTTTGAATCTTTTTTTTCTTTCCTCAAAGTTTATGAATTTTTTCTGTTTATTTCTTTTTTCATTCCCTTTCTTTCACAGTACAAAGCCACTATTACTTCATATAACCTGAAGAAACATTTTTGTAACAGCACTTTTAAGTTTTGTCCAGTTTTGCCTTTTTGTCTCTATGATAATACTTGTGTTTTGGTTAACTTTAATATGCCTAAACAGACAGATTAATTAATAAATTATTCATAACACATTCTAGACCGTTTTCAAAAACAATTGCAGAAATCTGTAAAAGCTGGCATTTTTCCTACATCGACTAAATGTTATTAGCAACAGTTTCAGATTATTAAAAATGTGGTTTATCATACAATGCGCTCTTTATGGAGAGCGGGTAAAAGCATAAGTTTACTCTAAAAAGTTTTCTTGTTGTATTTTTCTTTAAGATATCGATTTAAGATGTCTATTTGGGTTTGGTTTTTTGGTGTTTTTTTTTTTTTTAGGGGAGGGAGACAGGTGTAATAGTGTTGGTTTTTATGGTTTTTTTTCCTGGGTTTTGTATCTAGGATGTACTGGTAGAAGCATGTGGACAAATCAGGAGAGGAATTAACAATGGAAAAAAATAATAATTGCACATACATTATTGCTTAATTTAATTATATGTAAAATATATTTCATTGCACACGCACACACACATATATATACCTGTGTGTGAAAATATAGATATAGATACATATAACTTTTTTGCTATAATTAAGAAAATATTTATTACCTGAATATCCAGACAGACAGCTAGTAGCTAGCAATTTACAAAAATGCTACCATAGCTGTTAAAAAAGGAAACACCTTTAAAAATCTGACCCTTAAGGGTTTCAACTGCAGATTTGTGTCATAAGGACATCCAAAGAAAGCTGAAGTATCTTCTAAAAATCATTAGGTATCCACCCATTGAACCACAAGTAAAAGTTTATAGTCAGTATTAGTTTTATAATAAGGTGAAGAATTCAATTCTGTTTGAAAATTCCTGTTAACATCTGGGCGAATAGACAAAAGAAACTTAGCACATCACTTTTATGGATAGATATTAACCTTCACAGATCACTGAGTATATCCAGACTCTATAATTAAGTGTGTTTGCTAAAAACAAAGACTCCCAAGCTGCTTTCAGATGACTCAGCAGAAATGTATTTTTTAATGGCACTATATTGATCTTAACCGTATATCCTTCAAGAAAATCTATGTGTCAGAAAGGTTTGACCTGAATTTTCAATGACAGCAGAAATTTATTTATTTTTTTTTTTTCTTCCTGGATTTAGAAAGAGATTTAGTAGTGTACCTTAGTGTTTACAAGACAAAATAATAAAGACAGTGGTAAAACTGGATTTCAAATTTCACTGAAATGACTGAAAATTGCATTCCAAACTAATGGAGAGTACCTTAAAAATTCATGAAATGTATGAAATAGGGATGTATTTCTAAACACAGACATAAAGTAAAAGAAATAATGTAAGAGACAGAAATCTGAGCTAGGAATTCTGTTCTGTGTCTCTTATGGTTTTAGTTGTTGGTTGGAGTTTTTCTGGTTTGGGGTGTTCTGGTTTTATTTTTTCTGTTTTGTGTTTTGTTTGTTTTGGGTTTGGGCTTTGTTTTTTTTTGGGTTTGGTTTGTATTCTGATTAGTAGAACACACCTGTATTTTCCAAAAACTGGTTTGTAGAATACTTTCAAGCTTGACATTTGTCTTCATCTTGACTTAATCCTGAACACCAGACACTGCATCTATTAATTCACAGAAATTTTACTACTTAGGTTCAGCTTTTTTCTCAAACAAAAGACATTTGGAAATCATAAACTAGGTGCCTTGTTTCTCTAGTTTCCAAAGATGCCTTGCACTGGTATATATAGCCTGTCCAGCAAACACCAACTACTGAACTCATCCCAAAACACAGCAGTTGCTGCCACTTGGAGGGTTCTCTGTTCCTACCTTTTACAGGGCTTCTACTAAAGAGGTGAGCTCCAATTCCCTCAGAAACTGAAGGCTTTAAAAATAATGCTAATATTGTCATGACTGCTGCCAATTAGACAAAGTGGAAAACACTGTCCTTACTGAATTCCCACCAAAAAAAAAAAAAAAAAAAAAAAAAAGGTTAATAGAATCATAGAATAATTTATGTTGGAAAAGACCTCCAAGATCATCAAGTCCAATCATAAACCTGACACTGCCAAGTCCACCTCTAAACCGTGTACCTAAGTGCCACAGCTACTTGTCTTTTAAATACCTCTAAGAACAGTGGCTCAACTACTTTCTTGTACAGTCCTTCCAGTGTTTGACAACCCTTACATGGAAGACATTTTTCCTAATATCTAATCTAAACCTCCCCTGCACAACTTGGAAACATTGCCTCTTGACCTATCACTTGTTACTTGTAAAAGACACTGACCTACATCTCCATCTCCCTACCACCTTCTTTCAGGTAGTCGGAGAGCAATAGGTTGAGCAATAGGGTCTAACCTCAGCCTTTTCTCCAGACTAAACACCCCAGTTCTCTCATCTCCTCATACAACTTGTGCTCCAGACCCTTTACCAGCTTCGTTGCCCGTCTTTAGTCACACTCCAACACTTCCCTGTAGTGAGGCGCTCAAAAGCGAGCACAGGATTTGAGGTGTAGCCTCACCTGTGCCAAACACAGAGTTAGGACAATCACTGCCTTAGTCCTGCTGGCCACCCTATTTCTGATACAAGCCAGGATGTCATTGGCCTTCTTGGCCACCTGGACATATTGCTGGCTAATATTTAGCCAGCTGAATGAGACAAGAGAAGGGAAGAAGACACCTTGAAGGAAAATAGCTTCAGTCCAGTAAAGAAGAGTGAAGAGGATATGTTTACATCTCTGATGTATAAACTTTTGTTGATTTTTGGGCACAACTAAGCAGTCATAATATTCATACCCTAACCACAGAGTTTGTTTTATCTTCCAGATTGTTAAATTTCTCTGAAATTAATAAAAATTCAGCACTATTATATTTTTAAACACATCATTCCATGTGGTGATGTATATTCTGTAAGCATCTCTCACCTAAAAAAAGGAAACAAAACCCAAGCTATATAACATATAAACTATCATTTATGGTCATGCATGGAATCCTACCCAAAGCAAGCACTATCCATTATTATTTTCACAAAATCAAAATTAATTTTAAGGGAGGCTAAGGTAATTGTGGTGTCAAAAAAGCCATTTTTAGCTTAGCTTAAGAAATTGACCAAAGGTGTATTTTTATGTAATCACCCAAATTATGTGATTTTTTTTATATATATTTTTTTCAATTTATTTTTTCCACTGTTTAGTGTAAATGTATGCTTGGCACTGAGACATATGTTGTGCTGAGATCAGAGAAGTCTGACTAGGCTGACCTAATCTTCCTCCAGGATACTGCCAGTAGCCAAAATTGGAAGAATCATTTCAAGTTTTTGCCCTTGATCCTGTTTTTGTTGTAGCCTGCTATCTAGCATCTGGTTACTGTCTCAGCAGTAGTCCACACTTAAGATTTGGATAAATTAGCCATGGAAAGAAACTGAATAAATAACTCCAGTCCTGTATCCAAAATTCCAGGCAACAATCCAAAAGCATTCGAAGGAGAATGTCACTAGAGATTTCCAAGGTAGATTATGTGTATAACATTTCATTCAGAAAGAAAAACAGTAACATCTTTGTAGCTCACAGCAAAAGTTTGCTTAAAATTCATAAATGTTCAAACAGAGAAGTTTTAAACAAAATAAAAACCTTAGACTGTACATTAGTTGAATTTTTAGAATAGTTAAAATATTCACAGTATTTTTGAATAAGGAAGGAAAGCTGAAAAATAAAACCATAATCCAATTAAAACAAACAAACAAACAAATAAATATCACTCTATATATTATAGTGAGTTTTAAGGAAATTTTCTTATCTGGCTATTCAGGAGCCTCTCTGGCAGTCACTCTCCCACCACTGGAGCCTTTATCTGCTGGGACCAAAGCCCGTCCACAGTGGGCAGCTCCAGTGAGTGACGGGTGCTCCGTTTGATTCCCCACGCACACCACTCTCACACAGTCAGACCAGGATTTCTTACCAGTTCAACTCCAGGTTTCCATAGAAGAGGCTCAGATGTCTTGTTCCATGGCACAGTAACAAAAACATCTTGAGCTGGTGCCTCCCAGGAGGATCCCAACAAAGGAACCCCTGGGCTTTTATACCCTCACGGTTTAAGTGTACAAAAGTCTCAGCTCATCCTCCTGGGTCCTTGGCTTCTGCCACGTCTCTGAGTATCCATTCACCTGACTGGGCCACAGGTCACTGTGCTCTTTTCTTTGCAAAGGGTCAACAGCCTCTTTCCTCGGGCTCCTACCACAGTTCGTGTTGCAGATGCACACCGAGATAACTTGCCCTGAGTGTACTTCTCAACCCTGTGTTTACATTTAGTTTTTAACAGTAATGTGTGTGGTTTTTTTTATTTACCTATTTACTTTTTTAATCCATCTATTAGATGGTTTTAAAAGTGTATATGTTACTGAATGAAATTGTAAGATAATTACATTTTTTTTGTTATGAAACTCAAAGGTTTAACTGTAAGCAGATATTTTTCCCATCTGAACCCAGTCAGATTTCTGATAGCAGAAATACCCTATAGATTCTAACCAGTCATTTATCCAATCCAGTCTTCTATTTTCAAAAGTAGCAAAGGTACTACTGTTTATAAACAGTACATTATTTTGGCTGCTTATTTCAGTCTACTGCTCATGTTCTTTTAATAAGTATCAGGAACCCTTGTACTATGAATGTAAGAAGGCATTTCTGGCAGACAGGCATTTCTCAGTCACTTTCATCTGCAGATAAACCATTAAGCCTGATTATCTCCTTTCTATTTTTTAAACAGGTTTTAGTCCATAGAAGAACCTTTTGTCCAATTGTGTGGCAATTTTATGGCTTCTGTAGGCTGTCATGTGGATCTTAGGTCAAAGGAGTTTTGTAAATTCCCTTCATAAACCTGCTTGTCCAACATAATACAGGTTAGGGAGACAGGACTTTCAGAAGATATGCTGACACCTTTGCTAAGACTGTGTTTACCTGTGTCATTGGTGATCTCACTCTGTTATAAAAACACTGGCATATTAATACATGGTTCCCAGCCCTCTAAAGCCCTTTAGGTCTATAGGACTTAAATTGGTAACCCATCAGTTCCCTGCCACAGTTCTTGTGACATTTCTACATCTTGGCTAGCAATTCTGTGAGATCCCACCTGAAATGTGGTGAATGAACTCTAGATTTAAAGAAATTCATGGTTTCCAATTTATCTATTTGTTCTTATATTTCCTTGATTCCAACTGATTTCACTCTTTTAATTCGTCTGCTATAGAGAATGTGGGAAGTGTTGGATCCTCCCAAAAGGGTCACTGAATTCATGTAACTTATCCTTTATAGCTTTCTGACTCTTGAGGGCCTCCCCTATGTTCTGCAGTTCCTTTACCACTGTTGTTTTTATCTTTCATTTTAACAGCAATATATTTGTAGAATAATGCTTTTTAAATGAATAAGCTTCTTTTATCCAAGCACAGTCCCAGTGAAGAAGAGATTAAATCATCCTGAAACATAATGTCTAAGGAATATTTTTTACTTTTTTTTTGGTGGATTTTTTATGTTTCCCAGAAAGTTTCTCAGGCATTTGATAAAGTTATGGAAATTATCTAGATTACCTTGATATTTATAATTTTGAAATATGCTGAAGATCATTTAAAAAATAAAAAAAATCCATGTTGTTCTACATTTTTTTTTAATAATTAATGAAGTAATTATGAGGATGCTGATGATAAGAGTTAAACTATTTTCATTGTAAAAAAAAGTGAAAACACCACTGTCTGAGAAAAATAAAAATTTCAAAACATATAATTTAGCAGTTCAATTTAATGCATGCCATTATATATTTGACATAACAATGAACCATGAATATAAAATACGGAAATTAATTTCATATGAAAGCTTTTTCTATGATGTAATGATTGAAATTGGACCCGCAATATAAATAATAAAGGTTCACACTGTCCCACTCTTCAAGCCTGTCACAGTCACTGTGGATGGCATCCCTTCCCTCCAGTGCATCAACTGCACCATTCAACTTGTTGAGGATATACTCAATTCCACCGTCTGTGTCACTGACTAAGATACTGAACAATACTGAATCCAATAGACACCCCTGAGAGACAGTACTTGTTACAGATCTCCATTGAGACATTGATTGCAACACTGGATGTAGCTGCTCAGCCTTTCCATTTAATAGTCCATCCACAAAACACCTATCTCTTCAATTTAGAAACATGGATGTTATGTAGGATCATGTCAAAGGCCTTTAGGAAAATGCTCTCTGCCCTTCTTTCATTCTTGCTGATGCTGCACATTCTGCTGACCTCCTCCTGTAATTCCTCCACTTGGTGACACAGCTCTTCAGCAACAGCAGAATAGCTGCAGACCATCTCTCCCAGGCTCAGGGAGAGGTCCCAGGCACTCCCTGAAGACTACAACTTGCAGGGCTGTATCTATCATCTAAAGATCTCTCTGGATCAAAGCCTCTGCTCTGGCACGGACAGCTGCTCCAACATCTGTTGGGAAATGTGCCCTGTGGTGCATCACTACCATTCCTTTGCTATTGTTGCTAGTGGATGAGCTAGAAATTCCCATGAAATGATAAAAGATTTTAGCTGACCTACATCTGCGATTTTTAATGAAGAATGTAGGACATATTTTCTCATGCTGTTAACAGTCTTTTTTTGAGAGCTTCCCCACTGACTTATAATAAAAAATATTTACAGAACTTTTGCATTTCATGAAGATTTACCCTAAAGAACTCTTCCATCAGACTGAAGCTTACTTAAGCTTTTCACAAAAATATTTGTGGAATTTCTATTAATTTAAAACATATCTCACAACTCTTAAGCCAAACTTTAAACTGTACCCTGGCCGTACTACTATTCTTTGAGGAAAAAAAAAACAAATACCAAAACAAAAACAAAAAAAAACCCACCATATTTAAGTTCTGATTATTTTATTCTAACGTTTTTGTAATGCTTAAAAACCAGAAAAGTTGTGTCATTATATGTGAAATGAAAACATTATCAACATCAATGTTCATATCTAATACAAAGGAATAGTTATATAAAGTGAAATGCATTTAATCTTGTTCTGTAACTTTTAAACATGGTCGACTTATTCACTAAAGTTCTTTAATAAAGATCACAGGCCCATTTTATTTTCTGAACAAGTAGCTATGGACTTAGAAGGAAGTAGCACCCAAGGTAAACTTGCTTAAACAGAGTAAGAAAAATAAGTTGGAATAGGGATAAAGACACAAGATGAAGACAAGTACATATTATACATATTTCAAGCACACATTTGGTAGAAAATATAATGGAAAAGGCTAGAATAAAAGTGCACATACTACTACTGAAATTGTATTCATATTTTATTGAGCCAATGGACAAATGATGTTATAGGTTTAAAAATAAATGGAATCAAAAAAGTTGATTACATTTTTGAACTTTAGTATCTCTATAGATTTTTATTTATTATCTGATGAAAAGCATATGCTTTTCATCATGGGACTATACTACTACTGACCATGGTGACAGACCACCAACTGCCCTGAAAAATCAGGGAGAACATAAAGACACAATAAAAAAATGCAAGATTTAAATCATGCTTCAAAAAACAAGGGGGTCCAAAAAGCAAAAGAAGGAGATAATCAGGTTGTTAAATATAACATAAAAAATGAGCTTGCAAAAAAAAAAAAAAAAATGTAAAAGAAAAAGAGTTTGGGGAGAAATTTGTTAAAGGTATGCGTAACTTCAGACTGAACCCTTTATAAAATTTTTGCTATAATCCTATAAACGTACACAGACAAATAAGTGTACATGGAAGGATAAGTGAGTGTGTGAAGAATAGAATACCTCCTGTAGAATAGACAAAAAGGCCCCTCTTTTTCTCCAGTCTTAAAAAAAAAAAAAAAAAAAGAGAAAACTGAAACACCCCAGACAATAAATCCTAGAGAAGTAGGCATTTCTCTTACCAGCAAGACCCAATGACACCACCAAGCATGTTAAGCTTAAAAAAACATTTTTTCATGGATGCTTAATAGAACATGTTGCTATGGCATGATATATGCAGAGGAATGATTCATTAAAGACTATGAAGTGTAACAGTTTAAGTGCTGACTCCCTCAGAAAAGTGTCTGTTCCTTCACTCTTTCTTCTCGTTTACTTCTATAGATGTAAAAGGTATTACCAAAGAGGATATCAATTAGTTTAGCCCTTTTTAGAGTTTTTGATTGTTTATGCAAGACTATTTGCATGTCAACAATCAGAAGCATACAGAATGTACATTAGTTAGTTAAAAGCCATGCAAAATTACAAATTTATAAAATTAGCCATATTAATTATTAAAAAAAAAATTCCATAAATACAAAACAGATAAAATGGTGCTATGACAGGTATGCAGACAAATATAGCACATAACCTAAATAATAAAATCTAAGCACATAGAAATTCAAAATCAACACATGTATTTCGAAGGAATCATACTCATTTGTGGACATGTACTTTTCCAGGATCAGACTATATAATTTTCTGTCTCTTCTTCTACTGAGAAATTTAATACCTTACTTTAGAGCAATATTTTTACAAAAAAAAAAAAAAATTAAAAAACTGTGATTTGCTTTATTAAAGTTCTATTATTGCCTTCATTATCTATAGATTTTTATGTAGACCAACTTTTAATTTTCTTCATAGTCACAAATGGAAAGGTACATATTGTATGATTAGTCCTCTTATGTCAACACTGTGTCATTAAATTCTGTATTCATCAAACTGTTCTTTTTGTTCTAGTGCAAATCTGAACATTCAAGTTATAAAAAACCCACAAAAATTATGTTTTCTGGACTGAAAATAGCCCATTAACTTTTCTATTTAACATTGATTTGAAGACCTGTGTGTTATGTTAACCCTTAGATTTTATTTGTCCTGCATCTATCGAGTCTTCCTGCAGTGTGAAGGACAAAAACTCTATTACAAAACATGTCCAGAAATAGGTTATGAAAGTGTGAGATAATTACAGAAGTAGTGATTTTTCAAGAAGTGTTACCCTTGAAGATTTAAAATTAAAATGACCTTAGTAGCAGACCAAATGTTTGCTCATATTAATAAGTCACAAGTATGCACTTCTGAATAACCCTTCATACTAGTAGATTTTTTTCCCCTCTTTAAACATTCTTTCTTAAATCAAAGGGAATAAAATTTAAAGGAAATCCCTGAAAAGAATGAGGCTATTGAGCTCATCAGAGTTCATTGGGGACAACAAATAATGCTATCTAATTAATTAGGATGGCAGAAAACTGTGTAACACATTTCTTATGGCTGGCTGGTTTAACATTCTAAACTCCCTTGATTAGAACTTGCATGTTGCAAATGGAAAAGGATGTTAGACATCCCAACTGCTGTGTAACAGAGCTTCAGGAAAAAAAAAGAATCCTGGAGTCTTGATAAGTTCACATCACCAGAACAAGAGAAATGCAACATCTTATCTGATATGCAATGACACAGTTCCAATTGTTTCTTAAATTTTGTTATTTTAATCAGGCTACATAGAAATAAACATCCTATTGTCAACATGATTCCTTGGTCAAAGTCTCATGTTGGGTTAGTCAATAAAATATCTCATTTTGAAATACCTCTTATACCTGAGTGAGCACCAGTAAAACTTATAAATGGAATGCACATCCTAAAATGGCACATCTTGTTTACAAAGTGCTGGTTTGCAAATAGTGATATAATACTCACTGACTACTATGCAGAGCTGTGACTCTAATTATGTGCATATTCTGAAATAGATTTGTTAGAAAGCAATTTACTTAAAAAATACATGATTCTATTTCATGCCTGAATACTCTTATGTAAAAGTAGTGTGTTTCTAGTGTACTTCAAATAGATTTAGCAAAGATATGAAGGGGCAGAAGTCCAACTATGCTGTAATCAAGGGCTTTTTTTTTTTTTTTTTACTTTTTTTTTCAGTAAAATATTTTGTAAGTAACACTTTGTTAGCATAGGTATTCATATTACACATGACTACTTAAAACTGTATGCAATTATAAATTCTCATTATAAATGAGTTCAGATGGAATCAAATGTAGAAAGTAGGTAACAGGATTACCTAAAACTAAAACATATAACTAAGAGCATTGTCTACATACTCCTTGAACTCTGACAGGCTTGATGCTATGACTACTTCACTAGCTAACCTATTCCAATGACTGACTATCCTCTCTGTGAAGGAACTTTTCCTAATGGCCAATCTGAACTTCCCTTGACACAGTTTGATTCCATTTTTGAGTATCCTGTTGCTGGCTGTCAGAGAGGAGATATGTGCATGCCCCTCTGCTAAGCCCCTTAAACTAGAACTTAAAGAAGTTCTAGATTGTGATGAGGTTATCTCTCAGCCTTCTCTTCTCCAGGCTGAAAAAGCCAAGTGATTTCAGCCACTCCTTGTAAGTCTTTTCCTTGAGATATTTCACCATCTTGGTCATCCCCCTCTGGACACACTCCAACAGTTTACAGTAAGTCCTTATAGTGATGTACCTATACTGCACAATGGGCACCACCAGTCCAGTGTAGAGTGGAAAAATCACCTCCCTTGACCAGCTGGAGATGCTCTGCTTGATTCACTCTAGGACAAAGCTGGGCCTTTTTTCCTTTCTTTTTTCTAGTCAGTTTTTTTTTTTTTTCCCCTAAAGTACAGTTAGTTTATTAGTTTTTTTGAACTCTTGTTGATTTAGCATTCAAAGAATAGGGAAAAAAATTCTCAAAGCAGAATTACTTCCCATGACTTATTCTCATATCTAAAGTATAGGTGAGTTCTAGACATATTATACATTAATTTTATGTTCCAAATGCTCATGCAGGATGGCTGTAACAGATCTTTACGTTAAATGGTCTTTAAACTTTACATAGCATGTTTATGTCAGGTTGCTTTCTATTGCTCTTTAATTCTTTCTCAAGTTACAATATAAACAAGAACACTGATTTATTCTTACTAAGCCCTTTTACTCACAAACATTTGGAATGAGTATAGCAGATTTTCATGAAAGTTTCTGTTTTATTGCTGATGAACATGATAAAAAATGATCATTGCCATGCTAATAAACATGGACAATATTAAACATGGACAATATTAAAGTTAATATTAGACTGTGTTAAAAAATTGCATTTTGTACCAGCATAATGGCAAGGCAGTGTACACTGTAATTATAATCTTAATAAAAAAATAGCAGTCCAGTCTATATTTTATTAATAACACCAACAGTCTAAGACTGTATTTAAAACATGTACTGAAGTCTGTTATAAATGGTACAGTCAAGAAACCTTTAAGATCCAAACATTTTAGTGAAATCATAGCACAGACTGGGACTCCATCTGATAATGTAAAACACCCAATAAACCATAAGACTAGACAGTTTAAGTTTCATTATAGGTGAACAAGTAAGACCCTACTCAAACTTTCCAAAGAACCAAAGAAACTCTCCATCCCCAAGAAAACAAAATCCAACTGTTAAAAAATCTTAAGTAAATATGACTAATACATTTATTTAAAATTCTGTCCTATTTTTATCTTTGTAAGAAAGAATTAGAGATCCATAAAAGTAGAAACTGAAACTATTTATGGAGCTGATGTTGTTTATTCTTTGTCAAATGTCAAGATAAAATTTTCTTAGAGATCAAAACAAAGAATAAAAATATTTATATATATTACAAAATAAATTAGATATCTAAAAATCAGATATGAGAAACACTACTTGAGCCATCTGGTCTAATGGAAGGTGTCCCTGCCCATGGCAGGGTGGGTTGGAACCAGATGATCTTTAATGTCCGTTCCAATCCCTTAACATTCTATGATTCCGTGAAGGTTTCCATTAGATCACAGAATTGTGGAGGTTGGGACTGATCCCCAGAAGACATCTAGTCAAACCCCCATCTCTGAGCTGGTCCAGTTAGATAAAGTCCTTCAGTGACTTGTACTGTAAAGCCCTGAATATTTTGATCAGATGGCCTTCAAATATTTTTGCATAAATCCTAAATTATTACAATTTGTATATGTCTAACAGGTGTTTCACTTTACATTCTTTGCATTCCCATTTTTGGGTCTCTCCATTTCTTCATTTCTCATTTCTTTCTCTGCTGACATTGTAGATTTTGATGCATATTGGGTCTTTTTTCTCTATACGCTTTCCAGGCTTTTCACCCAATTCTGTCACCCTGTTTATGCAGTTCATTTGTCTTCTTCCTTGTAATTTTTAAGTAAAAAATCATACTCTTTCCTCCGCTTATTTTAAAAGTTTCTCTCTCACACATAATTAACTGAAATAATTAGATCTTTCAAACCCTCTGGTTAGATTATGAAGTTTTGTAATGTAGAATGCTGCCAGTGTCATCCATTGATCCACTAGCATGTGTTATCATAAAAAGTGAAGGGTAATAATGAATTTTACCCTTTTTCCATGCTGTGGGGACAGCTGTTCAGCTTGCTTGTCCATGTGTGCCTGATACTTGGTTTTGAGGTTTCAGCTGGCAATGAAGCAAGATATCCAGTCCAAGTAACACATCAAAAGTTATTCTATTTTATGAGACTGAAAAATTAATTTCTGTGACTCATTCTGAAGATGATTTGAAAAGATAGCATGATTGTTATTGGTACCTCATGAGTAAAGTTTTCATGTCAGTACTTTAGTGCCAAGAAAGAATTAACACACTATAGAATCATAAAGTGTGCACAGTTTCTCCTTGCTTGCACAAAGAATATTTTGTTCACAGACACACAAACTCCTTTTGTGGGCAACTGGTTCAGTTGCTAGACTGTTGTGCTAAACTGAGTTTAGCTAAACTGACTTTTACTAAACTGAGTTTAGCAACAGGAAGAAGGCTCTCCCTCTTATTCCTAGGTACATAAAGGCAATCTGACTTGGAAATGATGTTTGTTGCAAAGGCACTAAAAAATACAGATAAAAGACTGATTAACCAGACCCCCTCTGAGATGTTATTGTATTTGAGAACTGAGGGAAACAAGGTTAGAATTATAAAGGATGTTTGAGCAGTAAACAACATACAGATCCTATTTTAGATTGTGAGATAGAACAGAGGATAGTACACTGTCTCATCTCACAAACTTCTATGTGCAAAGATTTCTGTGAGACCTTCAGTTTCTTTGGAGTTTAAAGATATATAACAGACAGTTTATCACACTGGAAACTTACTTATTAGACTACAACCTCATTAATGCTGACAAACATGAGAGGATGTTTAGAACAAAAGGACATTTCAGCAATTTTTCCTGGAGCTGATGAAGGTTAAGAACCTGAGGCAATTAATGTTGGGAAAGTCTTGAGCCAGAAGACAGAAAGACAAAACAGAATGAATTTATTCTTTACAGAAACTGTGCCTGTAGTGATATAAAAAAGCTACATCAAGAATGCTTATGCAGTCTTATATGACTTCATACATTTATGCCAAAAGCTGTAACTCTAAGGTAAGAGTTTTAATTGATTGGAAGAGTACATTTCAGGATTCTGAGAAGAATTCTTTACAAAGAGCATTGAATGTATATGGATGTTACATTCCTGGAAGTATTCAAGGCCAGGTTGCACAGAACTTTGAGTAACCTGGTCTAGTGGAAGGTGCACTTGGCCATACCTGAGGGTTGGAACAAGATGGTCTTCAAGATTCCTTCCAACCCAAACCATTCTGTGATTCTGTGTATGTGATTCTGAGATAAAGGACCCCTCTACTACTTCACCTAGAAATCCTACTTAGTCACTACCTTTATCTGTTTCTACTGCTTTCTTAACTAAGAATGACCTAAGAAACAGACAGAAAACAAAAACAAAACAACCAAGGAAAAAAAAAAACACAAAAAAACCCAAAACCAAGAACCCAAAACATTAAAACAAAAAAAAAAAAAAATTGACATTGTTTTATTCAATGTGTCAAAAAGAAGCACTACTTAAGAAAGAATACTTGGCTAATGTCTTTCTATAGTATTTTGCAATCATAAAAAAGGTGAAAAACAAGGCAAAAGAAAAGCTGAATGATGAAGCTGCAACAAACAGGCAAAACGGAATTGCAAGCTGGACTGTAAATCTGAAAGTCTATTAAGAGTCTGTAAATCTATTAAGAATAAATTCAATTTTGATTAATGAATCTCTAAGATAACTCCCTAGACATGACACAGTGAAGTTATTTATAACTTGGTAATGATTTAGCTGTACATTTTTTGTGCAAAACTACATTTTAGGGCTATTGTCCTGAAAGTGGGGGAATAATAATAAGAACGGAAGAGAGCATAAGAAGAAGAAATATCTAAGTTCCTCACTCTGTTATGAGAGGAGTAGCTCCAAATAGCTCCAGAGAAAGTAATTTATGATAGTCTGAGTGAAAAATAAAAACAGTCTGTGCTGTCTGGGAAGCTTTAATAAGCTTACTTGCATTTAAATCTGATTGTTGCTAAGTTCTGTCTGTATTAACAGTGTAGAGAATCCAGGACCCATGCTTCCCTGGCAGAATAGTTCAAGCAGTATCCTAAAGAAAGAATCTGTAGAAACAAAGTCTAATACCCAAGGGAAATGTAATGCCATTTTTTATTTGTGAGCTCAGTACATAGATTTTTGTGGATCAACTTTCAGATATACCAAATTTGCTTCATTTCCTCTGAATTATCCTCCTGAGCCAGCAAATTTTGTCCATTGATTTAATGGGAAACTATTCAGTCCAGGACAAGCCCATGGAATAAGATTTTTATATGTAAGTTTTTATTTTGACATCAGGACTTTCCCAGGTTTGTCCTGGACTGAATCGTTTCTGGCTTGTTTCAGCTGTAGTAAAATTTGTCTAGAAGACAATTGTGGCCTTTTTTCCCTTAATTTAGCCCTCTGAACACCAAATGTAATCAATCTACAACAAACTTCTGTAGTCATCAAGGTGCTAGGAGAGGTTCCAATGCTAGGAGAGGCCATTGTGTAGATGATGTCCAAGTGAAGATAGCCAAAATTTAGCTGTGAACTGAAGACACAACAGCTGACTACATAAATTGGGTCAAAACCCAACAAATAAATATCCCTACCACCATCTTCAAGCTTTTCCTGGTGAAGAATTCTGGCTCTGAACCTCCTGCTTCTCTCAGCTGGAGTAATGTTAGACCCATTGTATCTAAGACCCAGAGGGCCAACACAACATCAAATGAAACATGCAGATAAATCCTTGGAAGCTTTCCTATAACAACTTTAGCTAGAATATTATTGAGGCTTTTTATGTGTTTATTAGGTAATTCAGACTATGAGTGCTAGTGTTATTGTAATTGGAGTAAAAACTGTTTGCTGTATTTTTATTAGGCTGCTAGGACCTTGATTAGACTAACAATAAATCTTTAGTTTTATGTGTAATCAGTGTGACTTACACACCTTATATTGTTCATAATGAAAGGTTCATTATAATGTCACATCTCCATGAAAATACACTTCTGGGGCCAAGTCTCTCTGTTAATCTCTATTTTTAGGATCTTGGAGGCCTAAACTAATCTTCAGTGCCATACTCTATCTTTTATATGCTTATTATTTTTCTTTTTCTTTCCTATTAATTGTCCTATTCAGGATGAAATTCATTTAAATGGTGTCAGTGTTTAAGCTACATATTAATGGAAATGTCAGAAGACAAGATTCTTTCTTCACAAAAATAATTAATGTCAGTAACTTAACTTTTAATGTAGTGAAGCTTCACAGTGTGGACTGCTATATTGAGGCTGTCTTTTCCCTATCTCATTGCTCAGGGTAAAAGTAAAAAGCACACAGGTGAACCAATAAATGAAATAAATTTCCGATTTTCAATGGAATATTTTCAAACTATATCTGAGCAACTGTCATCAGAATCCAGTTATGGGACTTGAAATAAATTTACAGGTAGTCAATGCAATGGGATCTGAGGAGTTAATTCACTAATTAGACTCTAATATCTGTTCATCTAAATTGCACTTTAGGGGTATTATCAAAAGGCAGAATGGAAGACCTCAAACACAAACATCTAGTGTCATCTGAGATGTTTTGCAATATCCTGTAACTACTTGATAGTCCAGAAAGGTAACAGTGTTCTATAGATTGTGTGTTAGATGAGGTGCTTCCACATGGATGTCTGAAATACCTTGAGGCATCTCAAGTATCATATCTATGAACTGAATCAACTGCATGGATTCTTCTGAGACAAATTAGTCATGTCCATGACACATTTGGGTGACCTAGTCAGTAAAATCATCATGTAACTGCACCAACCATTAACGAATTTATCTATCATGAGCCAAATTTCCTAAAATGTTTTCAAAATACATTTCTGCACATCTGCAAATATCTTCAATAACTACATCCCAACCAAGTCCTTTTCTACCTTTTTCCTTCTCCCAAAATAAAACTGGATTTTAATTCTGTAGATTTCATTACCAGAAAAGAGTGGAGACGAGGAAGATGGAGAACAGTGTCTAGGACACCTAAGTGAACATATCATAGTAGCTTTCTCTAATAACTAATTCCAGAACATCTGCCTAGGAAAAAAACCAAAAAGAACAAAACTAGGGGAAAAAAAAAAACAAACCCACAAAAAACCCCCACAACCCAAACAAAAAACAACAAAAACCCCACCAAAAAAAACCACAAAAAAACACCAAAAAAAAAAAAAACAAAAAAAAACCAAACAGAAACCAAACCAAACCAAAAAAACCCACACGGAGTAGGCCTTATCCTTGTCACAACTGCTCTACCTTGGGAACAGTCTCTAGCCTAAGCCATGTTGAGAATTAAATGTTACTAAATGGTTTCCTTTTGCTGAGCTGTTTAAATTCTCTTGTGTGCAAGACATAAATAGCTTAGACATAAATTTGTCTTCTCTTCTGTGGAATCTTGCCATGTGTAAGTAAAATTTTAGTGGAGAATTCACCTCCATGCAAATCTTTGTAGATGTTCAAATTTATAATAGCACAGAAATTTTTCCTTTGCAATTAACCTCACCTTGGTCTCTCGGTCAGGTCTCATGGAAGCTTTAAAACAGTGCTTTATAATGTGTATCCAATATAACATAATGTGCAGTTTGTTTTTTCAAGTAAACATGTTTTACCAGTGACAGCAGGAGAAATTGCTGTTTGTGTATAAAGATTAGAATATGAAGAGACTTATAAACACAAAGTAAATTGTTTTCTACTCTTACCTGAGGAGAGCAGGAATGAGTAGAGAAAATAAATAAATTCCTCTCCAATCTGGGTATGTCTATTTTTTCCATTAAAAAAGATGGAATTAAAGAAAAAAAGTTCTTCAAATGTAGAATCTGACCTAGACCTTTTAAAAATGCATGCATTGAAATAGAAGGATGATTCCTGCATCAGTAGCTGTACTGTGTTCAGAGGGTGCAGTCATAGATCTGTTACACAGCTGTTTCTTTCTCTATCAGTCTATTATGTAAAGAAATGGGAAACAAAACTTTAATTCTTTCTGCTATAGCTCTTCTGAGTGCACAAGTTCTTTGAAGTGCTCCCAGCTTTCTGCCAATTTTCTTTCCAATTGTAACACAACTGTTTGTCAGCTCCTGAAATATCCTGAAATAAACATAAATACTAAATAAGTCTTCAAGGTTTTTCTTCAGATCTGTAATGACTAATGCATTTAGTTAGCTCATTAGTTCCATAGTGGTAGCACTTGCTACATCTGAAGGGGGTAGTTTATGTCTCTTCTCACTTCTTACCCAGTTTTCTGAATTATGCAAAGAAGTATCTGGTTTGATTTTGTTAGTATACTTCATAGCTTTAAATAACAATAGACTTCTGCAGATAGAAACAGCAGGAATACAACAGTAGCGTAAAAGAGGGTGGTAGAAAGGGTTGTGATTTACACAGACAAGTACATGTAAAATCTCAGTATATAGACCTTATCAACATTTTCAACCATGGAAAAAATCTCTTTAGCTCCCAAATGGCCTCTTTGTCTCACTGAATGAGTCTGAGCTATCCTTTCCAATGAAAATAAGAGGAAAAATCAAGTAGAAATGAACTAACAAGAAAGAGGCAAAGAGAAACAAATTATTGGCCTATTTTTCAGATGTCCATCACACATGATAACACCTCATGGTTCAAATCAGTTTAGAAGTATTTTAAGCTAGTCTATTTGCTTTAATCAAAATTGTGTTAATTGGCAAGGGAAAACAAACCTCACATAACATACCAAGATTTTATTGTTAATATAATTGAATATTCACACTGCCTAGTCTGACAAATCAGAGTAAGTCCTAGAAACTCAAGAAAATGAGCATTTCTTTGGTAATTTTACTTATCTGTTGCAAAACCAAGACTTAATTTACTGACATACTTGTCTGTCAACATGGACAACATAGACATGTTACACGTCTATGTGTAAAGGAAGATTTATCTTACATCTGGCATATCAAACAGTTGTCAAACATTTAGCACTGTATGTTATGCATCTACTGAGTTTACTTCAGGGAAAGAAGGTGCATAAGGGAGAGAAAGCTAAATCACTTTGTAGTAGGACCATTAAGTTAGGAGACATGTCAGAAATGTCATATAATTTATTCAACATAAACAACTGTATGGTAAATGGCAGATAAGTATATGTTGGGTTTAAGGCCTCAGAGAAATAGATCGTTACAAACCTGGAGTTGACCTGACAGAAAAATATTTTTAAGTATGGTGAACTTAGAGTTAAGAAAACCTGTATTTATTAAGACAAATGATAGAAAAATAGCATAAAAATCTTACATATATGTATAGTAAATATATATAGATCAGGTTAGTGTGGTGGGTTGAACACTGACAAATAGGTACCAACCAATCTCTCCTTCACTCTCCTTGCCTCTAGCAGGACAGAGAGTGACAATCAGAAGGGCAAAAATCAAGAAAGAAACATGGATCAAAATAGAGACAGTTTTACAAGTGAAGGCGTGGGGGGAAAGAAAGAAAAAAAAGCTGCAAAGGCAACCACTTACCCCTACCAGCCACAGACTGATGCCCAGCCAGTGTCTGAGCAAAGATTACCCAGGAAGAGCAGTAGCCTCAGCGCAGGGTGTGGATATGATGTGGCTTATCCCTTTGGCCAGATGGGGTCAGTTGTCACAGCTGTGTCCCCACCCAACTCCCTGTGCCCCCTCAGCCTGCTCACTGGACAGGGGCAGGGAGCGAAGGTGAGACAGAGTAAGAAGCAGAGGAACTCTTGATACTGCACAAACAGTTCAGAAATGGGTAAAACACTGGCTTGTTATCAACACCATTTTGGTCATAAGTGTAAAACACAGCACCACACAGACTGCTATGAAGAAACTTGACTACACCCCAGCCACATCTAGTAAAACTGAAGGAAAAAAATAAATCCCAAACCATAGGTCTGCTGTTTTTTCTATTTCATAATAATTTAATAAATTTGTTGTGTGGAAAGCAAAGGCTTTCCTCATACATGAAGTAGTCATCCTTGGTAACCTTAGTCATATATCTGCGTTTTCTAGGATGGATGAATTATTTGTGATCTCCAGTAAAGGAAAGATATGCATAGATGGATCTCTTACATCAATTAATTTCTTTAACATTATGGGCTCTATCCTAAATATAATGAAACTAAAATATTAACTTGATGTCCCAAAGAAAAATATTTTATTCCAGCCAATGCAGAACGTGGCCAAGTGTTGCATTAACTACCATCTGCATTGACATATTGTCAGCCAGGTGCAAATGCTTAGCTGGCAAATCTGGCCATCCACCTTCAAGTTTTGTTTAAAAAAAATGTGTTTCATTCCCTGATGGAAGCCTTATTATGCTTAATGGAAACTCTTGGCTGTTAATCTTTTCAAAACTTTTAAAAATTGCATTTCTTTGCTTCTATCCATTTGCACACTGGTGCATCTCCTCAACGTCCATTTCTATGAAGTGTTCAAAGAACATTAAAAAAGTTACCCAATTCACAAACACATCTAGTCAGCGTTACTAAGTTTTATGAAACAATCCTTCAAAATGGCAAAAGTAGCTAAAATTCAACACAGGTCTTTGAAATACAACAGCAGAAGTAAATATTTTTGTGTTATGATATAGCTCAATTGGACTTATTTACTGTGTAATCTAAAGACAATAATCACAATGTCTTTCTATTTATGTAAAATGTTAAACTCAAATTCTTGCTACAAACAAACAACACCTCATATGTGAAACTAAAAATTTACTGTTAGTACAATTAATGTTTTAACAGTCTTATAGTCTAACTAATTACTCAGGTTACCAGTAATACCACAGGTATTACAGGTTACCACAGTTCGAATCAACACAGAGAAGCCTCGATAAAACAGTTTAACCTATCTCACAAATCTTTTCTGATATCTGCTCCATTGCTGGGTAGTGTAATGCAAACACTGCCCATGTCCTGAGACTCTCTCTGTCTGCTGGCCAGGGCTGAGAAGCTTTTGCTGCACCACCCTGAAAGCTTCCAGGAGACTTGAGGCATCACTAATGAGGAGGATTTCTTCTTTCCCTTTTTCAGTATTGGGGTCCACTCAATCCATTCAGTTGATTTTCCCACATTTTCTTAGCACAGACTGTCCATATATCCTTTCTTTTCATTGACTGTCTTTTTGTGTGTGTGTGTGTGTGTGTGTGTGTGTGTGTTTCTATTCCCTGTTTAGTAGTAGAAAACAGTGAAGGTGGAAAAAGTTCTTTCTAGAGCATCAGGTACTTTCATGTTCCTTAAAGCAGTCTTTCTAATAACATCAAAAAAAAAAAAAAAAATCCAAATTTACGTATACTTTCTTACGAATTATACCTGACATGTGTTATGTACTATGCAGAGATTTTCCCAGCTTCTCAACCATTCACAGTTCCTCTGAAAACTTCTGGAAAACGGGACTTTTTCTTTACTCTTGTATCAGAACTCCAAGAGTGGTTTGAACTTGACAATGTTGAAAGAAAAGGAAATAAATATAAAAAAATTCAGAGGTTCAAACAGGGTCTTAAAAATTACTATTGTAGTTCTTTACTTTGCATATATGGCAAAAATTATATGTAAATATGGACTATCAGAGAATTCATAATATATCTAATCAACCAGTGGTTTTCAATTGTATATCTGATAAAGTTTTGATATTGTTTGCATCCAGTCAGTGAAATTTGAAAAAGACTGTATTTCAATCTTTTTCATTACAATCTATCCATCTTATTGCTTAGGATATCTAAAAACTAATTATATATATATATATATATATATATATATATTTCAAATCCTTCTCATGCACACACACCACTTTCAAAGTTTAAGTTCAGCATTTTGGCTTAGATGCAGCTGTGTATTTTACTCCATTGTGAAGATTTTTCATTGATTTTAAATTATATTTTACATACTATGGTAGTTGTATACCAAATATACATGATATTCTGTGCAATTTAAAAACATTTAAACCTTATGCATCATATATAATTCCTTTTATATATATTGCATAAACCAAGAATATTTCAGCAAAATGAGGTGTTTGGTTTTTTTCCACGGGAATTGTATAGTCATGTTAATTTGAAAAAAAAAAAAAGTCTATAGAACTGCATTTATTATTGTGTGCCCTTGTCATTATTACAATTACAGGAAAAAAAAAACAACAAAAAAACCCCAAACAAATAAACAAAAAAGAAACCACCATAGGGTTGTTTAAAGGGTTTTTTACAGGTTTTAATTAGCAACTTGTATTTGTTTTATGGGAGATCCAACCACAGACAGGATATAATTGCACCATAGTTTGCCCCGTCTAAGATCACCAGTTATATGGATGATTGACAGTTGTCTTCCAGAGTAAGACATAGAAACTTATGAACAAAGATTTCATGTTCTTTATTGCAAACTGCAGAAAAAAAAAAGAAACAAAAAAGAAACCCAAACAACCTTGACAAATGAACAAGGTTGATTAAAATATGATTTTGCTTTCTTTTCAAAAGTAACTATAAAAGTAATGTAACTATATTTCTCTTGTTGACATAATGAAACTTTGAAAAAGATAAGAGTAAAAAAAAGATAACAGCATACAGAGGACAAATATTGATATCTTCAGCATACAAATATAGATTTCACATCTCTTCATGATCACAGAATAGCAACAGCCCAACGCAAAAGCATAAACATATGTCAGTATGTCAGGTGAGCTGTGTCCATGCAAGCAAGAACAGATGGAAGTCATCAGCTGCAAAAGGTAGTTCTAACCATATACAAAATATGGTTTCACAAGATAAAGCAAAGACTGTAAAACGTATACTTATATTAATGTTATGTAGACATTAAACAGTAATTCTACACTATAAGAATCTTTGAGAAGAGCCTAATATTTTCATGGACCCTGTAGGAACACAAAACTGAAAAATGCCAGAATGCAGAAAGCTTCCCAAAAGAGTCTGATCACAATGTCTTCGAAGCCCTGGGCAAATGCCAAAACACAGGATGCCTCCCAGAAAGATAAGAACTAATCCTAATCCAACCTGCAGACAGTGACCCATCTCTGGACCTACAGAGACACCATTTTCATTTGACAAGATTTGCAGTTTTGTGTGTTCCCTGCCCCTCACTGAAACTGGCCTGATCACATGTATTGTTCCCCCTACCCTTATATTCATGTATAATGGATTAACTCTAGATACCTGCTTCCTCCTTAGTTAACACAATGTATTCTCTTAATTACCATGTTCCATCCCCAGTTTAGCATAACCCAGCCTCTTAATTGTAATAACCCTATATACATTGAAATGTGCTTGCAATAAACAATTTTGTTTGACCCCCAAAACAGAGTCCGTGTAACTGATCGCCACAAGACCCCACTTTGCATTTCCCTACAATCCTCATATTGCTTCTGTTTGATGTCTTATAATAGGAGAAGATAAGAGAAGTACTGACAGCTGAAGATAAATTCAGAATAGCGCAAGTTGTCACTCAAAAAGAGATGGAAAATGCTACCACAGATCAAATACACATGCTCAACATAAATAAGTGAACATTTCTAATGTAAGTTTTAGGAAAAAACACAGCTCAGAACTGAAAATTCTGCATGTTTAAATATACAGAACTAAGGTAAACTAAATTATCTGTAAATGGAAACCCAAAGGAATTGGCAGAATTCACTCTGTAGTGTTTCATTTCAACTATTGTGAATGCCAGAGAGCTGCAAGTGCTATGGACCTCATTTAAGTGTCAAGAATCGTGTCTTCTCCAAAACAATACATCCTACTGCCACTATCCAAAACAGGCTCAAGAACCAGTAAGATATCTCCAGTAGACACTAATCACCTGCAAAAAGCATAAAGCAGCCATAGCCACAGTGATGGATGTGAAAGTATCTGCATGTTTTTTTCTACAACCTTTAAGTTTTAGTGCTGTATGAACAGCTTTTTCCAGAAGACTTCTTGTATTTCCTAGCATGTGGGTTTTTTTCAAACAGCACTTTCACAAGTGCGTAGTTGAAATCTGTGTAGTTACTCAGCTTCAATTATGTGAGGCAGTCAAGAGGTTTGTTGTTGTTGTTGTTGTTTTAAATTAGAAAATATGAATTAATTGAAACCAAAATGCTTTAAGCTAACATGGCAATTCCCATCAAACCCTCATGAGGAAGTAGCAGATGTTATTTTCCTTTAAAAATCAAGCAAAATTGCACTGTATCGGTCTCCAAATGTCCTGATGATATGATAAGAATGCTCATACTTAGTATGAAAGTCCGATATTCAAGTGTAAATTCAACAAAAGTAAGCTACTTCATTTGAAGCTATGAAAATTCAGTCTGTTTCTGGTAATCCTCATAGTAAAATTTTGTCTAACGTCACTAATATAAGATATGCTTCTCTAAAACCTTCAAGAAGATTTCATTTCCTTTTGCAAGAGACTAATTTGAGAACTGCTAACTACTGTATTTTTAATCTGGATGTAATTTGCTGATTGTGGAGGAATCTGGTTGCTGTGGAATATCAACAACACAAAAATACCATATGCCAAAGCATTTAATAATTTCTTTCTCATTTCACAGGAATCCGAAAACCACAAAGAATGGTGTGGGGGAGGAAATTAGCTGGGTTATTTTAAATCACTTACATGAACTACAGTTACTTCTGTGTGAGCTAGAGCTGAAGATTTGAAGACCAAATAGTACTGCTGTTACTAAGCAGACAAGTAGGCAACAGAATCTGTATCACGAAAAAGCTTCCCCCAACCAACAATGCACAGACATGCACCATCTGCTGATCCCTCCCCAGTGACCACCCCAGTGCCCTCATGGGATACTCTAACCAGGCTCTATGTTTGGCTCTTATACCCAGTGGGTCCACTTTGAGTACCCCCTTGTGCAATGTTCTATAGACATATAATCATAATTCCTTCAGCCTCTTTCTCAGAGGGTCTTTCAAGCCAGCTGTCAGCACAACGCACCAGACAGGTCACTCCACCAGTAGTTTCAGTTTTAACACTTTGGTTAATTGTTGACCCGTCGTCTGCACCAAGGGTCCTTATTCCCTGTTCTTGTTTGCATTTTCCTCTTCACCCTGACTCACCACACTTAGACCATTTTCACTGAACTGGCCAAGGTGATGCCATCATTCCTTTGGTTGAATTGATGTTTACTGAGTGTTTTGTCAAGGAACTAACTTAAAATATTTTGGATGAGACTGAATTAGTTCCCCCTGATATCTCAGAGCAGTAGTACTGATATGTACTTCAAACAATTTTGTGAAATATAAAAACCAATGACTGGGAAGCAGTTGCAGCTGTAATCACACTAAATATTTAATATATGACCTAGCTTGAGCACCCTTTAGGACAAGACAATATGTTTTTGTCATATTTTTGCATAGATTTTATCCACTGTCTCCAAGAAGTATTGAACTGTAAAGAAATACTTAAGAACATAGATAAATAAACTTAATATTCTATTTCTTTCTGATATTGTTGGGGCTTTTTCCCCAGAGAGACTTTTGTTAAGAGGTTTCACTTCCAAAAATTATACTGCAGAATAGCAAATAAATATGTGGCTATATTTATTAATTTAGAATTATTTCCAAATCAAGAATAAAGGTTATAAACACAAAGATGAAGATATTGTGACTTGCAGTTCTGCAAACTTAGTCTGAGGTCTGATGATGCATGTATATTATTCCTTTTTTTGCCTACTCTTTTAACTAGCAAGAGATGAAAGTCAACAAAAGATCTCAGTTGTCTATCCCCAATATGCTGTTACAGCTTGTTTTTTGCCAAAGTTTTTGACTATGAGAAAACAGAATCAAGTTCCTTATCTTTCTTATCTGTGGTATGGTGTGCCAGCCAAGAAAAAATGCTTTCATTTCTTATTTAAATGGCAGAAAAGTAGCCTTGATTCTGAATGCATGCAGGGGGTCTGATTCATAACTGTGCCCAGAGAGCACACGGTGACTGAACACACTGGGTGTAGGCCTAATTTCTGAACAGGAAAAGGAATGCTTTAGTTTGTCTCCAGTGTACTGCAATTACTTGTTATAAAACAAGTAAAACTACAATTTGCAAGTTGGTTGTCCAGCTGTATATTGGATAAACTCTTCAGCTCCATGAGGATGAAACGTGTTTTTACCAGAAGCTTCATTTCATAATGATGTCCTCCAGAAGGACATTGCTCAGCAATAGATCTCAAAAGTGACACCACCAGGGCTGTCCATAGACCTGTCTGCCTAGGAACAGTTTTTTTTGGCTGCACTCCAATCATGATCCACAAAGAATAGAATTGCTCTAGGAGAAAAAAATATTTTACATATGTTTGTTTTCCAGAGGAGGATGTATAAGAGTACAAGTAGATGTAGAAAGAGCATATTAAGACCATTCTGTGCTACAGCCCTTGTATTGTGGCCTGAAGAATTATAGAATTTAATGATTATGATTACTAAATGTTTTTGTGTGTACATAGCACCTGACACTAGAGCATAATGCCAAACTATTATGTGCTATATCATGAAGAGTATTTCCTTTTCCTTTACATCTGCAAACATTCTCTGTTCTACAAAAGCCATGATGCATTTCCAGTAGTTTCTCTCTTTGAAAGCAGAGTGAATTCTTTCACATGCAGTCCAGAAACTCTGCAATTTCTTGTCACTTGAAAAACATTTTATGCTATGTTTTATTCAGTAGAATTCACTTAACAGAAGAAGAAATAGCATGCAAATAATCATGTATCTAAGGCTGTATCATGGTTTTATCATTGTGAGGAATGATGTATTCCCACTGACTTTTTGGTTTGATTCACAGCACAAGTAAGATGAGTGTGTTCCTCTGTTTACTGCATATCATTGTGTAGTGCTTCAAGATCTTTTCTGAAATGAAAACTGTTACATATAGTAAATATGGATTATAACTTATTCAGCATCATTTATTATTTATCTTAAACATACTCAGCTTTCTTAGCAGTAGAAACAAATATTTATGTTAGGTTAAATCTGGTGGCTTTTGTATGCAGCAAATCCAATACCAATCCATACCTTTCAGTGCTAGACCATTTTACAGCGTTAGAATTCATGCATATATTCTTATGATTTTGTCATCCTTTTAGCATTTTGCAGATACAGTAGAAATTAATAAAACAATATGACTGTAATTCACCAATAAAAATTAAATGTACATAAAATCTTCCCCAGACTACTATGCATGCTGATGTAAATGGACAGTGTTTACTAACTACTTTTATTCTCTAATGAATGTATGTAATTTCTGTTGACTGAATAGTGATAGAATGAAAACACTAAACCAGGCTAAAAGCTTAGCTAGAGCTTTGCTACAGCAGTTTAGTTCACCAAGCAGCACCTAATCTGCTTTTATGTTTTTTCATTGCCCCAGTTTGATGCAAAACACAGACAGATTCATATTCATATCTTGAAATTGTAGTACATTTTTTGGTAGTTAGTATAGTAGTTTTTACAAGTTCTCAGTACACAGGGAATAAGGTATCTCAAAATTATATTGTTTGCCTTAAGAGCACATACTATCAAGGGTACACATGATAAAATGTAGGAATTCCTGATGTAGAATGCAGGTAGATAAAAATGGATTACAAAGGTTGTTACCAAGACCATATACTTAAAATAATCATCTACATTTTCAGACTCTGAGAGTTCTAGCAAAAAAAGTATAAACATGCCTTTTCCCAACATTTATTCTCTTTATACAAAACCCCTCAGACCTGGCAGTATTACTAGGTGTGAATTTCCTCAACTTGCATGCCCAAAACAAAATGCTTTCATTAATTAATTTGCTATTCTGAAAGAAATTTTATTTGAAACTGGATTTACAAAGTAATTGAACAAAATCTGCCTCCATTTGAGTTTGACACTGCAAAATTACTTCTACAAGGCCAGCTGCACTGTATTTTACAATGAGGAGTGCTGATACAGTAAGACATATAAATGGAATCACACCTGGTTTGGGGGGAAAAAAAAATTTCCCACTTTGAAAAGAAGCATTAATGTTAATCGGCTCCTTCTGTTTTAGCAAAAATACTGTTACAATAAAGAAGTATGAATTACATGACTTTAAGAAAATCATATCTGAAACATTTTTGTTTGCCTTTAGGTGACAGGCTACTTTATTCTGGAATGCTGGCTTCCAAACTGAAAGGAAGGTTCATTGAGCATGACTTCCTTCACAGCTAATGCAGCTTTTACAATGATAACACTGCCCATATTTGTACCAATTTTCCCTAGTCAACATGTTAGTACTATAAGGGAGCAGAACATATTTCCCCTCTTTCAATGAGTAGAATAAATATTTTGCATTTTGGCAATTATCTCACAGTCAATATTAATTTTGAAATTTATAAAGCTTTTAAGCTTGTTGCCAGAGGGAATTCAGGATAATTTAAAATTGCCTTTTCTAAATGAAAAATCTTTAATCCAGTTCTCTTATCTGAACTTAAGGACAGACGACATAGAAAGAGGGAAAACATCCAGAAAGACAAGACTGTAGGCAAAAGTTAGGAGTCCATATTATTGCTTTTTAGGTGATGTTCTTAGTGCAACAGAATCAATAGTGTTCTCTGCAGTCTCTAGTCCCCAACAGTGAAAATACCACCTTAGTAGACAATATTTTATATCTACTCAGTTGGAATGCACTGTCACTTTCAAATATAATGTCTGTCTGTCTCTCTGTCTAAGGTCAGCAGTCAATTGTGTTACTTTTTAAAAATTTTTTTTAATTAAGAAGACATTACTTCAATCTTCTGTGTATTTGAACTCTTTTTTTTTTTTTAATTTACAATTGAAAGTTATGCTTTTAGAGTAGCATTCTAAATTTAAGAAATGTAGATCTCTAAGGACATGATGTCTACCTCTGTGCCAGGAAACTCAAGTAACTTACATGCTCTTTCTTCTTTGACAGATCTCTGAAGTATGTGATGAGCAATGACATATTTTTCTTGGATCCTGCACAAACAAAACCCTGAAACACTGATTTTTTGCAATGCTCAGCAAATACATAAAGGCTTAGAGAGAACTACTGAGATTCCAAATCTCCTTCTTCCATCAATATACCAGGGACTGTAGCTCTGTTAAAACTTAGTATCCTCACATTAATGTCAAAATACCTCAAGAGAAACACAAAAGAATTTAAATTGGTTTGCCCTTAACCCAGCTGAAAAGCAAAAGCTGTAGGGGACTAGCAGTAATGTTTACTACTTTTCCTATCAGAGGCACCATTCTCGTCATCACTGGCAAAGTAATGCCAAGTTTGTTCCTGCCACAACCTCTTTTCGTTCCAAAATTCCGTTGTTCCTTTAAAAGAAGTACTGATTTACAGTATGCATATATTTATTTCTCTGTTAAACCACTACAGATTACTCCTCACAATGCTGAGTTGAAAATTCCATGAAAATCCCAGTTTATATAAAATATTACCTTGAAAAAACAAACCCCTGAAAGCATGTTAGACACTTAGTCTCACACTCATTACTGTTACTATTCAATGTGTTTTTATCCAACAAAATTTCTCTAAAAAAGATCTTAGAGATCATGTCCTTTACTGGTACAAAAAGTGACTGCACTCTATGGAAAAGTTAGCAGGAACTCATTCTGAAGCAGCCTAAATTGGAAACTTATTCTGCATGTCCAATATGTCACTGTAAAATTCACTGTCATGGAAGATGAAATGTAAGCCTAGTCTCACCAGCTTAAGAACTAAAGTAAAATGTGATTCGGCTTCACTATCTTCTTTAGATCATGAAGGTAGAAAAATTGGCTTCCATACAAATCAGATTTATAATCAGATTATTAAAGAAATAGGGTAATTACAGTAATGTCAGTATTTTTTCAATTATCATTTTCAGTAGCTTCATAAAAGTGCAATGAACTTTTAAAAGCAGACAGTTGGTGACAGAGAGATAACCAAGAAAAGACAAGTAATATAGAAAAAGGGAGTGAGACAAAGAGAGACTACAGTTTGAAAAATGGGTGATGCAGAGATCTGGCCACTGACAGTGCTGTCAGCCGTAGTGCTGACTTGGGATTGTCACTGGAAGCAAAGCCTCACCTCCCCAAAAAAATCCCAGCAAAACTGTGAATCACTCACTCAATCACAAGGCTACAGAATATCATAGGTGAGGGAGGGAAATTATCTTACTATAACTCCGTTTTGGTATGTCTGACATAGGTGGCATTACTGAAAACATGACCTGAATTCTCTTTTTAAATAATTACTTTGAAGTTCTCTGTCTCATATAAGTAAATATTCATTTGGCCTCAGTCTTCCACATCTCCACTGAACAAAGAAACAATTTGGAATGTAAATTCAGACTGCTTCTGTAACTGCACCCAAATAATTTTTTTTAGATAATATGACAGATCTACCATTTGAGATGAAAAGAGGTGCTCACATCAGAATTTGGTTCATCTAGGAGAGTGGAGAAGTGGATGAAGTCTGAGAGATGTTTATTGGCAAAAGATTCCCTCCCAGATGCCAGCCTGACACAGAACTCTGATAAACGTGAACTTCTTTCTGACCAGATCCCCTAGAGGTATTTATAACCTGCCATTTTCCAATACATTGCTGTATTTAGTTTAGATTAAGTGTTTTTTTAAAAAAAAAAAGGTCTTTTCTCAGCCAACAGACTTCTATGTTATTCAATGAGTATGAATACTTTGAATACATGATCTTGGACACCAGAGAGTGTCTATTTTGAATCTTAAGCCTTCTATTCTTAATTATCTGCCATCTAAGATCTACTTACATGTCAAAAATACATCCTAGTCATAACTTTCTGACAGGAAACAAAGTTACCTGATACAAAGGTAGTTTAGACTCCAGGTAGCACTACACTTTTTTTTATAGAGGTGACACATCTTAACACATTAATGAAAAAAATTTACTGAAAATTTACACATTGACTTCGTTCAAAAATACCTTGAATTAAAGTCTTTAAAAAACCTCACTCCCATGGTGGATTACCAGTAGGATGACAGTGTCAATATCAAATTTTGCTGAATTATTACATCATTCTTTTCCTTCAGAAAGGAATATATGGGAAACTTTTCTTTCTTGCCTTTTTCTTTCATTATCAGCAAGTCCTAACTCATCTTAACTCATCATCCACTGTAATGGAAAAAAACTCGTTTCATTTTGGTGGCAGTGGAATGAACCCTAATGGTGGTAAAACATACTCCTCGAACAACTTAACTCTGTGTGTGTGACAATTCACTACTTATCTTTGAGAACTTACTCTGCACTGCTTTAACAGTCAGATAAAGTAGGATCTTTTTAATTTCTACAGGAGAAATTTTATTCCCACAAAGTACCTCAAATAAGATAAAATTTCCTACCTAAAAAAAAAACCCAAAATCAAAATCCAAAATCAAGCCATCAACCAACAAAACAACAACAACCAAACACAAAACAAAACCAACCCTCCCTCCCCCCAGAAAAACAACAACAACAAAAAAAAAAAAAAAAAGCCCACATAACCAGTTCCACAAGAAATTCACTTTTTATTGCTTAATTACTTGTTGATAGCTTAGGTATTTTTGACAAAACATTTTTATATCAAAGTCAAAACATGATATCAAGATGTGACTTATTAACAGGGAAACATGAAGGGAAATCATGACATTTACGAAAGAGCAAATTATGCAAATAGAAAAGCTGAAAGAAATAAGACTAGGCATTGTTAACAGCACATTTCTTTCCTGGAAATCATAGAATATTTTATACTTTATATATTACACACATGAAAAAACACAGGCAGTCACATACAGCAGAAAACTGCACAGTAATAAGCAAAAGAAACTATTCAATATATCTAGTACTGAACCAGGTATTTTGAGGTTACAGTGTTTTCCAAGCTTGTACTCATCTAAATTAGCAAGGCTTACCACCACTCAAATCTAATTTGAATTGTTATTTGCAGACCTAATTGCCAAACCCTCTGCACAAGACTAGTGATGGAATTCTACTTCCATTATCCCTCTGTTTCTGCTGATTGTAAATTAAACACTCAACATAAAATGATCTTCCTCTGTTAAGACATACTGATTAAATTTAAACTGTCAGATCTTATTCCATTTATCGCTATTTATCTCACAGCAGAGTATAACTAGTCATTTTCTTTTCAGGTGTTTTCATCTAAACTTTTGTCACCATTGAAAGATGGCAATAGTTGAACTGATGTTTTAAAAATATTATACTTATTTTGCACCAACGTAGAGAACATTATGACACTCAGGTTTTGGATCGCTAAATGTGATACAAATATCTTCAGAAATGATAGTGGGGTTGATGAACTGCCCAACCAATCTGGATATATAACCATTATATATGGTTATTAATCTAAACAATTTATAATGAATTTGAAAGAAAAGAACAAGGGAAATAGCAGGTCTGTGCCAGTTGATTAATTTGTGTTTATTTCTTTTTTCCGGTATTTTGCTTTCAATTATTTGAGTTCAATGAAGAAGCTTGATTGACTGATTACAATTTACACAATTTAGCTATAAATAATTAATGAAACAAGTTATAAATATTCAGAAGAAAAAAATATATTTCCAGTGCAGGAGAAAGTGTTTCAGACTTTTAAGATATCAGAAAGTTCTAGCATATGAAGTATAGGTATTTTAAAATAGATTTTTAAAGGCAGTAATATTGCCTATTTTTAGTAACGCTTTTTAAAGTTTATTTGACTGTATGTACTATTAGCTGTTCATTAACCTCAAAGAGAAAATCATATGGAAAATAAGGTTTGCAGAACTTAACATATTTTAGCTTGTATCAAGAGACACTGAATAAGTACACTATCTCATAACATTATGTTAAGTATGTATACAGTAATTTATTGTAGAATAAATGCTTATTGCAGATACTCTCCTTTAACTGTCAAGAACAATGAAATTATTTATTTTTGCTTTTCCTTTCTCACAAAGCCCTGTTTTCTTGAGGAAATATTTGGAGACATTGACAGTGCTTTGCAAGACAAAAGGAGAAAGAATTAGCCTTAGTCTATAAGTGCAAGAGATATTACAGTTAAATTAGAAAACAATAGAAATGGGGCAAACTGGTTAGGTTCCTATCAGTGATACAAATATCCACATGAACTCCCACACATTTTCAGGCTATTATTTTTGGTCCCTATTAAATGATTCATGATGCATTTGGTGTTGTTTTTTTGAGTTATATGCTACTTGTATTGCTCTAGGAGCTAGGGATCTGAAGCAGATACTTGAATATGATAACAATAGACATGCTAAATAACAATAATTTGTTGTGTAACTTGTTTTTACTAACTAGACTATGCTTAGAGTACTGGAGACATTAGTGCTACTCTACATGTGCTGTGTAAGGAAAATATCCTTCATATAAAAAGTCAATAGAATCTCCCTCAAAGGTACCCCAAAAAGATAAAAGCCCCATGTTCCCCTTTGAACTCTGAAGAAAAGGGAGCAGAAACTGGATGCCACAAGCTGTGTTCAATCATTCATAGAATCACAGAATCATTTAGGTTTGAAAAGACCTCCAAGATATTGGAGTCCAACCTTTGACTGATCACCACCTTGTCAACTAAACCATGGCACTAAGTAACATGTTTCTTGAAAACCTCCAGGGATAGTCACCCTGGCTTCACAGGGAAGTGAACAGCCACCACTTCCCTGGCCAGTTCACTTCAATGCCTGATGACACGTCAGTAAAGAAATTCTTCCTGATTCCCAAGCTGAACCTCCCCTGTCACAGTTTGAGGCCACTTCCTCTCATCCTCTCCATGCCCGGAAGAAGAGGGTAATCCACACTTTGCTACAATCTACTTTAAGGTCGCTGTAGAGAGTGATAAGATCTCCCATAAGCCCTGACCGTCCTTTTCTCCAGGCCAAACAACCCCAGCTGTCTCAGCCACTCCTCATATGTTTTACTATTTAGACCCTTCACCAATTTTGTTGCCCTTCTCTGGACCCACTCCAGCAACTCAGTATCTTTCCTTAAGTGAAGGGCCCAGAACCAGACACAGCACTACAGGTACAGCCTTAGCACTGCCAAGTACAGGTGGATGATCACTGCCCTGATCCTTTTGGTCACAATATTACTGATACAATCCAGAATCCCACTGGCCTTCTTGGTCATCTGGGCACACTGCTGGCTCATGTTTTGGCTGTCATTCAACACTCACAGGTCGTTTTCGAGGGAAACTTTCCAACCATTCTTCCTCCAGCCTGTAGTGCTGCATGGGGTTATTGTGACCAAAGTGCAGGACCTGACAACATCCTTGTTGAAACTCATACAATTGACCTCAACCCTCAAGTTAGCCTGTCCAGATCCTTCTGCAGAGCCTTCCTACCCTCCAGCAGACCAGCAGTCCCACCCTGTTTAGTATTATCTGGGACTGTTTAGCCTGGAAAAGGCTCTGGGGAGATGTCATTGTGGCCTTCCAGTACCTAAAGGGGGCTTTTAAATATAAATTCATGACCAAAGAATTTTGTGTCTCACCCCTCAAGTTAAAAAGTTTCCCTGTGGTTGGTAAATTTGTGACATATATATTCATATAACACACATACACACACACACACACACAAGACTTTTTTTAAATTTTTCAGTTTTAACTAACCCTAACCCTATGTGAGACATGATGTAATTTGCTCTCAGAGATAAACACAGTACATCCTGTGCCTATACTGTTAAGGTAAACCCTATGGAAAATAAGATTATATTTAAAGTACAGGATATGTAGAAATTACTGGAATAGTTTTTTTCCAGTTGGTTACTGAGAAATGGGAAACATCACTCCTATTTTTAAAAGAGGGGGAAAGGAAGACACGATCAACTACAGACCCATAAACCTCAACTCTGTGCCTGGAAAGATCATGGAGCAGATTCTCACAGAAACAATGTTAAAGTACATACAAGACAAGAAGGTGATCCAAGAGAGCCAGCATGGCTTCACTAACAGCAAATTGTGCCTGACCTATCTGGTGCCTTCTGTCATGGAGTGACTGCAGCAGTCCAGAAGAGTGCCAGAAAGATGAACAGAGGGCTGGAACATTTCTCCTATAGAAACAGGATGAGACACTTAGGGATGTTCAGCCTGGAGAAGATAAGGCTCCAGGGCCACCTCATAGCAGCCTTCCACTGGGGGCCTAGGAAAAGAAGGGAGAGACATGAGCTGATAGTGATAGGACAAGGGGAAATTGTTAAAAACTAAAAGAGAAAAGATTTAGGTTATATGTTAGGAAGAAATTCTTTACTGTGAGAGTCGTGAGGCACCAAAACTGGTTGCTGAAAGAAGTTCTGGATGACCCATCCCTGGAAGTGTTCAAGACCAGGTTAGATGGGGCCCTGAGCAACATGGTTTAGTGGAAGGTGTCCCTGCT
>JAWWEW010000131.1:52738890-52782416 GCA_035583185.1 Anabacerthia variegaticeps
CCCCCCCCCCCCCGCCCCGCCCCCCCCCCCCCCCCCCCCCCCCCCCCAGAACTAGACGACCATTAAGGTCCCTTCCAACCCAAACCATTATATGATTCTGTGATTCTGCATACCAGTCAGATTTTGACACATCATAGTGAATACTCTCAAATTATACTGACATCACCAAAGAAAATGGAACATAGAGTAAAGCATGCTACTACTTTCTCAAGTGCCATCACTAGGTGTTCTGGGATTTAAGAATTGGTCTTGTGGAAAAAGTAATGAGAAATAGAGTTAAGTTTATTCTTTGTACCCACTCACATACATACCCAAGGGGAAAAATAATAACTATGTGTTTATGCCACAGTTTTGTGTGCATTGTAATTTGCAAGCAGAGAAGCATTTGTACCTGCAGATGGGATTTGTATATGCCTGTTGGGGTGCCAGATGTCTTGGATTAAAAAATAACTCTCCCACACAGCTAGCAGAAATAGCAAGGATTGGAGGAGGTCTTCATCACTTCTGTGGGATGTTCAAATTCATAGTTTGGAAATCCTTTAAAACTATTGGCTCTTGTAGAACACCAAGAAACAGGGAGGACTTTTTCTACCTAATTTTATCTTCTACATAACTTTTAAAAATGTAACTTCTGTCACATCAGACCAATACTTATTTTTCATCTTCTAACTGCTTCAAAGCAAAATAAATAGAGCTACACTAATGACTCACTATATTAAACTACTATAAAACCCATTTTCAGAGGACACCTATAGATAAAATACAATAATTTTTTTACTTAAGAACTTTTTGTGGAGGTTTTTATGTTGTTTTCAGATGAGACAGGTAGGTTTTAATTAGATCACACCGCTTTAGCATCCTCCATACTTAAGATTTTTTAAGGATATTATAACACTAAGGAAATCAACGGGAATTTAGTAATTTATTTCACTGGGACTATGTATCATTTGGAACTGGTGATCAACCAACCAATGTGTTTTGTCTTTTTTTTTCCCAATTTAGTTCACTGTTTTGAGAAGAAAATGTAAGGGTATGCTTCACTAATTGTTTTAACACAGTTCAGGAGACTATATTGTGTCACTTTAAATATAGTTTGTTAAGTGCAAAGTTAAGTCTTTGTCACTTCAATAGAAAGGCTCTGTTGAGGCATTGATCCAATAAGTGAAATGCATCCAAAAGAAGAGCAATACCTTTAAGCAGACATAAAAGTTTCACACAGTGAATACAAAGTTCTGGAGAAAATCTGGAACATAATATAGGTAATACAGAAGCACCTAGGTTCATTGCAATTATTCCAGTGTAGTTATCTGAGATTTGGAAAAAAAAAAGGTGTCATATAAGGGAAAAAGAAAAAAAAAGGCATATTGTTCAAATAGCTGCATTAACAAAATGCAAATTGTTTGAAAAGCCCTTGTAAGGGTAAAAATACAAGCTGTGTGTTGACCATTTGTACATTGCTCAGTATATTAACTACTTTAATTTGCTTCCTGTTTATGTAATACAATTCTGGAATAGAATCCTGGACAAGAAATATGAAATGCAAAAGTGCAAATTACTAAAATGGAGCAAAATCCAGACCAATTCTTGTAAATATTCATCGACTTGAAATTCTTTCTTGAATGAGTTCATATTTGAGAAAATGAAGGGATGACAGAGTTTGTTCTACACGACACATTAACTTGCAGTCAAAACTTTGCCAGACTTCTGTTAAACTAGATTTTGTCCTATTTAAGCAGAAGAACCATATCTTTCATTTGAGTCACATTTATTATCATAAAATTTAGGGTAATTTCTAAATATTAAGGGAAAATAGTAATTTCTATTATATACGTGTTATAATAAAATATAGCAACCTCATTCAGCTATAATAAGATTGTGTGGGTGTACTGGCTCCAGTGACTGATACGTTTTTAATTCTTCAGTTAGAATTTTTACTGCCTTTTTATGCTTTAATTTCACCATTCAGGGTTTGCCCTTCTTTACTTATTCCCTGATATTTTCCAGATGGAATTTCAATTTCTGTTTTATTTACTGTTTGCCATACTGCTGCCACCACTTCCCCCACCTTCTCAGGGGAAGTTTCTCCAATCAGAATATTATCTATATATTTTGTTTGTTCCACATATTGGGGGAGTGAATCTCTCTGCGAAAGTTCAGCAGGTTCGGCATGAGTAATTGTGGGTGAATGTTTATAGCCCTGTGGGAGTCTGCTACAGGTATATTGTATTCCCTGACAAGTGAAAGTAAAGTTCTCTTTATCCTCCTTCTTCAAGGGAATCATAAAGAATGTATTTTTTATATCTAGCACCACCATCTATGGGTGTGCAGCTGCTTGTAAAGTAGCTGTTAAATTTGCAATGTTTGGTACAACAGCTGTTGGCGGGGCTGCATTAGCGCTCAGTGCCAATAATCAATTGTTAAATGTCACTTCCTGTCTGCTTTCCCAACTGGCCAGACATCTGAGTTATATGGGAAATGGGCACTGCAGATAATTTGTTTCTCAGTCATGACTTCAGAAATTCCGCTTTGTGCTACTTCAGAAGTCTGATATTGTGGTATGTTAATTTTTGAAATCAGGGAGCGCAGGGACTGCATGCACTACACACACTGTAGCCTCCCAGTTTCTGCCAGGGCTGGGATCGATGTCTGACTGAAGGACCACACATAATCATTTGGCAAGTATCTCCATTTAAAACACTGAAACATAAAATATTTTCATGTTGATTTTTAATTAAAATGTATGGGCTATCATCACCACTCATACGCCTTCATCATGCCCTGCAATTTCTCCCTAAGGTGAAGAAGTGGTTGTCTCTGGCGACCAGTGCCAGAGGAGGTGCTTCTTCCATTCACTATAATCTCATTTCTCATCTGCCTATAACATTCTCTAAGCCTCATCCAGTCTGACCAAAAATGTTTTAGTGATGAGGCATCTGCCACCTCTCTGTGCAACTTGTTCCAATGCTTCTCCAACCTCATTGTAATAAAACAGGCCCTAATAAAATGTTCATCTCCATCTTTCTTATCAGCCCCCTTTAAGTACTGAAAGGCTTTAAGTATTGATAAAGTCTACCCAGAGCCTTCTCTTCTCCAGGGTGAACAACCCCAGCTCTCTGAGGCTTTCTCATAGAAGAGGTCCTCCATCTCTCCACTGGTCCCATCCAGCAGCCCTCCTCTGGACCCACAAGAGCAGGCCTGTGTCTTTCCTGCACTGAGAGCTCCCAAGCTGGACACAGTATTCCCAGTGGCATCTCACCAGAGCCGAATAGAGCAGAAGAATCATCTCCCTCATTCTGCTGGTCACAAATCTTTTGATGCAGCCCAGGACACAGTTGTCTTTCTGGGATGCAAGCACAGATTGTCTTCTCATGCCCGGCCTTTTGTCCACCAGCACCCGCAATTCCTTCTCAGCAGAGCTGCTCTGAATCCCTTTGTCCCCCAGCCGATTGCTGTGACCCTGACACAGGACTTCGCACTTGGCCTTGCTGAACCTCATGAGGTTCACATGGGCCCACTTCTCAAGCTTGTGAAGTGCATTGCATTTTCCCCAGGGAGGTCTCTCACTCCTAAAGAAAAGATTATTTGAATTTCTTCATGTGGTAACAGAGCTACTTCTACATTAGGTGTTATTTAAACACCTAGAAATGTCAGTCCCTAACAAGAAAAAAATGCATCTTCTGAAAGTGAAATGTAGTGATAATGTCTTTACAAATTAGATTTCAAATCACTCAGTTTTAATAAATAGTTTCTTCTAATACCGTTATATCTGTAGTTCTCTTTCCTACAAATGCACAAAGAGTAATTCTCTAAATAAGTAGATGATATTTTACTTGGAATTTGGTGACTCCTTTCTTTCCCTTTTATGACCTTCAAATATTTGTCAGTATAGTCACTGTAAGGTGTGAGAAATTATTGCTTTAAACAAGTGTCCTGTGTGGGGTAGAGTGTTTGCAAGGCATTACCTCCCTAGAGTGAGGAGGTGCTGTCTGCAGCTATCATTAGGTGCACGGTCAGTATTGGGATAGAGAACAGTAATGTTAACAGTCGGTCTCCCTATAAGAGGAATAATTTATATCCTGCCCAAGCACTGGTCATGACAGCCACTTGCAACAGAAGAACCCTGCATGGAGAAGGGAAATTTTGTGTTGTGGAGAGAAAAAATATTTCTCATTTGTCAAAGATTGCTCTACTGCTATCCTAAGGAAAGTTTTAAGTACATACATTTATAAATTATGTATTTTCCACTTTAAGGATAAGCACATTGAATAAAGAATATTAAAAAAATACATAAACCAAGACAGATATAACATTCATTGTCCACTTAGCTTCATCTGGCATATGAAAACTCAAATGCCTTTTCAAACTAATTTCTCAGATACAGACAAGTGCTGACCCTAACAGAGGGGGAAAAGAAAATGGTGTTTTAAGGATTTTTGGTTACTCGTAAGGGAGCAGTAATGAATCCTTTACTGTATATATGATTTGACATCCATATTTCAGACTCTGGTGCAATCTGTCTTCAACCAATGAGCAATTTTCTCTTAGCTTATCACACTAAAATAGGCCCCCCTTTCATATATAATCTTTTGAACAATTTTCTGTGGCAGTTCAAAGTCCTCAGTCCTATGCAAGTGCTTAATAAAAGACAAATGGATGGCAATGTTACAACAGTGACAAGTTTTTCCAAGTTGTAGCTTGATAAGAGAATGAAATGTGTCAGAAAAGGGGATAAAACCATAAAAAGATAAAAAAAATATGCACATTCAAAAGCTTTTAAATATGTTCAGAGAAAAAAAAAAAGTTGATTCAGTAAACAAAAACCTCCCCCCCCCCAAAAAAAAAAATAAATTAGAAAACATAAATTTCCAGGTTCTAATACTGAATTTTGACATGGGAGAAATTAATGTAGTTTTACACATTCTTTCATGAGTTTTTCTTTTGTTTGTAAATTATTTATTGCCAAGATAGCCAACATATATCTCTATGCTATATATCTATTTATTTCATTTTCAAGTGAAGTGTGACTTTCAGATGTTCTGAAAGCTTTTTAACTAGATTGACATACACTGTCAAATCCTTAATGTTTTGGAGTTATATAAAAATGTTTCTTGATATGGTTTTAAAATATGTATGCCTAAAAATGTAGTCATAAATATATATATACAAATATGCATATGTATATAGACTTATACACACACAGTTATATGCATTTATGCTCCTCCGTACACTTTGTGTTTAATAGGAGAAAAATCTCAATTATTGATTTAGGGCTTTGTTACATAGTAAAAACTAGATGACCATACCCAATTATATTTTAAAAGAATTATAATAGGCTGCATTCAGACATTGTGGACAAACTCTACCAGAATGTATTTCAAAACTGAGAACTCAATTTTGAATCAATGGGTCCACATAAGATAACCTTCTCTTTGAAATTCAACAAGGTGAAGTGCAGGATCCTGCACCTGGATCACCCCATGCAGTGCTCCAGGCTGGGGGCAGAGTGGCTGGAAAGCTGCTCAGCAGAAAAGGACCTGGGGGTGCTGGTTGTCAGCCAGCTGAACGTGATCCAGCAGTGTGCCCAGGTAGTCAGCAGAATTAGGGAAGTGGTTGTTCCCTCTGTATCTGGCACTGGTGAGGCCGCACCTCAAATTCTGTGTTCAGTTCTAGGCCCCTCACTACTAGAAAGACATTGAGGTGCTGGACTGTGTCCAGAGAAGGGCAACGGAGCTGGTGAAATGTCTGGAGCACAAGTCTTATGAGGAGCAGCTGAGGGAACTGGAGAAAGGATGGTCAGAGGGACCTTATTGCTCTCTACGACTACCTGAAAGAAGGCAGCAGTGAGTCTCTCATTTAACAAGCAATAGGATGGGAGGAAATGGCCTCAAGTTGCCCCAGGGGAGGTTTAGATTGGTTATTAGGAAAAATGTCTTTCATAAAAGGTTTGTCAGCCATGGAAGGACTTGCCAGGGAAGTGGTTAAGTCACCAGCCCTAGAGTTATTTGAGACACAAGTAGAGAGACTTTGAAGTCCTAGGGTAAATGTTGGACTTAATGACCTTGAAGGTCTTTTCCAACCTAAATGAGTCTATGGTGGATGACGAGATGGATTCAGTTTAATATATATATACAAAATTAATTAATTTTGATAATTGATTCTATAGTCCTGTACATCCCAGACATGCAGACATGTTCAAGTTCTAGAAAGAAGAGCACAGGTTTGGTGATACTACACAAAACTTCAAGCCTATAGGCTGTTAATAATATTGGTGAAAAATATTCCTGAAAGGTCTGTAATCATTGGAACACTGATTTTATCTATATTATATTTGCAGCGTCTTAAAATAAATCTTTTCTATGTAAACAAATAATTTGCATTTATGTTTTTAATTTGGCTAAATCTTAGTATATAGGTCTTTTTATACATATGCCAATATAAATGCTAGAGCATACAAAATTCACTTGTATAACAAAAAGTTAATTGGCTTTATTTCTGAACAATATTATTTAAATTAAACAGTAGAAAATAAATATTGTTACACTAAGCATTAGTAACCATAGGAACAGAAAAAAAGAAAACAAAGTCACCAAATCACCATCCTTACAGAGCTTTGCAGAGATTTTAAAGAAACTAATTGCTTGAGCCTTCTAAGTACATTTTATAGGTTGTCAGTGGAGAAGGGCAATATTGAAAAAGAATTCCTAATTTACTCACCTTGCTTAGTTCTTTAGTCTATGTTAATTTAGACAATGCACAAAATGAAAGTAGTAAGGCTGGCAGGTTGAATCATGCTTCTACTGAAGCCATCTGATTTCCTATGAGGTTACAAACACACACACAAGAATAGGCCAAGTAAAATTATCTTTTAAGGAATTAGGTAGATTTACATAAAACTCTGTATAACTAAACTTTAATACACTGAAACTGTGGAAATATTCAGAACTGTCTTATGAAAACGATAACGTAGAGAAAAAAGAAACAGTATTTCCAAGTGTTTTGATACACTCTCCTGTAACTGTTGTTTACAGGAATGGGCTGAGACAGGAAATGAGGCTTGCTCTTCTTAGGAGCCTGGGTCTTCTAAATCGAGAGTAAACATATCAGTAATCTTTGGTCTGTGTGACTAAAGGAAACTGCAGGTTACTTTCCATTGCATGAGAATAAGTCAGTCAAACAAGTCAATTGCAATATCTGAAAACCTGTAAGTTTTATTTTTGTTAGCCTGTTTGTTGAAAGAAAGAGGATTTGATTTTTCCATCTAAAAGCAGGAATAAGCCTTGTACTGACTGCTGGTTTAGGGTTTTTGTTTTGTTTTGTTTTTTTTTTTCACCGAATTGATCCTTTTTTTTCCTTATAGAAAGTCTTGCCACCACTTTTCAATAAATAAATTTACTGCAGACAGCTTTCTTTCAGACACAACTGATTTCACGGATGATCATAAAATGTCCAGGAGAGACTGCAGCAACGGAAAATAGAACTGCCTGAGAGAACACTATTGCTATAGTTGCTCATAAATAATAGTACATGATTAAAATGCTGTGGGGGAAATGACCACCATTACATTCAACTAGGAGAGTGTTACCAGAACTCATCTGTATCTTTCATTTCTCAGATGCATCTTCTGTTTTTATTCCCCTTAACAATCTTGGATTCTTTCATTTCAGCTATATATTCTAGTTGTGCTGTGTTTCTGAACGAAAGCATTCACCTTTCATATGCTTTGTGGTTTTTTAAATCAATATAATGATATGTTGAAAGCAGCTTCATACTTGGAAAATTAAGTAATTTGTAATGATTTGAAAGAAGAAACATATTTTCATTACTTCTTTGCAGCACATATGCACACGTTGGCTACATTTTTATGAACTTTTCTCAGTGCTTTACACTGTCTAATGATAAAAGATATTGGAAGCAAATTATTTGATCTGATGCTTGCTAAAATATTAGCTATTTTCTGACAAAATATATAAATGAGTTTATTCAGCAACATACAGAACAGACATCACAAAATTAACTATTATAATATTTCTGAAATACATGAGAGAGGTGATTTCTTAAATTTTCTTTTTTTTTTTTTTTCTATTATAATAAATAAGCATACTGAAACTGTGTAGTGGGAAAGTTATGCTGAACATTCATTCAAGCAAATGACAGATAAAACAGAAATTGTACTATGTTTATGTTTCTTTCAAGCTTAATTATTGCTTAATTTGATCTGGATTCAATAATTTCACAATAAATATTTGTATATTATATACATAGGCATATGATATATATTGATGTGTCATAGATTTACAATATCAATTATATCAATTTTGCAAAATAGTCATAATAGTGAGGCAAAAAATTAAAATACCTGAATGCTTCTAGCAAGTGTCTCACTTCCTATTGTATTTCCCTCATATTTTATTATAAGTTTTGGTGGAAATATGCTTTAATGCAGAAGTTTAATTATTCCTGAGGAAGTTTTCCTATCACAAGAGTCACATTATTTAGGGGCTTAAGAAAATAATTTCAAGAGTTTGATTCTTTAAGCAAGAAAACGTGTAATTTAATCCCTATCTTTTTACTTACTCAACACAAACAAAGGAAATGGGAAAAAAAGACAGAACAAAGATGATTATAGAGGGTGTATTTGTTTGGGGTTTTTTTTTTGACAGATAGATCTCCAGTATACTTTTTGGACTGCTCTTTCTCAGTAGATTTGGGTTTCTTTTTTTCTGATTGACATATCTTTTTTTTTTTTCTTTGGCATTTTCAATAGATAACCTGGATGCTGAAGACACCTGCTTTTATGTTCATTGAAAACAGCTGCAGCTCCATTAATTTCAATGGGAGATGGATAGTCCTTAAGAAGGAGTGAAGGAAAAAATTATTATTGATGATTCAGTGTCACTGTGAATTATTGCCTGATTTTTAAATAGAAATAATTCGATCGATGAAAAAAAGTGGTTTGTGTTTTATTTTTTATATTTCTGTTTTGTCTAACATTAAACCTCCAGAAACAATAGCATCATAAAATAAAAAAACAGGGTCAGGAGGGGAAGAAAAAAGAAAAAAAAAAAAAGACAACTCACACTCAGATATATCCTGGAATAAGTATTAAAATGCTTAGACTTTTTCCTGAAGATTATAACCATGTTGTTGCTAAATTTCACTGTGTCAGCTGTGTGGGAAGCCTGGTCTGGCTACCTTGAAAATAGATAAATGGTAGTTTTCAAGTTAGCAGGCAATAGAACTACTAGAGAATGGAATTGGCAGAAGCCCAAGTATCATACCTCTTGGCATGATACTGTACTTATGATTGTGTTTTAACTCTCTAATCAACATGCATTTTCAAATGTATAGAGTGAATGTTAAAGCTAATTTTGACTGAGTTATTGAGAATGTTTCACCAAGACATACTCAGATATTCCTTTATTCTGCTTGTTCACCTCTTCCAAGTTCTTCCATAGAGCAGTAAAGGGAAGGAATTCTTCCATCTCCTCCAGTTATTAACTATCTTCAGAAGCAAAAAGGGTGGATTTCACCTGTGCCAGACATATTACACAGTGTCTTATTCCCTTTCGACAGTTTTTTGATTCAAGGTATATGTTCTGTCCTTGCATCTTTCTAGTAGATACATCAAAAGGAAAATATAAGCCTTAGTAATTTTTAACCATTGTAGTATCTCATAACCATGTACATAAGTATAGCACTACGTACACTACATACAGTACCTTGCTTCCAAAGGAGTCCAGGTAATTTTACACATAATGTATTTTGTCTTGCTTAGTTAAATCATCTTAGTGCACATATTTTATGATTACATAAAAACAAACTAGAAAGTAAATTTCCTTTACATATTTCTGTGTGTCAATTACAAACTTTGGTATGTTTTAATTTTGCAGCTTTAGAACACTGTTTATTCATAACAAGATGTCCCTTATACAAAAATGCAGGTAAAAAAGGCAGGGGAGGGGGGGAAAAAGAAAGAAAATACATTCCACAAATATTTTAAACAACTAAACACTAATTGAAAAACAGTACATGTTCTGGAGTGAAGGTATAAAACATGTCCTGTGAAAATTAATACTGATAATCATGCAATTGAATCTTCCTCTAACTGAATTAGGAGCTAATTTATTTCCCTACTCAGCATTTTTCATCTTATAAATCAAATACGGAATTATACTTTTAAGCAAATATATAAGTATACCTGTATAAATTACAATAAAAAATGCTTTCAAGTCAATTGATTAGATGTATAAGCCTTATCCTTAGAACTTTTTTTTTCCACTTTAAAAAGGTATGACTTCATTAGATTTTAAAAGAGGGAAAAGGCCTTCTGAAAAATGCAGAAAAGTTAAATAACCAAATAATTTATAAAATACAAAGTGGAAACATGTCTTTGCTGGTGATAAATTGGTATACAAGCTTTTAAAGGAATCTTTGATCTGATCAAAAGAGGTGGGTGTTTCTTATATTCCTGTTCAAATTCTCAAGTGACAGGAAGGGCAATTAGGGAAGTTGGATGATTTATTGCTTCAGGGGTGTAACTGACAAAATCATTCTAACAAAATCAAAAACATGAAACTGAACTAAAATATCTAGTTACTTGAGGCAGACAGAACCATTCTCAACATTTGCCCATTTTGAACTGTATTAAAGGCCTGATAAGAAATAAATAATAACAATACATACTGCAACTTTCTATCTTTTCCTTTAGCTCAAAAAGTTACTGGACTTTCTAACTAAATAGATGCTTGTTGCAGAAAAAATCTTAAGTCAAGTTCACAGATACAGTCAATGGCATATCTGAACTATAGCCATGAAGATTACCTTGGAGGAACTAAAGGATACAGAGAGAGAGAGAGAAGAGTTAACGGAGGAAATGCCCACAGGGAATGGTAAGAGCAGTTATAAGAGAGAAGGAACACAGATACACATCCTTCCCTCTGAGGTTCCCCCAGATGCAGGAGATGCCAGTGATGATGATGATTTGGACTATGCTTTTTTCTTAGTATTTTCTTTTCAGTGGGACCTGCTCAAACTCCCTATTGATTATTCCTGTTTCTGATGACATTATAACTTCTTGGAACATCTTGTATATTTATTGGCCATTAAGTCCTGACTCACATATATAATTAGATATTATTTATAATGAATTTCAGTGACTCCTGTTCATTTTGTGTGTGTGTGTGTGTGTGCTATGCTTGGCTTTCTGGAGTACAAAGTAAAATCTGCAAAACAAATATAAAGATGGATTAAGAGGTGTGATTGTCATGTCAGTGGTAGCTGCTTCCCATGAAAAACATGGTAATAATCCTAAAATTTTACATGTGTAAACCCCTGTGACCAATAGCATCAGATTAGCAAGTGAACACAAAACTTACACAAAAAAGTTACAATGACATAAATAGGAAGCTCTCAGTATTATTAAAACTAGACACCTCAGGTACTATAAAAATATATCCTTTTTTACTAAATATCAAAAGTCACTTTTGTATTCACTGGCTGCCAGTGTTTTGTGTATATGATTGCATAGTTATAAATACTACAGAAATTGAAGATAAAGATATTAAACTTTTACTCTAAATAACTGAGCCTCCCACACACATCCCAAACCTCTTAAAAATGTTAGCATCAGCACATAGAATTATAGACTGATTTGAGTTGGAAGGGACCTAAGAGATGGTCTAGTTCCAATACTCTCTAGACCAGGTTGCTCATTATGAAGCATACACAATGTTGATTCATTTCTGTAACAGCCAAGAAATATACAGTAAATAGAAACTGATCTTTTAGTAGCTTGAATTTATGCTCCTCTGAAGGCAAAAAACAAGAATTGAAATATTAAAACTGAAATAAGTAAAACTGCATTGTAGATTGAAACCATTGTACTCCCATATTAAATATCATCTAGGAGAGTTTGAAAAAACAACTGCAAATATTAAAATCGCAAAATTCAATGGTTGTAGGAATGAAAAATTTACTATGATACTAAACTCTCTCAGGAGCATGAACCTCCTTGCACTGCAAAAATATAATAACAACACAGTGTCATTGAGATACACAAAAACAATTTAATGCAGATAATTCAGATGAACTTTAACTTGCAGCTGAAACCAAAGGCCAAAACTATCAATGGGAATAGCTATGATGACATTTCAATGATGTTTAACATGTTTGGTGTACTCCTTGAGGATATTGCCCCTACATGGAAAAGGACAGTGACCCAAAGCACACACACACTCATGCACACATCCTCCCTCCCTAAGGGGAGGGATTTTCCTCACTGACTTGCTTATCCAAGGGAGACTGCACACAGGGGGTTCTGACAGAGGCTCTGTGTATAACCTGGTTGAGTCAGGGCTGGTGGTAATGGCCCAGAAACTTCTCTGGCCTTATGCCTTTCGTTGACTGGGAACCTTCTCTGTCAACAAGGGCATCCTGCCCACCTCACTCCTAATCCCAGGAGGTGGGTAGGGGGGAAGTTGTGGTGCTGTGCTGTGAGGTGTGAAAGAACAGTCAGAGAGGCTGGCAGCTGTCAGGTACAGGCCAAGGGCAGGGGTGTGTGTGTGCTCCTGCCACACAGAGATACAGCTGATCTCCCATTTTTGTTAATAAGAGCTTGTCAGTAAACCCTTGATGACACTTTGTGATGTTTTAATAAAGAACACTGTATCCACTGATCCACACTACTTAATCAAACACTTATTCCCTAGAAGAATTCTGCACTTTCATCATGACTTTCCTTAACATACACAAACGAAAAAAAAAAATATTTTAAAACAGTCTGAACTTACATGATTAGTTTCTGAGCACATTAAATTTATCTTCTTGAAATAGTCTATTGTTAAAAAGATGACAGTATCCCCTTCTAATTGGATCAGCTTTTCGAATACATGAATGTGAATCACCTAGAGAAGATCTTGGGAATCATATTATTCATATCCTCATTAAGCAAATAAAAAAATACTACCCTTGTAATACTTAGAAAATTTCAAAATTGGCTTTTTTTTCCTTGCATTTTCTTAAAATTAATCTGTAAGACTTGAAAAATATCTTTATTGCAAGAGGGCATAATGCAGAAGTTTTTCAGATAGTGAAATTTTTTGTCCTTTTCAGTCAATACATTAATTCTAAATGTAAATTAAAAATTATTCATAACAAAGTAATAAACAGCAAGAACAGTAGGAAGAAAAGGTAAAAAAATAATGAAACTATGAAAATATAAATAAAATAAAATATACAGAAATAATATAAAAAGAAAATAAAAAAGAAATAAAAAAGATGTTTTCAATAAAAAGAATGAAACCCCCATAAGGAACAGACCTTTTGTTCTTTCATGATGCCTAAATGAGAGAAGAACCTTTTAAAAAGAAAAATCCCTAGTTAATACCACATTGGCATGTACAACCAGAGCCTAGAATAAGAAGTTCAAAACAGCAGGTTATATGATTTGCATTCTGTCTGGGTGAAGTGTATCAGTAACTACAGAAAGCACACTTAGTCTTCTGGAATCCATGTCAAAATAGCATTGAACATTTGAGTCAGTATTATCTCAAAAGTGAAAAAACAGGTGTTAAGACAAACAATATACACAGCTACGTACAGGAATAGAGAGGTAGCCTGAGTAACCCAGTCATCATTCAAATTCTCTATTTTCAAAGCACTTTGAACACAAACAGATCAATTTCACATGCAAGTGCCTTGTAGACATTTGCCTCTATAAAACAGTTTATTTCTAGAAAGTTATTAACTAGTTAAGGAAGAGACTATTTTTTAAAATTGAATTTATAGAATATCTACTTTAATAGGATCTGCCTGAAGACTGGGTTTCCTTAGTACTTGTGAATAACTGGGGTAGCAATCAGTACAAGGGTGATGAGTTATGCAAGGTTTTAAAAATAAAAATGGCACACTCTAAGAGACATTTTTTTAATTCTCTTATGGCAATTTCTGTTTTGACTTCTCAAAATGCAAACAATTAGAGCAAATCAAAGCCTGTTTGTGGAAAAGATAGACACAGTCAAACCAGAAAGAATTGTAGCAAACTTTATTTTGTACAGATACTGGATACCCAAACAAATCACCAATGATCTTGAAAACTACATTGTCCCCTTACATATATCAATATACACATTGCAGTTACGGAGTAGATAAGAGATGACAAATAGACTTTCAGGATACATCTTGACTTTTTTTTTACTTAATTCAGATAGCTTTTGTTTTCCACATGCCAGTATTAAAAATACCAGTATTCTCTAAGTATCTGACATCTAATGGTTGAGTAATTTGATTATACTACACTATTAGTGGAAAGAAACCCAAGAAGATCCCACAACAGTTTTATAAAACCTTTCTTACCAGTGAACATAATTGTTCAAGTTAGTATGAATTATGTTCTTTGAAATATCAGAACTGAAATCATAGTATTATTGATCTTATGCCTTTGAATTCAAAGACTTTACTTCACTATCTTGAATCTTCTATTTTAAAACATTAATTCCATGTCCTCAAAGGGAAATTTGTATTTTCATTTTATGTTATATGTATTTCAAATTATTGGATAATAGTTTTGATCTGACTTTCTGATAAGGTTAAAACACAGCTGATGCAAAAAGAACAAAGTATTTTGTATCTTGTTACATTCTATTAAGTCTGATTTTGTCATAGTACTGAAAGTTGCCTCTCATCTAATTCTCTCTGGTATGCATATTAGTTTAAGTACAGTGTAATGATAACAAATAATTGAGGGGCTTTTTTTTTGATATGCAATGTTCATTCAGTCACATTTTTGGCACTTGATGGACACGGCTTCCCTAATTTTTTTTCAACTTTCTTTCTGTATTCATATGATCTGAAATAATTTAAAACTACTTACAGTGAATTCACAAAGAAGATTTTTGAAAATTGTAGGCACCATTTTTTTTTGTTTGTTTTAAAATGCATATATTAACAAAGCATAAATGAAATCAAAGACATGGAAACCTGAAATAAATTATAAAGAATGGTATAGTTTTTAAATCAGTATCAATGGAACACCATATCCTTTTTTTCCCCCCCAGAATCCTTAAAAATGCCCCAGAGAAAGCGGTAGTAGGATAGTAAACTCATAAACTCATATATTTCACAGAATATATGATAGAATATTCTGGATTGGAAGAGACCCACAAGGATCATGGAGTCCAGCTCTTAGGTGAATGACCCATTTATTCTTTATTAATTTATTTAGAATGCTAAACCCATTCTACTAAAATAGAGTTGGCCCTAGGTTCTAATATTAAATAAGGCACGCAAGGCCCATGGCAAGCACAGGAGCCTCTCGGTTAGTAGCTGAGCAGTTACATCAGCTATAAATTCAGCCAAACACACTCAAATCTGTCATTATCGCAAACTCTTCAAGATTTACATTGGGTGCCAAAACAGACCATTGTGGCTTGAGGCCAGTAGGCAGCTCAGCACCACACAGCTGTTTTTGCTCATGTCCCTCACAACGCAATGGGGAAAAGAATCAGAGTGGTGAGAATGAGAAGGTTGAAATGAAGACAGTTTAAAAGATTACGCAAAACCTGTGCAAAACAGCAAAACAAAATAAGTAATTCATTCACTGCTTACCATTGCCAGACAGATGATCAGCCATTTCAGGGAAAGCAGAGCTTTCCACATGTAGCAGTGGCAAACAGATTTGAGCAAACAGATGTCATAATTCAAAATATCACATCCTTCCTCTTTTTCCCCCTATCTTTTATCGCTGAGCACTGCGTTATGTGTTATGGGTAAATTTAGGTCAACTGTCTCAGCTATGTTGTCTTCCAGCTTCTTGCGCATCCCCAGATTAATTGCTGGTTGGGAAGTACGCGAAGATGAAAAGTCCTTGACTTAAAGTAAGCACTTTTCAACAATAACTAACATCAGTACATAATATGCACTGTTTTGTTCACAAATCAAAAACATAGCACCATATAAACTGTGATGAAGAAATTTAGCTGTCATCCAGCCAAAAATGGTAAAGTAATTAAATACCCCCCTGTAGCTATTGCATGCTAATTTCTGATACCACGATATATTAAATAATTTTTTAATATAGATTATAAAATAATACGAGATTTGAATTTGAAAGACCATGTAAAAATTAATTACATAAAGTTGTGGAAATTCCTTTAAGGGACCTGATGTCTTCAAGAGAAATAGCTATCTTCATAGCATACTGGAGAGCTGGATAGTATTTCTGCAGCAAACATGATTCAGATAAGATACAGTGTATTCAACTTGAATGATTTTCAGTATTTCTATATGACATCTTTGAAGTTACTTTTTTACCAGTAATGGAATTATGTTGGATAATTCAGCTAACACAGGTGAGGTTTAGAAATTTAATGTAGTACGCACTAGACTTAAATAAGAGATTCTACATATTATCTTGGCTTGTTTTTTCTATTTTTGCCCTCTCAGAGTTTGATTGACACAGTGGCTCTCAGCTTGCATCTTGCACTGAAATTTCTTCTTAGGTAGAAGCAAAGCTTTGTTACACACTCCTACAAGTTATTATGAGAAGAATGGGTATTTTAGGTACCAACGTAAGAATGTAAATAATAGTATTTATGGAAACTGCAGTACAGTTATGCTCCAAGTACCAGTCAAAGTGGAGGTTAGAGAGTATTCTCATGTAATCTCTTCAATAATACTTGAAAGATCACATAAAGTGATAACAGATACACTATATATAGTTAAATTGCTAACATAAACCATTGAGACCTAAGGTAAATTCACAGGAGATAGTTTTAAAATGTCTGCCAAGTGAAATCTATAACTCCAACTTGTATTCTATACTGTTTTTTACAACTGAGAGAAAGAGAATGGAAACGGAATCCATTACAGTGGGACAGGGCAAAAAAGAATGAACTTCATGTCTTTAAGTCTTAGAATTGCAGAATCATATAATGGTTTGAGTTGAAACTGACCTTTAAAAACCATCTAGTTCCAGCTTCTCTCCACAGACAGGGACCCCTTTCACTGTATCAAGATGCTCAAAGTCCCATACAACATGGTCTCAACATTTACAGTGATAGGGAATCCACAACTTCTCTGGGCAACCTGCTTCAGTGCCTCACTACCCTTTCAGTCTGTTACCTTTTGTCCTATCATTGTTGGCCTTTATTTAAAAAAAAAAACAAAAACAAAAAAAATAACAAAAAACCCCAACAAAACAAACAAAAACAAACAAACAAACAAAAAAAAAACCAACCAAACAAACAAAAACAAGGAAAAGAAAAAAAAAATTATCTTTCTTTAAATGTTGAAAGGCCACAATAAGGTCTCCCTGGAGTCTTTACTCCAGGCCAAACAACCCCAACCCTCTCAGCGTTTCCTCATAGGAGTGGTGCTGCATGCCTCTGATCATTTTCATGGCCTTCCTATGGATCCACTTTAACAGATCCAAGCTTTTATGTCCTGGGTACCCCAAAGCTGGATGCAGCACTCCAGGTGGGATTTTACCACAGCAGAGTAGAGGGGAAAGAATCACCTCTCTCAACCAGCTGCCATGGTATTTTTCATGTAGCCTAGGATACAATTGTTTTCCTGGCTTTCAAATGTATATTGTCAGCTGATATAAAATTTTCATCTACTAACCTCCCTAAGTGCTTTTCAGCAGGGCTGCTCCCATTCAATCCATCCCTCAGTCTGTATTGATGCTGGGGATTGCAACTCAGAGAAAGGACCTTGCACTTGGCCTTGTTGAACTTCATGAGGTTCACATTACCCCACTTCCCAAGTCTGCCAAGAACTCTCTGGATGACATCCCTTCCTTCTAGCCTATCAACTGCATCACTCAGTGAACTGAAATTAAGTCAACCCATGGTGAACTCTGAGAAATTCTCCACTCTTGCTTTCCCTCTCTGCTGAGATATATATTGGAAAGCATTCCCTGCAGCATGATGCCCTTTGGTCATGTGTTTCATGATGTAAATGAAAATAATTGCTCATCACCAACTGTCCAATGTACAGCCAATCCCTGAAGTGTCTTCACTTCACCAAACTATGCCGGGTGACCAATTGATAATTTCGAGGATTGGAAAAACTTACAGGATCCTCCTGACACAAACGGGAAGACAGCCACCTCCAGCGAGCCTGCCGACCACCCCCGGATGCAGAAAGTTTAACGGAGAATCGAGGACTGAGTTTTTAAAATTTTTCTAGTTGAAGTTATGCCCAGTTGTAATAAGTTTGATTGCATTTGTCATTATTCAATTGCCCTATTGGTCCAAGTTTAGCGCTCCTAGAATTCCTACTGGTATTTGATGCCCCGGTTACATGTCCTTCATTGGTCCCTGCTTCCTTTATTCCCATTGGCCATCTTGCGGTGCAGTGCACCGAGACCATATAAGGCTGGCCACTCCTCCGTCATTCCCTACATGTCTTACTCCCGCCTCCCTTATTCCTTTTGTGTCGCATTCCGCCCCCAACTCCGCCCAGGTTCTGGACCCTTCCATTCCCCACCTTATAAAAGTCTGATGCCCACCCTAATAAACTGTTCACTACTGTTCTCACCCTCACCCTGCGTGGACCCGATCCTTTTTTCCCGGCTGAACACGGCAAAACTCTCTTCTAGATTCACCACTGAGTGTTGGTGCCATATGGTATGGAATATTTCCTGGGTCAGCTGTGCCCCCTCCCAACTCCTTGTGCACCACAGCCTACTTGCTGGTGGAGTGGGGTGAGAGGCAGAACAGGCCTTGACTCTGTGTAAGCACTACTCAGCAATTGCTAAAACATCCCTGTGTTATCAACAGTGTTTCTGCACAAATACAGAACATAGCCCCACACTAGCTGTTGTGAAAAAGAAACAAAACAAACAAACAACAAATATGGCAGCCAAAACTTGCTTGAGGAACAGTATTAAAAGCCTTACTAGTCCAGAATGGCTACAACCACCACCTTCCCTTTACACACTGGTGGTGACCTCCTATGATCCTATTATTAAAAGTTTTAGACATGCCTCTGCCTGAATTAAAGTGTGAACGAGACCATATGCCAAAGTCAATAGTACAGATTTTATTCAACAGTAAATGAGGCGTTCAAGGAAGAAGAGAGAGAAAGGGGAAAGAGAGGTGGGGAGAGAGTGACTGAGAAACAAATTAAGTACGAAAAAGTTATCACCCTTCACAGATTCCAATGACATCCTGTTGTCTTCTTCTTGTCTTTTTGGTGGTTGCAGACTGTATCTGTCAAGTGGTGGAAGAAAATAATCCACAAAACTCCCGTTTCATGGGGTTCAGAGGCTAGGTGGAAACACCTTTTGTACCTCCCCTGGGTGATGTAATACTGGATCATGGGACATTTCATGAGTCTTTGACATCTTCTAAAATGTTGCAGCTGTCTCTTACTATCAGTATTTGAATCAATCATAGCCCGTTATGGTCCAACATCCAAGATGGAAAGGTCAGCGCAGGTGGGAATGTCTTCAATGATCCCCAGAGCTGTTCACAGCTGAGTAATCATCTAAGGGAGGACTTTGGCATGATAAGAAAGACTATACTGTTTTTCGGGATTTGCCTCCTACCAGTCTCTTCCCTTATCTGGAAAGCCAGTTTGTAGCTTCAGGTATGCAGACCCTTCAGCACCAGGGATGCCACTCTGTGCATCACTGGCAAAGCAGCCATCCAAGCGTTTGAGCCATCAGCAACCAGTCTCTTACAGCACCTGGGCAGTTACTGCTAGTGGTCAAATGTCAGCAGTTTAATCTTTCACCCATGTGCATACATTCTTCTCCTTTACCTGGGATAGTTGGACAATACTACCACCTTAACATCCCTCAAGGTCTTTTTGCAGTCCAAATTATTTGACATGTTCAGGAGGGCTTTGGTAGATGAGCAGCTGTTTTTTGTGGGTTTGTTTGGTTGGTTGGTTGGTTTTGTTTTGTTTTGGGTTTTGTTGATGCTGTTGCTGTTTGTTGTTTTGTTTTGGTTTTTTTTTCTGTTTGCTAAAGTGGACAAGTCTTTGGTGATGTTAAAAATATTTAAGCCATTAACTATTTCAGTCTCTGACAAGACCTTATCATACATTCTTGTGATTATTTTTTTTTCTTTTGACTCCTCTATTGGTTTTAGTTTAAGTGGAGTCAGTGTCAGATAAGTAGTGTATTTTTTTGTAGAATAGAGTAACCTTATACGAAGATGAGTGCTTTAGAACCCCCTTGTAAGCATGAAAGAAAGACAGAGGACTTTTAGAAAGAGGGTACTGTATTAAGTCAAGCCGCAAACATGTAATTACTGTAAAGAGCTCTGTAACAAGGGCAAAACCATGAAATCCACAGATTTAGCAAGAAGTATGGACACATACAAACATATATAAATATATCAGTTAAAGTTTGTTCTAAATATCCATCATGATTTTTTTCCTATATTTGAATTAATGATGTAAATAATTTTTGGTTACATTAATGTACTGAATGGAACATTGTCTTAGAGCTGATTGTAGGTTATGATGTCTTTTTTGCTGCATGATTGAACTCCTTCTGTCATTTTTACTTCCTTTAAATTGCTAAGACTTAAATGAAACGTTATTTTGAGACATAAGTGTCACAGTCTAGATTACCCATAAACATTGACCTCAATAACATGTTTTAAATGTCTTTTAAAAATAATATTCACTTTGTTTTCTGAAATCCTATAGTGTAAGGAATATTTTTAGGCCACTCCTTTGATAGCTCATGCAATATATGATTTACTTAGCTACAGGTTTTAATAAATCTCACTTATGTTTCAGTTCAGGACTAAGGAAAAAAATCCTGGTTTTCATGCTGACTTGGTGTATCCTATCTTCTTTTGCTGCATTAAATGTAGATGTCTATATAGGATATTAACTACTGCTCTCTCATTTCTATCCATAGTCAATCCTTTCTGATACTTATCCAATTAACATTCCCCCTACCTTCTTCTGGTTTTGAGTACTCAAATATTCTATCTATCTATCTATCTATCTATCTATCTATCTATCTATCTATCTATCTATCTATCTATCTAACTTATAGTTACTGATATTTTTGTGAAGTCCTTGCTGTAAAATTGATTCACTCTCAAACTTTTGAGAACTCAAAGAAAAAGATAGAACATCTCTGTTTCAATAGTTACTTGTGAATATTTGAGGTAATGCTATTCAGGCAATCATTCATTTTACTTTAGTCTGTCTTTGACAAAGAACCTTTGAATTCAATGATTGTCAAAACCTAAAGTCTTACCTGCCCTGCAGATGTGTAAAGATCACAACAGTGATCTTTAGTAGGATTCTGTAATACACAAGGACACAGAGACTTTATCCCCTAAATTTCTCTACTATATTCTAGATTACCACAAGAAACACATGAATCACCACTACCAAGTAAACTATCATAAAAATTACCACTAACAGGTATACCTAATAAACTAAATATATATATCCCAAATTACTACAAATTACTATCAGCATTCCTTGATATAGTGTCAATTAAAAGTACATCAACAATCAGTACTAACAGTAATCCATCATTTAGCAACAATCAATAACAGCAACAGCCAAGTAGGCACATACCATTACATAAACTTATAATTAGTGAAGCAACTTATCAACAACATAACAGCAGGTATAATAGAGTACTAATAAGGAGGTAAATATCACTATCAAGTGAATTAGATTTAGCAGGACAAACAATCCCAAAGCGAAAGGCAAACTGATACCAGAGGAGGACTAACCATCCCAGGTGTCAGAAGACAAAACAAATGGACCCCAAAAGTGGGGTACAATAAGATAACAAACCAAATCTCACTTCAAAGATGATCTCTGTCTCAGAGTCTGGAGTCAGACAGGTATTCTTGATGGAAGTCCAAGATTTCATAGAAAGTTAATGTGGAGAATTCAACTTGTTTAAGAAAGGGAAAGGTGTAGCACAGGGAGGTCTCAGAGAGAGGTGCTTCATTTTGGATAAAAATTGAATCCCTGTTGTAACACAGTTATATAAGAGGGCATAGGGTATACTAGTTAGAGCAGACAACTTTCAATTCTGATTTTTTTTAAAGCATTAACAGAATTTTTTAACTTGTAACAGTTAACAGACCATGGCATTTTCTGTTCTTTCAGACCAATTGTATTTTTCCAGGAAGTCTCCTGCCTTTTCAGACAATAAGTTACTGTTACAGTGCCTTGTTTTTGTGCATGTCAGTGGTATCTCAGGTTGTGTCAAGTTTCTATGTACCCAGCTGTACTTCAAGGACATTTATGGTTCCCAGGCCTAGTTCCCAGGCTGGCAGTTCCAGCCTGGGAGTCCTTTCTCTGTCACTACGTTTCAACAGTCCTTTTCTTTTGTTCAGTAAGTTTCACCGTCTCACCAGGCCACCTTTGCAGCTGCTCTCATCAACGATGAGCCAAATCCACTAAAATAATGGGTTTAAAAATAATAAAGCTTTTCTTTAATTCAGGATCTGGGTTTCTCAAAAGAAACTTTGACTAGTACGAGAATGAGAATACAAGTTGTCATACATCAGCATATAAAAGATGGCCTCAGATAACTTTTTTATTTTAACATATTCTTTTCAGAATGTGTAATGATGTCCACTAGAAGAGAGAGGTATTGAAAATGACTGCTAACATCCTGTCAGCCTATGAAATTTAGAACACCTCTATTGTGCTTACATTGATTTTTGGTTTTAAGGGAGACTGTTTACATTTTATTTTATTTGTAAGATTTATATTTAAAAAACCTACTGGTAGCCCAATGACTGTGCATTAACATAATAACAAATTCATTGAGTATGGTAGAAAGACATCTGTTTTCTTTCGTCTCTCGTTCTCTCTGTTACCAGGGAATCTTCCAGAAGCAGAAAGTGGTTGCAGAATCTTTTATTTTCTTCTGCCCCATGTGAAAAGGAATTAAACACTGCTGTTGGCTGACTGCTGTCTCTAAGCCACAAGTACACAATTTGGGCCTTAGTCTCTTTCAGATTCCTTTCTTTGTGATTCACTGTTGTCCCTAGGTGCCATTGCTGACACTGGCTTGCCTGTGGCTATACATTCCTCATACATATAGTTTGACACACAAACTATTGTCTGTCACAGGCTTGTTCTTCACTAACATTAACTGCAGTTTTTCCTGTTGGAAAGGGACAATGTACCTCCAGCTTCCTTTTTCAATTCTGTGCAGTTTTTATCAGCATTTTTCTATTTTCTATTGTTTAGGAAAGATTAAATTTATGAAAAACCAAAACATCTCTAAGATGTTCATGGAGATAAAGTACATAACAACATAAAATGAGAAATGTTTTCTCTTTATGCTTCAGGGTTTTTTTACAGTAGCATTCCAGTTTGTTCAGAAAACAATTATGAAGTACAACCTAGTTGTATCATTGGTATCAATATTACTAATGCAACTTGACTAGATATGAGTTTGCAAATGTGCAGTGTTGAGATAATGAAACAATATTTTCAAATTGAACTTGCTTTGTTAAAAGTAAAAATTAAGACTACTGACTTGCGAACCTGGTTCTTGCTAACATATCAAATATAGGAGAAAAGAAATTAAAGGAAGACTTTCCTAGCAGAAATATTCACACAAAAGCCTACTAAGCATTTTTAGAGTTTTAGATCTGTCAGGGAATTGGTATTATGTGAGAAATCTTATAGTAATGAGATATTACCAACAAATAAAATTTTATAAAAATAAGGTACATTTCAACTTTCAGGTTATGTGCTGGGTTTCTTATTAGTCTGGAATAGAAGTATAAAATTAGTTCAAATTTTTCTTTTAAAAAGTCATATAACTTTGCACATTTTTCCCTAAACATAGCATTCTCTACATATTTCACTAGCCCTAGTTATCATATCAATTCAGTATCATTCTTAGTCTTTTTTACTCCTTTTTTAAAATGGAAAAAACTGTAAAATTCAAAAGCAACAAATATTTATTGCATTAAAAAATTTTTCAAACCTGGCAAGAGGTTTGCAGGAACTCTAAACTGCCTTCTCAATTATTCTCTATTGCATTATTAAACGTTCTTGGAGAAAACCAAATTAAAAAAATAAAAACTGAGTGTGTTTTCACCCACCAACAAATGAGTTTGTATACAAAAGGGTCCTCGACAATATCTTCTTTTCATTACCATTGTTGAATTAGTCCACTGAATTTGTCTATCTGTGTTGCTGTTGCCACGCTTGAGTGCTCTTGTAAAAAAATGTCAAGTAGTAAGCATATATGTTTGATGTCTGATAATTAGGGAATTTTGGAATAATTGGTCTGGAAACATACCATTATTTATTGTTCTGAAAGTGTTGGAGGTACTAAGTATAAATGCACCTGACTTTTTGGTAAGTTGGTTCCAATTAGGCTTTAGCTGAAAGGATGTCTTGCAGAAGCTGGCAAACCTAAGCACTGTTGCATGGGACAAGGATGAGGGAAATATTGGCTCTAAGAAGAAGCAGAACAGTTGATGAAAGGCTTCCTAACCCTGGCTCAACTAAGACCAGGTAATAGATTGCTTGTCCCTCATGCCGATGTCCTCTTCTCTTGCCTTCACTCCCTCCTTCATATGTTCCTTTCTTAAAACTGCTAAAAGAAAGTTACTAAGCATCAAATAAAAAAACATATCCCTTCTTTCAACAGTCACTTCTAGACCTTCCTCTTCTGTTCTCAAACTCTTATGGATTTTCTTCTGCTGCTTTTACTTTCCACGTTTGCTTTAGTTGGTCCCATTCTTCTTTCTCCTCATTCTCTCTTTTCACTGTACACATACAGTTATGATCAATAATGTTTTTGCTGGCACTAAATCACTTTAGGCATACCTCTAATGTGCAGCTCTTCTTCTATTCTACATATGTAGACTGTATGTTTGAGCAGCGTGATCTATAGACACTCTATGTATAGAGTGTCTGGGACAATAGAATCCCACTTTTATTAATTATCACATCTTATTATTAATATGATTTAATATTAACGAAATGTGTATGTTCAAATAAAAACATAGCCAAGAGCAGGCACAAGCCTTAGTAATCATGCATACAGCTAATTCAACCAAATAAATATTAGAAATTATGAAACCTTGAACCTGATTCAGCACTGGCAATTTAGTAAATCTTCAGTTATTTTAGTGTAGGTGTGGCACTTAGGAATGTATTTTAGTGGTGGACTTGGCAGTGCTGTATCATCAGTTAGACTCAATGAGTTTAAAGGTCTTTTCCAACCTAAATGATTCTATCTTCTGTTACTTTACCCCTTGAACTGAAATATGGTGGAAGTCAGGAAAATATGACTGTAACTTTCAAGTCACACACAAAAGAACATTAACAAAACAGAAAGTGCACATCTGTGGAAGGAAAAAGATAAAAAGCCCAAGAAAATATCTCTACAGGTTAGTGTCACCTGAATTTCAAGAAGGTATTACTGAGTCTGTCATTGTGTCTTGGGCTCAAGCTTATGCATCTTCGCTTACTAGATATGTTTCTTCATAAAGGTACTCCAAATACACTGCAATGTATCTTTCCTATCATAATGTGTTCATTTAAAATTTTTAAAGTTTTTTTCCAGAATGGAAATAATTATTTTTGTGTAAATTTAGTTACATTTTGCTATTTTAACTTTGGGATATACCTGGGAGAGCTTATTGCTGCCTTTCAACAAAAGGATGGCAAAAGGACCTTTCAGTACGACCTGTAAGTGGTCAAGACAAGGGTTGATGGATTTAAACTAAAAGAGATGACATTCAGATGAGCTATAAGGAAGAAAATTTTCCAGTGAAACACTAAAAAAGGTTGCCCAGAGAGACGGTAGATGCCCCATCTCTGGAAGTGTCAAAGGTCAGGTTGAACAGGGCTCTGAGCAATCTGACTTAGCTGAGGTCCCTGCTCATTGCAGGAGGGTTGAACGACATGACCGTCAAATCATCCTTTCCCCTTAAACCATCCTATTATTCAAAGTAAGGTTTGTGGAAAAATCACAAATCCCAAACTAACTGGTAACTAGCTCTTAGAGTTTAGTATATCATGTATTATACACTATGTATGACACATATGTCTTACATAGAAAATTTACACCGTATTACACATTGTGTATTATTTATTATTTTCTTATGTTAAATTTAGATAATACATTTCAATCCATGATTAAGTGAAGGCAAAAAGTACTTTTGTGTTATACATAGCACCGAATAAAGATGATCAGATGCTCATGACACTCATACAGAGATGCTCTTAAAGGACTGAAATGAAGTTAATATAAACTTTGCTTTTGCAAAATATTTTTAAATGTGTTTATTGACATTTTTATACAGCTTTAAATGGTTATACATAACCTGTGTATCTTCTGCACTGATGTTTTATTTGGGAGATCAAGTTCTGTGTCATGTGGTTTGTTTTTTGGTTAGTTTTTTGTGGTTTGTTCTGTTCTTTTTTTGTAATTCATAGTTAAACATTTAAAAGAAGCAAAAAATTCATAAATGTACAGATTGTAAACATGTTTTTCTTACAGTAGAGGTAATTAACAGTCAACAATCTTTGCAAGTATTTATGGAAGATATGTACACTGTAAATCCCTGTGAAACAGTAGCATCTAGGGGCTTGATCCAGCACACATGGAAGTTCATGGTATCTTTCCTTTACTAGAATGGCTTTATCACTCTTCTCTAACTGAATTGATTTTAAGTCTTAGAACTGAATTGAGGACACAAACTCCATCAGCTTTATCTTCCAGCAGGTGGACTGCCTTTGCCTGTGGAAAAAGATCTGTTTTCAGATCAGATAAATACTAAAACCCCTCCTTATCTCAGGTTACCAGCAAGTCATAGAACTAGCATAATTTGTGCTATTTCTTGTACCAAATAAATACTGTGCTAAGTATGAATTCCTGAAAAAAACTCAAGAGGCATATTGAAATTCTCTGATAGATGAACCATAGACTATAGATTTTGTTTTTAAAAAAGGAACAGGATGTTAGATTAAAGGGGTTTGAATAAATAAAAGGGTTATGTATTTTAGTAAAGTTATAAAAGGATGATGCAATCAGGAACATAAATTTCACACCTACAGGATGGATCCTGTAGCCTTAAATCTAAGCATGAGAAAAGTATCAGGAATTCATATTCACATGGGTACTGGACACTATGAAACGTCTTTCATAAGAGCTCTGAGGTTGAGTATTTCATTTTTCTATATTAGTAGAGGGATAACTGACATTAATATAGGATTAATGGCATAACGTGGGAATGCAGGATTCAGTTTTAATTCCCCATTTCAAAAAGAGAGTGAAAAATTGAGTTTAGAAGAGAGCTACAAAAGTGTTCTGAGAAATTAAAAGTCAGGGCACTGAGTGCACAGACCCTTAATATTCCGGGGAGGCTATTAGCCCTCGCTAGCCTCCCCTGAACGCTGCCCTAAACACGCCTATACAACCATACACAGCTGTTCCCATGCTCGGAGGCTCGAGTTCAGCTCGGATCTGAATACTGGGCCCCTGCCTGAGCCCTTCTGTAGGTGTCCCAGAGCTCAGCCCTGCTCCTGCCCATCCTGACTTGCTGACTGCACCCCGCAGACTGATCTTCGTCCTCACTCATCACCTCCCATTTGTCTGGTGATGGATGTGCTGCGGCGGGATGCGCTGCTGTGGCCACCCTGCGCTGCTCCCCTCTCGGGGCAGCACTGCCCTGCCTGCCCTGGGGCCACCCTCCCACCCGCACACTCCTCCCTTAGGAGCAGCCCCGCTCCTGATGCTTCCTGACAGCTACTGCCTTATTATTTGAGACAAAGAAAGATATTTTTTGTTTATCAAACTAGAAGGGACTTGACCAGTATCTAAACAGACAGACATGTCTCATCTCATTTTACTGAATATGTTGACTAAGGTATGAAATCTATAGAAGTTCATATTACATGCTATATGTTTTTTGGGTTTTTTTAATTCTGCATTTTTTTGCTATTTTCAGCAAGTCATAGGAACAACATACAAAATTATTCCACTTTTTTATCATTTAAAATTCTGAAAGCCCTCTGAAAAGATATGCGGAAGCTCAAGATTACTGATTTGAGTGTGTAACCTCACTAAATCCTCTGGTCTTTCTTGGTCGGGATCAAACTAAATGGTTGTCATACTGTTCTCTGGCCTCATAAAATCTATTAAATAGCTTTTATCATGTAAGTAGTGTGGAAACTAAAATGACAAATATGATTTAATCTGTCTATTCAAGGATAAGTGTGAAAGTAATAATGAAATACAGAATTGTCATTCTCTTAGCTTACACGTTTGTCCATGGAATAGACAAAAATGTGATGACTGTGCAGAAACTGTAGAAGATGTTATAATGTAAATATGACAAAATCAACAGCAAAGTGAACTGGGTGAAATCCAGATCAACACAGACAGGCAAGAAGGCCTGCTCTTTTAGCACTCAAATGAGAAAAGAACTTGTATTTAATTTCATTCCTATTAATAAAATAAAATGTTTAATCTTACATAATTTAGTATGTCTGACACTAAGCATACAAGCATTTGAACTGTTCTTTCTTATGTCGAGAATTTGCTCAGGGTAGTTAAGAAACCATTTCATGTGTCTTTGCAAATAAGATCTTGTGCTGATTTACCTAGTTACTTCCCTTTACATGTTTCAACCATCTTAATAATTTCAAGACTTTTAGATATAAAACACACAGATCACATTTACAAATGCAATTCTAAAAGATGACAATAAAACAAATAATGTGATTTTCCTAAAATGCCTGTACACACTAGACCGCCACCCATTTCTCATTTTTCAGTACTAGGTTCTTCTACTGGAAAAAAGAAAACCATCTCTATTATGCAAACAAAGCATCAAAAAGTGGCAACTCAAACTACTTGGCCCAGAAATATTCTTGTTAATATGAGCATCTGTTGTCTTCTTCCTTCATTGCTGAAGTTTGCATGCTGCTGTGGTTGACACCACCAGATACAGCAAATGTAACAAAAATCCTCACGTAAATTTTTTAAGTGGAATTTTACCTTCAGTTCAACAAACAAAAAGGCATATAATGTACATTTAACTGCAAAAAATATTCAAACAGAAACCTCCTGTGTTGTTAGGGCAAAATACCATATTTTTCTTTTGAAGGATTGCCCTCAAAACGTATACCTATTTTCCTTCTTTCATGTCTTGAAGCACTTTTGGTTATGGCAGCTAGGAATCAGATCACAGATCACTGATCACTGACTGCCAGCCTCTGCACTTAGGTTCCTGAATGAGATGAACCATGTGGTCTACTTCTTGCATCTTAATATGCCAAAATAGTATCTTGCTAAAATCCTGATTCTACAACATCCTAGCTTTTACATTTGTCTTGGATGAAAGTAAACTGCTTACTGTCTACGAAAATTGGAAAGGAGGTGGTTGGGACTGTTTTAAATTTTATTTATTAAGAAGTCGTCGTTGTTGTTGTTATTATTGTTGTTGTTGTTATTATTGATGTTGTTATTATTTACAGATTTCCATTAACCAGTTTTTCCTGGTTCCAATCCACAAATATTCAAAAGTTACGGTGTCTTCAGAAACACAAGATTATATACAACTTCTCTGGGAGAAAAAACCCAAACAAAGGAAAGCTATTAACATTCAATTAGGCAAACGATATGCATTAATTTCATATTAGGAACTGAGCAGTGGGTTACTAATTTGTCTTGTGGAGTCAAGCACACTTACTTACACAGAAACACCCACATAAGTAATATTTTACTCAAGTGAGATAGAGACTATAAAGATTTTTTTGGAGAGTGCTGCTCTGATGCAGAAGTAGTCTATCCCGTTCTTTGACATTGTGTTGTTGAAGTCTACACCAGAGTTTTGAGAAGACTGTTAGGTGACGACTAGGATTTGCTGGTGGTAGTGGCAGGGCTGCACTCCGTTTTGTGAGCAACAGGAGTCTAATGACCTTCTTAGCCAGGTGAAGAGAGTGAGTTGAGGCAGAATTTCTATCCCATATGTCCTTGATCAATAACAAATCTACAACATTATAATTAATGGAAATGAGACTGCCCAGACGTGACTTTTTGCCTGTATTGAGGACAAAGAGCTCAGTCCCTCTAAGCCTCCCAGCTTGTGAGCTTATGCATACATTAGCTTCAGTGATCAAAATAGGAACCAAACACATTTTAAAAAAAAAATATTAGTCCATTACAGGAATGAAAGGGTTATGATGAATCTTTTGCGAACATTTAATACGGAGAAAAAATCAAAATTCCAGTATATAGCTGTTGTTCTATTTTTTTGGGGGGGAAGGAGGGGGAAAAAGGAGATGAGTTATAGAAATGAAATACTTGTATGATTTCCAGTAAGGTTCCAATGATTACTGCTCTGTTATCTTTTCATTATGAGTACTTCAAATAGAATTAAAATAGAAGAGTTAATAAATATTTCTGACATTTAAAGCTTTGTTGAGATGAATCTTGAGATGAAGGTAAAAAAGAAAGTAGATGTGCCGTGTTAGAATGACTTATTTTGCAGATCATAATGGCAATTAATTAATTTTAAAATGAGCTTATCTGGGGCCTACTGCTATGTGAAAGGCAAGAAATACTTTTTTAAAATCATCTATATATCTTTATAGGTCAGAAGTCAAATAAATAGTCTGCTAAGTAAATGTGCTAGTTTATCTAGTTAATTTAGATTAATTAAAAAGGGGACAGTCACAAACCAAATTTAAAGAAAAGCAAGACATATCTTGTTCTAATCAAATTATAAATGTATAGACTGATATACTAGCCAAGGCTGTAGAACCAAAGCACTGGAGCATTTCATAAAGCAGATGGCACCCAGAGGGGCTAGAGTGCTGAGGAAAGAAGCTATCCTTGATGAGCTAAAGGGTCTTTACTTGATCTTGATTTTTTTTTTCCTAGGGATTTTTTTTTTGGGAAAAAAAAGTATTAAAACAATTTTCTTATTACTGATGAGCCAAAAAACATATTATGCACAAGTTAATTAAACAGAATTATAATAAAATCCCATTAACTATTCAATGAACTGAAAAGTTTCCTTCAATTTAGCTAATTTTGTAACACAATCTTTATACAATCAAATATGCACATATCCACATATACGTCCAAAAATATTGAAATAATGCTGTCCAAAGCAATTATTTTTAATGTATTGAGACAATTACAGAATAATGCTTTCACTTTAGTAAATATATGGAACATGATCTTTACTGCATTCTTAATTGAACATGGTAAAAATTCACAATATGAAATTATTCTGTTTCAAATGGTCCTCATCAGCAAGCAACAGATGTTCATATGTACATGTTAAGATGTATAAATAACTCTCAGGGTATAAATGTAAGTGAACTGCTACATATACAAAGGGCATCTCTATTTCTAAGGGGTCCTTCGCCTGACAAAATACAATTAACATACATAAGGAAGCATATAATTTTTCAGAACAACCAACACATTCTGAAGGAATCCTATGGCATAAATGATCTTGTTTACTATCAAACTACATTATGTGAAACATGTTGTGCCTATATCCTTTAGGTCAGGAGCCCAGACAAGATGTTTGAAAAGACCAAAGACATTCCTGAAGAAAGGTGATATCCCAAACAATCAGAGAGTGGGGAGACAAAAGCTAGGGATAGCAATAGAAATGCTTATGTGCCCCAGTTACCATGCTTTGTGGGTGATGACTCCTGAAATGGACAACGGTAAGAGATATGTTATGCTGTTCCTTAGATCCTTCCCAGATTAACTTTGGCTTGCAGTAATCTAATTTAAACAATTTGACATGTGAGAATCACATAGTATATTAACCATCAGGTGCAAGAAATTATGTTATATTTAATGACAATAACCTTCCCCTTTCAGTATGCACTTTTCTTTACACCACCAATTCAGCTCATTATTTCTGTTTCTGCCCTTTGAGCACTTGTTTCCAATGATCTGCCTTCATTTCACTGCTTCTTGTTAAGGTTCCCTTCTGTGCACCGGGGTCTCATTGCAGCAAACTACCATTTAACAATTAAGTCAATGGGAAGTAAATTGGAACTTAAGCTGCACTAGAATGCAATCAGAATAAACACACACAAGCTCAGAAGCCTTCTCACATGAGGGCCTGAAGGTTCTGTGCTTTCATTCAGTTCTTCCTGCTTTACTTCCACCTATTTTTTTTATTTTTTTTTTCCCAAGTAAGTAGGTCCCAGCACCTAGATACTTCTTGAATAACAGCCAACTCACAGGTAAAATTTCTATGTTGCAAACATGTTTGAACATTCAAATTTGTTTATAATTCTGCTCACAGGTTTTTCTCAGAACAGATTCACACCAAACTGCCCTTGTTCCGTTTTTTCTAGATGCTGTTATGCACTTACTAGATGATAACATTTGATTGACATATTTTTATAAAAGCATATTATTCTGAACCTGTTCCCATCAGGTCTACCTTTTCAAGGAACCCAAGATCAAGAGTATCTTTTGGTTTGGTATCTGTCTGGCAAATCAGAATATTGGTTTATAGTCATGTGGGTATTTTCTGTTGCGCATAATTTAACGCATTTATTCTTAATTAAGACTGTGCTTTAAACCAATATAAAGCTATACACAAACTCCAAACCAGTAATTAATGATTTAACTATTAAAATACCTACTGAGTAATACAAAATGTATGTCCTTTTAGGTCATACCTGGCTGACTGAGTATATTTTTAAAAGAGGTAAGAAATATTAAATGTTCTGAATCTTAATTTAAAGAGCTTATCCTGAAAAGTTTCACCCTCCAGATACATAGATAAATTTCCTTTGGTTTTGTTTCACCTCAATAGTAGGGTTTTTCTACAAGAAATATATCTATGCTTAGAAAAGAGAATCAATTTTGTGTTTTTCTGTACTAAAATCTTTGCCATAGGTAATAATTTGCACTATAGTTTATACCAAAGTCTCTCAGAAGTTACAGAAAGATGAATCAATGGCTATATACTTTTTTCTCTGTATGCCTTTGCATTATCTCTGAAGTATATGTATTAAGTACTTATGAAAGGCCTCCATAAACAAATTACTTACAATAGTGACATCAAAGAGACTCACTAACATGTGAAGCTGAAACTGAAACATTTAAGGCCTAATACAAGATACTAAATAATGGATATTTGGAGGAAAACTAATGTTTTTAAATGGACAGAGGTGTGAGTCAGAAAGAGTAGACTTCAGATTCTGACATTTTCTCAAACTTAATGTGATTTTGACCATTTTTTGATTTTGGTGTGTTGTCCAAAGTCCTCATCAGAAAAATGGGAGTAATTTTATTCCTCCTACAAGCTTGTCTTTTTAGATTATCATATATTCGGTACAAAGGTTGCTTACTATTATATATGATGCTGGAAAAGCAAGACCCTGATTCAGATTTGGCTAAGACATGCTACTATTATGCAATTTATGGTTTAAAATCTCACGGAAGATATTTAAAGGAAAAAAATTCCAAGGATTAGTAGGTTCCTAATTTTTCTGGGCAAAAAAATGTGACTTTGCTGTACCACATTTGAATTTAAATTTCTACCTTTTTTTTGTCCCTTTTTTTGTTTTTTTTTTTTTAATTTTTCAGAAATGTTGAGTTAAGACTTGTATTCATATATTTATTGCATCTCTTGCAGCAGTTATATGTTTGCTTTACCATTGTTCAATAAAAGTGAATGGTTCAGGAAAAAACACATAAAATAAGAGGATATGATGGTGTAATATTATATATACTTTTAATTTGTTATTTCTACCCCTTCATTTGGCAATGAATCATCAGACTCCCAAGATGTATGATTCCACTCAATGTATTATGCAGAGAAAGAGAACCATAATCCTGATGTATATCAGTAGAAGAGCCTTTTCCTGTCAAACACATAACATCCTGGGGTTTCACAACTGGAGTTTAGACTGGATATCTCATACCTCTAGCACAGACAGTAAGGAATGAAGGGACAAGGAGGTAGTGAGCTAAGTGAGGTCACAATCTTTCTCTGCCATACTAACTAGTAAGGCCTCCAAAACAGTGCCAGAGGTCATTGACATTAAATAGGACTTGTAAAGATTGTCATTGTCGATATGCTTGTTTCTACCAGCATTGCAAGTAAACATGTGTGTCATATACACAGATATGTATGTTGCCTCTTTTGACTATATAGCTCACAGACTTGTTTAAAGTTCCTGGCTAAGCCAATACAGTATTATTGGCTTAGGCCAGGTAAGACTGGTCTCGATTTGAATATATTAGTACATGTATTTGGGTTGAAGACAAGATGATACCGATTATATCTCGATTATCCCACTAATAGGTAATAATTTTCATACTCCTTAGCTTTGACAAATCTATGCACAGTCATACATTTTTCACATGTATATATATATTTGTCCCATATAAAATTTGACAATTCATTGCAAAATAACTAGATATGCAGAAGGATATCATCTGGTCTTTGTCAAATATGGTGATACTCTGAAAATTCCTCTCTAAAAGTGTTTCTCTCACTGCTCTATTTCTTATACAAAGTCTTCCTCTCAAATAAAATTAATCAGCTTGTAAAAAGAGATTAATTACCTTCAACATGACAACTGTAATCCCTTCAAATTCTTCCAATCAATATAACAAGTATGAGGTAATTTGATGCTGAGTTCAAGTCTGTATTTTCTCCTTGAACAGTAAAAACAAAGTTAATTTTGTTATGCATTGTTCCTTTAAACATGTGGATGGCAACAGGTGACAGAAACCATAAACAAAAAATCTTATTTTTGGATATGAATCATCAACCCTATAATTTGCCTTCTTGTTTTTGTTTTTGGGTTTTTTTGCTTAATGGACATTAGCATTTCTGGATAGTTCTCACCTCACCTCATTTTAAAGATTTGTTACTTTTATTGTTAGATGTATCTTTTATGCTATAGAAATCCGTTCTAGTTTTCAATTGTGATATGTACATAGCCCTTTGAGGTACCAGTCATTCTTCTGTTATGAATCTGTTCAGTAGTACCCTACACATTACATTTTTTACTATTCTACAACCTTTACACTAGCTCATCAATAAAATATACATTATATAATGCTTCAACTAAAACATACAGCTCCAAGATTGCCTGTTAGTGTCTTTCCTGTAAATGATAAGGACTACACCAAGTTCTCAACAACACATAAAAGTGGTCTATTAAAAAAAAATAAAGAAAATAGAAGCCTGAACTAACAGATTCTGAAAAGTACAAATTAAATACTTAGAGACAATTTTTTGTGAGTTTCGGGATTTTTTTATACTCTCGTAGGATCAAATGAACTTGTCACCCTTTATGTAACATCACATCTGCTTAAGAAGAAAATAAGTTATTATGAGATAGTTGTTGCAATGTATGAGTCACCCTGTCCTTGCAGGGTATTAAATGCGTCTAAAGACTAGCTTTGAAGATTCGGTGAATGAACAGTACTTTGAACAGCCAACAAAACTCACACACACTTCAGATGAAATATTCAGTCTTGTAACTTTGACATATTCTTTTATTCTCTTAAGAAAAATGTCCTCCTAATGGTTTCAGTTGTGGAGGAGACTAACAGACGGTGCTTGGAGTTTTCACTACCAATGTTTTTAGCAGTTACAAAACAAAGGCAAATAGATTGATTTCATTGTGACTGTGCAGTATTTCAGCATTTTGCATTTCTATGTACGTCCAGTCTGTTCATTTATAACTGTCTCATGAGAGACAAAAAGTAAAGGAGCAAACCTATTGTTACCTTGGCCAAATGGTTGAGAGGTGCAGATAGATCTCTACACCCAGTAAAAGCTAAAAGTACATAAATATAGCTCAGAAGCCTGGGAGTGGCCATCATGTATACTTCTACAGAGATAATTCGGTGAAAGTCAGCCATACACTTTTAAATTGAATCTCCCAGAAGACCCCCATACTGTGTTTACCTTTGTGCTGAAGTGCAGTTTCAGTGTGCATGTGCTGAATCCCTTTCAGATGAAGATAAACGAGCAAAACTAATGCGTTCTAAGTTTAAACATGCATTGTGCCTGTGGGACCCAACTAGAGATAATTCAAAGTCAGAAGCTCCTGCAATATGTACAGTGTGGATTTCAGGTCTTCAGCCAATTCCCAGTTATGTACACAACTTGCTAATGTATACAGAGCCACTGACTCCATCTGTCTTGAAAGTACCTTGACTCCTAATAGCTCATATCACTTGTCTGGAGTAAAGCAAGAATTTAATGAATGTGGGTTTCATGAGTCAGAGAAGGTGTCTGTATCTCATGGCACCCACTGAATTTCTATTTCATGAATATGACATTATAAAACTTGTCTGCTTAAGAAGAGTTACAGTTTCTAGTATGATTACGGTGTTCATTAAAATGACCTGGGTAGTCAGTGGTCCTTTCTGAAGGTTTTTTTAAAGTATTTTTAAGGTTGCAGTGGTCATCATTAAAATATCATCAGCTGCTACATAGCTGACACGGTTACTTCTTGGTTAAAATGAAACAGAAGTTTTTCAGATTCTGCAGTGTCTGCTGACTCTTCAGATAGTGGCCTGATTATTTTACTATTTTGATTATGTATCACAGTTTACAGTGCATGGTTTAACAGAAGAGATTTGCTTACACATTGCTCCTAACATGAAGTCACTTTAAATTAGGTGGACTAATGGAGAAATGCTCTTAAAACCTCCCAAAGAGATATATTATTATCTCTTTTGCCCAGTAATGAGAGCTAAAACAGGAGACAAGATTTATGATGATATTAGGCATAACAGCTGAGAATGTTTTGGGTTTTTTTCATCATACACTCCATGCTATTTAGCTTGTTTAATTTAACCGATAGGAAAGAGAAATTATCCTTTACTCCGCAGGGAGAAAGAGCAGAGCAACCACTTCACACATACCTGTGAAGTGATACAGATGTTGAAGGTAGCTAGAGAATTCAGTAGGTACAAGGCAGGGTAATAATAATAACAGTGCAATGGTGATTTTTCCCTTTAATTGTGCTCCCTCCTGGATGAGAAAAATCCAAGCATGGGAAAAACTTATACCAGGGAAATACTGCTATTATTCCAATCAATATTTAACTAATATGTACTAACATGAGCAAGACTTGTAATACAAGCTTCCTCATATAATCCAAGTTAATATTTTAGACATTATATTACAGGGAAATTCACATATGAAATATCTCCCTTCTCTTTCCTTTTTCTCTATCACTCACATTCCCTCCCTTCCATATCATTATTAATATCCTCCAGTGAATCTGTAAGTTTTTCTTTTTTTTTTTATTTTATAAACAAAATAGTGATCTATACAAATGAAATTCTGAAATTGAAAGATTTTAAAATAATAATAATAATAAAATATAATTGCTAAAGACAGGAAGAAAAGAAAAAACTTGAAAGGTAAGAAGAGAAGTAAAAAAAGTAGTCTGAGAAAATCTTCTCTCTTACAGATTGCAAACAGGAAGGCACTGGGGATATCTGCTGTGAAAATAAACAGACTAGTAGAAATTTTGACATCCATATCTAGCTAGTATGAAACCTCTTTTTACTTCTGTGTTGGGATTTTTGTTTTTTAAAATCTTTTATCTTCATTTTTAACACTCTTTATTCCTTCTGTCTTCCTCAGCTTCTCTAGAACCCAAAGTAGTCTAATTTAATTGCCAAAATTATTTTGCCACTATTTATTTTTGGTCTGCCTAAAATAGTAAAATTATTGCAATACATAACACTCTGGAAAAGAGTGAGGTTAAAAGAATGATTATTGGTATCTAGGCACTACCAAAGTGAATCTGCTATTACTTTTGTTTTATTACCTCTTATGGACGAAATCCTTGTCTGTTGCAAATTTGCCTATTTTCAAATACATTCCATTAAATCACACAGCTTTATAACAGCTAAGAATATGACTGTGGGAAGATAACCATGCAAATACATACAAAAGAGTTAACAAACTTAGCAATAGGTTATTAATTTACCCTTAGTTGGTATTTTTATACAGAACTTGAATGAAAAACATGTTTAGTGGATGATGAACTTCCCAAGAATAACTTGGAGCTCATATAGGCTAACAAACAGCTAAGCTTAACTATATTAAGGACATTGCTGAACATAATTATGTCAGACTATATAGGAACATAACTATGTTGATGTAATTTATTCAAGAAATGTCTAAAGTCACATCCTCTTATGAACCTGGATGCATAAATTCTTTTCTTTTCTGAAAAGCAGAAGAATAAAGAATTACTTACTTTTCCCTCCTCTGCACTGTAGTGTTCTGTAGGAACATTTGCATACATAGAAAAACATAACTTTATATTCTAGACCTTTCTTTCAGAAGTTGCATTAGTTCTACTTAATCTATTAATCTCTATTTAAGATATCATACTTATCCTCTCAAAAGTACAGACTCTTCCACTTACTGTACTTGACTACGCCATGTTATTTTATTTTTCTGTCACTAAAGGTACTGAGACGCTTTTTGCCTTACTATATATGAGTGCATAAAGAGTCAGTCATGTACTTGTGCCATGTAAAATGGTATATGCCATTTCTGAAATAATTTTAATAGGAGAATATATTGAATGTTATATAACATCAGAAGTCTAAGTTGGAAAGAAACTGCTTCCTACTCAGCACGTGAATTAAAATAAAATTCTGGCAAAGAACATTTCAATGTATCTGGAGTATCATTTGCTATGATGCAAATTAAACTTTCCTGATAAGCTTGACAGTTTTGTCCAGCACTATCATTTTTTTATTGGTGGTCAAATACACTTGAGTGCTCCAGCTAAGCATCTAGTATGACAGACATGATAGGTGATGAAGAACCCTTGGGCAGAAATTTGGCTGAGAAATATTGAAACTGATGGATTATTTGGATTTCAAAAGTTTTTTGCAATTTAAAGACTTGTTCATAATTTTTCAAGATAAGTGTTATAGGTAGGTAATAATGATGAGAAGGGTGTCCAATTAGAGTGGTCTGCACTAGCTTTTTAAAATATAATTTGTTTTAGCATCTCTAACCTCATTTCAATTTGTGTTCCAATATTTTGCTGTATTTCTGTCAAAGATTGTTTATAGCCCTAATTCAGTGGATTCAGATCCACTCAAAGTTCTCTATTTTTAGAGTAAAATTTGTAGTTATGGTTTTTGGGTTTTTTTTCCTTTCCTTCCTTTACACAACATTTATTCAAATCATTAATTAGCTGATAAGGTTGTGTAGAACATGAAGGCAAAAAAAAAAAAAAAAGGAATGAGGACTACATTGCTTGCTTTCGTTCTATTTTGCATTATAACCAGCATATGCATCTTTTCATCCAGTGGTCCATTTGTAAAAATATCCCCATAAGGTTTCTCTGAATCACGGTTTTACAGCACAGCACAACACAGTAAATTCATCATCAGTTCTACTGCTCTCATCTGCTTCTGAAGAAAGAGCATACAAATGTGTATTTACTTTGATAAGTCAAGTTATTCTAGTCTGAAGGAACTGCAATATAGACTCCCCAAGCAATCGTAAAGCCTACTAATATCCTTTTTGGTAGAAGCATATGATATCTTTGGACATCATCAACTGAGAACTGCACTGACACACAAAAAAAAAAAAAAAAAGTAATTTTATGTAAGACCCTCAATCTTTTCTCAGTGATACACCGAACAAAGTTATATGTATGCTTTTAAGAAATGCATATTCACACCTCTTTTGAAAACAAACAAATTTGAAACAGCTGTCTAGATAGCAAAATGGTGTTCATGACATGCAAACTAATACTTCTTTGTTTTTTTCTTAATGAAAATCTGTAATCCAGCAGCAGCTTAGAGATCACTGTAAGGATCTTACAGAAGCTGATTAGAAGTGAAATTGGTACAGTTAAAATGAAACCAAATAAGATGCCTTGTACTGTGGTATTTTAGCAGAATAGGAAAAAAACTATTATTTTCTTCCTTGTGGAATAAACAGGATGCATAATAAGCATTTGCAGCACTGCACAGAATCGATTTAACTGGAGAACAAATACATTTATAACTCACTTGTGGCTTTGACTTCAGCAGAATTAAGAGGTGTTCTCATTACTTGTGGAATGCAATTGCTATTCCATAAGTGCCTAGGCACCCTAATGTGTGTATACTAAGCTCTGAACTTCATGAAAGGAATTCTATTAATCCTAACTATAGGCTTACTAGTTAGAAATAAGTATATAAAATAATACAACCAATGATTATTTGGCATATTCAGTGTACACTGAAACAAAATTTGACCAGCAGTAAAAGAACATTAGGGTATTATCCCAACACATCTATATTATATTAAATAACAAAAAAGCAATGCTACTTCATATTTCCACAGTGACCTCTGCTGAAGCAACTCATCATCTCATACCCTTTAGCAGGTACTCTGGCCTCACTATCAGAGCATTTCAGAATGTGATCACTTCTAGCTGACATGGCACACTGCTACCACATACAGGGTTTCTCTGCCTGTGCTCTGAGCCAACCAAAGCCTTTAGGATATTTAAGCCAGATGCAAACCTGAATCATTTCCTCACTGAGATTTCAGAGGATTATAGTCTGAGTTTGACATTGCACATATTATCACACTATATTTAACTAGGAAGCAACTTGTGTCCTTTTTCTTACGAACATCAACAGACCAAGCTTATTATTACCAGCCATGTCTTACAAAGGAGTGCACTAAGCTCAGGAATCTCTCTGACTTGGCTTTACTTGAAGATTTGTAAATCCTTAAGAATTTATCTTTCGGTTCGCAAACAGCACACAAGTGGTGTTAATGTACCTGTTGATGCCTCCCAGACTTACCTACTCTACAGAGAGCTCTGACTGCTAGGAAGCACAACAGTGATACTCATGCTTCATATCAGGACAGCAGCTTTTCATTCAGCATCTCTTGACAGAGACTGTAAGCATTCAATATCAAAGATCATAAAGGTGGAGGCAATGGAGATAAGCAGTAACAAGTTTGGTAAGTTAAGGCATACTCCTATGTTTATGTAGAATATAGTCATAAATGTCTTCCTCTTGAAGGAACAGGGAATATTATTTCTGCAAGGAAAGAAAAGCTATCAGAGGATGATTTCACTCTTTCTTGTATTGAATCACATGGGAGAGCTGTTTTCCTTGATTGTAACTAATCTAACTGTACCCCTAATTGAGGCATTTGACTAAGCTCAGTGAGTTGAATAAAGACCTACGTTATTTTATTAAGCAGTGGTTAATTTCCTCTTGTACCTAAAATTAAGCATGTAAACCCTTGTTAAATAAATTTCTGGAACTCTATTTAGATAAATGGCCACTGCATCCCATATTGTACAGGTGAGTAAGAAGAAAAAACAACCCCCAAAAAAACCCACAAAAAAACCCCCAAAAAACAAAAAACAAAACAAACAAACAAAAAAACAAAAACCAAACAGTGGCAACAACAGAAACTTCAAAATTAGATGTAATCAAGTCCACACACAAGACTGAAGATGACAGCCTGAAAACTCAGGAGAGAAAACTTTTTAAAAAAACGAACTGGCTACCTAATATTGTTTGTAAAAAGGGTACTGAGAAAATGTAGACATTTTTAATGCAATATTGAATAATCAAATGGAAGATTTGGGGAAAAAATCTTGTAATGTGAACTATTTCTCTTGAAATTGTGCTATAAGTGAAATGGGTTAAAAGAAATAAACTAGATATAGCCTGGATAAATATACAGATGTAAACCTACATCTTTTCAGCTGATGTGAGCATACATGCAGAAGTATCAGTAGAATTTGGGGAAAAAAAAAATCAACCAACACTTTAAATCTTTTGTTCAAGTTTATTATTCTGGAGGCTGGTTATTGTTACATTTTATCAAAGGAATTTTTAGAAAAATTATTTCAATTCTATATTAAAACTGATGTAAGTATTATCATTTTCACAATTGGCAAAACATAGAATATACAAAGAATTGTTAATCTCCCATTTACTAGGGCAATGATATACCATAATTATAAATAATTTAACATGCATTTAAACTTACCTTTATGGATGGCAATACTCTATGTCTTGAAAAGTGTCTACATAAGGAAAAGAAAGAACAAAATGTAAAAGCCATTTGTATTCTGTGTTGTTTTGATTTCTATTGATCTTCACTCAGCCAAGCAGTATATAAATGAATACAGTGGTATGGAGTGTTTTAGGGGTTTATTGTTTGATTGTTTCATTTTCTTCAGTTTGCAAAATTTGTTTTTCACAGATTGAATTTACTATGTGACCTTATACAATTAAAATCCAAACTATCATGCTTTTTAATAGTGATGGCACATTTTAAAAAGAAGTGTCTTTAAAATACCTTTAATTCTATTAAACCATTAAAGTGTTTCTCCTTTTATTTAACTTCTGAAAATTCTGAATAGATTTTTCACCTTTGAAATATCTTTGTATTGTCTTGTAGTTTTTGTTACCTGGAGAAACACAAATCCTATTTAGATCCCTTTTCTTGTACTTTCATAGAAGAAGGTGTGACTTGAAGAGAACCTCATCATTTTCAAAATACTAAACAAAATTTCCATAAAATTCTTTGTTGTCACATTCCCCTTTATGGAACTTGCAAAGAATATTAAAGCTAAGTCACTACCCAAACAACTCAGTAGTGTTACTGAGGAGAAAAATGTATGCACTGACTTATTCTGAAAATTTTAGATAAAATAGAAAAGCAAACTGCATAAGGCTAGTTAAGATGTATTAAAAAAAAAAAACAAACAACCTGTCTTTTTCACTGCATTTGAAAGGTTGAGTAGACAGCCTTACCTCTATGCCCAGAAAGATCACGGAAAAGATCCTTCTGAAAGATATGTCAAAGTATCAGTATGACAAAGAGATGACTACAGGCAATACAGCTTCAGAAAGGCAAATCATGTCTGGCTAATCTCGTGGCCTTCTACCATGGACTGCGTTGGTGGATAAGGGAAGAACGGTTGATAGCTATCATGAATTCTGTAAGGACTTTCTGTAAGGATATACTCCCACACAACAACTGTGTCTCTAAACTGGAGAGATGGGAGTTTAGTGGATGAACTAATGGATAAGGCAATGTCTGGATGGCTGCATCCAAGGAATTACTTAAAATCCATGGCTCTGTATTGAAATAAAGATCAATAGCAAGTAGTGTCTTGTAGGGATCTATTGGAACTGGTAATTTTCAATATATTGACTAATAACATGGTGGGATTAAAAGCAGCCTCAGCAAATTTTTGGATGACACCAAACTAATTGATGCAGTTGATATGCTAGAAAGAAGGGATGACATTCGGAGAAATCTTGACAGATATGAGGAGTGGGTCCATGTGAACCTGATGAAGTTCAACAAGAGCAGGTGCAGGGTCCTGCATCTGGGCTGGGACAATTCCAGTATCAGTACAGATGGATGGGTGGATGGATGGATGGGTGAGTGGATGGACGGATGGATAGCAACCCTGCAGAGAAGGACCTATGCCGCAGCTGAAGGGGATCCTCTCCACCCCTTATGCCCCTCTCACGTGGCCCTCGGGTCCCGAGATGTAACAAGAAGGAC
>JAWWEW010000131.1:52782516-52834715 GCA_035583185.1 Anabacerthia variegaticeps
ATCAGGTTACAGGCAGGCAGACTGCATCCCACAAGGCATGATTCCAAAACACTACGGTGAGCCTTATCATCTTCTAAGGCTGATTGCCACAGACCTAGGGATATTGGTAGATGAGAAATTAGACATGAGCCAACAATGAAAGCTCAAGACATGGACTTGTTAGGGTGAGTCCAGAGAAGGGCAGTGAAATTTATTAGATCCTCTGTGCTATAACAGAAGCCTGACGGAGTTGGGCTTGTTCAGCCTAGAGTAGAGAAGGTTCTAGAGAGATCATATTTTGACCTTTCAATATATAATATAAAATATATAACATAATATATTATATATATTATATACACTAGGTAATACTGTACACAATATATAATATATATTTTATATTATCTGTATTACTTAATATATAATATACCATTTATATTGTATGGCATATAATGCATAGTAATTAATAAACTTGTAGCATATATTATTTAGTACATAATATGCACATATATCATCCTAAGTTAAGTTTGACAGATGCCAGTCACAAAATTTAGTCATTAAGCTTTTGAAAAATTAGAGAATATAAAATGTCCTTATTGGAATACAGAGTAAAGATATTTTGAAAGAAAAATGTATGCATTATAAAAAGCCATTAATTTGATACTAACAATAAAGAATTAACTTATAAAAATAGTAAGAACATTATTTATATTGCTATGTCTGATGATAAAACTAAGTAAATATATTCATTCCTACATGCACATTTCTCTATATTTTTAAAAACTTTTGTGGGGGAAAAAATACATTAATAGGTAATATATATCCACATTTTCCAGATTATTTTTTTTTTTGGTGAAATTTCTCCTCGATATTTTCTGAATGATTTGGACATAATTCCATTCTTACTGCAATTGTTCATGCAGCATATACAACCAATGCATTGCCATACAGAACACATTTACAACAACAGTATTGTGTAAGTCCTCCTGGGATTTTCAGGTTACTCCAAGCAACCTGTCCTTTGGCCGGGTAACCTGGCTGTGCTTATAGAAAGAGACCAATATTTATTTGACCTAAATTTCTGGGAAGAAAAGGTCTAGACATCCAAGAAAGCCAAAATTTATGAAAGTTTGTTGATAGAGAAGTTGAAACAACTTTTTGAATTAAAAAGCCTGACCACCCAACCAAACCAAATAAAACCAAAACAGAAATGCCCATCATATTTATTGTCTAAAAATGATAAACTATATTCTTATTTTCCTTAGAAATAAAGTGTTTTGTCAGTGGAAGAGGAAAAGGGACAGGGGCTGATTAATGGCACAATTCTCACATAAACTGTAATTATCTGTATTAGGCTCCATCTCTGTAGTACATGAGAGTTTAATAATTGCTAATATATTTTCTCCAGCTCTGAGAATTGCATTCATTTTCAGAAAGCAATGGAGCTGTACAAAAAGAGGTGTTTAGGAAGACAGTTCTATTTAGGTAAAATATTCAAAATGTAAACTTTTAAAACTCCTATTCAGCTAGCACTAAACACTAGAGGTCATTAAGTTTCCCAGGGATATACATTTCCTAATTTTCTACATCAATTTCGAAGTAGATCAATAAGTCACCATGCAAATGCTCTTGAGAAAGGAAAAAGACATTCTACCACCTGTCCCACTTCAGGGCTTTGAGCTGTTAAGTGAAAAACTACTACTTGAATTGCATTTAAAACAGAGCAATACCTAACTATGATATTTTGCCCTCTCTTAAAACAAACTGGCATACCACATCGATGACAATAACTTGAATAATTGATTCTGAACAGATCCCATGAATGGACTATAGGACTTAGCCTTCACAAGTAAGCAAATAGCAAACAAATAGCATTTCACTCTTCTACTTCATCTCTTTTTAGTTAAACTGCAACCTACATAAATCAAGTCTTCAATATAAGACTCCATAAAATAAGTTCATGCTCTGATAAGGAGCAAACTTATCTGGGTGTTAGGAATGTTGGATTTATTGATTTTAGGTTTTTAATTGGTATCTATTTGGTATTACTAAGTCAATAAATGAATGGGGTGAGGTTGTGTAATCAGTTGCAGAAGGGATTGCAGGTGCACGGGGCTGGAAAACAGCTATTCTGAAGGCAGTCTCTGGCTCTCCTTTTTTTTTTTTTTTGTCAGTCTTGATTTTGAAATCTTCACAGGTAAGGACATATTTACAAGGTGTACTTATCTGTGAAGAAAAGCAAAGGTCATTACTATCCAAAATTGAAAACCCGAGCTTAGAATTGACACAAAGTTTAAAAGATGCTGTCAATTTGCAGCTTTGTGATAGTCTTGCAAGATACCAAAACAGACTAGTTTAAAAGAAAAGCCAAAGGACTAAATGAGTAAGAGGTTGCCTGTCAGAAAATCCTGGTCAGCATATTTAAAAAAAAAATAAAAAAATAAAAAATATTACTAGTTCGGCAGTCTAACAATGGTGAAACAAAATATGTAAAGAAAACAATTATATGATCCATTCTTAGAACATAATGGAGAGAAGATCTGTCCCAGAGAAGCAGTTGAAAAGAGATGAGAGAAAAAAAGGAGAACAGTAAGATATGTCAGCTGTAAAAATACTTCAATGAATGCACCACACAAAAACACATTCATACAAAAAGGAGAAGAAAAGTATTCTTTATTCACTTACCTGCATTTTGACTTTTAAATATGAAAATCAGTATTCAGAATTTCATCCATGTGGTGAATATACTTTCAAAAATAAGCAACTATTGGAAGTGGTAGTGCAAAACTAGATTTCATGAATAACTCATGCTGTTTGAATTTACCTTTTTCATTTCAAACTGGTTTATTTTGTTAAGCAACCTGCCTTTCTTTGCCTAAATAATATAGGAATATTTGTTGTTTATATTAAATCTCTCAACTTATTTAAACCTTTGAATTTAAATGTTGCAGCATCATTTCTTTGAAATGAAATTACTTTTATTAGAATAATTCAACTAACTGTAAAACTGAAAGATATTCATAGGGTTATGCTGCACAAATGTCATGTTAATATATGTTCTCTCCCTCTCCCAAAGCACTCAAAGTTTTACTCAATTAAAAGTGATTTTGAATAAAGATCTCTTTCCAATGTTTTCCAGACATTTCAAAAGTAATGAATAGTAGTAAAGACAAATTATGAACCAATTTTAAGCAACTTGTCATTCTTCATGATGAAATAAAATATCAGAATGGGTTTCTTTGTGGTTTTATTTTTTTCTTTTCAGGGATGTTAAATTAGTTGCTTACATTCACTAATTTAAAGACTCCTTAGAGAATACCAGAAAGATGTGTTATTTCTATAACATTTATTTTAAAAAAACTGGTTTACATAGAAAGTTTGAGAGAAATAACCTTGCAATGAATCTTAAATCTATAAACTGTCAGGTTATTAGAAAAGCATGTGGTGTTCTTTCAGAAAACACTGATACTTCTTCATATTCAAGAAATTGTTTAACTCAGAATTAGATGGGAAGCCCTTGAAATGTTTGATCACAGCATTAGAAGAAAGGAACAATCCTAGATGATATATTAGAAGTTATTTAAATTTGTATAATATTAGTACTGTCTTTAATGTTACAGGACAGAAACTGACTAAGATGAAAAAAAAGTTACAATATTTTTCAGGCAAAGTACTCATGGCAGAGAAGATGGGAAAGACAAACATGGCATAAAAATGTCCATTTTCAGTCCAAGAAATGCCTTACTCCTTCCCTGACAGGGTCAGTGAATAATTACATGGAGTACTCCTTGGTGATATCTGTCTCAGTTAATTAACTACAACATTATTCATAGAAATTTAACACACAAGTATCTTTGTTTGGATGACTAAGCTTCTCTGGCTTAATTTCAAACTTGTCTGAATGTTATAGGCTAAGTTTGTTTACTAAAATAATGTACAAAAAAAAAAAAAAAGAATGAGAAAGCAAACAATGAAAAGATCGTATGGCTAAACAAATATGGATTTAGCAGAATCAGAAAAGTATATACAGATATTATATGAGTGAATACATAGAGTCTGCACAGTGTCAATAAGAATACCATGTTGTGTATTTCAGAAGATCATAGAGAAACTACTCTTTTAGATTCTGATAAAGTAGATGTTTCAGGAAAAAGTGACCATTTTTAGAGGCCTTGAATCTGTTCTCTGATTTTAAGTTTGAGACCAAACTGAAAAATGCTGTACTTTGGCTTAATGGAACTGTAACATGATTTGAGACTTAAAAAAAAAAAAAAAAAAAAAAAGAAAGAAAAAGCTTTGTGAGACTAACATTTCCTTTCATTTGCTTTGAATCCTCAATAGAGCAGGAATTATGCAGAAATTCTGTGGATGCAAGTAATGAGTAAAAAAAAAAATTTCTAAGAAATTCTAAGAGGCTGCAGTTCTCACAGTGATATCCTGGAAATAGGAGAAATGGCTTGATATGACATGAACTGTTAGACAAGATGTGGTTCTGTTCCTGAGTCTCTTATATATGCTTGTATTCTTTGTATTCTGTGACTGCTTTCAAAATACTATTTTCAGAATGGAAATGTTCCTTCTTATTCACTCTTCCTTTCTGCTTAATATCCATAAACATAGGGATTAAAAAATGTGCAATTTTTTCCACATTCATATATTGATTAAAGCTACTTGATTTTTGTCAAACAGATACTTCCTATTTTAATATTTTTTAAGAAATAAAAAAAGGATCATTAACAAATTATGTTCACTATCTTTAACTGATAGTAAAAAACCTTCATGGTTCACCAGCTCCTTGTCAGTCTCTTAAAATTAGTTTCTGATTTCTATCAGCAACATGATGCTGAGAGCTGGGTCTGTAAGAATGTTAGATGAAATCACTGGGCGTCCAAAAGATACTGTAAAGAGAAACTTGTACTCTGAGCTCTCCCTTAAAAATGGAAAGATCAGAGGTTCTGTTATCTTCCTATCATAATGACCTGCACAAAGTAGACACATTTTCCCTGCCTGAGTACTTTTGAGAGTCATTCCTTCAGAATTACGGAGAATCTTAGACATAGAATTATAGGCATAAAATTATAGTCTTTGTAATGTCTACAACTGCTAAGTACAGTATAAAGGTTTAGTTGTAGGTCTCTTAAGAATTCAACTGCTTTGTCTTTGATATCAGGTTCCACATCTGCAAAATAAGTAAAATTTCCATTATCAGAGATATAAAATATAAAAAAGAAACTAAATAAAATAAACTAAAAATTTCAAGGTCATGTGTGTGGAATGGTCCATTGAAGAAACATGGCTTAAATTCCAATTCATTGAGTAATACTACTCTAAATAACTACTACTTTAAAGGGAAGATACAACAGTTTCTTTAAAAGAATATAGGTATTCAGGAAAATACACTGCATAGCCAAAGGACTGCAAACTAGTGTCTTGTATTAGTAAATGAATTAGCCCATAATTATCCTATAGAGACTGTGTGGGTGGGAGACCAATGGTTCATGTATCGTGCTCATCCCTAACCTTCAACAGTTCTTGAAATAAACTCTAAGTGAACTGTTCTTGAACTTCCTTGATAAAATTTCATACAAGTGCTCATTTTTTTTCTGCATTAATCTCACATACAGCAGCTATTCTAATTGTGTATAAATTGAAAAGTGAAGAGTATGGTAAATGGTATTCAGGTTTCAGATTAGACAAATATTAGCTGTATAGTGTGCCATCACATATAGCTAAATAAATGATCTTGATGTAATTGTGTATATTTAAATGTAAGCTACATAGGACATTCAATTAATGAAGTACATAATGTGAAGCATTTGCAGTACTAAATGATCTGTTTATCATTTACATTAAATCATCTTTTCCCATTAAAATGCTGGCATACCATAATAAGGATAAGACCCTTGTCTCAAAATGAAAGTAGCAATTTACTGGCTTGCTGTTATAATGTTAATGATAGCAATACTCTGGAAAAGGAAAATACAATTAAAATATATATTATTCAAAATGTGTTTTCCCTCTTCCCTTTTTGAATAAAGACTATTGTAGTTAGATCATATGAAAAAAAAAAAATCTGATAAAATAACTGATTTTCTATTTCTTTCTTTACAATTTAATTTACATGCTGATTATATAGCTAGAAAAATCTCCCAATTTGGTTGTTAAAAGTGCCTAAGAGCAAACTGATAGCTGAAATTGGAGAATGTACTTCATCTAATTGTACTAATAAACTATGCTGATTAGATTTGTTCAGTAAGACAAAAAACCTTATGACCTTTTGATTTAGTGTAGACTCTAACACCTTACAGTATTCTCATTACTTTCAAAGGAAAATCAAGCACTATTATAATACTTGGTTAAAGTGAAAAAAATAATGGAACAACAAAGACTTAAATTATTTGAAGAGATAGTTCCGTACAGTGTTTGAGAAACTTTGTTTTTAACTGGTTTTTGTCTTGCTAGATATGAATTGAAAGACGGAACAATTGTAGTCTGACATTTTCCTTGAAGGATTTTTTGTCAATGTTTTGTCAATAATAATGTTTCATGAATTTTTTACTGTATGTGAAAGAGTATGGATTTTTTTCCACTTTCAGAGAAGTAAGGAAGCTTTTGTTAGGGACTTGCATTATGCTTGTTCATATTAATAAATATTATATACACCCTCAGTTTGTTTGAGGTTATAATATCATGAATTAGAATTTTCTGGAAGGTGTGAATAGACTGGGGAAAGAAGTAATAAAACTCAAGCCAAGATATTTTAACTGAAAACATTTGAAACAAAACCATTCTTTTAGGACAGCATTTTGCTTGGAGAAACACATTTCTCATCTCCATAATGGGAGATATACAACCAACCAACATGATACAATCACTGAGATTTGTAGTATTGTTTATTTGTCTCCTGTCTATTTCTGAGTCATAATTTTATTTTTTTCAAGTGAAGAATGTGACATTTTCTTTTCTAACATGCACAACATATCTGCTCATCTCAGTGATTACTGCAACTTCATCATCTCACTGTTTTGCTTAATCACTTCTCTTTCTTTATCATAATTGTATCTTGCACTCAACAAACTAAAATTCCCTTCGTATTACCTGCAGTATTACCAACTTTCTGAAAGTCACTGTTGTTCTTTGTAAAATGTGGTACATGAAGCCTCTTATCTGACCTTCCAATTTTGAATTGCTACATAAACCTGCTCCATTTTTAGCACACCATACAACTTATTTCTTCTGAAAGACTTCTTTCATGTGAATCTGCCAGCCAGCTCTCATTTTCAATTTAGCATCAATGTTTTTTAATTAAATTAACCAAGTTTTAATAAGAAAAACCTGTCCCTAGAAATCATAGAAAAAAAAAAATTATTCTACTTTTGGTAAATAAATTATTCCCCATCTCTTGTTATTCTCTTACTGTAGTTGTAGAGTGATTTAAATGTCTTAAATGTTTACTGAAACTTTCATTCAATCTCTTCTAATATTCTACATACACAGAGGAAAAGGGAATTTAATAGCATTCTGCTTATCTGAATCATACCAAATCTATAGGAAAGGATTTCACTGCAAATATAATTGAGTAGTTTTACTGACTTAGTTCTACACAAAGCTGACAGTTTAACATTATTATACGAGATATTTCCTGATGTGTATTTTTCCCTTATTTATTCTCATTGTTTTGGCTTGATGCCTTTTTTCAAGACTCTACATGTTGTCTCTTTCTCTAAGTCTCAAAACTGATTTGAAGAAAATTCCTTCCTTAACAGTGGGAGGTTTGCTTTGCCTGGGAAGTCCAGAAGGTCTGTCTGACTATCATTTTGCTACATAAGAAGTAAACCAATAGGAAGTCAGTTATTTCCATGTGCAAGATGTGCCAGTATAGTGGAACTCAATTATATTTTCTATGTAAAAGTTCTTACTTAGGAATATATGTATGCCACTCTATGTTTCTGTGTTTCTATGTGGCATCATAGCTTGCCTCTTTCTCATTTGAAGGAGAAAATACATTATCAGAAATTGTACTGCTGAACAAATAATCAACATAATTAAACAAACAGTTTTCCTTTAGAGAATTGGAATATTTTCTACCAATTGTGAAACCTGAAAAACAAAGCAGAAAACTTTTTTAGAACACTTATCCATGTGCACCATTCCAAAAGTAGTAAAAGACTAAAAGTCTGAAGCCTTTGCAATAGCAGGGGATCCTTTGGGTGGAACAGATCTGCACTGTAAAGAGGAGGGGAACAGAATAAAAGAAAGAGAACAGGTTTAGAAGGGAATTTATTAAAATTTCTTAGGAGTAGTGGGAAGGAACTGCTCAGATTGAAATTTAGTTGTCAGTATGTCCCTGAGGAGGTGAGCAAGAAACATCAACCAGCCATCAACGTGAAAAGCATTCTTTGAACAGTCTGTCATTACTGATCTCTCTTCTTGACTTTATCATTGGAGAAGAATAGATGACAACAAGCTGATTGTGCATCATATGCACAAATGATATATAACGGAGAGGATAGTAACTGATCTGCAGAAGTATGAATTTTTGCTTTAACTAAGCTGCAAGATAGAAGCACGTAGCACAGAGTCAATTCTGTTCACTGAGGCATGCAAAAATGGAATTAAGAAGCTGATTCCAAAGCTCCCAATACCAGAAATGACCATTATGCAAAAATGCTGCTGAACTTTTCACAAAACTGCGTTAGAGAACACCTTTTGAAATGTTAGCCAATTTTTTTTTTATAGGTTTAGAACACTGGTAATTGTATCACCTGCCATATTATGGCAGTGGCAGATTATCCCTCAGCGCCAGGAAAAAGGCTTTTGATTCTTGCATCTCTCATCTCTCTTTCAGTCAAAAAGGCTGAAAAGTCTCCCATTACCATTTTCTCTGTGTTTGGACCTATACACATGGACCAAAGTATTTATCAACTTTCTCTTCAATAAAATGGTTTATCTGATTTTCTGAAGCCCCAGCTAAGGCTAAAATACTTAATCTGATGAAATGCTGTTATTTTCAGGTCTTCTGTATTTTCACGTCCTCGAAATGTGAAAACCAAAAATGGTCAGAGATCTGAGATCTCCTGAAACTGTTACTTACAGAGCTCTCTCCTTCCTCGGTGTCTTAATCTATCATTTTCCTTAGTTTTTATATGACATTACACATTGAAGAGATTTTGATGTACATTCCTAAGTCCTTAGTCTTCTCTAAAATGGTCTGTCAAATAGGTTTGTCAAATGCAGACATAAACTGGGATTTTGATTTAATTTGACAGTGATATACTTTATTGGATTGCTAGCAACCTTACCAGCCAATGCAAGTGTTTTGTAGCAATGAGCTGTTTTGCTCATTGCATAGAATCCCTATAAAGTTTACTAGATTTTAAATCAGCCTTGGATTTTGATATTTTAGATAATAAACCCTTTTTTAAAAAGTTAATCTTTAGAATATTTTGAGTACTAGACAAGATTCACTAACAACGGTATTTTGAGATCTGTCAGTTAACTAGTTTTTATTTTGAGATCCCTGTGCACATTTCCCATGCAAGTGATGAAAATAAAAAAAAACCACTTCCTAATGTTTCAGTATGAGCACAGTGAGGTTTTAAAGCACTTCAAAAGGCATGATAAATGGAATTGTTTTAATTGTACAGACTAAAACTTGTTAAATCTTGGAGATGCACAAATGCAAGACAAGAACAAAAAGATCAGAATTCAAAAAAAAAAGGTATATGGGTGACAAAGATGACTGAAAAATGCTCTGATCTCTCAAAACCTTAAAAAGATAAAATGAACTGAAAAGAATGAATTTTAAAATAGCAGAATAAGAACCAGATATTGATAGTTAATAGAGAAAAAATGTCATTTGTTTATCTGAGTTTGATGGATGCACTAAGAATTTAAAATTCTAGCTATGCATATAAAGGGTTGCAAAACGAGTCTCTTCTAAATGAAAATGCTACTAGGTATGGATACTCAGGTGCAACTGAGAATAGTAAAAGAACAGCTGAGAAGCTAATTTTAATTTATTTTCTTTTTTAATTCAGAATACAGCATAACACGTTCTAAATTCTGGCATTTTAGAAGGGTAATCCACAAATGACAGACTGATTCTTGACCAAAGTAATTCAATCTAAACTCAGGACTTCATTAATAAAGAATTAGATACTAAAAATATAGTTAATGACAATCAATTTGCTTTTAAAGGAGGTTCTGCATGTCACATAAAATTGTTGTCCTCAGGGGCAATGGAAGTAAGAATTTGTTTTCTTACCTGTTAGTTGAACAGGGTTAACTGCATCTCTGAAAATCTGTGACCTTCTCTGGAGAATGCCCTTAAGTCTTAAGGCTCCAGCCCTCATTTTTCTTGGTGCATCAACCTGAGACCTGCTCTTCAGAGCAGCATTTTAGAGATATAATCCTCTCATAATGTTTTTTTGTGTATGATTATATCAACAAGTGGGAATTCAGCTTAATACCTGGACTTCCATTTTATCTCAGGAAAAATGACAGAATTTAGCCAGTGGCAAAACAGTTTTCAGAAATAATAATATGTTTTCTTAAAGATATTACAGAAAAAAATCCATTATAAAGCAGTGAACAGTTCACACATAAACTATATCTACCAGTTATTAATCATTGTTTATACAGGATTTTGAGAGGTACTGCTCATACATTTGACACTTATTTCTTCCAAAGAGAATCTGATTGCCTCTCTAAGATCAGACCCACAAGGGCACCTAAAAGTCAAGAAAATTACTGAACTTAATTTCCTCTTCATTTCTTTCTGAGGTTTTTAAGTCACTAAGAGAGCTATTCAGAGGGAAAATTCACATTGGTAGCACACAAACTTTTTATTGTCTGGACAATTCTATTCTATTCTTCCGATTCTATTTAACTACACCCAATTACAGGAGAAGATATAGAGGTGTTCACTCAGATAATGAAAATTCCACCCCAGTTTAAGAGTAGTAGCCTTCTAATTTCTGTTTCAAGTGTCTTCCGCTCCATGTTAAAGCAACAAGCCTTTCTTCAGCTAAAAGTAGTATTAAAATAGAAGTCCCTGGTTTTGCACACTGATATTGTTGCACAACATACACTTTTTTCTTTTCACTGTTGAAGTCCTCAAATAAGTACCAAAAGCATGTTTAAGTTCCTAACTCCACAAAAAAAGTTTGCCACCTCTTTTTTTACTAAATTAACAAATATATTTTTTTACAAAAATAATCCCAAAAGTATGGAGTTCATAAAGTTTGTAGAACCTTAAAAATTGCTACAGCATTGTTGTCAGCAAGCATGCTGTAATTGCTACAGCAATTTATCACTGTTAACACAGAGACTGTTTTTATAAACAATTCTGATTGTCCTTCAACTGCAGCTTCAGATTCTCAGCTGCTAGTCTGAACCACTGTGGGGGTAGATGAAGTAGGATTCTATTGTTTCACCTGAGATCTTGCCTTGAGAGCACAAATTATATTGAATTCAGACTCCAGAACTAGGTCGAAAAGTTTTGTACTATGGAATTTAGTTCACATAATGAAAATCAAAGAAGTAGTAATTTTATGTCTGGAATCACAGGGGAAAAAAACTCTGATACATTTCTGAGTCATTGACAAACTGCAGTTTCTTTGCAAAAACAAAGTAACTCAAAGCAGTTATGCTTACTAACACATTTGGCTCAAATTTCAGAGCATATTTTGATTAAAACAAGATCAAATACCAACTGCACTTAAAAATATTTACAGATGTATTGGTATTTAAGGCTTCATAAATATTTTCAATGTACTCGTAGGCTTCAATATACATGAATATTTCCATTTTCATCTCATGATCCTGAAGCAAAGGGAATAACATTCTCAAGCAGTGACTTAGAGCATCTGTATTTATGCCTTTGGTTTCCTTAATATAGAAATCATCTTCTCTAAAGGGTTTCTATCCCATTTTTCACCAATCAGATTAACGTATTTTCTACTTCATCCTTTTAAAAGGCTTATATATATATAATTTTCTGTTTTTCTTGAACCCTTAGAAATAGAGGGAATATAATTTCTTAGAAAAAAAACAAATTAGAATGCTTCAGTGATGATTTGGGAGTGTAGGGTTCAGGTATATGGGAAGGAAAGATATACAGCAAGAAGGCAAACAAATGCATATACTTGTAGAGTAACAGGCAACATTATTTCCAGGAATGCCAAGAGGCTGGATAAATTTATCACAGTCCAGAGGACACAAAATGTTGTTGAATTGAGGACAGTATTAGTGGACAGGATTTTGTGAACAGACTCAGTGTCCAGAGGGTAGATCTACGCACAAATTTCTTTGAACTTAATTTTCCTTTCTTCTCCACAGTTCTGCGTTTCTCAGTTTTAAAGCCTTTAATTCATGTTTGCTTAATTGTTTAAAGCTTAAAATAATTTCATTGGTTCCGGTGTCCTCACTTTAAGAAAAACTTGCCAGTCAACCCCAAAACTCTTTCTGGTTGGGGAGGGTCATATCTTTGTTTTAATGACAGTTTCACTGCACCTGCTTACATACTCAGCTTTTAAAAAGACCTAGCACCTTTGTACATAAAAGTGTTGGGTTTTCTATCATTACACTCTGTCTGACAGACTACTGCATAGTGTTAACCTATACACATGAAATCCTATTAATCATAGCATATGTTTGCACCTGAGAAATATAGATGTGGCAATGATATGTCTGCCTTGTTCTCCGGCAATGAGAAGACAGGAAGAGGCAATGTGTTACTAGTGTAGAAACAGGTTGTCCACTGGATTTTGCCACCAATAAAAATAGCTCATTTAGAAGTGTCGTCTGGCCTTCCACTAATGATGCTTTCACGCTTGCTGAAAACATACAGTCACAAGAGACAGCTTGCTGCCTTACATTTGTTCTTCATCATGACTTTGACAGTAAAAATTATTTCACATAGTTTTTACTTATTTTTGTTTTTAAAATCAAAAAGTTTTCATAAAATCAAACACTTTTGCAAACAGAAAATTCTTAATCAGTTTCTCTGTTCAAAAACTGATTTTTCTGGCTGTTTTTCCTTATGTTGTCTTCGTTTGTCACTGGATGATTACAAGGAAACTACTCTTATACCTGGAATTCTTAAGTGGTTTCCCTTATAGCTACAATTCATTCTTGAATAGTGAACTTTCAGACAAGTTGGAGTTGAGGCATTTCTGTATATGAAAAATGCTGTTTTCTGCTGTGATATTTAGTATGTGAAAGATCTAATTCTGAAATTAAAACTAACATTATTTGCGAAAATGTCTGAGCATTTAGTATTCTAAATTAATGTTGTTTAATTGAACATCTGAATGATAAGGTACATTTTTACTAAGGACTACAGCTAGAATCAGTCATAGAAAAATTGTGAAATCTCTGACTGTTGCACAAAACTTGCATCCAATTCTTTGCTAAACTGAATGGGGGAGCTTGAATGTAGTTGTTAGTATGTTCATAGAAACTAAATAATTGAAAGTGCCATAAAAAGAAATATTTTTAAAATTAAAATATCTGCTGATTTTAATTTCTAATACAATAGTGTCTAATTTTACTACTTCTTGTTGTTCTTAAGAAATATTTATGTATCATATTGAAACAATTGTTATCCTTCCAATTATCTGTCACTAGAACTCATCAAAGTGTTACCTACTGAGGCAAAAACATTTGACTACTCTAGCTCTTTTCCTTAAAGAAATGTGTGCAATATACCACCATTATAACTACTTGTTGGTTGTTTAGACTGACAAAAGTAAGATTTCTTTCCCGTCTTACCTCCTAAACCTTCCTCTGAACTTCAGAGAATGAGGTAAGAAAAAACCTGAAGCAAAAGATTCTTCCTTTTCATACCCAGTATCAGAAAGGCTAGAGTTTCTTCTGCTGGTTGCTTTGTCTTGTTCATGCTCCTGAAAAAGACAGTTCAACACACATCGAATTTGACACTTCACTTCAGGACAAATCTGCAAGTGTGGTTTTTGCGTTCTCTCTTCTATTCATAAGTGCCTTGAAAATAAGTGGAGCTCCATCAAGAGTCAGAACAAGAGGTTGTGAGAGTGACAGCATGTTTTACACACACGCACGCCAATGTGACAACAAAGTCCATTTTTAGAAAGCTGCATAGAAACCTCTCTACATCAGTGTCAAATTAAAGATACTGTTCTGAAATACTGATTACGACTGCATATTTAGCCTGTGTCAGCTGAAAGAATCTATCTGACTTATCTATCCATCTATTGCTGCCTGCTGCTCAAATGAATGTAATCTTGTCAATGGGCTCATCATTACATTCAGCTGGAAGCTTTGCAAACTTTCAGCTCTGAGAAAGAACTATTATAGTGTCTATGGATGGCTTCAATACCAGCACATCCCTTTTTTAGGAATGTCAAATTTCTTGGCAATCCATTTTGTTGAACAAAAACGAATCCCTGCTGTAGTCAACTCATGAGCCTCCTACACCATTTTTTCAAGGCATAGTTCCTTAGTGATTCTTTATGCCTTTATGAATGCTTCACTTATATGCTTCCTTTAATGTAACTCTGCCTGCTTGTGTAGCGTATCTGTTTCCAAAGGTACAGTTCTGTGTGAGAATGTGCCTGAAAAATTCATGGATAAAAGGCAAATTTCATGACAAGCTGGGTTACAAGACAGAACCATTTAGAAATACTTAATTTTTTTATTTAATTTATTTATTTGTTTCTTTATTATTTTATTGGGGGTTATATTATTCTTTTTTTTTGTCTCTGTGAGTGTGTACAAATAGAAATTGCTAGAAAGAACTGAATGTTTACTCAGTTACCTCTTTACACTCAACTTTAAGATCTTCCAGGAAAAAGTTGCCAGTCTAATTAATTTATTGCAATTTGCGGTGTTATAAGTCACTGCAGTATTTAGGGGTTTTTTTGTGTTCTGAAATTTTTGACAGGTTAGAAATACTGTATGGATGATATAAGAAAGCTCATTGATTGGCAAATATAAGTAGGATAAATAAATTAAGAGATGCTCTTAAAAGAGTGGAACTTTGTAAGGTGAACGGCATAAGGTGGTCAAGAGATATGCAGAAGAAAAGAAATCAGGGGGGTTGTTGAGAGTTTCTCTGTGTTCTGGACTCTGTTGTTTGCCACCTTATTGAAACACACTGCTGCAACACCAGATGTCAAAGAGGTGATATGATTGAGCAGAACTGCACTTATTAAAGGGCATGATAACATTGCAGAGATGGAAATAGAACTGTCAGAGCAGAAAAGAGCCAAGAAGAGGAAATATTTTTCCTTCTGGCTTCCATCTACCACTGAAATCAGGTGGATTAATACACATGATGCAAGTGGTTAGGGATTTATCTGTGAACCAATATTTTAGGTCTCTACTAAGCATATTTATTAAACAGTGTTGTAATAAAATTAGGAAAAAAGAATAGCTATAATAAAATTAATTCCCACATAATTGAACCATGATTAATTCAAATTCAATAAACTGACCTTGAATTTACTTTTGTCTCATCACTGCCTTTCACTTTGTTCTTGATTTTGTGTTGTGTTACTTACACCAAGGCTAGGAGTAAAACTAGACAGCTAAAGAGTAAATGGAAACAAAGAGTAAGAGTCTATAAACTCCATGAATAACTGCAGTCCTTTTCTGGAGGGAAATACAGCCCAAGACTGTATTTGAAGTAGTAATTCCCTATGATTTGAAAGAGTTTAGAAGGCTTTTCTGAACCCTGTCTGTTGTTTTCTTTGCTGCTATTCTTGAGCTGCTTTACATACAAGTCAGACCAATTTATATTTTTTTTCTGGCATGAAAAATACAAACAGGGGCAGAGACAATGTAGAGGGGTTTAATGCTTTTTTTTTGCCTCTGTCTTCAATGATGATGGTCCAAGGGGGTCTCAGTGACCTAAGCGGAAGGACTCCAAGTTGACTCTGAAATTGTGCAAGATCTGCAACTCCAGTTGGATCTTTTCTGAGTCAAATTAAATGCAAAGCAACAGATAGCAATGGTGCTGAACATTTTCAGTGCCAACCATTCACATACATAGAGACCCAAGACCTGAAAGGATTTAGATGCTACTCTTCCTAGAATAAGAAAGTATGGGTTTTTGTTTTATCAAAGAAAATAAAGCCTTGAGTTACTTTGGGTCTCTATATCTAACAATCTAAATCTGGCAACTTCAAATATATATTTACCTCTTTCTAGTACAGGGGTAATGAATGTGCCCTGTATATTTTATTGGTTTATTGTACTTAGTCTTACAGGTGTGCTCCAAATTCCATGCAAATGGCAAACAAAAATGTTAACATCAGGCAACAGAGGTACAGGTCTGTTACCCTGCTCCTATAGTCTCCAAGAAAGCAGTCTGCAGTGTGAGGGCTGTCTTCCATAGCACTGTTCCATAAGCTTCTGATTCAGGCTTCCAAGCATCTCATGAGAAGATTACAGTGTCGTCACCGAAAACCAGGAATTAAACTCTCCAACCAACTGCTCTCTTGGAAAGCCAACATGACTTTATTGACAGTGCACTGGATGGAACGGGATAGCTCCAGAAAGCTTGAAAACCCAGCAAGTTAACGGACCAGGTTATATTCATGAAGCTAACACATATTAATTACATTTCTATTACATATTCATTATATTTCCTCAATACATGCATATGTACTAATAACATATGCAGAGCACTGCCATTATCAGTTCCTGTTTTTCTGAGTATTTTGTCCTTAAATAACTCACGAATCTTCACCAAGAATAAGTAGGCAGAACTTACATCGTTAGCCAGGAGCCTGATAGCAAATACACCTTTGCACAAAGTGATGGACCTTGAGCAACCATCCTTCTTTGAAGGAACATAATGATCTGAAGACTTGAATGACCTCAGTAGCATGATATATGTGTAACTGAGGCCTATGTAAGAAGTAAGCTTTACTGCCTAGTTTTGCAGGTGTGGACTGAAATTAGGCTTTATATGAAAGCCAGAATAGACACCCTTTAACTAAAATAACATTATTACACACACACACACACACAGAGACACACAAAGATAAACAGAAAAAAAAAAAAAAAGAAAAAAAAGGTTTGTAGTGGTTAAATAAAGACAAATCAAATAAAATATGAACTCTGTTGTCAAATGCACAACATGCATTCCTTTAGAGTGCATTTTTTAAAATGAGTTTAACATTAAATGAGTTAGCAGACACAGTTTGATAGGAAGTATCCATCAGTTATATTAATTCAAACTGCATTCAGAGGGAGAAATGGCTCAGCTAAGAAAGAAATAGAAAGTAGATACCACATTCCTGTGTATTAAAAGACCCCATGCCCTCTTTACCAAATAAATCTGTCTTAAACGCACCTTCTGACAGCCACTGTGACAGACAAAATAACCATCAGCAACAACTGGCAGCCAAAGAATATTGAGCTGCTTTGAGCTGTTCTCGAGAGATAGGAATTCTGGTGAACAAATCCTTTTACACCAGCTAAAAAAGTTCAGTGATCACCAGATACTCAACAAATAAAACTCTGCTGCAGCATCCCTCTACTGCAGTGCTCAGTGACATTTTTTCGAAGCATTGTATTTCTATTGGCTTTTTTGTACTTTAAAAGCTTAGTGAAGGACTGAAGGACTGAAAGTGTGGTTTTATTACCTTTTTTTTTTTTTTTTTTCTGTGATGTAAGAAATATTGTGACCTCTTCTGAAGATTTTTCTGTCATTGCTTAAATTCCATAGACAACTCCCAGTCAGAATTCATTGCATAGACTATATATAGGTATTACAATACCGATACTAACACTAATAATAACATATATATAAACCAATGCATATATATATATATAAAATAAATAATGCACATTTATAGATTAAGAAAATTTGGCTTATCCAGTAATTTGTTAAAATAATAGACAGAAACTAAAATGCAGTACTTGATAGTACTTCCAAGTAGAAGTAGCACACCCAGCTTTTGCTATGGTGTGATTTGAATACCAATGAAGACATACAGTGCATGACTAGCTGTTTGCAAGCACAACAAGCTGTGACTATGTAGCCCGATAATAAGCATTGCCATGGCTATTAAGAAGCCATAAGCTTTGTACTGAATTTGCTAGGCAATGAGACTGAAACTTTGTCAGATTTGCTCTGTCTGAACTTTACTTGAACTGTCTGAAAGATTTGTTTCACTTTGTTTCACTGTGACAACAATTTCTCTATTTGACCAGGTATTCATGGCTAATTAATTTTACTTTTGGTTATTTCTATGTGGTGCAACTTAGTTTCATAGGAACTAACAATCATTTATTCTGTATAGAATGAAATAGTTCAACTGTAATACAATGAAATAGAGAAATACAGACCTGTTACAAGAACAGGGGCCTTGAGAAGTTGAGACAAGTTTTGTGGCATAGAGGAGTTCAGGCACGGGATAATCCAGGATGAAGCACAGGTAAAGAGATCACACAGTAATATATGCTTTTACCTAAGTAAATAAGTAAAATTTATAGTGTTGTTTCAATGCCCTGGAAAGCTGACAGTATCTACCTTGGCTACAAATGGCTTTACATGATCTATAGTGCCCTTGTGATCTCTAATATTAAACATACCTGGATATATAATATGATACCATAGAATATCTTCTTAACTGCATGCATGTAAGAAGACCTTGACCTTTTCTGATTACTCAGTGTGTTTTCTTTCTGCTAACTTCACTAGCTTCTGTGAATGCTTAAACCAGGTATACAGAACTTGTGTTTAAAGCTTCTGGTTATGCTTCATTAATCTAAGAAATTTAATAAAGTTACTACAGGATCTTACCTACATTCAGCAGCTACAATATAAAGTCTACATTGAAATTATTTGGTTTTGGTTAATTTGCCCACATGCAGTATAATAACAAGAAGGTTCTGAAGGAATCTGAAATCTACTGCAGTTTGAGTCTTATTAAACCCCAGTGTTCTTTAACCTCTATGGCAAAATAATTTTATTTTCAGAGATGTATTTTCAAAGAAAGTCATAAAAAAAGTTATTGTAAAAATAGATACCTTGATGAATATGCAAATTCTTTTACGTCAGATGGCAACAGATATATAGTCTATATGCAAATATTCTGCAATATGGCATCCACTTCCTCATCAAGCAAAAAGAAGTAGAGACAAGGATTTGATTCTTCAGGAAATAGAGTGGGACTTTTCAAGAGGTGCAATAATATTCACATTAACACAAAATATAATATTGAAAAGCACCTTGAAATTATTTTAAAACACAAATATGTTTTTAGTGGATGAACTTGAAGGAAGTTGAACTGTAAACTGTTTTGGAAAACTTTCTCTGTTACATCTACTTCTTTGCATTACAGGACTGAGACTGAAGAAACTGTGCAAATCCTTTCTTCTGTTGTGCTCTATTGATGCTTCTTTTTTTCGTAACCAAAGCTATAATGAAGGGCAGCTTAGTTCATAAAGAAGTCATTTTGTATTCTTCCTCACTAAATCTCAATTATATGGGTTTTTTTTCATAATATAAAGCACACTGCAGTAAAATAGTGAGAAAAGCATTAATAATTACACAGATGACAAAAAGAAGACAAGAAAGTACCTGGTGCAACACAAAACAAACTAAAAAAACCAAAGAAATATTAGAATAATGGAATACATTCAATTGCATAAAAATATGCAAAAAAAATGTTTAAAACACAAAGGGAGATTTAAAACCAATAGCAATTTATTCATTAAAAATTACTTATTAAATTGAATAAAAGGCAAGAGATAATCTAATTACTGAGAACTTGACTTTATACAGTTTTATTCAAATTACAAATAAACGCTTTTAATTAGTTTGTTCCAAATTTCTTTGTACAACTCTGAAAACAACTCTGTAGGTTTGTTTTTTTCATTGTTAAAGCGCTCGTTACCATGGCAAGAATTTTGAGTTTCCTGTAGTTTCTTTAAACAGTTTTCTTGTAAAGATCTTTCACTGTAATTTATTTATGTGAAGTAAAAAAATCAAAACATAGGGACATAGACAACATTTAAGGAAAATAAAGACATAACTGCTTCTCATCGTCATTAGTCCAAAACAGTCAGATAGTTCTGCTATAGTCATTGGCCAAAAAATTATTTGGAATATGCTCAAAGAGTCTGTGACTCTGTACAATTGTTACCTGTAGAGCTGTATATCAGTTTTCAGGCTTTACCATACTCTTTAAGGATGTAATCTCAGCCTTAGCTTCTTACTTAGGGTGCTTCCCTAGCTTTCAGTGTTATCATCTTATTCAACACTCTACTGTCTATTCCTCATATTTGTCTTCCTGACACTCTACACTTTTTTGACATTTTTCTGAGCTATTTATCTTTGTCTATAAGTTTAGGATATTCTTTAATTTAAATTTTAGAAGCTTCTTCTTTAATAAGCCTTACTTATTAAGGCTTACTTATTATTAATACTATCTTTCAATGAAAGAGAAAAGAAAAAAACAGACAAACAAAAACACAACAACAACAACAAAAACCACCAAAACCCAACCTCAATAATTAATAAAATATAAACTAGAATTAAAGTATGCAACCAGGTGTGCAGTAGAAACAGTTCCTCCTATTTTTAGCAGCTCTTTGTAAAAGGTCTAATCTTTGTATTTCCAGTAGCTATGCTTCTGGGAGACTTGCTAAACTACCATACAGAAAAGAAGTGTCTCTTTTATTCTTCCATAATGTTGGTCTGAATTCTTCCACTTGTTATGTTTAATTCTTCTACCATAAAGGAAAATCAGAAAGTATGGTCTTTTGTTTTAATAATTCCTTTTAAGAGGCAAACAAATATTAGATAGTGAATTAAATAGGCAAAGATCACCCTTTTTAAATTTAATATTCTTATAGTGCTATTCAGTAGTTCGGTCCGAAATCAGAGAATATATGAGACTGAAGATGGCATATCATGACATAGCAAATGTCAGGAGAAATTTTTTATAGAGTTTTGAATAATTTTGTAATAAGAACACTTTATTTATGAGTGCAGCAAAATTAAATGTAATTTCTCAGGTTTTATATCAGGACTCAGAAAACTCAAAAGTTTATAAATATGTACAAAATACCAAGGGTCCTGGTCTTTTAAAATATTAATGTAACAACTGATTGCAGTTTGGAATATTTTCAATAAAGTGTTAAAACTCCTCTAGGAGTCCTTAAAGAGAACAACAGGATGGATAGTATGAATGTATAAGATTATATTTTCATGATGATCAAAAAATTACTAAATTTTGCACTTTGAGTACAAAAAAAAAAAAAAAGATAAATATACTTTGCTTGAATAGTAGGAATAGCTGAATTTTTGGTCACTAGAAGTTGTTTAAAAAAATGTAGAAAAATGGTTTGAATAAGGATAAGTGAAAACGACAACATTCCTTTCTCCTTAATGAGAAAGTAAATAGAATAATAATGGATGGAGTGGAAACTTTTCTATTTAAATAAATTATTTTATTGCAATTTTGAAGTATTCTTGGGTTTTGTGAGGTTTAACATTTCCTAGAAGTAAGAACCTTTATGATAGTTTAAATACTTTTTAAGATAGAGTTACAAAAAATTCGTTGCTCTCTCTGTCCACAAGTGGCTGTAAAAATATATAATACCGGTACAGAAAAGCAGTCCTGAAGAATGTTCCTTATTTTAAAAACAAACATGTGAGATCTCTGAGCTACACCACATTAGAATCTAATGCATCATAAATATGTGTGGTATTTGAAGGTCAGCAGGAGTTAAGCTCTTAATTCTGTTAAGTGCTTTTGTAAAACTCGTGCCTATATACCTCCTTAGTTCTATGAGGATGTTGAAAAAAATAGTCTATATCCTGTTATTTGACACAAGTTGCAAATATTATTTAAAATAACAAAATTATGTTTGTACGGTAAAGAATGACACATTTATCAACAGGTTTCTAATATAGATCACTCAAGCTTTATCAGCACCAGGCAACAAGTTCTTACAAGGGTGGCAGAGTGTAAGCAACCCGCAGAATTTCCTTGCTATGAAGTAAAAGAGACTGTAAAATGTACCATTTAGGTCAAAAAACTATCATTTGCAGGGAGGATGAAGTATGAAGAGAAAATTGGTTTGGTATCTGTACTTGAAACTAGAGTTGTTTAAATATAGCTTTATTGTTATACTGCATTTGCCAAGTTGTTTGGCTGGTTATATAGGGTAACATCGATCTTTGTGAAGGGAAAGAACAAAAAAAAAAAAAAAAGAGTGAAATCCCCAAAGATCCCTTTGCTTTCTTGTTTTGGAAAATAGAATGCAGAAAGGAAAATATAGGGTCTTCACTTGACAATTCTCTTCACGTTTATTTACTTTTGACAGATATTAAATATCTTGATAACAACTTTTCAAGAGAAGTTTGCTTTTGCTTGCTTTTTCCTCTGTTTCAGTTCTTTTAAATTTTTAAGAATAATGTAGAATGATTGCTACTGCAACACAGGATCAGAACAGGAAACTGTGTTGAGTGGTTGACAACAAAATTATCCACACAGAAAAATTCCTTCAAACAGGTCTAGAAATTTATAAAATATGAGGAAATGGATTGGGAGATTTGTTAACATTTTAACATTCGCTCTAGATATTATTTCTAGAGAGTTTGTCCTTGAAAAAAAAAAAAAGTATGGTTACCTATAGCAAAAGGTATCTTCTTGGAGGTTTCCATGTTTTTGATTAAATGCAGCACAGCAAGTAAAGATAAATCACATGTGAGTTCCATACACCTTCAATGCACCTTCAGCCTGATCTGCAGTGCTCAAGCTGTCACACTCTGAGTCCCTTCTGGACAGAGCTGTCAATCATGCTAAACCATGTGAACAGCTTAGTGACACAGACAGATGTTCACAGAGAATGAGACAGAGACCACCAAATTCGGTCATTTTTATATTTAACAGGATTTGAATATAGGGATTTAGCGTGAAAGTCTAATTCACAAATCGGGTAGCTTCTTTCAATTGCATTTTTACAAGATACTTTAGTAAATAAAAAGATCTCAACCCCTTAATATTGCTGCCAGCAAACCAAAGGGAATGCACTTAGCCCCATTCAATCTTTCAAACTCTCAACTCTTTTTTATGATTTTCTGCAAATTCAGAAAACACCCTTTCATACCAAGGTCTGAACCTTGTTTGTCAATTCTGCTTTCACTGGGAAAGAAATATATCACTGAGGTTTAAATATAATAGTTTTAACAGGAGGAAACTCCAGAAAATTAAGTGCCTTAATACAAAGTGTGAAACACAGGAACAAAAAAACTGAACAGCCTACAAAAAAAAAAAAAATTACAAGAAAAAAGGTTATAAATATTTACAAAGCTCTGATTTTCACTCAAACAAGAAACTCCCAAATGTTAACAACTACAGCAAGAAGGGAGACATGGACTCCATGAGCCTTTTAAAATTTATGTTATTTGAAAAGCAATTTGATCTGCTAACTTTCCGAATTTTTATCTAGTGAGACTGTAAGATTTTGCTACCTGTATTAATTTACTTCAAATAATTCTTTATTAAGGAATGGAAAAAGAAATCATTTAACTGGAAAAGACAGATAAAACATCACCAAAGATATCCCCATATAGCAGAAGTTACTTGAGCAACCTAGAGGAAAAAGTAAATCTCAACATCCTCATACTGGGTCTGTCAATACTGCAATGAGTTTTTCAAGTCACCAAACTACTGAACAGTGAGGTGGTGAGCTTACTGTCCATAGTTCACAGGGGGTTTTTTCCTCAGCAATTTTAAATAGTCTAAGGCTGACAGTATGTACACAACCCTAAAAGTGGATGGAAGGAATCCCAAATTTTGGCAATTCAATTTAGTGACTTATGCTCAGCACTGAAAGAATTCAATAGTTTTAGGAATTACAGAAAGCATTAGAGAAAAAGTAGATGTTCCTTTGATAGGTGGTTGGCTTATCCAAACCCAGGTGACACTTAAGAAAGTACTAAGTATAGCAAGATGCTTATGCTACCATTCTAATTTTTTATTTTGAAACTGCTTTTAATTTCAAGTATTTAATTAAAAGTTTAAAAAATAAAATTCAGACTTGTTTGCTTTCTGCTGGTTTTTTGCTTTTTTTTTTCTTTTTTAATTTAGTGCACAAAAAATGTCAAACTGGCCTTTTTCTCTCTTTTTGTATCACAAAAGAAATCTCTTAGGATTAGAAAACTGTTTCTTGCTCATTTGTAGTTTAAGTACATCCTTCTCCCCATATTCACAAAAAACTGCTTCTTTCTTATGTTCAGACTCAATTTCCTAGAACACAGTGTCAATGAATACTACGGACACAGGGTAGGAAATAATTTATTTTCAGTCACAAATTAAACAATTATTGAAGCAAAGGAGTTATATACTGTATCTGCAAGGAACGCATTTACATACTTTCATTTCTAGAAAGGGCTTTTTGCTTTGAAATGGAAGCAGTTTTCTAACTTAAAGTAGGTAATTACACACTCCATTAAACAAGTAATTAACAGATTACAATTTAAAAAAAAAAAAAAACGTTGAAAATGAGCAATTCAGATGCTAAATGCAGAACACACTATTACAATTAGCATAATACTTTTTGAAATGGATTAACAAATACACAATGAAAATGGGGAAAAAATCTATATTCTCTATGTAAATTGTATGAAACAAATGAAATTTTATAAACCAAACAATATCATAGTATAAGAGCCTACTGCAAATACCTCATGTTAAATTGTTTACTCAGATAAATAAATAAATAACCTCATAATTCCCTGAAGAAATAACTAAAACTTTTGGAAGATTACTATTGCATATGCACCATGCTGGGAGCATTCTTTATATGAAGAAAATAAAAGGTCAAATGTTGGGGTTTTTTACAAGCGAATATGCTTCTCCTATTAACTTGAAGATGCAAGTGAAATTTTCCCTACTACTATTCTAAACACCAGGAAAAGCCACTATAAGCTGGAAGAACCAGCCAATACTTTATGCTTCTATGTCTTGTGCTAATTTTGTACATCTAATGAAGTTTCTCAAAACAAAAGTTAATATGCCCAGATAGGATATTAAAAGGCATGAATGGGTTTATGAACTAATTTCTTCAGCTTCTTCACTCCAGCTGGCACATATTGGCCACCTGTTTATTCCACCAGTACAAGATGTGTACTTTTCAGCTGCTGCCTTGAAGGAATGTTAACTCTGCTTCAGAATTAAGGAAATGGACAATAACACAAGCTAGATCCTTTGTATATAGTCAACATATTTCATCTTCCTTATAGCTATCTCCTTTTGTTTCTTGAAAAGGTGATAAATATAAACTGTAGACAAAAAATAAACAAAACAGAATCTAGTTTAATCTCTTTCCGAAGGTATTTAATCTAGTTGTTTTCCTAGATTCTCATTTTAATCATCATTTTACTTCAAAATGGCACATTCTCCTATGCCAAGAATTCTTCTAACCTGTAGGAAGATTTTAATTATTCAAACATTATTTTCAAATGTTCTTTCTTTTATAAAAGGAAATTACTGGAATAAGCACTAATAAAATTTTTAATTCTTTTTATTAAATCAAATGAATTGCTATAAGGGTTTTTTTTAATCAGAAAGATGGTAGATTGCAATAAAAAAAGAGCCTGAAAAAATGTAATTTTAGGAATATGAAGTTCAAAACACACACCCCAAAAAAATCATTTTCTGACACTTTTTTTTCTAAATTTTATTTTCTAATAATTCTTGAATCTAGCTGCTGGCAACCCAATCTTACTTAATTTATGGGACCTTACAATCAGAGCCCACAGCAATATGGCTGTACAGGAGCAATGTTTTCTTGAATGCATTAATGTCATGATAAACTCTATTATTCTCTTGTAAATGAAGTTGACCTCTTCTGGTGTTATTGCTAGCCAGGACAGTAAAGAAATTCAAATATCTCAGAACCACTCAAGGCTTAATTTGCATTGAAAGAGATCAACTTCAAAAAATAATTAAAATATTGAATTATTGTGTAATACTGAATGCAATACAGTACCTGTGGATAAAGGAGATTACAAATCCTACAAAAGAAAATTGTTGTAGGGTAAACATATTATGTCCCATCACCTTGATGAGTTACTCCCAGATGCAGCACACTAGTTTCTTCCACTTTCATTTACCCCAGAAGTTGTTTTGATGAAGCACCTGCTCATATATTTGGGGGAAGAGGGGAATGAGATGAAATCAGAATGGCAAAGGCAGTTATTATTCCTCTGAGGATCAGCAGAAATTGTAACTTTTTCAAATAAATAAACTTTCTTCTTTTCCTTCATCAAACATCTTTCTTGGGCTAGTTTGAGCACTTCAGTGTTATCACAGATGGTGCTCATCTCAAGATCATGCAAGGGAGCAATTGCTATTTAAAAACTTGTTTGTTTGTTTGTTTTTTCATTCTGCTAAGTATGATTGAATGCTACAAAATAAATGTGAAATTGTATCTATAAATTTGCTGTATTTCATATCTTTCCTCTGAGAAGGAATGACTTTTATGAAATTATCATTTTCTGCCGAACTCCAAGAATCTTAAAACTCTGAAATGATGAATAGTTGAACCTAATTCCATAATCAGTTTGAAAGTAAGAAAGAGAAAAGCCTACATGTATATCCACATAAGTGGGACCAAGGGACATATTACTCAAAAGAGTAGTATCATAATGTAAAATGCCCCCACAGGCAAACTCTTCATAGTTTTCATTTTCAGTTGTTGTTTTAAATATACAGATATAATTCTGGACTTGATCCATCTATGTAGTTTTCTTATTTATTAATTCTTTCTTGCTTAACATGTATAGAAAACTATAGAATATTGTTAAACTGATTTTTATTAAATTCGTATTTAAATAATCTATTTTCTAGTGTTACTTAATTTCTGATAGTTTAGCAGAAACTTTGAGGAAAAAACCTTATTCACAAATAATTTATTTCCAAATATATATTTTAAAGACACCTACATGTCAGTAGGCAATACTTTTCCTACATATTTGAGATATAGCTTTATTGAACCTGGATCTTTTGCACCCGAAAAGAGAGATATTTGAGTACAGATTTCCCTATAACTATGACTCATATACTTTTAACAGCAAATAAATGGCCAGAGTTCCTCATGTTTCTGTAGAAAATTAAAAGAAAACAATGTATTTTGTGATCTATATTTGAGTTATTCATTTTGGTTTCCGTTATAATTGGAAAAAAGGAAAAAAATCTTGATAACACCACCATTAGACTAGAAATGAAGGAAATAGTGTCTGTAATGGTCATGTTATAAAAGCTATTGCAGGCAAAAATTTAATCTAGAAAAGTGCTGTACACAGCCAGCAATTCTGATCCTCTTTCTGCAACTGTTAAAGGCAAAATCCCTCTCACTTTCTATCTGTAGATTATTTTTATGATTAGTCCTCTTTTCAATGTCATATTTTGCTTTATAATAACCAAGATGTGTGTGCAAAACCATATCAAGAAACACTACTTAGCACAGTTAACGAAAGTTAGTAATTTTAGAATATAAACCAAAGCAAAATCACACGACATTGAATTTGAATATCTTTCAATATCCTTTTCCTCTGTGAAAACAAAGTAAGATTAACAATTGACCTTGTTGCAGGCTTTAGCATGACTCACAGGCTCACTTCACTGACAGAGGAAGTAGTTTTGGAAGCTCAGTATATAAAGATTGCTTTTGGAGGACCTTCTGCAGTTTTTCCTTTTCAATCAAAAGTAAATAGTTTCTAATAAAGTCAGGTAAGGAACTAACCTTCTCTTTCACATAACTTGGAAGCAATAGATGGCAAGAGAGAAAATTCTTATTCTTTTTTTCTAATTTTTTTTTTTTCACATACTGTTTTTCCACATTTTAAATGAAATCGTAAATGCTGTATAGCTAATTTATTTGTTATAGCAGAAGAGTGTTTTAATTTCCTAAAACTTGGCAATAGGAGAATGCTGTGCTTTTGTTAAATAGCATTAGTTTGGTTTCAATAGTTTCAATGTGAAAATTAATTTGATTTAGATTTGGAAGAAATACACTGTGAAAACATTACAGGTAATGCCACAACAATCATGATGAATATATTTGAAAGTAAACGAAAGTTCTATTCTGTGATTCCCCATTTTCTTCTAGATCACACTAGCAGATGGTTTCCTCGTGCCAAAAGTAACCAAAGTGCAATGGAATACACTGCAATATCAATAGCAGACTTCAGGATTTACTCCAAAAGTGACAGATCCTAGATATTACATTCACGTTATTAATTATTCTGCCATTGTTGTGGCTCCTGCTGTAACCATGAGATATCAGAAGAAAATGTCTTTTACTGCTATTGCCAGCTACTGCAAATTCACAGGAACTCATGCACTGAAAGAAAAACTTTGATTCACAGACTACCCCAACATAAATTATATTCCTTTTATTGGACAGCAATACATATTATTGTATCTTCCAATGAGGTTTCAAAATGTCATCTTTGTTAGAGGCAGACACACAATATCACTACTAGGAAAGTGCAGTTAAAGTTTCATTTCACAAATTTCTGGCATCTCTTGTTGCTTTCAGTTAGACTGCACCACTTGAGTGACCTTAGTTGAGGTGTCTTCCTTAAAAATATCCACTTCTTAGGATTTTAACTAACCAATTTCTAGTCTTGAACAAAACAACACTCCTCAGTTAAATGCTAATAAAATCTGCTGGATAATTTTATATAATTCTATTAATTTCTATTTAGATCTGCTAGATATTAGTAACCTGCTCTAATTCTGCTAGCCAGCAAAGTGTGTCACAACTCCTCCGTGCAAGCTGAAGTTGCCTATGGCAGTGATAGTGCACTAATTCTTCAGTCTGCTGTAATAAAAAGATATGTATATCTTTATAAAATGTGAAACATACAGGTTTCATGACAAGAACATGGGAGAGATGCAAGAAAAATTTATTCAAAATCTATTGCTTATACCTGAGCCCATTGTTTGGGTTGCTCTGCCAAAGAATGTTAAGATGAATTAAGAAGGACTGTTTGACTCCATGTCAAATAGTAAGCAGCCTTCTGGATATTGAGCTTCCTATATTACATAGTGTTTTTCCTACCTGTTGTGATGAGCAGAGTGTCTTTCCACACTCGATTTTCCTATGTCTCTGAGGCTACAACATTTCCAATATACTGAATATCTTGGAGTGCTTCTGCATTTCCAAAGACTTTGAATTCAAACTAATGTATCTAGATTACAAGGGAGGGATCACATGTAACAGTTTGGATATTGAAACACTTTTTCTCGATGTTATACTCCAAGAGCAGATGTACACTGAATATAACACACAAGTTCTGGGGAAGACTCTGCATTCCCATCAATCCTGTTTTCAAGTTCTATGGAAACAATGATGTGAGGAAAAAGGAAATGGAAGAACATTTATAGAACTGTATGCCTTAGTATCATGAATGACACTGGAATAGAATCAATAGGGGGAGACACAAGGACATCAAAGCTGCTATGTAGTTTTAAGACGTGATATAATGCACATTTTCTGTATGAGATATAAAGTTAATGATATCATATGACTGTGATCATTATCTCAAATGTTAATTATTTCAACTCTTAATCAGCTCTTCAGGAAGTAGACAGCAAACATTTTTTTCACAATGTATTGTAAATATGGAAATGATGAGTTGTATCAGCCACTCCTCTCAGTTTTGTATCATCAGCAAACTTTCTGGTCATTTATAAGGATGTTAAGCAGCACTAAACCCTGTGTTGGCCCCTTGGATACATCACTAGTTACTGACCTCCACCTGGATTTTATGCCACTGATCACAAAACTTTGAATGTATCTGTGCGTTTGTTTTTCAGTTTACATCACTATTTATGTATCCAGCCCACACTTTTTAAGCCTTTCTACAATAATCTTATGAGACATGGAGTTGAAGACCTCACTAAAATCAAGGTACACTGTTCATTGTTTTCCCCTAATCAACTCAGTCATCTCATCATATAAGGATAATAGCAACTTCCAAATTTTTAGAGCATCAGTCACAGAAAAATTTTACATGCCATCCAAACAACTCTACAGAGTTCACTTCATCTTTGAACTAAAGATCTTATAAAGGTCAAATAACTCTGTGGAACTTTGATCATCACATGTCATGGAGCCTTATAGCCAAAAGTGCACAGTTTACAAAACATTCCTCTAAGTCTTTTCATTGTATATCATTTTTACAAAGAAAAAAATATTGTTTTCCTACAATTCATGTATCCAAGAAGGAAAAGACAAAAATAACTACTTTTGTCAGTTCTAAAGCTTATAGGTTAACAAACTTAGAGATATAAAATGTAAAGATTTTTAAAAAATGTGTATCAACTCTTTACAAAGCAAATGAGCATTGTCTAAGAAAATCTTGAACCTGCATTGACTGTCTCATTGGACTGTCATTTATACCCATACAAAAAAATTGAAAAAGTGCAATTACACCAAAAGGCTCACCTATTTCAAGCACAAAGTAACATTTTTTTGGTCTTATTATGCACAAAAATATGATTTCAGCAAAGATTTGAATTAATTGTGTCAGAATGTTGAGACAAGTTATAAATCACTTCTAAAATGTTTTCTTGGCTTTCAAGGAAGTTGATAGAAATATGTGTTGCAATGTTTTTAATCCCCAGTGTGAGACAGTCTAAATATTCAATCAGGTACACACATACAAATTAAAGCATGTTAACAAAGATTATGAATATCTCACTAAAGTTCCCTGTAATAATAATTTGAGAGACAAAGTGACTGAGATGGTGCTACAAGGGACTTTTTCATTAAGTGTATTTGAAGCTATAGGCAAAGCTCTTGTTTATGAGAACTGGAGGGAAGACATTTTATATTTCACAAACTACTGCATCTATTTATCTCTTATAGACAAGGTGGAGAGCTTTCTAATCTGTCGCTCATCAGCATGAATTAAAAATCTTTGCTGGCCATACTTCGGTATGATGTATGTTTCCTAAGTTTTCACTGTTTCAGCAGAAGTGTCACATACATTACAATGCTAGTCATTAGTGCTACTAGCATATAATTGCTTTGTACATACCTCATCCATGCAGCTGTTCATACATCAGTGTTAGAAATAGGTTTGGAACACCAATGTCAGCATCTTGATACAGAGGGCTGAAACAAACACATTTGTTATGATGCTCCATGCCACCTGAGAAATTTGAATGTTCAGTTCCCATTAATTAACATCCAAGTCCTCCAAATGCCTGACTATCTCAGCTTTCATCTCCCATGAATCTTTCAGGAAACAGTATGAGTTTTGACACTGCAAAGTTCAGTATGTTTAAATGTTCATACATGAGATGTAAAGTTCTTATATAGTCTCAAGCAAAATATTAAAAATATATAATAATATGAAAAAAGTGAACATACTTCAGAGACATCAGGTAGACTTGTTAGCAATATTTAGAATTACTCTGACAGCTTTCCTTGCAGTTACTATCCCATTAATTTCTTTAAATATTTTCCCTCTAAAGAAATGCATTCAACTATGTTATGATTAACTTGGCTGCCAAAAGATATTATATATCATCAGACATTTCACCGGCCTAAGGTAGTCAAAGAGTGGCAGCTGTATTGTTCAGTGTTTAATCAGGTCAAAGCTGTGGCAACTTTAATTATAGTTATTGTCAAGATGCTGCTTAATACTTGCAACAAACCTTGTCATATGTCAGCTCTTGAATGTTTTCTTTTAGCCATATTCAAGTGAAGACTGTCCCTGTTAAATTTGACAAACATGATTCTATAAAAAATATTGGTATATTGCTACATAAATTTAGGATAATTTGGACATGTAGTGTGAGGATAGGAAGTAGACAAAGATAGTTAGACAAAGTGGAAAAAGTCCTTACTTTTGTAGCTAGTACAATGGTAAGAAATGGGTGCAGGGAAAGTAAGGCCAGCAAGCTACAAAATGTTTTTCTTCTATTTTAGTTTGTTGGTTGTTTCTGGTTTTTTTGGTTTTTGTTTTGTTGTTGTTGTTGTTGTTGTTGTTGGTTCTGTTTTTGTTTTTTTTAAATCCCACTACGTAAACCCAGTTATTGTAAAATAAAAACCTTATCATGTGTTATTATGTATAATTTTAACTTATCCATCTGATGCATCACACTATACTAAAGATGCAGATCTGTTGTTCATTCATCTGCCACCTAACTCAAACCATAAATGAGTGGCACTTTGCCTTTTGTTTTCCAATTTATAATTTCTTTTGGTTCTACAAAAATATTACATTTAACAACATTTCAGTACTTTTTCCACATTAATAGGGCTCACTCCCTATTTTCTCCAGGTGTATCCACACTGTCTATATTCTGCCTGGCTCCTCAGGACTCATCTGAATCAAATGAAATAACTTCTTTCAAGGAAATAAACTGAAAGGATAGTCGACTTCAAAATCTTCTCCCTGTAAATCTGCCACATCTTAAAGATGGATAAGGTTTCATTCTCTTTGTTCACAACAATCCCTCAACCTTATTCTGCCATATATCATGTCATATCACAGTATGCTTCCACAACCAATAGCTGAAATGCATGCAGCCCACACTGTGGGTGTCATGTTATGAAAAACAAGAAAGCAGCCTCATTATTTATCTGGCAAATTTATGTTTTCATAAGGGGTGTTTGTTATAAGCAGAAACACCTAAAATGTGTCAGAATAACAATTTAGGGATGCAGAGGCAAAGAAACTCCTTTGTCTGCGTAGTCTTTTGGTGCATTTTTGGTTTGTTGGTTTGGTTTGGTTTGGTTTGGTTTGGTTTTCTGTGTTGTTTTTTTTTATGATCCAGTAGTCATGCTCTAAATATGATCTTCTAAGCAGTGAGCTGAAAGGAATAATCATTCCACTCTAGCTACTGTCAGTGCTTCTGTATAAGGAAGCAGACCAGGAGCTGAGCACAGGAGCAAGGCCAGAGGGGCAGGAGGCAAACCACAATGACCCTGTTGCTCTGTACCTGGGCAAGGCAAGCTGGGCAGATCCAGGAGTGGCAGATGGGGTCAGCTGGGAGTTGAGATCACCATACATATATGTGGTGATGATGGGTCGAGTCATGAACTCAATCCACAGTTCTGGGTCAAGTCCAACAGGGGTAATTGGTGTCAGAAACAGCCCAGCGACAGCCAGGCATGTCTGTAGTGGTGGAGCAAGACTGAGGCCAGGCCAGAAAGTTAGTCCCCAGGTCAAGGCTTAAGTCAACAAGGTCCATGGCCAAGCGTGTGCAGAGCTAGGGAAGAGCTAGAGGCATGTACAGGTAAAACATTTCATGCAGACTAAAGACCCAGGAACAAGCCTCAAGGAAGCCCGGTGCCCAGGCCTAGGGTCCTCCCAGTCACTGCCCCGCTCAGCTGGACAGGGGAGAGGAAATGGAACTGAATAATCCTGGGCTGAGATAAGGACCAAGGGAGATCACTCACCAATTACTGTCATGGGCAAAACAGAGTCAGGTTGGAGAAAGTGAATTAATTTATAATCAATCAAATCAGAGTAGGATAATGGAAAATAAAACCCAAATCTTGAAACAGCTTCCCATCACCCTGTCCTTCTCCCTGGGCTCAACTTCACTCCTAATTTTCTCCACCACTGGGGTAGAAGTGTACTCAGTTCAACATGTTGTCTCTGCTGCTCCTTCTTCCTAAGGCAAAAGACTTCTCATGCTTTTCCCTGGCTCCAGCATGGGATTTCACCCACAGAACACAGTCCTATGTGAACTTCTCCACTATGAGTCTTTTCCCTAAGCTGCAGTTCCTCACAAACTGCTCCAGCCAGGGTCCCTTCTACAGGGTGCAGTCCTTCAGAAACAGGCTGCCTCAGCATGGGTCCACCCTGGTGGCAGTCCTGCCAGCAAATCTGCTCTGTCATGGGCTACATTCTCTACAGCGCTGCAGGTCCTGCCAGGAACCTGCTTCAGCATGGGCTTTCCACAGGGTCACAGCCTCCTTTGTGCATCACCTGCTCTGATGTGGGCTTTTCCACTGCAGACTGCAGGTGGATATCTGCTCCACTGTGGGCCACCACGGTCTTCTCATGGAAAACAGTCCCCTAGCCCCAACAGCCACCGAAAGCTTGCCACACAAATCTAGTACCATTATCCATGTCAGGCCCAATAGTAACAGGTTCAAAGGAAAGAATCCATTCCCCCTTGTCCGATCATTATATGCCCTTGTAAAAAGTCCCTTCAAAATTTTTTTTCAGACACCTTTATTTACTGGACGCTGCTGTAAGGTCTCCCCAAAGCCTTCTCCAGGATGAACAATCTCATAAATCCTGAATTCTATAGATGCACATTCTTTCACAGAAATCTAAAAGCATCATGGTGCAGACAGCTTGGGGGCTTAGGAATTCTTAAGAAAGTTAGGGTTTCTGAGTTCTTTATGTTGATGTTGGGAGTTGGAAAAGTAACAGTCAGCTTCAGATACATCATGAAAACACTACGTATTTTTTAATATTTATATGTCTATTGGTAAGCTTTAGGTGCAAACTCTTTTTAGCTTTTTACTAATGTATCACTTTTTTCAGTTTAGGGTTTGAAATTTCTTCTGTTTAGCATAATGAATGGAACTTATAATTACTAATTGCAGTTGTTTGGAGAGTATAAAGGTTTTACTGGTGCCTGAACAGTTATTAAAGGAGATTACCTTGATCAGTTAATCTGTCATCATCATTACTATTATCTCTCTAAAATCAAAAAGATTATATTACTTGGGTTTTGGAAAATAGTCAGAGATAGGATGGATGTTTATCAATTATGAAATAATTGACTTATACTATACCTATGTAAACACTATGTTTTAGTATTATGTCAGATTTTATTCTCTTGATGAATTTCTTGAAGATAAATTCTCAGCTCATAGCTTCTCATTTTTCAGATAATTTCTATTAGACGTTTATCATACACAAATCATTGGACAAAATAATTCAAATAAATGATGATAACAAATAGCTTACATTTTTATAACATATTTCATCTTGACTGAATATCCAAGTAAAACCTTAGTTTTGATACCTCAAACAGAATTCATCCCTCATGTGTATCTTTTCTAGGTGCTATTTGCTGTTTTGCCATGAAAGCAGGCAAGTAGACAGGCAGCTCTTCAGAGATTAACAAATAATAATAATGGTCTTTCTGAGGGAGGTCTTTTGTAACAAATTTCATTGGATAGCAGATAAATATAGAAAATTCTGATTGCTTTTTACATGTCAGAATGGCAGCTGTCCCATTAGAGATATTCTCAGTATATATTAATATATATATTGGTCTTTGAAAAGTGTTTTTTCCATTTTCCTTTGGGGGTGCTTTTATATAAAATTTTATCAGAGATTATTACTAAATAAATAATATATCTTTATTATATCTTACGTTGGTGAATAATGTTTATCATATGAAGAAATGAGAATGTCTTCATAGTGCTATTATTTGCCCACTGACAAGAGACTGACAATTACAGCAACAGCAAACGGCAACAACAAACAACAGCAACACAGATCTTCATTTCCAGATTGATCACGAAACGCATTCTGGTAGTGGATGTTAAACACCCCGTATTTAACAGATCTATATTTAACACCTTTATTCTCTGGGCAGTTTTGTTCTTCAGACACCTTTATATTTGGATTAATCAGTCACAATTTTATGTACTTCGTATATAGAAGATTTGACATAAAATACTCTATAATGGGAATGCTACAATGCAGAATGTTATCGTTTCATGCAAATAGAATTAAAATCATGTATTAAATGTATTTCTCCTTTGAACTGCAATGAGATCTAATCTATTAGTAAAAGAAATGGTAGCCATTTAGAGGTGAAGTAATAATGACCTAATTATATGCTCACTGAAGACATTGTCAGATTTTCATTACATGTAACTGGAAGAGAATTTGGACAGTATTTTGAGAACTCCACCTTTAGGCTAAGCTTTATTCAAGTGCTTAATTACAATTTCTGCTTGTTTTCTACTTGGTTATTATTCCTATGAGCTTAAATGCTACTATATGAACAGTGCATTTGACTGGAGCTATTTATTAGTTTTCAGTTCATAAGCATTCACTTGTTATACACAGCTTGTGGTAAGTTATGTTAAGCAGTACCCTACTTCGTGCATGTAGTTCATATGATGAAGTCTGTAAGGGTGAAACTGTATAGAACAATTGGTTTCTGTTGTCAGTAGAAACTAACAGTAATACCACCATTCATTCTGATGCTGCAAACTCCTCTCCCTCTACTTGCACGAGCAAGTATTATTCTGGCACTGCATTATACTCTGTGTGTGGCTAGGGATTTTCAGAGGTTGTGCAATTCTCACATTCCATACATGTACAACATTCCATCCCAAGTTCATGCTGAAAGTGTTTGGTTTTGCAGCTGTTTTTTTTGGGTGTTTTTTTTGTTTTGTTTTTTTCCCAATATCAAACCCATTAAGAATCATTATGATCATAGTGGTAGGCAAGAAATTTGCAACAATTATTACAACTGTCAAATAGAAGAAACATTACTTTTTCTAGTTTGGTTTTTTTTCTGTTATACATTGAATCATTAAATGATTCTTTTTTTACTACAGTAGTAGTTCTAGCATACTCTGCCATCATCTTGTTTAACGGCAAAGTCTCATCAACATCAGAAAATTGCAGTTGGAGGAGCAAAGGAGAAAATAAGTTGTCACACAGATGCTTTTTCTAAAACACTCTCAAAATTCTGAACAGTTCAGAATAATAGCCAGCATATCTATTTGGCCATCATCCCTCTGAAAAAATGTGGCATTGTTTCATTATATGCTACATAGATGAGTATTTCTAGACTCTCTTTAGCACACAAGACTCAAATACTCCTTTCTTTTCATAATTATTGTGATAAATTTATCTTCTGGAAATACAACTTATTTATCCACCTATTCTCTTTTAGTATCACGTTAAAAAAAGGCACAATTTGATAATTCTCAGCATGTTTCTGTATTCTTCAATACATTTTAACTAACAACTTCTATGTAGATACGTATATGTTCCCTCCTATGAATTCATTCAAATATACTGCAAATATACAAAAGCTGGAAAGAGAAGGGTATTTTATACCATGCAAACATTGACTCTATCTTTATTCTTATAGAAAGCTTATTGTCTATGTTTTAAGGATCATATTTTGATACGTACTTTGTTTTCTCATATCTAATGACCAAAGGCAGATGTACTTTTTGCATGTATTTTCTTTTCTATCTTATTTCTTCAAAACATTACACTGTAACGTCAAGTGTCCCATTTTCACATCACAACTATTCTTCAGGAAAATGGTGTTTTCACTTACTAAATATTTGTAAAAATACATCTATTCCCGAAGTTTGTGTTTTACTTAAAATGTCATTTTTGTGTACAATGTATGACACACACAATCAAGGTATGCTGAATTGCATCCATATGAAGATGTCTAGTATTCTTTTGTTTCTTTTCTGAGTTTGTCATGCTTTTAACAAGTCCTGTTCTGAGCAATTTTCTCAGAAAAAAAAAATTATTATTATTATTTTTATTTTTTTTTTTAGTTTAAGAAAAAGAATTGCAGCAGGGGTCAAAATGCTGATCCAGTAATGTTTTCAAATTATTAAATTCCACATATTTCTCTGGCAAGCTCCATAAAAGGCTTCTACTCTTTACAGAAGTATACAGCTATCATATCTGTTTTCTTGGGATATGGAAGTTTTCCTCAGACACAAGAACAGGTTAAAGATTTCTCAAACATTTTCATGAAATGGACAGCTTAGTAGGCACAGTCAAAGGAGAGGCAAAGACAACTGAGAGGCCATTATGTGGATTAATTCAAAAAGTCATTTTAGCCCTTGGAAAACATCCCAGTGTCCTAGAATTAGGCAATGACAAAGTAGAGCTTTAAGTCTCTTGTGTGCAATCACTTACTTCTCCACCTTTCAGCTGGCACCACATGCCCTTTGGCTATTACTAAGAATGTAGCTGAGTTTTAACTCATTAATGTGATAGCAACTCACCAGCTGACACCAATGGCCTTGCACTTAATGGGCATGTTCACTGAATTCTAGTGGGATTCTTTTGTTGTGAGTGAGAATGGATCAGAGAACACTCTAATTGCTCAGCAGCAGCAGACATACCAACTCTCTATGAGGGAAGTTATGTGAATGACTCATGCCACTTGTCTGAAGAAGTGGGGTCTGTGACTAAATGCTTTAATGCTACTTCTCACAGTAAATGTTAATGTGACTAGGAAATATGTTTAAAAAAAAAAAATAAAAACCCAAGGAAAATTAAAATTAGCTAGAAATATGAACACAAACTACAGTCTTACACTCTTTATGAAAGATATTATTTAGTAATTCTATTTTGTCAACTCAGGTTTATGTTTTTATTCAAACTAACAAGACTAATGTCAATGTAAATTAATACAAGAAAATAGACTACTGTCTTTCAAAAAAAAACCCAAACCAAAACCCAACCAAAAAGACATACTTCAATTGTGATGTTAGAGCTTATTTTGCTCACTAACTCAACTATTTTACACTACCTGGAATATTTTTTCTTGTACCTGAAATATTTTTGCCAGTATTTTATATCTCCACTTACTCCACTATGCCATTTGCCTTATTTATTCTCATTAGTTGCACAGTCAAGGACATTATTTGCTTTTATTGTAGATACTTGGACTAAGCCTCCTCCATAATAACTTACTTAGACTTTTTTTTTTTTTTTTTTTTTTTTAAATTGGCAACAGTTCTTTGACAAAAGGACAGTCTTTAGTTATGTGACATTACATATAGAGGGGTTTTTTCAACCCTGCATCCAGGTTTGTCTAGAGTTCTTTGGGGGCTTAATGACATACCTCCTACAGACATACCTCCTGAACAGAAAAGCAAGATTCCAAATTAATATAGAGGAAATGTTTGGTGTGTGTATCTCAGTTACAGCAGACTACAGCACTGCATTGGACTAGATGATCATTGTAGGTTCTTTCCAACTGAAATTTCTATTCTAATCTAATCTAGTCTAGTCTGTTCCATGCTGTGTTATGCTATGCTATTCTAATTCAGCATGGATGTAAAGCAAGGGTGGAAAATCATTCAGTGCTTGTGCCAAATACAAAGTCTATAACAAGGAATGGGAGTCTCTCCACAACCCAGAAGTTTAGTAGGGGATGGATTTCCAGAGCTTGTAATTTTGAGCAAGAGTGGCTTTTTGAATTTCCCCAAAGCTTCAATAGAAAATGCCCTGTAACATCATAGTTTATCATCATTTTAACAAAAATAAAAATGTTTGGGAATATTTTGTAATCCAATTTATAATTTATTTTTTTTTTGCATAATTCTAGTTACATTGAAGCAGAGAGTAAGAAAATCAATTCTACTTTGGCTGTAGTAAAAGGGTTTTCCAGTGGCATAAAGTGAATCATGATGCAACTGAGCATGTGATAAATGCCTGTGCCATTCTTATTCAAGTGAAGAACAACCTCCACCACAGAATTCCAGAATCCCAGAATATTTGAATTTGGAAGGGACTCACTAGGATCATTGAGTCAAATCTTAATTCTACGGGAATGCTAATGTAGTTCTCACTTCTCAAGGCATTAAGGTGAGTTTAAATACCTCAGAAAATTGGAATTTTCCACAGAAACTCTTTGCTTTGCTTTGGTGTCTGGTTTAGGTAATTTTTTCCACCAGCTCACAATATGAATATCAAGCCATATAAAATCCTTTATTAAAAAATGATGATATACATCATTCACTTACTGAACTGTAGAAAAACTATATGTTCTATTCTACTTTTTCATATTAAGAATTAATATTAAATAAAATTTTAAAAGGTTAATTTAGAAAATTATCCAATTTAATTTTTTTTATGTTTAAAAATTCATTAAATCAAACCATTTCATGACAATGTCAGCTATTCTGCAATAAAAAATGAGAACATTAATAGAGGAATAGAGCCTGCAAATGTCATTCATGTAAATAGTACCACAGAAATCATTGAAACTATGCACATGGTGGGGATGACTAATGTGAGAAATGCAAGATCAGTCACTTCAGATATGTTTGGGTTTTTTGTTTGTTTGTTTGTTTTTAAAGCCCACATTTCAAATAATCTGAAAACAAAAGTCAACCTTATGTTTTAAATCTTTAGAAAGACAGTTCTGGTAAAATTCATTTTGAGTTGCTATAATGCCAGATTATTAGTGGAACACTACTTTTGCCACCAAACTTTACTTTGCTGGCAATTTTTAGACTGTTTTGATGTCCAGCTACATCCTTTTGTGATCTGCTGCTTCTGGATGCTTCATGTAGAATATAGTTGTGGAGGTGAGCCAAAATTAGATATTGTATAGGTCCAGACTTTTACCTGAGATTTTGCAGGGAGTTTCACGAATAGGGCAAGTCCCCTTTCTGAAAAAGCAGTTATACTTTCTACTGAATCAACTCAGTTGTGATAGGATGGGATGGGAAAGATTTCTGGAATCTTCTTCTTTCCTTTACATTCTGTCATTACTGGGATCCTCTTAGAACAATACCATGTGCACTTGCATGGACAATTTGAAGGGGATGGGAACAAAGAGGACAGAGGAATGGAAACAGGACTCTCTGAACTCCTCATTTCTTATAAGTCTGGTCACAGTCTGGCCTCCAAAATCGACTTTCAAAATATTAAAAAAAACGATGTAATTTCATGACAAAATTTAAAAAGCATTTATTATTCACTTATGGCATCTGTCCACTTCCCAAGGTTTTATGGCTTGGTTTCTCAAAGCACATGACTCCAATTTTAAGTGAAAACAAAGAAGGAAAAAAAAAAAAAAAGAGGCCCCAAAAAAAGTCAGAACTGTTAGTACTAAAAGAAAAAACTATAATTAATTAATACAGTTATTTAAAATAGTTTGTTTAACTCCTGTCTTTATTTCATATTGAAATATGTTTCTAGGGAGTACAAAAGTAGTTGAGCCAAAACACATGTGTGTTGAGAGAAGGAATGTCACACTATTGGTTAGACTGGAAAACATCATATCTGGGTTTATAAGTAGGACTCCAAATATAGAGGGAGCTATTACTGCTAAAGTATTACATTTGTTTATCAGGCACAGTTGAATTATATATCGATACATTTGAAGACTTATATCTGTTGGACTGATAAACAACCAAACTACAATTACACTAGGATAAATCCAAAATATATGAGTCTATCACTGAAACAGAAAGGATACATTACGTGAAACTCTGGAATAAGACTGTGTGGCATACATTGTGAATTGTGAATTTAACCAACTGTGTAGCATCACTGTGGAACTGATTCTGATTTCTATGGTAACTACATGCTATGGACATCAGTAAATTCAGCTTTTGGTAATGAAGTTTTGCGTTTGTGGTTTAAAATCTAAGCAACATCTAAAGCTTAAGGTGTTGGTAAAACATCAATAAATAATAAAATAAAGGCAACAATGTAGGAAGAGGAAAAAATGCTCTGCCATGATGTCTGGAATCATAAGAACCTTGCAAAAGTCAATGAACTATCTGTGCATTTACTGTGCTGTTCCTGTGGAAGCAGGATGGAAGAAAGGATAGCAATGGAGTTATAAATGAAAGTGCTACTGAGAAAGCTACTGAAATAAACTGCAAGCAACTTAGCAGTTCATGGATTTTGCAATTCAATACATCCTAAGGGAATAGTTTTAGAAGTGAACACTGAAAGTTTAACACCAGGCAGTGTGGAAATAAGCATTTCACAATTTCTAACACTTGATTTAAGCTCCCTTGTATTAAGGATTTATATTTTGGTTTTAAGGTTGCATTATATCTGGTAATAATAGTAACAATAAAAATATTGAAACCTATAAAACAATTTCTCCTGGAAAAGGAGTTGATATTAATAAATGATTTGGCACTTGGAAAATGGTAAGTTTATCAGTATCAACAATAGACTGACAGCAAAGTGAGTAAGTGGAAAATTTGACTAGAATAAACCACTGACAAGTAAACCTTGGAAGTTTTTCACAGAACCATCTCATGCTGACAGAGGTCTTTCACGGACATACAATAACTTTGCATCAGTCTCTACAAAGTTTGTTTTTGAAATCAGTATGAGTATTGTTGTTTTGTTATTATGACATACACATATTTTTTTCTTTAACAAACTCATGAATTTGCACATGTGCATTTTCACTGGTTTTTAGTAATATTACTGAGACTTGCAAAGGGTCAAGGATCAACTCACAGCCTGATTTTTTTTGTCTCCCTTAAATTTCTGAGTAGAGGAAAAAAAAATATAGATATATAAAGAGTTCGTAAAAGCAATATCACCAGTGACATTTTATGTTATTCTGCAGCATAAAGGCTTACCTTGTTGGGTTTTTTGTATGGGTGGGTTTTTTTTGTAGGGGTTTTTGTGACTCTTTTTTTCATATAATCACAGAATATGATGAGTGAGAAGGGACCCACAAGGATCATTGAGTTCAACTCAGCCCTACACAGTACATCTGTGAGAGACTGAAATGGTTAATGACCTAAACATTGTTAAGATCACTGAAAGACTTTTGTCCACTGTAGCAAACTGTACAGAGAAGCAACTGATCATTGAAGCCCACCTCATCCTGAATATGCCTACTGATTGTCACTGTCCGGGAAACTTGGGTTGGTGGTACTATTATCCAGTTATCCCAAGAGAATAAAGGTATCCACAAGTGTGAGATACTAGAATGGTAATAGCTCAAAAGTCACAGTGCGAGCTGAGGATGTGCAAAATAGCCATCCAGGTGGAGAGACAAATCCTGGGAGGTGGGGTAGTGTTTTTTTGTGTAGCAATAAGCCTCAGAAGATGATAGCTCACCATAATGTTTTTAAGTCATAGGTTTATTCCTTGTAAAATACAGTCTGACTATTTTTCCCTCTCTTTGTCTGTCCCCAACAGCATTTGGTAGTATCCTCATTAGTATGCGAGAAACTGGTCCAACAGGTTTCTGTGAGAAGGCCTTCCCTGTCCCCTGTCCCCTGCCTGTCCTACCTACTGTCCCCCAAGGTCCAGGATGTGACATCACATCCCCTCTGGAGACCCCTATAAAAACCCTTACCCTGGGAATAAAATCCTCTTTGCTTCCTGCCTACACCGCATGTGTGTGGTCCTTCCTGCTACATCTCGGGACCCCGACGGGCCACGTGAGAGTAGGACAGGGTCAGAGAGCATCCCCATCAGCTGCTGCATTTTTGTCCTAACAAAAATGACTCAGCTGTGATAACTCCCTCTCAGGGGAACTACCAGGGCATTCACATGTAGCCTGAAAATAATCATCTCTGCTGATGGACCATAATGAGCCATAACTGATTTAATGCAAGAGATGCAACATCTTAGAAAGGGTAAGAAATTCTTGAAATATCCCATGATCTAGTATTACGTCATCCAGTGTAAAAATCCCCAGCCCAGGGAGGTACTGGGGCATTTCGTCTTAGACTAAGCATAATAAAACCACTATGAACCCTGTGTTTTATGGGCTTTCCTCATCACCCTGGGATTCCCTCAATGGATCCAGACTGCAACCATCACTTCAACAAGACTAGGACTCTCAACACTGAAAAAGCCAGAAGAAGATGATCAACAAGACATTGTCAGAATCCACAGAGTGGTGATATTTCTTTTTTTTTCTACTTAATCTGTCTCTCCGTCACTCTCTTTTCCTCCCCCCACCCCTTTTTTGCCTATTTTTTTCTACCTCTCTCTACCTCACATTTACAGCTAAATAAAAATTGTTACTATTGACTTTGGCATATGGTCTCATTTGCACCTTAATTGAGGCAGAGACATCTAATAATTTTAATAACTAGATCTTAATATACCCCCAAAAGTCACACCATGTGCCTGAGAGTATCGTCCAAGCAGTTCTTGAACTCTGTCACGCTTGGTGCTGTGACCACTTCCCTGAGAAGGCTGTTCCAATGTTTAACCACCCTCTGGGTGAAGAAGCTTTTTCTAATACCCAACCTAAACCTCTCCTGACACAACTTCAGGCCAATCACTCAGGTCCTGCCACTGGTCAGTGCAGATACGAGATCAGTGCTTGCCCCTCCACTTCCTCTCATGAGGAAGTTGTAGCCTGTAACGAATTCTCAAAGTCCCTAAGTCTCTTCTTCCCCAGGCTGAACAGACCAAGTGACCTTAGCTGCTCAAAAATAATTGAGGGAGGTTTTGCTCTTTGAGGATTCTAGTATGAATTGCATCAGGGCCCATAGATTTGTAGGGATCCATCTGAAGCAACAGATCCAACAAAATTTCAGGGTGAACTGGGAGTTGATCATACTCATAGACATGCTCCTCCAGCTTAGGGCACTGGGAACCTTTTGGTCCATCATCTGTGTTGAAGACAGAAGCAAAGAATGTGTTAAACACATTTGTCTTGTCTCTGTCCCTGTTTGTGAGGTGACCATCCTCATTATTTAACAGACTATTTTTGCACTTAATTACTATTGTCATTAATGTATTTGAAAAAACTATTTTTATTGTCCCCCCCATTTTAGGCCAGCTTCAACTCCAGGTGGGCTTTGGCCACACAAATTTTGTCATGCAAGCCACATCCCAGTGTTTTTCTCATGTCACCTGACCTTGATTCCACTGGGCATAGACCTTTCTTTTTCACCTTATTCCCAAGAGAAGATTCTCATTCAGCCAAGCCTTCCTTCTGCCTCACCTGCTTGAGTTCCTATATTTGGGAGACAATTTTCTCCAATTCTAATATTTCTTACTACCCTAGAAATTTTTAATAACTTTCCGTGTTGCTTTTAATGTTTACTTTATTTTTTCTCTTCCCACTAAATTTTACATGAATGTATATAGAATTACATGGAAGGTAAATAGAAACTATTGAGTATTATCTAGAAATGTTCAATTTCTAGAGAGCCTTATATTAATGTATGGGTTTGAACAGTGACTGGTTTTGAGAATAGCTGTGCCTGACCAAACAGCTATGTTTATAATATTTTTTAATGTTAGTAAAGTTTAGCAAAATAGATGTTCATCGCATAAAAGATAGACTCAGGAATGCAGATTCTCAAAGAGTGCCATCAGGTAACCGATATATTTGTAAATGCATTGTAAATTTGTAAATGCACTACAAAAATAGAAAAGTAGGAACCAATCTATCTCTCTCTTTTTCTTTTTTTTTTTTACAAGATTTGATTGGAATGTTTTGGGCTTTGTGGTTTTTTTTCTTTTTTAATTTTTGTTTTCTTTGTGCCCTTTTTCTGAATAACAGAAATGTAGCTATTTTAGTCAACAAAAACAATAATGATTGATATTTCGTAGATTTGGCAACAGATAAAATGCTCATCCATGAATCTGGGTAACTATTTTGTACCACCGGACAAATGCTGAATCAAGCTGAATTACTACAATATTCATTGCAGTCCTATTTTAATTTAAATTTGCTCTAATCCCAGAGTCTGAATAAGGTTGAAGATCAAGCCAAGGGGAGATTTTTTCTGTTCTTGAAGAAGATCTCTCTGGTATGTGAACTTGGCACAACTCAGAAATTGCCATCCATTTTAAATTTACCTTTGGAAAGAGTTTATAGAATTCCTTCTCTCTGTAAATGTAACGATTATATTAAAGTAAGAGTTTTGCAGATTTTTTTTGTAATTCTGTACTTTCAAATTCAGGTTTCAAAGCCGTATAAACACTGCGTTCACTGCTTTAGTTTGTTCATGTAGATTAGTCAGCAAAGTTTTCCACTAAGAAAGTAGCACCATGTAGCCAGAATGTCAAAGTTTCCGTAACTAGCAGGAAATAATGCTTTTTGTCTTCATGGGAAAAAAACCAAACCCATAGCTACTGTAATTCTGCCCACTAATCTGAGTCAATGTTGAGCTGTGCTGGGACATCTGATGAAAGAGATAATTTCTCAGGAAATAGTCCTTGAAACATGAAATAATCATAGCAGTAAGATTTAAAACAAAAACAACAAAAAAACCCCCAACCAAACAAAAAAAAACCCCACAGACATATTCATCAATGTTAATCTAGAAATATTTATATTTTTTATTTTGTATAGAAGTACTTGTAGTTGCTTAGTGGTCAAAAAATACCTTGTCTTTAGTTGCCTTGTTTGATTATTTGATTACTTTGATTGCTTAAGTTTTACTATCCATCTTAAACTTCATAGCATTGTGTGTACAAATTAACATTTTGTTTATTGTAACTCAGTAATGTATTTTATTGTGTGTGTAGTTAAATAAAGTTACTGTAGCACCTTACCTTGGGAGCTGTCACTGAGCTAGTATTTTTGTAGGACTTTTATTAAATTTGCTAAGGGTTTTTTTTGCTGCAGTTATACAATAGTCTCCTACTGAGATATTCTTTCTGCACATGTTCCTCTCTAGATTTAAAGTTTTCAGTAGCCAGAGCTGCACATTAAAGGTCATTTTTGTTGAGTGGCAGGGACCAATACAGGCATGTGTACATAAGTACCTGCAAAGAAAATGCCACACAAAAAATGAAGATGTTTTTATCTTGAGCAATGATATGTCAGGAAATTAATCTTAAAATCCAGAACATTTCCATTCTCTTTGCCAGGTATCCCCCCATTATATTTTACTAGTCTTAACAGTCTAGTTACAAAGACATCGGGCAATTTTTCAAATAATCTTCTCCATATATCCTTATTAACAGTAAGCTTCTATGTATCTATGTGTGTTTATGCCTGACTGAAGGATCAGTTTTTAGCGAGTAATGAATAGCATCACTCAGATGCCAACAAAGATAACAAGCCTGGGAAAGCTTTCTCATAGTTTTCATATGCCACTTTTTCTGCAACAAAATATTTCAAATCACAATATTATATTATAAGTTAACAAGGAATGTGGATACAAAAATTGTATCCAACAAAAATTATTGTCTCTATCTTTTTTATTTTCAGTACAACTTTACAATACATCTGGGGGACATCACCAGTCGTTTGAGGGAGGTTATTGTCCCACTCTACTCTGCACTGCTGCAGCTTCACCTTGAATGTTGTGTATAGTTTGGGGCACCAAAATATAAGACATTAAGCTATTAGAGAGTGCCCACAGGAGGGCTATGAAGATTGTGAAGGGCCTTAAGCAGAAGCTGTATGAGGAGTGGCTGAGGTCACTTGGTCTGTTCAACCTGGAGAAGAGGAGACTAAGGGGAGACCTCATCGCAGTTATAACTTCCTTGTGAGGGGAAGAAGGGTGTGGTGACTAGTGATAGATCAGAGGGAATGGCCTGAAGTTGTGTCAGGGAAGGTTTGTGTTTTGCATTAGAAAAAGGTTCTTCATCCAGTGGGTGCTCAGGTACTGGAACAGGCTCCCCAGGGAAGTAAGTAGTCACAGCACCAAGTCTGTCAGAGTTCAAGAAGTGTTTGGATGATACTCTCAGGCACATAGTGTGACTCTTCATGATAGTCAGATGTAGGGATATGAGTTGGACTCAGTGATCCTTGTGGGTCCCTTCCAACTCAGCATATTCTGTGGTTCTGTGGTTCTGTGCTATTAGCAAGATATAGGGCATGATTCTCTCTTTATTTACTTTTATTTCATGCTCGTTCATCTCCTTTGACTAATGATTATAATATAAACACTGCATAGCTAAATGTCATTTTATGTATTTTATCAGAATATTTTGATGCATTTACTTTCATTTTCCAAGGGAACACAACAGCTGTTTAACAGCTCTCAGGAATACTCGATATCAGCCTGGCCCAGACATGACGGTGCCATCTTGTTTAAAGCTTTCCTCTTCACCCAATGTCATGTAAGTTGACAAAGAGCAATAGATTTAGAATCAGGCCAAGAAACTAGAGATAATTCAAAAGGCATCTGAACGAAATCACTAAATTTAGAACTTTGAGTTTACAAGCCTCAGGAGGGACTCACTAAAGATAATGGTGAATTAAAAACTGGAAAATACAAGACCCCCCTAAAAAGGAATAAAATTCTGCTATTTGAAAAGAGTCAAACTCTATTTATACTTATACCTTCTGTTAGGTCAAACAGAGGCTTTGTTTATCGTGTTGTCCAAGAAAATATGAATAAATAAATACTATTCTTCAGAATTTGTAGTGCTTTCACCATTGTGCTTTTATGTAAAAAGTTATGATGGCATGTTACACTAACATTCAAAAAAATAGGCCATCTTTGTCCAGCAACAAAATAGCACAACAGAGAAGCAAGGGAATGGTGGCAAAGAAGAGATGTTTTTGACCAAATAGATCATTAATTCTTTCTGTTTCTCAAGTCTGTTTGAGAAACAAGGTTGAGATCCAGACATAAGTAGACCAGAATGGAAATCCATCACTGCATGTAGCAGATAACTGGGATTTTTCCTCGCATTTTTTTCATAATAGAGTACATAGAGTACTTGCAGTTAAGGACTTACAGATACAGCCTGTATCTTAATCCACATAAGAGAACTGGCAGTCAGCATGAAGCAGAGATCACCATCAGGGTATACCGATTTCATTTGTGTTCCTAAGAGGAAATATAAAGACTGCCTTCAGCCTCTTACCTTGTGCTGCGCTTAGTAACATTTTCTTTCTGGTAAAGTTTGGATGAAGTAATTGAAGACCTAGAGAAATTTTATCAAGGATAAAATGACATGCTTTTAACAAGCCCAAAGAAAAACAATTATATTTTAAATTAAACTTCAATCCTATATTTTGCAAGCACCATTTCTAAAAGTACCTTAAGGAATTTGCATCTATGCTTATGTAAAACACTACTTTTTTTCTCTGCTATCTCTGCATTTATGTGTGAGATGGAAGGGATGTCTTAACATGCTTCATACTACTACTATAAATCATTTGATCTAATCTGAAAAAAGTCTAAAGAACCTAATGTATTTTGAAATTTAACATGATGAATAGATTATTATGCATTGATTTGTCTCTTTTAACAACAACAGGAAACCTAAAAGACATTTTCTAATACCTACATACTTTAGTTCTGTTCAAAGTTAATTATGGAGAAAAACCTTTCATCAGTCAGAACAAACTCCTTATGATGATGTAGCATTGCTTTCCAGAGGCATCAATACCTGAAAAGCCTTTTGAATAGTTTTGAGAAGTAGTATTTTTGTTTGTACAGCTACAAAGGAGGCTCTGATGACATGCCTCAGCCATCTCCCTTTGGTTAGCTTCACCCAGGTATGCCCTCAAGCACATTTCTTAATCTTGTGTTAATGTAAATTCCACTTCCAGAAGTCTGACCAAGGAGGTCATTTGAACTCCTTTTTGCCCCAAAATTTACAGCAAATTTGAAAAAAACTATACTGAGTATTCAGAGATTATTAAATTTTATTTTGTCTCAGAGTTCTTATTCCTCTCAATATCACTACTCACAGGTAGTGAGGACATCCATCAGCCCCTGTTAGGTTTTGATTAGTCTGCAAGAAAAGTACTAAATATCAATAGTAGGAGGATATGATTCCTGCAGTACTGACTTACCAATTAAATCTTACTTCTGCATGAATAAATACCACTTATTATGAGAGGAGATATTAAGATGATGCACTGTGTAACAGTTCTGTAATAAAGTCTGGCTATTACACGTTTGCAGGAACTAATATTAATCTTTAATCTTTTATTTTGAATGCCTATGTGACAAGGTAATGATATGGAAAATAAACATGAAGTATTCAATTGCACAGTAAAACACAAAGATCTGAATTCAAAGTTAGAATTCCAAACAAGTAAAACAACCATGGGGAAGCCTAAATTGACAAGGAATCTAAAAATACTACCATGAACACTGACTTTACAGCTACTAGAAACATGTAAAATTTCTCAATTTTCAAAAATACCAAGTTCAGTGCCAACAAGCCTACATACCAGCACCATTCAAAGACAAAACTGTTCATTTTCCTAACTCATGTGTAGGGTTTGAGCCTGTATGTGTGCTCTGAAAAACTTTACAATTTCTACTCTGAGAATTCAGGACTTGCCTCTCCCAGCTAAGCACTCTAAACTCCAGGCCATAGAAACACCTGATTCCATATGAGTAGATAAGCATTTTATGTTGCAATTTTTACCAAAGGGAGTAAAGAATGTAATTGTTTTTCCTTTCTAAATTTGAGCATAAGGAAATTGGATGTCAAAATTGGTCTTGATAATGTCCATTTGACTCAATGAGATTACTTTGATTTAAATTAATTTTTGCTTACAAAGCTGGAAGAAGCTTATATCCCCTCATAACCTACATTTCCATTGAACAGTTAAATTGACCTTCAAATTTAAGCCTCTTTTAAAACCCAAAATGCTCATGAGTGCAGGGGTTTGTGCTACAGAAATAAAAAAAAGTCCTTCTGGGACAGAAGGGCTCCTAAAGCAACACTATCTGTACCCTGCATCACAATCTCCTCTGTCAAGAGGAAAAGAAAGGTAATTGTAAAAGGAGACTTCCTTCTAACAGGAAGGGAGGGCCTGGCATGCATACCAGACCCAACACAAAGGAAAGTTTACTGTCCGCTGGAATTCAAGTAAGTGACATTACTGGAAAACTCTCCAGTCTTGTAGGTCCTCTGATTACTATCCACTATTGGCTGTTCAAGGCGGCCTTGGCAAAATAACACAGAGAAGTCCAAGGGCAATCAAAAGAGGCTTCAGGGCCTTGGAATGATTCTGATAACAGAAAATCTTTCACAGAGAGAAAACCTTGGTGAAAGCATACTATAGTCCATCCAATAGAGCTATAACAGACAAATGAATGGAAACAGATGATAGACCACTAAGTCAAAAGCTCACTCAATAGTAGTTCCACAACGTTTTTCAATAATGAATACTGAAAACAATATTAATTGACAATGTAAACTAGTGGTGTGAAACCCAGGGAATACCTTCTTTCACTCTAGAAATATTTGGCATGATCAATGCTTCTCTCTAATCAACCTCCCATGATTCTTCCCCTCTACTCTGCCCTCATGAGACGCCATCTGGAGTACTGCATCCATTCCTGGGGCCCCAACACAAAGAAGGACACGGATCTGCTAGAGGGAGTCCAGATGAAGGCCATGAAGAGATCAAGGGGCTTCATCTTTCCTACGAAGACAGGCCGAGAGAGCTAGTGTTGTTCAGCCTGGAGAAGAGAAGGCTCCAGGGAGACCTTTAGGTCTTCCAGTACCTAAAGGGGGCCTATGAGAGAGCTGATAAGACAAGGAGGAATGAATTTAATCTGAAAGATGGTAGACTTAGACTAGACTACACTAAGGAAGAAGTTCCTTACTCAGAGGGTGGCAAGGCAGTGAAATGGGTTGCCCAGAGAAATTGTGGATAGCCCATGCCTGGAAATGTTGAAGCTCAGGTTGGATTAGGCTTTGAGCAACCTATGTATCTGAAGATATTCCTTTTAAGGACAGGGTGTTGAAACTAAATGATCCATCAAAGTCCCAAACCAAATTTTTCTATGAATATATGATTTTACGAATTCATCAGTATTAAGGGGGATGTTCTAGCTTTATGGAGGAAGTCAGTGGAGGTATATGATGACAGTCAAAGTGCAAAAGTCTTAACTACTTCCCCGTCAAACTGAACAGGTGAATTAAAGCTCAGTTTACCAATAAGAAACTCCATAGCACTAGAAGGAAGTTTACTATAACATCTGTGCCTGTGAACTAGGGTTTCCTTCTCTCCCCCTAAGCCAGCAGCTTAAAATAGAAAGAACCAAAAATTTTCATTTTACAGAGAAGAATCAGTAGTTAAATTCAGCAGGCAAGCCTTTCCTTTTACTCTGCTACTCATGAATGAAAGCAGAAAGAATTTAATATGTCAAAAATAAGGGAAACCTTCCCTAGGGATATTTTCCATCCTGGCCTTTGTCATTATGCATTGTAAGGCTCACACTACTTTTCACAATGTAGGTTGCTGTTGTTAAGGTATAAATATAAGTAACTTAAAAAATAATATCCGCACCATTTCCTTGAAGGCTATTAGTGTTCTTCACTATTGTGGGTTTTTTGGGTTTTGTTTTTTTTTTTTTTTTTGGTTGGTTGGTTTGTTTGTTTTGTGGGTTTTTGGTTTGTTTTGGTTTGGTTTTGTTTTTTTTTAATGCTTATGAAGCCCATCTAATTTCTTTTTCATTTTATTGCAAAACGTATAGCACCACTGGATTAGACTGATTTCTTCCAGTGTCAAGTCTAATACCATGTAATAGTTCATTTATACCATTGGCTGCATTAAAAATAGATGGATTAGATAGATAGATAGATAGATAGATTA
>JAWWEW010000131.1:52844646-52936837 GCA_035583185.1 Anabacerthia variegaticeps
GTTCTTTCTGGTTATAGATATATATATATATAGGTATATGTGTATATCTGTGTATTGTGGTTAAGAACTGTTATCCTGCCATATTCATATTTATATTTTTCCCTAATTAAAGTTTTTTGTTTTTTTTTCTAAATTTAAGGAGAGGGATTATTTTATTTCTTGGCCCACAAGATATCTTAGTTTTCCCCCTCGAACTAAGACAAAGGGGAAATTCGAGTCCTTAATAAACCTATATTTATAATTTAAGATTTCATCTTAATAGAGATACTACTATGCTCTCTCTGCCACATATGCACAACACCTAATTGGATTTCATCTTGGTTACAGGCCTAAAGGACTTGTACCTGGATCAAGAATCCAAGAAAATTATTTAAAATCCTTGCATGATTTCAAGTGTACTTTAATTTCCTGTAGCATTGTCATTTGTGGTGATGATAATTCTGAAGACAGGGATTCTTCCATGGGCTGCTGCTACTTCTTACCAGGGGGTTTTTCTAGTGGCAGTAAAGCTGATAGTACTTCAAGTGAATCAATCTCTATCTTGGCTGTCAGTCCTTTCTCCATTATCCATCTTTATGACATTTGCTGGGAGCACCTTATTACTGCCACTAAAATATCTCATGTCTGAACCTATGTCTTCAGAATATTGCTCTAAGAGCTTAGGTAGCTGAACCATGTAGTTAAGAATATTTCATGCAAGAAATATGTTATAAAAAATACAAAATAAATTAATTTTATTTAAAAGGAATTCATATGTCCTCCTTGAAAAATATTACGTACATTCAATGTATCGTGTATACAACTTGTGTAGATAAGTCAAATTTAGCACATCTAAAGCTGAAAGACTTCATATGTCATTTTGTACATATATCGATAAGGAGTTGCCAAATCTAACAACAGACCAATGCTGCCACTGGGTGCAACCAGAAGCATTCCCAGTAGGCATACACATAAACATATGTATACAATACATGCTCACTTGTATGGATAGCCAGCCACACTGATCTATACATGCAGGCACATGCAGCACTTGCGTGAGCACAACTACCACCAACAGCCTCATCCTGTTCCCTTCCCTGGCTGATCAGGATAAAGATCCAGTAGTGGGAATAGATCAAAAGTACAGTGTTCACGCCTGCAGCAGATGGGATCAAACACACGGTCTGCACAGTTTCCGCTCCTGGATCTCAGGCTTTGGTAGTACCTGGCCATGCCACCTCCAAGGCCACAACCCCACTCCAGCTGCTGGGATTCAGACCGACACTCACACACATATACACTGTGTATCTGTTCAAGCAAGGAGTATTAGACGCACTAGGCTGGGATCCCCCCTCTCCCCCATTGCCCTTATCATAGATATTCATATACACAAAGAGGTCATACAGTCAATCTCCAGAGTCCGCACGTGTGCATATCTGGTTCCACCTACTCACCAGCTGGTCTGACTTGATATCCACTTGTGATCATATGCTGACTTATGTACACATGCTATTCATTTTTGCTGGTGACCCAGACACAGACCCTCTGGCACTCTAGTCACTTGCACTTCCCATACACACACACACACACACACAAGAGCCCTTCACCCAAGACAATAGTTAGAAATCAAATTTAATGAGACAACAAGATAGACAACAGACTGTAGTGGTGGAATGTAGGGCATGGTCAGGCAAGTGCCCTGCTCAGCACTGTGCACGCAACCTTCTCCTATTCCTTTTACTTCTAGAGAACAAGTCTTACAAGGAGAAGCTGAGGTAGCTGGGGTTGTTGAACCTAGAGAAATGAACCTTCAGGGGAGATCTGATCACTCTGTACAACTACCTGAAAGGAGGTTGTAGTGAGGTGGAGATTGGTCTCTACTCCTAAATAAAAAAATGATGGGACAAGACAAAACAGATTAAAGTTGTGTCAGGGAAGGTTTAGGTTGGACATAAGGAAAAAGGTGTCACTGAAAACTTTATCTAATATTGGAACAAACTTCCCAGGGGAGCAGTTGAGTTCCCATCCCTGGAAGTATTTTAAAATAAGACATGTAGATATTATGGTTAGGGATATTGCTTAGTGGTGGATTTGGCAGTGTTAGGTTAATGATTGGATTCAACGTTCTTAAGGTCTTTTCCAACCTAAAAGATTCTCTGAGTCTCTGATTCTAATTTTCCATGGTTACTACATCCCAAACACCTCAAACACCACTTTCTCTCCTTTGGTCCTTCTCTAACCATCTTACTGTCTTGTACAATTCCCAAAAGTCCTTCTCCTGCATCCAATCACAAATCGCACACCCCTGTAAGCAGCAACCCCCTGTTAGTGCACAAGGTGAACTAGAAGCAATAGAGAAGCATTAAGCTTAGGGGGAAAAGTCACAATACTATCTGTTTTTTTCTAAAGGGTTTTTTGCTGTAAAGAGGGAAACCATCCTACATTATTTATTAATAATATAAACTAATATAAAGGAATATTCAGACAGAAAATACAGATAAATAAGAATACAGATTCAATCACAGAAATTTAAGGATTTATATACAGAGCAACATAGAAAGCAACTTTAATTAACCTAGGTCTATATTACACACTAAGGCTAGCATATTTAACTCCGTCCAACAAATTGCAGACAGCCATCACGCTACAGTTGGCATGCAGGTGGAAGACCCTTGTTACAGCTATGCCCTCCAGCTGCTCATTATTACCCTTTTGCCAGCAGAACTGGGAGGGCAGTAACCTCCAGCAGAGTGGTTCCTGTGATTGATCCCTGATCTTCTTCAGGCAAAATCACCCAGGTAAGCACAAGCAATTTAAATGGTTAGCTTGAGGCTCAGGACAGATATCCTCTTTCATTTTTAGCTGTGCTGATGGCTGTTGTTCCTGTTCCTCTCTATGCTGGAGTCTATGCCGCTCAGAATGTCCAACCAAGCTGTAGATGTCATAGGACTATTTCTAAGACAGGCAAACTGAGATCTATGTACACACTGTTTAAGCTCCCTTGTTAACCTGTTGGTAGCAGATTCTGTGTTAATCTCTGTTATAAGCAGCCTGATGTGTTTTTCTGTATCATCTGAAAATTTGACTGGCTTTGCTTTCAATGTGGATTAGACAAAATTTACCAGAAACACTCTACCAGCTGAGCTGCAGAAAGGGGTAAGCTTCAGCCAGTGAAAAAGGAACAGACTGATTCTTCTATATCAACACCTCCAGAGGTGTCTGTTTATACCTTTAAGAGGGGTGAGAGATGTGATCCCTGCTTGTCATAGTTTTGTTCACAAGTGAAGAGGTTTTACAGACACTGTTATAAAGCTTCTTTAGTTTTGCTCGAGCTGCATGTTAAAAAGACATTCTAGAATTGTACAAAGTGTGCTTTTTCAGACATGTTAGTATCATGCTGTCAGTAAAACATTTGATGTTGCATCACATCTCAGGTTCCAAATGTACTACCTAAACAAATGTCCTAAGAAAAACAAAACTGCACTGAAAGCTTTATATGAGAACATACTATTACATACTATTAGTTGTTATCCAACCAGAGGATTATCTAATTTAGTTCATTTAAATGTGAGGATGTTAAGAAGAAATTTGCAAGTATTATTGTCTCTTAATAAATTCCAGACTTTTCAGAATATAGGAAACAAAAATTCAGCTGATTTTATGGATAAATCTAGCCCCTATTTTATTAAATACAAAAAAACCAACCAAACAAACAAACCCAAAAAAACTAAAAAACAAAACGACTAACAAAAACCAAACCAAAAAAACAAACAAACAAGAAAAACCCCACAACTTATAAAGCGAAAACTATATTTATGATACATATTGCGAAATCTGAAGTATTTGTGACACACTGAATTAAAAGAAGTATTTTGTTAGAACTGAGTATTTTATAAATACATTAGTTAAAAAAAAATAAAAATATTTTTATAACAATGTTAAAACATATGGTGGGCAGTAGCATTACCTTGGTCTGGATGGATTTAGCAAAACAGACCTTTTACTCAGGCGTCTTTCTGCCAGACAGTAAGGAGGGGCTGGACAGAGGCACAAAGCTCCGCTGTTGTGCACACGTGCTGGAAGAGCGGTCCCTTTTGTCAGTGCTAGCACCATAGGGTCAGTGTGTTCCCACAGTGCACTTTCTACATGTGTCAGTGATACAAAGAGTCTGTGACTCCATTCGATGATTCTTTGACTGAAAGTCCATTAAATGTACTGAACACCTCTTTAGCATGATTTTTTTTTTTTAAAAAAAAAAAAAAAGTAATATAATCACATGACATTAAGTGAGCTAATAAAGACAGATCATGAATACAGCAGGGAGGTCTTTGTAACAGGGAACTTTGTGCTAGGGTTGTTGGCAGGAACTTAAGCTGATATTTTCATTGATAGTTATGGTGTTTACATGAGTGAAATCAAGTTGGTACATGTAGATTATCATGCAGTGTAATAATGCAGTCATTTTGCCATACGGAAATACTCTAATTCTTTAAGTTTGGCCTGCAGTGGCATTAACTGTCAAATTCTACTTTTACTGGTGATCATGTCCCCTTTACAATATAAACATAAAGTAAATCAATTATATGCTGATTTCCTCAAATACCTTTCTCCAATAGACCCAAGAATCGTAAGTGAAGTAATGGCAGTGAATAAACATCCTTAAAGATAAGCTACAGTAAAAGCTTCAATCCTAAATGCTGAAAAATACTGAAATATTTAGTTCCATATACCATTCCTATTTATATTAGTGACATTAACTTCTTGAGTACTACAACTCCTCCTGTAGTCTCTCTGATGCTAATCTTTTAGCTCTTTAATCCATTCAAATCACAGCTGCTATATTTATCTTCCTCATCTTTCATTTCTTCTGTAACACATCAATGGAGAGTCCAGGCACTGACGCCCTCTTCCATAGTGCATTAGATATAAGACCTTCATCTTCTTGAAGACCTTCTACACTTTAGACCTAATTTTGTTTTATGATACCTCTTTATCTCTTCTTTGCAGCATCACAGATGAAGCTCCTAATGTTCTGCTCCGTCTCCAAGTTCTACTTCAGATTTTTATACTGATTCATTCATATGGAATATATTTCCTGTTCTAAATTTGTCTTATTCAAAACTTTAAAAATATAAAACTCTTCTATGAAGTTATTAATAATTGTAACAATAAAATATCAGGGGAGAAGAAAAAGCAGCGTGATAAAGGTACAAGTTACTATTTCTTATGTTTCCCCCACTCCTATTGAGAATACAGCATTGCCCTTTTTTGTACAGTTATAACATTCACTGAAAATAAATATTGATATGATCATTAATAATAATTGATAGGACTATACTTACATCTAGTTTTCTTACTCATGGAATTCTGTCAAGATGGCCGTTTTGTATCGAAATACTTTTCTGATTTAATATAAAATAGAAATCTCTATGCAAACAAACAAACTAACAAAAACCAACCAACCAAAACAAATAAACAAAAAAAAAAAAGATACTTCAGGTTATGTTCCTAGAACCTTATTTAGCTATGTACATTAACGGCCTACTTTTCTTAGCAAAGAGGTGTTCAGTCTTTCTCTGAAGTTGCTAGATGCTGGAAAGATGCATTCCAAATAAAAAGCCAGAAACTTTCCATGTCCTTTCTGAAACCATAGTTTGTGTTTTATACGCAGGCAACAGCATTGCTTGGATTGTTTATCTGTTAACCCTCTTTGCAGCCCTCAGTACAAAATGTCTCCTGGAATGTATTTCAATGTTCATTAATTCTGACAATTTTATCATCTCTACCCATAGTTAGTGTGTCAGTGACAACAAGTCTCACAGAGAACTTCTAAGTGGTGTCCCCTGGGATGACATTCCATGGCATCCTCAACCTTACCGGTAAGGTCAGTGACACAGATTTGCTTTCAACAATGTTATCGAGTCCAAGATTGACAGCCAGACTATTCAGCATGACAGAGGCAAGGAAGGTTTGAAAAGGCTTTTCATTTGTAAATGACAGAAACAAGTCATACTGGGAATTGCAAACTTTGCCCAGCTAGAAGCAACTTGAGCAGAATTAATCAGTACTTCTTGAACTGGTCTAAGATGTAGAAGGTGAGATGCTAATTTTTGGTTCAATCTCTTCCAGGATAACTAATCAGAAAGATTACAGAAAGTGTTAATACCTTCCCAGTGATTCTGGCATCAACATATTTATTTAAAATCTTTTCATATGGAAATGTCACTTGCCATCGATACTCTTTCCAATAGTTTATTTCCTACCCTTGTCTTCTAGCAAGCATAGATATTTTTAACCCCCATTTCATATTATAATTGCATAGTCTTCTTTCACCTGTGAACTTTCAGAAACAGGATATTCACATGCTTAGGTCCTTCATTCATATGAAGAATATATGGAGAAAATTTATTTATAAGGTAGAAGTTTTCCACATGCTAAAATAACTAAAATTATCTTAACTCATTTACTTAGGCACAAATACTCTTGTGATACATCTGTGAGCATTTAGAAATGATACATTAATTGGCAGGAAGATAAGTGTAAGAAACAAACAAACAAAAAAAATGTAAACTACAAAAAAATAGAGACTATGGGATCAGTTACTGGATCAAAATGGCTTGTGGTCTCCTAGTACTTGTTCCTCAATATAGACACCAATAAAGCTGAAGGAAGATAAGTGTCCAACTTTGTTTCACTTATGATTTCATACAGTTCAAATGCTATTAACGGCCAGATGTTTAAAGATTAAGGTCAGATTTAAGCAAATATTTATAGCCAGCTCTGTCTTATTTTGGCACACACATACTACAAATAGTAAAATGTTTTGTTACCTCGCTCTGTAGTCTTTCATGCCTGCTGTATATCCTACTGGCTCTGTTGTTTTGTTGTTTTTTTTTTTTATTAAGGACTCATCTTCAAACATATGAAGCAAGTCAGAACGGTAATGACAGATAGAAGAAATTCAAGAATTCAGGGTAAACAAGGGCCCTGAATCTGGTGTAGCCCCACCCCTGGCGTGGACCCCTCCCAGAGCTATCAGAGGGGAGGCATCAACCCATGGCCCAGGTGTGACACCCTTCACAATGAGTCAAGGGAAGGGCATTATGGATTAGTGTGGGGTTCCCATTACAGAGCTCTGGGAATCATTATGGAATGAAGGGAAGGGCATTTTGGGTCTGTACAAGACTTACTATGTGATGTTTAGGGGATAAATCAAAGGCAGGGAAAGGAATAGATCAAGACATGTTAAGCAATAAGCATGGGAAAGCAGATGTATAGGAGGAGAAAGGGGCTGGTCATGTGTAAAAAGGTGGCCTTAGCAACTTGTCCATCTGGCTGCTGGATAGAATGAGTATCTGAGATCAGCTTCTGGAAGGATCTGTACTGTCTCTATGTACACATATACTTCCACCCCCACATATTAATCTGGCCTGAACAACAAGAATGGTGTGAGGCCATTGGAGCTGTTGGTGGCAGTGATCTGCTTTCTGTTTATTTGGTCCTTGTGACCTGTTGTGTGCATGTTCATGTATGTATTATGTGTACATATAAGTGTGTGCCTGCTGGCAACTCAAACTCACTGCTTTGACCTGGGAACACGGAGCTTCAGCAACTTCAGCTCTATTGGATTAACAGATTTGGCAGCTCCTTACAATTTCTACTTTCATTATTGTCCTTGCAACTTACTCTTCTCGCTAATTGTATAAATGATGAATATCAACAAAACTATAGCTGCTGCAAACTTGGCTTCTAAATAATGTAGACACTTATGTACCTTATGTAAAGCCTCATGCTTTCAAAAGACATTAAAAAAAAATAAAATATGTCCCACAATAAAAAAAAATAAAATAATTCAACGTCATGTGACATACACCAAGAAGAAGATTCTTGAAATAAAAAAAATAATTTAGTTGGAAAAGGAAGAAAATACATGGACATGCATATAAACTGTATTAGAGCACTGATAGATATTCCCTAATGTTACATGAGCTTTCTGCAAATACTCACCAAGTAAGAAGTTTTAGTAGTAATGTGCTCCTTTTAACATTAGTCTTGGTTATGAAAGCTTTTAAGCAAAACAGTAATAACTACTATATAATTAAAAAGAATGCAAGGAAATTGTTCTCTCAACACTGAAACAAATTATTGCCTTTCAGTCCTGAATTTAGCAATTAAGATTTTGCCAATGAAAAGGGAAGAGAAACAATATTAGAGAATTTACTAAAGCATGTTAAAGAAGCAGAATCTTTTCCTTTTCCTGCAAAGGTCATCACAAGCATGCTATTCATGTGAGGTCATGACAAGGCAATTCAGTAACAATTTAACATCAATACATCATTATGTGTTGTGGGTTTTTTGTTCTGTTTTGTTGTTGTTTTTTTTTTCAAATATCAATACCTTCTTATTACTGCAATAAAAATAATATAAAAGGCAAGATTCAGCAGAGTATTTAGGCATTTACAGGTCATATTTCATAATATTTGGATATTTGCCTTTTAGGCATTGCCTTGTCTAAAATCCTGTGTTGAGTGCTTAGGTTCTTCAGTGAGATGAGAGTAACGTACCTCAAAATTATTATCTCTGAAATAATAATAATTACCCAAATAATAAGTATTTTCTTGCCCAGAAGTTTACTTAGAAGTGGATCATACTGCAGAACACTCTGAAATTACACCTCTCCTCAGCTCTCACAATATGTCCTAGTTGTGAGTGCAGTGATGCCAGCACTGCAAGCTGACTAGCTACACAATAAATGCAGTAATTTAGATAGCTCAAAGTATTACCAAAATTAAGATTTCCTGGGAATGTGGCAAACATTTGCCACATGGATGCAAATAAAGTAGGTGAAGAATCTATTGCTGCTGCTGACAGAGCAGAGGCAGCTTAGAAAACATGCCCTTACTCCTGTCAGCTTTAGTCACAGATGTCATTTGAGACTGGGTAATTTGCTATGGTTGAGTTTCTGTTCTATTTAAGTGCAAACTCTACCATATTAGTTGAAATCACCAAAGACATTGTAACTAATCCATTGGACCTTGCCCAGAAAGGGAATAGAAGCACAACACTCTCAGGTATAGCTCAGCTAGTCAAAGAAACTGCTCCTTTTCCACAGTATTTTGAGCTGTAACTGCCTGCTCTTACATCATAGATAGGCCTAGTGCATGCAAACATCCATAGGCCAAGGATTCAAATTTGACTTGTAAGCCACTGTGCCATAGCTGAGATTATTATCAAGGAGAAGTAATTAAAAACATGGATTTGGAATACTCTTATGCAACTGAATCAGAATAAGAGGGAGATTTTGTAAACTGGACTTTATCAAGAGGGTGGGTGTTTGTTTTTTACCTTCAGTTACTCAAAGGTTTTAACAGTGCCCTTACTTTTAAGATTGGGTGAGGACAAAACCAAGCTTGCTGATGCCTATTTTTTATAATACGTTTTGGAGGTACACATTGGGCTTGGATAGACTTGATTTTCTTTATAGTAAATCATATGGGGCAATGCTTTAGATTTTTGACCAAAACAATACTGATAACACACTAATGTTTTAGCTTTGGCTGAGCAGTGTTCATGCAGCATTAAGGACTTCTTCTTTTCTCACTCTGTACCCGAAGTGAATAGATTTAGGGATGGGGTGATGGGGCATAGTAGACTGGGAGGAAACACAACCAGGCAGCTGATCTGACCTAACCATAGAGATATTCCATACCATTTAACATCATGCTTGCAAATAAAGGGGAAAAGAGGGGCTTTTATGAGGGTTAGCCATCTTTAGTTCAGAAACTATGTGGGCAATATTCTAACCATGGAAGGCAGGGAGCGATTGCCTTTGCATCACTTGCCTTTTTTTGTCCTCTTCTTTCTTTCACTTACCCTTCACTTATGAGTTAGGTAGATTCTTTCACGGCCTCTTTCCAGTGTTGCACCATGAGCCAAATCATTTAAATTCTTTCCTATAGTTGATAGTGATGTCAAATCTTTCCCCTGGGCAATGAGTATCTTCAAAGATAGTATGTCTCATGCCATCAGAAATAACACGTCACATTCTTTTCATTTGTGGTTTCTTGCAACCTACCCTTTTGCTTTGTTATTGCAGAGCTAAAAAAACAGCTCAGTAAATGGCAAATGATGATGTTGTTCAAATGTTCTAATAAACAGCATTAAAATTTGAAGATAATTGCCAGAAAATATAATGCAAATCTCTAACAACTGTAGTTAATTAAAGTTTTTGAGGTTGTATTGTTTGGAGGTTTTTTATTCCAGTAATTATATGTGCTTTTTTTTTTTTTTCCTTTGCTGCTAGTCAGAAAAGAAATTATTTCATTCCGAAAGATCTGTATAATTAAATCACTTTTTAATTTTAATTTTCCCTCTACTTTGTATGTTCATATTCATTCAGGCAAGTCTTCTGTGTTATTTCTGTTAAGAGGTATATCAATTATTACACATCAAGGCACATTTTAATGATGGAGCCAAATGACAGAAATGTAAAATCATGATCCTATAGAATACATACCATGATTTGGTGTCATATTTTCAATTATATTCAAGTATTCCATTTAGGCACCTGTACAGGATTTTGTAAATAAAAATACCAAATAGCTTAAGAGTCTCATAGTCATTGAAAACAGACTAAAGTTTTTGCTTTTATTTACAGAAAATGTGAGATTTTTCTCTAATTTTTTTCCTTAAATGATCTTAAATATTTGCTGTATGCTTTGTCTCTCAATATTGTGCTTCTGCATTTCAGAAAATTTCAAACATTCAAGATACTCTAGTAGGTTTCTAGCTAATATGCTTTTAGCTAACATGTTTGGTTTTTTTTATCTTCAACCCAGGAATTCTCTGAGAGAAGATGCTGAAACTAGCTTTCCAACACAGCACAAAACTGTAATTGCTATAGCTGTGTAGCTTGTAAATTTAAGTGACCGCAGGTCATTTTGAAAAGAGTTGTGCTCACGATAATTCCATTCTAGATCCTTGTCTCGCTTCTAGGTCTGGTTTTTCATTGGTTGGTTTTCTGTTCTGGTTTGGGTCTGTTCTGGTTTGGGTTTGTTTGGGTTTCTTTTCTTTTTTTTTTTTTTTTTAAATGATTGCTAAATCAAAATTTACTTTAACCCATATGCAAAATGCAGAAGAGCTGCTGGTTGCATTCTGAGTAAAAAAAACCAAAAAACAAATGGTGGGGACTCATTTATGTTATCTCTACCACCTGGAAGTCTTCATATACTGCAAAAAGTGTTTTTGTTCATGACAGTTGTTTCAAAGTTAGTTGTTTCCTAAGGAGTTAGATGTTCTATATGTTAAATATTAGTTTCCTTCTGAAGACAGAAAAATAAGATGAGCAGTGTGTCTTGCTCGTTATCTAGAGGACAAGTCTGCTCAGGCTTATCGAAGGGTTTGGTCAGCCTGAAGGACAGAGGTAAAGGTGAGACACAATGCACGTGGAGCAAAATAAGTCTGGTAATGGAACTGAATTTCACTGCTGTTATTACTATGTGCCTACAAAGAACTCCTGCATTATTATGCTTACTGCATTGGCATAACAGCCCAAAAACTAATTACGTGGTGGTTTAGATAGTCTATTTGTTTTCACTATTGCATGCTTCCTTTTTAGTCAAGCAAGGAGAAAGCTGGTATCTAACTGTTCAAAACTGATTTTTCTTCTCCCTACCCTATCTTTTGCTCTCCACCAAAAAAAAAAAAAAATAAAAAAAAAATCCAATTTTCTGGGCTAACCTGAAAGCTCTTAAGTAATTTATTGTTTTCCTCTGGTATCTTCTGATCTGAGTAGATTGGTTCTGTTGCACCTAATTTCAGGATCCTAGTAAGCCAGAATTGGAGGGAAGTATTCAAGGAATCATTCATCATTCATCATACACTTCCACTAGTAATTGTAATTCTATGTGATCCTTAGTGACAGTATTTTAATAGACATTTGTTAGTTTGTAAAAGAGTACACTCATCAAGCTGCAAGGGACTAAGAAAAGTATTTTCCTTCTTTTTTTTTTTTTTTTTTCCTCAAAGAAAATTCATTTTCTCTCCTGTCCTTTATATAAAAGGAGACAAGAGGTTAATACTATTCTATTGGGTAGGACAATTAAGTAAAGAGAGAAAGACTGTCATCTCTACTGATGAATATTCAATTTTGCAAGTTTCAATGGTGTAAGTCAGAGCACCTTACTGTAGAACTGTTTGTGACTGGATAGATGTGAAGAAAAATAGTGTTTAAGATGCAGAACAGGTGCTGCTTATTGGATGTCTTCTCTAATAGATGGGAGTGTGCCTTAGAACTTGCCTTTAAGGAAATAAAAGCTACTATAATGATCCTATTTGATATATGGAAAATCTGTTCCAAAGAATTCTATTTCCTTATTAAAATTCAACTTCTGTCTGTTGAGCTAAATGCTTCTATTGACTCACTTTGTCATATTTAAACTTCATAGTGGAAAACTGATTTTTCCTGTAAAATTTTTTCAGCAGTGTCAGCATTCTTAAATATTTGACCTGCGTTTGTTTGAGCATGTTCCTAATAGTTGCTCAAAAGCTTAAAAAAAAAAAAAAAAGCCTTCCAGTTTTGCTAAAGATACTTCTTTCTCTTGTATTTTTATTATTGTTGCTGATTTCTTCTAATCAGAATAGTTTCTCAAATTAACTGAGGTACTTAAGCATTTAAAATATTACTAAGAAGCCCTCCCTTAAAATTGCTTAAAGTTCCTGAAGTTGTATTGCTAGTAGAGGTATATCTTTATTATTTCAGAAGGTTTTTAAGCTTCTTAAAAGAACTTGAAAAGTAAAAGATAGCAATGCAGTGTTTTTCTATATGCACCCATAGGTTTGTTTTACAGTGCTTGTTTGATTTTCCCTTTCTTGCTTGTATGTACATATGTATGTACATATGTATGTATAAATGTATAGCAAACTATGTGTGTTTATATGTGTATGTATATGTATTTAAATTCTCTAAAAGTATGCAGCATGACACCTTGCCTTTAGTGTGGGAGGTTCTAGTTTAGTGAACCCACATGTCCAAAATCACATTATGAAGTTAGCCAATTATGCTGTGAGTAAACTGCGTAATATTGAATTCTGACAGGTTTTAAAGGTATGAGTGACAACATCAAGAACATGACTGTTTTACAGCAGTGCAGGTATGAGAAGAGGACATAACTGAGAATTACTCAGCTAATAAATGGAAATTAATTTCCTGCAAGATAATCACTTCTCATCACAACCTAGGAAGATGCTGTTCAAGTGTAGGTAGATAAGTACCTCTAGGGATGACTTAGCAATGGTGTCATAGCTTTATACTAATGTCTCAATTCACTGGTGTCTGGATTAGCCAATTGTTACTTATTCTTGGTAATTAATACTTGAGATGAATTAGCTTTGAGATCACTGCACAAATTGCAGCTAGCTTGCTGGTAGTAAGTATGCTGCCAGCTTCTTACTTTAGATAGCTTTTCTTCATTATCCAGCCAAATTACATTAAATTTGCAGTCTAAACAATAAAGGTCAGTTGCGTTTTGTTTTTCCTTCTGCTCACTGATATAATCTTAGTGATATTAGTCCAACTGAAGATAAGTAAGTAGGTTTAATACCTGTTTGTCAGTGTCTTATTTTAATGGCAAGGTCAAAATCTTTTTTTATCTTTACTTTTAGAAAACTTAAAAAAATAAAGTGCAATCAAATATATAAGGTTTTCACTGCTTCTTAAAAGTGATCTTGTTCAGACAAATTAGTTAACTCCAATAAATAATAGCATATGAGACAAAATAAAGATGAGAACAGTTTATTGTTTTGTTTTAACAAGCAATCAGGGAACTGTATATTGAGAATCGATGTCAGCAATATAGCAAAAATACCAATAGCTAGAAACTTAGAAAATGTTAATAAATTACAAATTAATAAATTATAAATTAATAAATTTGTGAACACTCTTCATTGACAAATGCCCCAAAGTCCAAATGATATGGACACATTCACACGGTTACAACTAGACTAGAACCCACCTCTCATGGGGCACTGTGAGGTACTCTACTTGCACACACCTGTGTTGGAGGTGTGGGTGCTCCAGCTTTATGTGTACCCATGCAGCCCACTCCTTTCAACTTGCTAGTGCACGTGTAGGTGATGAAGACCCCCAGAAGGCCAAGTGCCACCCAGTCCCCAAAGGTGAGGGTGCCCACATGCTGTGCCTCATACTGTTGAACTAGGGGCTGCTCTGTCCAGCCTGGCAAAGGTCATTATGCCCTGGGGAGACTTATGGCAGCATCAAACCATTCTAAGTGCATTTCTCTCTTCTCACCCAAATAACTTTTCATGATTTTTTCATATCACCTCTTCAAGATGACTCATCTCTTTTGTTTGATTGGTTTTCTTACCCAAAATTTTCATGGTCATCTGGAGATTATTCCAACAGATATTAATCATCTTTGGTGTTATCGGTGTCGGTTTTAGTTGGTGAGGTGGTTTGGGTTTTTTTGGTTGCTAGGTTTTCCTTTTTTTTTTTCTTTTTTGGCAAGTGTCTTTTCAAACAGCTCTGAATATTCCACTCATACACTGCTTACATTCTTACATTCACATTCCTATCTTATCATATATTGTTACCCAGGCTGTTTTACCAAGGGAAAGCCATTAGTGTTTCTCCACAAAGATATAGTGCTTCTAGTTTATATGCCAGCATGTTGTTACAAGAGGAGCTTGAACTCAGGCTGCGCAGAGATCCCATCTGTCTTACTGAAATATTGAGGTTTAGTGACAAAGGACCCTTCAGATCTCTGCAGACAGCTTAAATGACAGAATGACACCATATATCCTATAGTCAAGCTGTACGTGTATGTGTGGGTTCTTTTTGTGTAGTTAACCACTTTAAAATTCTGTTCTTCCAGGCCCTCTAAATAACAATTGCCTGTGGCTTGCATCAACACAGCATGAGATGAGGTTTACCGCATAGTTTTTTGAACAGGTTGATTTCAAATATGCACAACTAATTTTTAAGGTCATCTTCCAGATGTTTTAGAAGCAGGGAAAATAACACATAGAAGTAGCTATGTCTTCAGCTGTTGAAAGGGTGGATGCCTGGGGATTTGCTTTCTGCAGTTAAGTTCATGCATGTATTTTTTCAAATATTTTTGTTTTCCTCAGTACCAGCAGTACATACATTCTATTACTTCCCTGTGCTTTATGGTAGCTATGATTATGAGCCTATGTACCTTCAGTTTCAGCTGTGTTTATTCAAAATATCTGAATTCATTTTACCAGAGTAAAGTAAAGTAAATGTGATGAAAAGGCTTAGGTTATTCTCAAAGAGTGGTCTGTGGAAAATTTGTGAATGTAGCATATCTCTTGCCCTGTTCATACATATTTTTGACAGATAGTGTGTGAAAAACAAACCCACAGTATAATTCAAGGTATATGGGTCTTTTCTGTCTTGAGACAATATAATCTTGTGTACTATGGCCAGCACATAGTGCAAGTGTGTGTGCATGTAAGATGTCTAGTGGGAGTATATTACAGTTACTCTCTGAGTTCTAATTTATCTGGCTAGCAGAACAAAGGCTGTCATGCACACTAACCTCCAATACAGGCCTAAGGCTTTCAACAGATATCTCTTGTTTCAGTTGCCTACACACTTTCTAAAATCTAGCCAAAGAATGGCATTATGTGATGTGGTTTGAGCTGAACTCATGCCTCAAATTTCTTGAAAGAAGAAAGATTTTATTCTTATTGTTTCAACTTTTGTCTTTCTCTGCAGTAAGTCAATTCAGTTTTGCCAGTCTGTTGTAGAACTCTTCTTTTTGTTTTTTTTGGATGTTTTGGTTGTTTATTTGTTTGTGTAGCTTTGGGGATTTTATTTTCTTTTTATTTTTTTAGTTGCATTTTTTATTTTTTTTTCTGCGTCGTCGTTTTTTTTGGAAGGTTCTTTGTGCATTTGTTTGAAGTGGATTGTGTATGGGACTTTGGATTTAGTTTTTTGTTGTGCTGTTTTGTGTGCGTGTTATTTAACTTGTCTGGTACGATTGAAAGGATCAAGTTAATACCAAGGGAAAGGGAAGGAGGGAGCACAGGACTGCACTTCTAACAAATAGATTTAAAGCTGTAAGAGGTATCAGCTTTACCTTATGTTCTCTGAGAAAAAATCCTGATTTGATAGTCCATAGAGAACCCTCAGCAATAAAGTCTCAGTCCTGAAGTGGGGACTCCATCCTCTGATGTAAGACAACAGTGTCTGAGCTATAAATATTTTATATTACCAACCACTAGAAAACAAGTATATAAGCAAAGGAAAAATAACTCATCATGGAGTGTGCCCCTCAATATCCCTTTGCACTAATGTGTTTTCACGCTATTGGATTCATCTTACAGAACTGTGCATTTGCACAATAGTTGCTATAATATGCCTCTGGGCTTTATCATAATAAATAATTGTAACCATAATAACAGAAACCAGAAACAGCAGCTTTCATTATTTTTACTTTAGAAATGAATCTGCCATGAGGCAATTTTCTTCGTTATACATCACTTGGAAACCTTTTGCCTCCTTTTTACTCTATCCTCATACTTTCTTATTTCAAAATTCATGCTCAAATAGCTTCTGTATCTACATAAATATTTCATTCTTGCAACTTGATTTTAGTGAACAAGGAAAACAGAGGAGTTTTTATATATGTGAGAATGTGACATTTCAAGGACGGACATTTGATCAATAATTAAGCTGCAAAATAAAGTGGGGTGAATTCTTTCTTTCAGTGTGATCTCCTTAATTTATTACTCAGTTTATTGTTGTGTATGAAAAAGTTTAAGAAGCACTGGCATTCTAATGCTGTCATGCACTCACTGAGGGATCAAGAGTGACGTGATCAATCATGATCAGTGAGTTTAGTCATGAAAGGGAAGAGCACAGAACATGAAAGTGGTAACGGGCTACCTACAAAGAGTGTAAAGATTTTGCCCGAGAATGCAGGAATAGATCTAGGAAAGTCAAAGCTTAGTAGGACTTGAAGTTAAGGAGCAATGTGGAAAGGTATTAAGAGTTTCTGTAACTAGCTCAGCAGCAAAAGGAAGTGTAGGCAAAATGAGGTACTGCTGTTCAGAGGAGTGAGTAAGGTGGTTGGTGATGAAGGACAAGGAAAAGACTGAGGGTCTGAAAGCTCTTCCATCACTTGTTTTCCCTCTCCTCTCCCTTTATTTCTCTTCCCATCCTTCAGCTCTCACTAAAAAGGTATGACCCTGGTCTTTTGGGCCCCTTACACTTCTAGTAGAAGATGACCAGAAGCTCTTTCTGTATTGTGGAGGAAGATAAGGAAAACCTAATGTTACTGTATATACACAAGTGCACAGGTCTGGATGACATACTTCCAAAGGTTCAGAGGAAGCTGGGCAGCATTGTTAGATACTTCTCTGTAAAAGATTATAGTTTTTATAAACTTTTATAAAGACCATGTTGATAGTCATGAGGAAGTTTGATGACTGTAAAAAGGGAGATTTACTTCAAGAAGGGGAAGGAGGACTTGAAAAGCTACAGGCTGATCAGCCCAATCTCACTGTCTGGGTAGATTATGAAGCAATTTACCCAGAAGCCATTTGCAGCCACCTGAAGGACATGATTACTGGAAAAGCCAGCATGGGTTTACCAAGGACAAATTATGTATGACCACACTGATAGCCTTCTGTGATGAAATGACTGGCTAAATGGAAATGGAGATCACAGGAGATGCTGTATACTTATTTTTAGTAGGCTTTTTACTTAATTCCTTATAGTATTCTGATATCCAAGTTGGTTAGTTGTGCACTCAGTAGATGGATAATAAGATGCATGGCTGGATCATTGAGCTCAGAGGGTTGTAAGCAGCAATACAAAGTCAGACTGTTGGCCCATTACAAGTAATGATCATCAGGAGTAAATGTGAGGTCCCTTACCGTTGTTAATGGTAATGACAGCTATCTGTCCACAAGTTCCCATGGAGTTTAAACACTCCTAGTGCCCCCATCTCAGACCTGTTCAAATCTTGTGTGGTACCTGCTTGGTACCACTATCTCTAATCCAATATTGTATTAAGAGAAAACCAATTTTCCTTCTTGATTCGTGAGGTACAATTGTAACAACATCTTTTCATTCTTATCAAAGAACTGTAAACATAAAGCTATAGGATTTATGAGGGTGGGAGAAGGGACATAAATCTCTGTGAATAAAAAGAGATTTCAAAACCTAGTCTTTTCTGCATTCGTTAATCAAATTCCATTTGTAATTAGGCCACTCTGTTCTCTTTTTCCAAATAGGAAAGATGCTTTAGCCTAGTAGAAACAACAAAAAAACAAAAGCTGTGAGGCAGAGTAGGTTTGAGGCACATTAAGGCAACATTGCTAGGTATGCCACCACGATATGCTATTCCTAGTCCTTTTTAAACCTGAAAGGACTGTGATAGGACAGTCAGCATCACCTATGTAATCTTTTATGAGCAGGAAAACAGTCTCCTCAAGCTGCAGCTGAAAGGCTACTCTGAGTTGTTCTAACTGCATAATCAAATTCAAAGGATGTGGAGTGACATGGAATATTCTTAAGAAAATTTTATTTTGGGGAATTTCTCACTTTTCAGCCTTTCCCTGTACCACCCTGCAGTGTTGATCACACCCTACTACGACCTATGGAGAAACCGTAGGAAGGTACACTTGTTTTAAGACAGGTGATAAATTGTCACTTGTCGTGTAGACTGATGTCAGCAAAAGTCGATTCCCTCCTCATTATACACAAAAGAAAGTTGAGTCTCTGGTTACTTATGGTCTTTCATATTTCATTTTTTGTACATTTTAGTGAGGATATTTAAAAAATTGTTGTTGAAGATCTGCATTTTTTTTTGTTGAAGATCTGCCCTGATTTTGAGTTATGAAATGTTTTGACATATCTAGTTAGGTAATTGTTCACATTTCTGAAAGTCTTGGGATGTCCCGAACACTGCTGTGCTGCTGGAATTTAGAACAAATACAGCTGTATGTATAGAGTTCTAATATCTGCTTTACTGGGTACTTTAAGTGGCTTGTTAATGTTACTTCAAAACAGCAGGTTTGCTATGCTTGACAAGTAAGTGGTTTATTTTCTCAAACCTGTTTTATATTTTATATTTTATGTTTTATATTTTTACATAAAACCAAAACCCTAGACCATGTCCTTAAAGAATATAATGTTTTATGCATTATGATGGGAATAAATGATATTTCCTTAGAACTAGAAAAAGTTCATATAGTTCCAGTGACACTAATCAGTAAAATCAGTCTTAAATGAGAATAAAATAGTTTAATACTTAGAAAAGATAAGGTTTACTAATTTCCAAGGTTCATTGTATTCACCTTAATATTTTATCTCTTGCACTCCTGTTGGGGAGTTTTAACAGGCATGTAGCAGGGCCTGCATCCAAAATTTTTCCACAAACTATACTAATGCAGATGGAACTGTATTTCTAATTATTCACTTTTGCCAAGTGGTCTATGAAAGATCAGCTCCAGTTGTAGGTTTCATGACAAGTGGGAAAATAAATTACTCAAGATAGGATGCAAATTAGGGACAAAGTTCAGCTGACTACCAGAATGTGTAATTATATTTTGATATGTCTCAGAATAAGACAGTCTTACTTGACTTAAATTTGTAAATGAAAAATGTTTGGCTGGAAAAAAGGTAGGGGATGGATGTATAAAAACTGGTAATTTTTGAGAAATGTAAACTTGACATTGAAAAATAGATCCAGAGCAGATTAGTAAAACACCTTTCTTGAATGCAGTTTGAACTTGCAATAGTGCACTGATGAATTTGTGGTTATATTTGTTTTATGGATGAGCTAAAGTATTTATGAGTATCCATAAATGTACTATTGATGGTCTGAGGGACAAAGATTCTAACACATGATCTACTGAGGAATACAAAATATATCGCATAGAATGCTAATAATGAGAACAACAACAACAAAATCCATAATTTTTATTTTAAAAATTCTCACCAAACAGTAAGACTACTTAAAAAGCAATCCCAGCACAAGAGGATTTGAAGGCTTGAATACAGTGTGTAAGTGAAGAACGTGACTAAGAGTGTATGACTGCAACACTTTGCAGGTTGTGCAACATACTTGGAACTGAAAGTCAACATTCCTAGAGTAGTTCACCGTTATAGTTCTTAGGAGCCTGATTTTGATCTATCGTTCCTTGGCTATGCATTTGTATGTATACCTGCTTACTGAATATTTGATGCTGCAGAGAGATATTTCCATGTGTTATCACAACATTGATTAATGAATGTAAATTCTGCTTTTTTTCAAAGTTACTGATACACAGTCAGCATCTGTGTACCCCACAGTAATGCTAAGCATGTATGTAGCATAAATTTAAGTGTTCAGTGTGAGAGAATAGTAGCCAAGCATCACTGTATTGCTTATTTGTATCTCAGCTCAGAACAGCATTGTACAGTTTGGACAGAAATGATTCCCCTTCATTTCAGCTAAAGCGGTATTCAGATCACACAGTATGATCTTGTTTCAAGTTTACAAGAAACAAAATAAGGAGAGAAAGAGAGGCAGAAGGCTGGTTTGCTGTACAAGACCAAGGTATTACAATGGCTGGAAAACTGCATATGACTCCATATGTGTAATTTGGAGATTTTCTTGATTTCCTAGAGCTGCTTTCAGACAAAGTCTGAACTATCAATATCAACAATAGTTTCAGCTGGGAACACATCAGACCTTCTGCAAATGTGCCTCATATCTAATTTTTATATATTCACATCCAGCCTCCTCCAAGTACGAGGCTTAAGGTGTAGTATAATTCATTACTCTGTTACTTACAGGTCATGTACATACCAAGCTATCTGTGAATAGAATGCAGTCACTCTCTGCAAAGGCTTTCAGTCTGGTGCATTTACTTTAATATATCCTGTACGACTTCTCTTACGGGGCATCGGGTAGAAATAGATAGTGCATAAGGTAGTATGACATAAATTACATTAAAGTGTTTACTGATATGTCAGTAGGATTTGCAGGACTAGGTAACCACAAATCTAGTTTTGAAAACTATACATATACCAGCTGAGCTGCATCACTTATCATCTCTGAAGATGCGATCATATTAGTGTAAGCAATTTAATAAACTTTCTTATGTTGCCTCGAAGTGAATATACATATTCCCCCATCTTTAAAGGGACATGAGATAAATATATTTTTAAACAATGGTTTAAACATTTTTGATACCAAATTTGTCACTCAGCTCTGTGAGACTACAATCAAGCTTGTTAAGCATATTAAAAAATAAGTGGAAAATATTAGCAGCATAGGTACATATTGAAAGGGACCTCAGGAGACCTGTAGTCCAATGTCCATGTCAAAGTAGGGTCCTCTGTGAGGTCAGACTAAGTTGAACAGAGTTTAGTCCAGTTTCTTAAGAAATCCCAAGGAGGGAGACTGTACAGTCTCTCCAGGTAGCCTGTTCCAGTGCTTGACTCTCCTCACAGGGGAGAATTTTGTCCTTACATCCAGACTGAACATCGCACATTTCAACCTATGTCTAATGACCCTTACCCACTTTCAATGCATCTCTGAACCACCTGGCTCTGTTGCTTTGGTGATGGTCTCATAAATACTTGAGGACTGCTGCTAGATTGCCCCAAAGCTGAAGAACCTTCCTGAGGTTCCGTTTGCCCATTCCTCCATCCTTTCTACTTTGAATGGACATCCCGCCTACACTAGATGGGAGTTCTGCATTCTAGTGTATCAACTGATACAGAAATTTAAGGTCAACTGCAAACTTGATGTGAGTGCAATTCATTTGCCTCCTCTGGATCATTGATAAAGTTTTTAAACAGGACAGGTCCTGGGATAAACTCCTCCACTTGTCACTGGCCTCTAGGTAGGGGAAGACACCTTGAATACTACCTTCTCCTTTCTATCAGACTTGGGTTTTTTATTACCCAGTTAGATTTTTTTTTTTTTAATTTATTCATCTATCCAGACTATAATGTTCTAACTGGGATATAAGAATAATGCAGGAAACGGTGTGCCCTCTTGTCCTGTCTCTAGCTGACTGGGAGAAGAGACTGACCCCCACCTGGCTACAACCTCCTGTCAGGTACTTGTAGAGAGTGATAAGGTCTGCTCTGAACCTCCCCCTCTCCAGACTAAACAACCCCAGCTCCCTCAGCTGCTCCTCGTAGGACTTGTGCTTCAGACCCTTCACCAGCTTCATCGCCCTTCTCCACACATGCTCCAGCACCTCCGTATCCTTCCTAAACTGAGTGGCCCAGAACTGGACACAACACTCAAAGTGCAGCCTCACCAGTGATGAATACAGGGAAAAAATCCTGTCCTTCCCTAGTCCTGCTGGCCACACTGTTCCTGATACAGGCCAGGATGCCATTGGCCTTCTTGGCCACCTGGGAACGCTGCTGGCTCATGTTCAGTCAGCTGTCAATCAGAACTCCCATGTCGCTTTCTGCCTGGCCACTGTCCAGCCCCTCTGGGGCTTGTAGCACTCCATGGGGATGTTGTGGCCAAAGTGGAGGACCTGGCACTTGGTCTCATTGAACCTTATACCATTGGATTCAGCCCATCTATCCAGCCTGTTCAGGTCCCTATGCAGAGCTCCCCTACCCTCCCTCCAACAGCTTGTCACTCTAACCCTCCAAATTGGTGTCATCTGCAAATTTGATCCCCTCATCCAGATCATTAATAAAGATAGGTCATGAAACAGTACTGGGCCCAACAGTGATCCCTGGGGGACACCACTAGCGACAGGCTGTCAACAGGATGCAGCACCGTTCACCAGCACTCTCTTAACCCAGCAGAGAGTGCACCTGCCCAAGCCATGGGCTGCCAGCTTTCCAGGAGTATGCTATGGGAGATAATGTCAAAGGCTTTGCCGAAGTCCAGGTAGACTACATCCCACAGTCTTTCCCTCATCCACCAGGTAGGACACCTGGTCATAAAAGGAGATCAGGTTGGTCAGCAGGACCTGCCCCTCCTAAATCCAGGCTGGCTGGGTCTTATCCCCCAGCTGTCCTGTAGATCATACTCAATACTGATCTATTCCATAACCTTGCTGGGCACCAAGGTCAGACTGACAGGCCTTCAGTTTTCAAGATTGTCCTTTTGGCCCTTCTTATGGATGAATATCACATTGGCCTATCTTTATCCTGATCCAATACTGGCTGGTCTTCTTTCTGTTGAGTACCTCATCCTTACACATCTGCTGTCACTAAATCACCAACCCCTTTCAACACTGCACTTTCACACTACCGGAGAGCTAGAAGCACTTCTTGTTGCCCTTGTCATCCCTAACAGGTTTCAAAGAGAGCTGCAGCTCTTCTAACAATATTCCTGTATGGCTGAGCAATACTTCTAAATTCCTCTTTAGTAGTATCTCCCTGATTAACTTCTAGTATACTGCTCTGGTTTTTGTTGTTTTGGTTCTTGTTGTTTGTTTGTTTTCTGTTGTGTGTTTTTGTTTGTTTGTTTTCATTTGAATTCCACCACGAGTCCTCTGTTTAGTAAGGCTGTCTCCTGAGACATCTGATTATTTTCCTGGGAACAAGGATGGACCATTATTATGGCTGGCTGCTGCCCTTCATAGCCTTCTTGAGCATCTTTGCCTTTCCAAGATGCCTCTTTCCATATATCCTGAATATAACCATTGCCTGAGTAAGCTCAAAGTTGCTTCCCTAAACTACGGAACATAAATCTCTTCTTACCTCCCTCATTCTCCTCACAATCTTGAACTCCACTAAATCGTGGTTATTCCAGACAAGGTTACCATTGATTCTCACATCCTCAGCTGTTTTTCCCTTGTTTGTGAACAGCTGATCCAGCTCTACATAACCCTTAGATGGTATCAGTATTTGCATCAAGAAGTTATCCCTTACACCCTCCAGAAATCTTTCCTTTCGTTGTGCCCCATCAGAAAATGCCAAATCCCCCATGAGAATTGGGGCCTGTGATCCAGAATTCTTTATTTCAAAAGGCTTCATTCATGCCCCACTTTGATCAGGTCAACTGTAGCAAACTCCCACCACTGGGTCTCCTTTACTGGTCTCTCCTTTGATCCTGAGCTGTGAATCCTCAGCCAGATTGTTGATTATCTCGCAGTAGGACTTGCACAGTTCTGAGCTACACCTTCACCTTCCTCTTACCTCCTCTGTCCTCTTACTGATGTGTCTTCCCTGAAGACTCTGTATCCACCCATTACTATTTGTGTGAGTTCTCCCACCACAGCTAAGTAACTGGAATAATATTGTAGATGTCTAACCATATGCACAGCTGCAATCTTGGCTGTTTGTTTCCCAGGCTGTGTGCATTTCTGTGCATATAACATGCTTGAGATCCATCTCTTACATGTCCACCTCTGTCATTGTTTTGTTACTCTGGAGTTCTCTCCTGTTCCTGCCACCTGCAGCCCTTGATGCCCACCCCTTCCCACTATTTCCTTGCTTGACTGTGGGTTGTAATTTCCCTCCACATCTATTTCTAGTTTAGAGCTTTACTCATCACATTGTCCAGTCTTCTGGCAAAGCTGCTCTCAAAGGCTTTGTCTTCAGCTCTCAAAATGAGGGCCCTGTGGTCTAAAAGCAAAATTGCTGTTGAAGACATTGGCTACACAAGCCTCTAATCATTTCCCTAAAATAATTGGGGCCATATCCTATAGTTTGCATTTTTCTGATGAACCAGAATTGAATACAAGCTGTGGCGATATGATCATCCAAAACAAAGAACACTAGGGTGAATGGAACCTATAGATTATGTGTTGATTTATTATAGCTGAGGTTTTGGTCAACAAATCACCATGCCATTCCTGCTAGATTAAAAATATATGCTTTTAAAATCTCCAAATATCATATCTATATGCACTTTTGGATGCAATAGGCACTGGAAGGTATTATAATTTCTCAGGACAGGTTTTAAATCTGACTGTACTTTCTCTTTGAACTAAATTGCTGCTGCTCTTGGGTCACTATATTTCTTTCTTGTGGATTGGGAAGGCAGAACAAGGGGACATTTGAGATACTAATGTCATGTATGTTCAACCCTTTCTGGCTTAATCCAGCACTGACTGCTACTTTTTCTCCCCAGGAAGAACTTTTTAACATCTTTAAGTACTATTGAGAGCAGGAGGGTAAATGTTCTGTAATGACTTTAAGGTCAGCAAGAAAAACACAGAAATTTTTGAAAAAGTTTGAAGAGCAGAAAAATTAACAAAAATCTGTCAAAGGAAGATTGCTTTCCTTTGCCTATTGCACAAAGGTATATTTTGCCAGTGTAATTGGGGTAACAACTATGTATATGAATAAACACTGAAATAATGCACACCAATAGGTTATATTTACAATAAAATCACGCATTCAGGCAGATTCTTAGCAGCTCTGAAATCATCACAATCCAGGTTTACGAGATTTCTTTTTCAAGAAGAAAGGTTTGAGACATTGCAAATTCTTAGCATTCCAACCAAGTCTATATTAGAGTGCACTAGAACCCCTTATGTCTACTAGGGAACATAATTTATAGCAAAAAAAAAAAAAATTAAAATATGAAAATGACTGCCTCATTTTCCCCCTTCCTTGTAACTATTCAGACTTGTCCCTATGCAGATTAATTCCAGTGACATGGGCAAACTGAAACAGAATTTCAGTATTTATTCTTCAGTGTGTATATTCTGCTGCAGTGATCCAGAGACAAGATTTCTTTCCTATGACTGAGATAGTACAGCTTTCTCAGGAGCAGGGTATCAAAACTTATAACTTATTAACAGACTTTTCATCATTAAAACACTTTAGTAAGAATTTGATCTATTCACAAATGAGTAGCAGCTAGATTCAGTGATTAAAAATAAATGTCTTTAATCCTATCTCGTTCCTTTTTCTTTCCACAGTTGTAGCATGAAAAGAAAGGATGGGAGCTCTAAGAGCCTGCAAATACTGTTACACTTCTGTTGCTCAGAGGCAGAGATCAGTCATTGAGGCACGATATCTGATCCTTGCTACTTCTACTGAAAATCGATATTCTCACAAAGGTGGTAATACATCTGTGGAGTTGGAGGATGTCTTCTCCGTGTCAGACTGTACATTTAAGTTCCTTAGGTTTTAAGAGTTAAAAGAGTTAGGTTCTCCAGTCTAATCTGTAGAGTGTACTGCAGATCAGAGCCCTGCACCATGCATGGCGAACAAACCTTCTATCAAGCTATATGAAAATACAGGAACTAGTTCTGAAATATTTGAGTAATGTGGCAGTCATATGTGGGATAACTTGGTTTCACTCTCTCTGCAGTGCTGCTTTGTTTACCATAGCAATATCCTATGAGGAAGATGATAGAGTGCTCATTTCCATGCTGAGAAAAATACTGGCATTATTCTCTCAACAAATATTGCAGATTTGGCAGTTAATGACATTACTGATGATAGTACAAGACATTTCAAATAGAGAGATTTGGGGTACCTGCTTGGGGGAAAAAAAAACCCACCCTTTTTATTTTCATCCTTAGTTAAAAGAAACTTCAGTAGTAGTTTTCTTTTAGCACTAGTGGCAACTATGTTTTTGAAAAGCAATAAAGAACAGGAAAAAAGTAATCTTTCTGTCCTTTTGAGAGTTAATAATTCACTTTGGTCCCTTAAGTAATAGCATTTCTTGCATTATAGCCTTCCAGCTATGTTGTTAATCAAGCCTAATCAAAATGTCCAGTTTCTCAACTTTGTCCAGAAAGTACTTTGGTTAAAGCTTGTGTGATTCTGTGTAAATGTTAACTACTTATTTATTTATTTGTTTGTTTGTTTGCTTATTTATTTATTTGAAGTTGAAAAGCACGCACTTCTTAGTCTTTAACTTGTGCTGCTGAATGGGGTGTAGACAGTTTGTTCTGTAAGCCAGATCTGGAGTTTGAAGAGTTTGCAGTACCATTGCTGTCAAATAGTGATTTTTTACATAGATAAGGAACACCTCTGGTACTCTGAATAATTCTTAAAAGAATATTAGTGTAAATGAAACTAATGTATCTTCACATTTTGATCTTTCATTTTCTTGCCATGTTACATGTAGCATGGTTTTTGAAAACTGCTTCATGACTCTAAAATCTTTAAAATAATACTGACTTGCATTCAGTGAAATATTTGTTATGTATATTAGCTTTACTAGTATCAATCTACGTTTTAAATTAAATTTTTAAAGTGTGAAATTATATTATTTGTTTAGTTATAGTTAATCACAAATAGTTGCAGGTTAACATGCAGTGGTTCTAAATGACTCTGAAATGAAGTCCTATTAATACACAGTTGCTTTCTCCAATTGAATGTGAAGGTGAAGAAACATTGTTTTTTAATGTCTTTGGGGTAAAAAAGTTATGTCTTTTCATTGTTATCAGAAGATATAAAAGAAGTTCTTATTACATCACTGATGCAAAACATTTTAGAAGTCAGATTTGATAAAACAGACATCTTCAGACATTGTGAAGGCCACAAACATCGTCTGGTGATTTCTCATATATTGCTGTATACTTTATTATTTTCTGCTATGTTCTGTTTTGTGTTCAGAAGTATAAAGTTTGCAATAACAGAAACCCTTGGAAACTTGTTTGCAAATACTTTTGGTTTGCTCTGCTAACAATTTTTGTCTACATGAATCTCCACAATCACCATACAAATGCCTGTCACTGATTTCAGTAATAGTTAAATACATGACTACTTTTAAAAACTATGGCAGTTCACATGTCCAAATAAGTTCCGTAACAGTCTGTTCTGGTGCTTATAACCTACATAATTCTGTGAGTCCAGCTATGTGTTTTTCCTGAGGCACAGAGTTTTAGACTTTGATCGGTGAATTTATTACAATCTGAAGAAAAAGAAATCTAACCTTTTTTTCCCTTTTTCTAACTTTTTCCCACTGAAATTGTTCCTCAGCAGAAGACTTCCGGTGTAAAATTTTCAAGGAGTAATTATGATTAGGCAGAGATTATTTTTCATCACTCTCTTGGAGAAACAGCATCGAAAACACTGACTATCAGCGAGAACTTCCTGAAGCAAAGCTTTTTTACTGTTTACGCTGACAAAACAATGATGTTGAGGGCTGAGGTGTGGTTTTTTTGGCTGTGGCTTTTTTTGTTTGTTTTGTTTTTGTTTAGTTTTGGGGTTTGGGGTTTTTGTTGTTGTTTTTGGTGGCGTTTTTTGTTTGTTTGGGTTTTTTTTGGTTTTTTGTGTTTTTTTTTCTGGTTTTGTGTGTGTGTTTGGCTTGGAGTTTTTTAGAGAGAAAAAAGCACTTTCAAAACAATATTTTACTTCCAAGAGTTGTTAGTGTGTCTGTTTAGGTAAGAGAGCAGGAGAAACGAAGAGATATGTCATTATTATGTCATTCTTAACTTACATAATTCATGAAAATGATCAATCTAGACATTTTGTGGGTTTAATTTTATTATTTATGTGAGCCAGATTCATGGAGTACATACAAAAACTGATCTCCTCTGGCAAAAAGTGGAGTAGTTTGATCCACTGTGAGAAAACACACTTCCATATATCTTGAACCTAGTGCTTGATAATTTAGTATGACAATTCATAGCCCATTTATTAAGGAAAACTGATAGTTTTCACCACTTCTCTTCATGCCACTCATGACTTCATACGGACCACTGTCAAATCTCTCAGTTTTCTTCTATAGGCTAAAGAATCCTATCTTATGTAGTCTATAATTTTGACCACCCTAATCAGGATATCTTCTGGCATTTCTATTCTATTTATTATAGAGTGGGAAGGTCAGAACTGTGCAAAATATTAATGACGCACCTGCACCTTGATTTAAGCAGCAGAATCTATTCTGTTTGATAATCCTTCCTTAATTCTAAACTTTCATTCTATGTTGTTTTTTCTCTTTTCTGAGTTCCACTGAAGAGTAAACTCCTCGAAGATTCACATCCCGTCTCTGTGTAAGGAAAGACAAATGTATTATTAAGTGTTGCTAAATTTATTTTATCTGCAGTCAATCAGTACAGAAAAATATTCTGTAACTCTCAGATATGACCTCTGTCCGTGACAAACCAAACTCTCACCTGAAATTATTTCTGAATGCTCATTTTCGTTAGCTGAGTTTTCTTTGGAACTGAAAAGCTATATTTAAATTTTATATTAATATGTAATAATATGTAGCTGATACATTATAGCACCTCATAGAAGTTATAGTATGAGAGCCTTGTTCTCCAGCTGGCACTTTTACATAATTTCCCCCATTTAATTCTATGCCTTCCTAAATGAGCATGTCACACTAGATGTATCATTAATTAGCCATTATCATTTCACTGATGACACATAAACACAATCAAAATATTCAGCAGGGGCATTCAAACTGATTGGAAAGACACTTGACTTACTAGGGTTGGGAAAAAATATGATTCCTTCTTTCTTGTGTATATAAAACACTGTTGACTGTACTTCAGAGGGACCTGGGGCATTTGTGCATTTTCCTTTCATCTGTACATAAGGCACAAATTAGAGCAAGAAGAAATGCACTGCTTGTTATTGTAGGCTTGTACCTACCATGTGGTTTGTTCTTTATCACACATAGCAGCTTTTCAATCCTCTCTGAAACTCAGGATAATTTTTTTTTTCTTTTTTTATCAGCATAGCACCAGATTATTCTAAATTCAAGGCATACTTCTTGTTCTACCACCTATAAGGACCCTTTTAATATTCAAACTTCAAGTTATGTGTGAGTAAGTCTACCATGATTTCATGCTCCTAAAGATAAGGGTGGCAGCATGATGCCTGCCAGATGCTCAGAGGTCAGACTGAAAAAGAATATGAAATCACCTATTGTTCCAGAGCTCTCTTCCAGTTCAGAGCAAGGTGGGCAAAAGCTAAGTAGGTGCCAAGCTGATTCCAGGAACTGTCAGCAAAAGGAGACAAAGATTAAAAAAAGTGCTCTGGCTTTTGTTCTAGCAACTCACGTGAGATAGGAAACTAGAGAGAAACTCAAGCAAGTTTGGTAGTTATCTGGTTTTCTAACTGTACTGTCACCATACCCGGCCACATTAAGTGGTAGCCACGCTAATTTAAATAATTTTGTTCTCTCCTTAGAATAGATATAGGACATCACACTGGACGTCCCTGTTGTCCAATATTCTGTTTCTGACATTGACTAATTTTCTGGAATCTTAAAATCTACTTCAAAAGCAGGAAATGAGAGTTGTGTGTATGTATACATATAAACACATGCAACTGATATACATGGTCCATCTGTAATGTTTTTTTCATCCTCCTTTCACTTTTTGCTTGCGAATTTTTCAGCCTCTTCTGTTTTCATCAAACCTAAATAATAATAAACCATTACAGTCTATTACAGTGTGTGAATCAGTTTGTGAATCTTTTCTGACGAGCAGGATCCCTTTCATCTTATTCTGATTTCTTCACTTCTGCTTGTCTTATCAAATATATATTCATCTAACTAGAGCAGACTACTAACACCATAATCTCTCCACAGTTAGAATCACCTTCATTTTCTGGAATCATGTAACACAGTTACCATATAAGAAGGAAGAGTCAAGAAGATGATTTACCCCAACTAGAGTTGCTACAAGTTATAGTGTGAAGTGAAAGTGTGCACTACTGTGGGTAAAGGATAGAATCCAGTATTCCCATTAAGATAATTGTATAGGTGCTGGAGATCCATGAAAGGTAGGTAATAAAAAGACAAAGCAATTTGTTCCTCTCTTGCTCTAGTCTTTCCTTCCTTCTCTGATTCTCCACAGGACTGGAAAAATCTTAAGTGATTCATTCTTATTTAAGTTGTTCTCTCCATGACACTACAGTTGCTGAGTGTAAATTTACCAAAGGAGGAGTAAACATGGTATAAACCTGCTTTTGTATTACTTTTGCTACTTTGTTGCCTCTTCATTATTCTGGAAAACACAGTTAAAACGTGGGGTTTTTTAAAATTCATTATTATAGTGTAAACATGAAAAAGTTGGTTGCAATCCTGAAAGAACAATAGAAATGTGAAAATTATATCTTGGTCTTTCCAAACCTTCCTTCTCCTACAGTGAATGCTGTAGAAGCCTGCTGAAATTTGCTTTAGTAAACTTACACAGCAGGAATACTAAGACACAAATATTTTTAACTGTTAACTAAATCTTTAAAAGCACCACCTTAAATAGAATCACTTGTCATATAATTATCAAGAATCTTTTCTCAGAAATTACAGTACCATACTGTAGATAGCTCCAAATTATGCATTAATATCTCCCTATTTTTGGACTCTTAAATCAGTTTGAAAGTCCTAAAGGGATTTATTTCTATCCATTCTGTACCAAATACATTATGATTATTTGCTGTTCTTTGTTCCCTTTTTTTATTTTTTTTTTCCCCCAGAGGTTAGTCCATGCCACTAGAATAGGTATTTCACATGTTTTTCCCCCTTGCTTTCTTGGTAAGTATATCTAAAAAAGCTGTACTTGCTTTAGAAGAAAGAGCTGTATGAACTGCCTGACTAGAATCCTACCATTTTACTGAGCAATACGCTAAATATTCTTATCTAACTCTGGTGTTGCTTTCTTCTTTTGCATAGGCTAGATGATTTGCACATTTATGAACTATTAAGCATCCTCTATACACTCCCCTTAGGAGGCTCAATAAAGTCATGAAATTATTTCTGCCTAGGTCACATTTATTAATTTCAGTCTCTGCATAAGATTTACATTTTATTGCAGCACGGGAGGGAGAAATGAAGCCAGGGTTAAAGGGGAACATAAATTGTTAGCTTTTGCCAGTTCATATTATCCTCTCTTACCACTCTCTGTGATTCAGGAAATTTATTTTATCTTCCTGTAATCACCTTCCTGGATGCAATGGGTAACAAGAAAAATGCAGATAAAAGACAAAATAAACAAACATAAGGTCATGGCTTGCATACTACAACTAGGATAAAATAAACTTGAAAGCTTGATTGAAGTTACTCATTAAAATACTGCTACTGCTGGAAGAGGTGGAGGAGCTCATTCAAGTGCAATGTGGAAGATTTGGGGTCAGCTGGAGAACCGAGTTCTCTCCACAGGTATGTAGATTCAGACCTCTGCTTATGGGAGGATCTTCCTTGACACATTCTTTAGAGAACACTAGGAAATGTTAACTGAAAGCACAGTCAGAGAAAGACATTTGCAATGTGAAGTTTATTAAAGGAAAAAAAACAGTTCTGGCCAGCTTCTATTCACAAAAATCAAAGCCTAACCTGTAACTAAGGTAAAAGGATAGAAATGGCACTTTCTGTGGCATTCACTGGGAAATTCTATGCAATGGTTTGCAAGGTCTCTATTGCAATGCTGTATTTTGTATAAACCAAAGGGGGGGGGCAGTTTAACCTTTGATCCCTCTCCCCACAAATGCAGTTTTCATATATTATAACTGATGCAAAACCCAATTTAATGGCTGGTTTGGAGCCTGCTCTGTTAAAACAAACATACGAAGACAGAAACAACTCAGTGTGTGATCCAGACATCTCAAGAATAAACTCTTTCTCCTTTGTATATGTTCCTTCTTGAGGAGGGTTTGTTCTTGGTCTGCAGTTATGCTGAGATGGATAATTTGATTCACATCTGGAAAGAACTGGAGACTTTTATTTCACATTTTGCTCTGAAATGCTGCATTAATTGTGTTATTCTTCTGAGTATAGATGCTTCACTTATATTTCAGGATCTGTTAATAATGCTAAACTTCTTGGAAAAATAACAACTTTTGTTGATTGTGGGAGAACGGTCTTATGAATAATGGAAAAAACAGCATGGAACAGTTTGTTGAGACCTGGAGGTGAAGAGAAAGACCATCAAGCTGTGAGCTATCCAAAGAAGAATAAATATTTGGACTCTTGTTTAGTGTTCTGATGGCTCCCAATGTTGTTATATGTTCTTACAGTTTTATATGCTCATTGTTATATATATGTATATATACTATATTTTTCAAGATGGTTTCCCAGTTGTCCCTCATGTTCTCCACATTTTCCCATTGGTCAAGATCTGCCACAGTGCAGTCTCACCATATATGGTTATCTCCTCCCCAGTTTTCCCTATATGGTTGTTGCCCTTCCTTCTTTTACCATACATGTGAGAGGATTTGCATGCTCCTCTCAATCTCCACCCGAGTTCTGAAACTTTCCTGCAGCCCTCTGTATAAGTCTGAGTCTCATTTGAATAAACTGCCATTCCTTCTTCACACCCTCATTGGAGTGAGCTGTCATATCTTCTCCCCTCAGGACCTCGACAGTTGATAATCAGAAAATTGCTGTTCCATAATGGAGCTTTTACTTAAGACTTGTTATTCCCCTTAATATGAAGGTTTTAAACACACTTTAATAAAAAGCCCTTTTGAATAGTAATCAGAAACAACTGCTATCATTACAAGTACTCTATTTCTGCTATGAAAATAGATGCATGCTGTCTTGAGTGACAATAGCCTCTGTTGAATTTCACTCCATAGACAGGTAAAACCTCAGCTACATCTGCAGCTGAATATGTGGCCAGTTACTAAGGCAGTGTCATATTTGCTGTTCAAAATACAGGTTAAATATTAAAACTAGCATGTGATTTATTCCAGTAAAAGTGGAATAGACTGTCAGAGAAAGTAAACTGGCAAATGGGCAACCAGTTGAACATGTTATATTTTAATTTGCAGAGACAAAAATGACAAGCAATTTATTTACATAAAACTGTACAAAAGCAAATTAAATTATGTAAATATTTCATAAATAGAGGTGGACTAGCGTTTAATACATTTTGCCATGTTTAGCATAGTTGCGTGCATAGTGACTCATAATAAACAATGATAAATTGTTCTCTGCTTCACTATCAACATCCAAGTTGCAGAACAATAGTCAATGATTAATATTACAAACAGATCGTACCACACTGAATGCAAGTGCTTTAAAATTTAGGAAAGAGTTGTCTGAAAGCATACCCCAGGTAGCTGGTGAATGTTGCCCTCTTCCTAGTGTTTATGCTTGTTCAGTCAGCATACAACTTAACTGATGGACTTTCATTTCTATTGCTATTGCTGTTTCATCTGTTTCTTTCCTGAAGGAAACACTGTATATTTATCACCAACAAAACAAAAGAAAAAATATTTCATTGTTCAACATCCTTACAAGTGTTTGGTGATGGCTGGATTTATGGCAAGGTCTTTATCCATATTCATTATTTTCCTGCTTGACAACTTCCTAGGGTACCCTTTCAGCCAATCATTTCAATCCTGTTTAAGTTCTTCCCCCACATAAAAATAATGTTTAACTTTTTTTTTTTTTTTTCCTGAAACTCAGGCAGCAGGCCAGTCAGAAACCATATTGGATAAACATAGTGGGTCTGAGATCCAGAATCAGCATTAGATTTTAGACCAAAGCTATTGAATTTTCTAATACATATAAAGTTATATATTAATGCATCAATCTATAAAGGTGCCCTAATGTAAAATACATGCAAAGCTCATTTGAGTTTCCCATGGAAGGAAATAAAAAAGATGATTTCTATACTGTACAACTGAAATATGATGATGGCTAAAAGCAATTAAAAAAAAGAATTGTCAATTTTCCTGGCAACATGAACTGCTTGACACCTTGTTAAATAACTATCATATAGACTGATCATAGTTTTCCAGGCAGCAGAATTAAAAACAAATAAAAACAACCCCAAATCCCACACAAATAGTAATAAAAAAATCCTCAAGACCTACTTAAACCACAGCCTTGTGTTAATAATGCTTAAGACTGGTCCATTAACTGAGTTTGGCAAAAGGCTTGTTTTTAAATATATTATTTATAGTTTCTCAGAAAATAAACACAGGTAAATATACAGGTTCAAAAAAGTTGGGAATAGCCCCTTATCCCTTAGTGTCCAAACCCAACTACCACTTTACCATAATAATAGGTATAAAAGGCACAGTTGCATATTTTGCATTCACCCTAATTATTTTTATAGCTTTATTTGTTTATTTTTATACAAAAGCACTCTATTTATGGAGTGGCACCAGATTTAACCTATTTCAAATAAAGAGGAAAAATACAAACACAAAATATATTTGTATGTCATGCCAGGTCAGAAGAGTAATCAGCATATTAATAGTGGCTAGTTCCACTAGAATTACTGTGTATACTTACAGTAGATAGAATTTTTAAAAAATTCTTTCACACGCATTTTAGATCTAAGGAGATGCACACAAGTAAATTATTTCATGACTGTCTTATGTGGTGCAAAATCGGTGAGTGACTGCTGATCCATTTAATCTGAAGGTCTACTATGACCTGTATTATTATCCTTGTAGAAAAAGTGTCTAAGAATATATGGAACCCAGCTACCTAATTTATTTTCTTGTGTGTAATATTAAATAAAACCTTATTAAAGGAAATCCTGTTGAACGTTTGTGTTATGCAATCGTGTATTCTGTTGAAACGTGCAAGAAAAATGTGTATACATTACATAAGCATTTTTAGAAGCATTTTTAAACAGGTACTTACAGATTATACAAAGCAGTAACTGCTATATGCAGTCTCATAACAAAGTACTAGCTTGCATCTCTCCATATTACTTAAATAATTAAACATAAAAATGATCATTATTAATCTTTGATTTTAATATTTTCTTTCTGAAATGTACCCATTCATCATAACTGCTATACACAAATTAATGTTACTTGAAGAAAGTAAACTCGAGAGAGGAGAACAAAAAGGCCAATAATGGCACATCCCACTACATGGAGAAGTGAATTCAAAAGATAAGTGTGATGAGTTGTTTTGATTTACCAACCTCTACCTTAGGCTGTTCAAGGTTATTTCTATGCAATTCTTCAAAGCAAGAAACTACCCAAAGCTACATTGTGACTACAGTATACTAGAGAGCCATCTAGCCATGCCTTCACATCAGGTTAAACAGACAGGGATCTGAACACCTTCCTCCTCCTTGAGCTGTCCTTGCTGTGTTGTTCGATTGTCGCTTTCATCTGAATGTCTGAGCTCAGTCTGCCATTACTACAGCATCAAGTATAAAGCAACTGTTTGACGTTCTGCATGTTTCGTTGCTTTTATTGCACAAAAACCTGTTTCATTTCCAATTCCTTTCAAGAATCACTCACCATGAGAATTGTTACAATTCTTGCATATCACAGTAGCTTGGACTCCTTTTGATTCATCTTGACCTGCTAGGTGAGTGTCATACCACTGTTTTTCAAACCATTTTCTACTTATGCTAAATGTTCTGAGTCTTGACATCATTTAGTATTGCACTTCTCTTGGTTTTAATGCACTTGGTTTCAAGAAAGCTTTCATTATATCTTTGACATAATTGAAGCAATTGGTAATCTGCAACACTGATGACCAAAGACTTAGCAACCATTCCTTGTAATCTGAAAAGAAACTTGTATTCAACTTGTAACACCCTCTTGTTACTGCACCATCCCAATGCCCACCTTTTCCCTCCCATCAAGCATTCCCATTAACACAGCCTTCTACTACTACTATTATTTTTTAATTTTGATCTTAAAAATTCCCTGGCATATGCAGCATATCATATGCAGCTAGTGCTGCAACGTCTCATATCATTACAAAAAAACCTACACATCAGTTCCTTTGGGCATTCAACTGAACCACATTGAAAAAAAAAAAAAAATGAAAAAAAAAATTGTCATCTGGGCTTGTGAACTGTGCTGCTGTGCAAAATGTAACAGAAGGTGTATTATGGGTACATGTGTTTATTTGTGAATACATTAATTTTCTAAGCCAAGCCCCAGTACTTAGCAGTTCCCCTGATCCATTGTGTGATCTTTGGCCTTTTTGTTATTACAATCTTCCCAGCTAGATGTTAGTCTTGCCCAAAATAATGATTTCAACAGTTTATCATTACTATCCTACGGTATACATGTTAGTAATTGTGTTTACGTTGAAGTAATCGTTACAGAGAACGAGAAAGAAGGCGAGAAAGAGACGCAGAAGACATATTTGTTTGATGGATAAAACAGAACTGGAGTCCATGAATCACAGGAAAGTATGCCATGTTTTTGACTGCAGTCTCAGGCTGAACATATTTCTCTTGCTTCCAGCCTCAGATGAGAGGTGAGAATATTAAAGCTGTGGTCTTCACAAAGTGCCTATTAATGATTATGCCTTTATATTTATCTCTATATCTGTATGGTTTCTGAAGGATTGTCCCTGGTGGGGATCAGCAATATTCAGATGATATGTTTTGAATACATTTTCCCTGACATGTTATCCTCAACAAGCCAGATGACAAATAAACAAAATGAGTGGCTTAACTCATGCTTCTGCAGAGGGGAAACAACAGTGTGTTGTGTTCTGTTTAATCAAGCTTGCTACTATGGGAGGAATTTGCAACCATAGATTTAGGAAAATAAAAATCAGCAGAAGGGGGATTTAGACATGCAAGTAACAACGTTTTCTACATTGTACAGTATAGTCAGGCAGACAGTATAATTACATGCCTGCTATGGAGGCAGAAGTGGCAGGCAGATCTTTTGTCTCTTTGGTGGCCCCCGCTTTTTTGTTTATTTTTTTTTTCTTAAAATTGTTGCGATTTTAAGACTTTTGCCCCATTCCTTTCTTATAATATGAAAGAATTTTGTTGCTGCTTTTTTAGCCTACAGGTAAACTTCTCTTCTAGTTAGAGTATTGACAGGAGATGGCTTGTATTCCCCTGTCTGTGTAAGGGGGATATCCTCTGGATTGCCTTCTTCATTTTTGCTGAAACTAGCCGCGCTGAAGGTCTCATAGGATGAGGTCAACTTTTTGTTAAGGAGGTTTCTGTTGCGATCACCCATGAGGGAGGCTTCTCCATTGGCCAGCTTTTCCTGACTGCCCCGTTCATCAACAGGCATGAAAGTGGAGAGTTTTGGCTGGCTCTTCTGTTTTCTCTCCGGAGAAGTGCGGACTGGCATCCAGCAGGAGTCCGAGTGGCCATATTCATCACATTCTCGGGTACACTTCCCTGTCAGAGCTACATCTGGTAGAGGCCGTGAATCTGAAAATAGAAGAGAGTTGTCTTTAGAAATTAATATTACAATGACTTCAACTGAAACTGAGAATCCTTAAATTCACAAAAGGTATTTTTAAAGGTCTTTGTAGGAATACCGTAGTAATGTTCCACAGTAATAATTTTTTTATGTTGCATGTGCCCACAGGCAACAAGCAGATCTCTAGAGTTATCCTGTACCTCAATAATTGAAAAAAAGACTATTAATCCATTTTCTGTGCTTGTAAGTCAACTCCAGAAGCATTTGGTATTAGATACTGAATGAATTTTGGTGTCTGAAAGAGTCAAACCAGCACTTAATTCCCTACTGCCAATTTTCTTGAAATTATTAAAAATACCTTTCTTTGAATTTCTTGTAGAGATTGCTTTGAATTTATGTGAAAGGATGCTGAGACTCTGAACCCTGCAAATACTTATGAACATACTTAGTGCCTTACAAGTGAGCAGATCTGTTACTGACAACGGGTCTCAATTACACATAATGTAAACCTCTCCTTGTATTTCTGAGGATTGGGCCTTTGTTGTCAGTCCATGATGTTACATGAATTGTATTGTATCAGTATTTGCAGGAGCAAAACTTCTGCTATTGGTTATAAACTTAATAAAAAAATGTACAGATAAAGCTGTTTTGGGGGGGAGAGGGGGGTATATGTATGTTGGGGGACAGGGAGAATGAATGATGCCTAAAGAGAAACACTAACATTTCATATATGACTTTCTGTGTTAGGTGTCCTCTTCCAGATCACTGTGTCTGAGCTTTCTAGCTACTGTACTGTACTTATAAGAGCTTTCACTGAAAACCAGCAAAATTCAGGAGCCTGCAGGATGGACTCCTACCTGTTGGAAATACAGGTAGTTTTTAATATTTTTATTTTGATACTCACATTACAACTGAATTAAAAAGCTACCTTAACTACTTTAAGGATTGCGTAATGTTCTGAAACCTTGTTTTTATTCAGTTATGCTATACTTTATGATCTACAAGAAATATAACTGAAGCTTCACACAAAGTAACATGATATTCAAATGAAGTTGACAACATAAATCAACAAATAAATTTTTCCAGTCTGTTTGAGACGACTTTCATATGATATGACTTACTTGATGAAACATTTATGTTTGTTTTATGAATAATTGATTATCATAAAAGGGTGCAAGGAGGTTCAACATGGAAACACAGTCAGGTACTTCATATGGGCTGTGGCGTCTTTCTGCCTTCCCACTATAACACCCAAATTCATGTGTACAATATTTTTTCCCAGTAATAATATGTGCCTTATAAAATGTCTTTCAAAGATCTACTCAGCCTTCATTTTGTTACATCTATTTTGGCTATTTTTCTTTGGTTTTTGCTGCCAGATGACCTTCTCAAACAGTGAGAATTCCAACTTGGAATATTTTATAAATCGTTAAAAAAGACCACTGCTGAGATTAAAAAACAAAACAAAACAAAAACAAACCAAAAAAAACCCCACAAACAGACAAACAAAACCAAAAAACCCACAACAAAACTAAAAAAACCTCCACCACCAAAAATCCTTTGCTTCTTCCAGAATAAACTATTTTAATTTAAAATATTTACAACAGGTGCTTGTAGAGAAAACATTTCAACAACTGCGGATTTAATCCCAATAGAATTACAAAAGCTCTTGCAAGTCAGATTTATGTTCATCTTGTCCTGATTTTTTCAGGCATTTAGACATTAATTAGTAATTTCTTGCAGTATTGCAAAGAATATGCATATTATTTGCTATTAACAGGTGTCAACATTTTATAAAATCTACTGTTTATATCCTGAATACTGTATAATATTTCATATTTCAATATCTCACTGATTTTAATGAAGAAACTGCACTGAGTAACACTATAGCTGAGATGTATAAGGCTGGAAGGAGGGAACAGGGTGATTTTTAATTTATTTTTTCCCCCTCCAATTGTAATTTTTAAGGCTTTTGCACTTAAACTCACCCACCTTTTTTCCTTTTTTTTTTTTTTTCCGATGAAGAATGCAAAGATTACAGACATTTACTGGCCTATCAATTTTCAGATGACTGTGTTCTGGAGATACACACAGAAGATGGGAATGACAGCAAGAAAATCCTTTAATTGTCAGCTAAATCAGTATTATTGTGGCACTCCCTAAAGGTAAGAAGCATAATTAACTGCTGAGCTGCCCCTGATGTGCTTTGATTTTTAAACAGGATTTTTCACATTTTTACCACAGGCCCAATCCCCTTAAATCACCATAAACTCTTCAAGCAGCACCTTATTTTCAAACAGAGGCCATTAAACATGCTTGATACAAGTATTTCAATTATTACTCTGGCAGAATATTAGCAATGCTTGTCAAGGCAATATGTCTGACCTTTATTTTAAACATAGCAGTTTGTGTTTATTAAAAAGGGTTTCTGTTATTGTTGTTGTTGTTGTTTGGGTTTGGTTTTTTGGTTTGGGGTTTGTTGTTTTGTTTTTGTTTTTTTTTTTCAGATTAAAAAAATAGTGTTATCATAATATCTGTAGGTTTCTTTTTAGCTCAAACAACTCTTGAGCCAGCATTACATGTGTTCATACCAACCCTTCCCTTGCTAGCGGTCCTTGAGTCACACACTTGCAAATATACCGTTTTTCATTGTAATGCTTCCCCTACTCACTTCTGGATAAACGCTTAACACAAATTTCTTACTGTAAACCATGACAACTTACTGTACAAGTCAGCCTTACAGTGTTGTTTTGTGAAGCAATAACCTCCAAGTCAGTGTGTGGCTGAGTTGCCCTGTTGGGTTATGTGATAAACTTCATCTTCACACCCACAGAAGAGGTCAGACAGACACAAAAGGGATAATACTAGCCCAAATAATACCCTGACAGGCTACTCCCAGGCCCATCAGCCCCGCAAAGGACCATCTGCCCAGGCCCAGAGGAACATAGGAGTGTATGGTGGCAGATAGGTACTCAAAATAAGGAATCAGGAGGAACAACCATCTTTCCTTCTAATGCGGATTGCTGTCTAGGTATGTAGACCACATTACAGGATGTGCAGGAAAAGGAGTTTGGGATAGCACAGGATTTCTGTGAAATTTAAGGGGGAAACCGAAGGGAAGACAAGTGAGGGTTTTAGGTGATTTGTGGAGAAACAAGAATGGGAAAATAGAGATATAAGGGGATGAAAGGGCCAGCCACATCTAAATAGTTTGCTGGATAGTAAGTTTTTCTGGTCATGTCCTGTGCCTGATGAGCACCATCTATCCCGTCTTCTTACTAAATTCCTTTCTACATCTTTCCTGGGCATGATGTCTGCATACGCATGTGGGTTTGTCCACTCTCACTAGAGGACTTCCAACCCATGCAGCCTGAGAAGAGGACAGAATAAAGCCACAGGTGCTCTCTGTGTTAGTGTAAGTGCTTTGAGTGTCCGTGATCTGCGTGGACAACTGTGTATATGTTTGGTATATGTGTGTGCTCTGTGTATGTGTCTACTGGACATCATCTTGGCTGCTGGTTGGACCTGGGGACATGGAGCAGCAGCAACAGCCTCATGTCCCTCAGGCTGTTAGATCTGGTGTCATATATTTTTCTCTAAAGCACCCTTCAATTAATGTTTGGCACTTACAGCTAATGTAGCCTTCTACTCCATTGCTTTCTTACATCTGTTCTAAGAGCTTAGATCAGTACAGCACTTAAGCAGAGATTTAATCTAATATGGTTTTAAACCTGTTTTTAATTACTCTCTCTTTAAAAGATGGACATAACTTCAGCATTTGGCGGGGCAGGGAAGCAGAAGGAGGGAACACTTTTTGTGTGTTGTATCTGACAATGGGTAAAACATCCAATGATGTCAGAACTATTACCTGTACCTAAACTAGTCAGTTGAGGAAAAATTGTACACTTTCTATACACTGCAGTAGAGATTTAACCTTTATTTTGAATAAACTGCCACACCCTTTTAGCTACCAAGTAATTAACTGTATTTTTACTAATTCACTGAACAGATCAGCCCTCTTTTGCAGGGTAGTGACTTTATGCTCCTCATTTTAAATTATCTAGCCCATAGAGTTTTGAACAACCTCTAAATTTGAAAATAAATTAAAAAAAAAAATTACCCTTGTCCTCTAGCATAATTTACATTCAAATATATCTATCTCTAAGTGACATGCTTTTTTAAGTGCTTCTCAGTGTAAAAATTAAACACTTTAGTAGTGACCCCATTGCTAGCTGACAAGCCTAATGGAATACGACAGATCAAAAAATTCAGAATCACAATTGGTAAATCATCATGAAGTACTACAAGAGATTTCTACCACAGTTACAAATTTGAAAAACAAGTCAAATAAGTTCTTAAAATGCCACTTATTAACAAAAAATTTTATCACAATGCTAATTAGTGACAAAGATGGATATTTCTTGTTGGACAGAAATTTGTAGATTTGGGATTAGGTTCTAACAGTTTATCCATAGACTAGTCAACTTCAAGCTTTTATCTGCACAAAAAGAATATTAAAGATACAATGGATCATCTTAGTAACTTTCAAACATATCTTCTTATCGTGTCACTAGATCAGAACAAGGTATTGCTTGGCTATTTACAAAGCCATTGTAAACCACCTCCCTAAAATGCAGATATTTAGGAAAGTTTTTAGGTATACATGTAACTAGAGACTTCAAAAATTAATATTTTTAAATCACATTTAACAGGCCACTGGTCAGACTTCTGTTTGGAAAAAAAAAAAAAAAGGAGTACGCTAATTTACAGTCTCACAATTTACTTTCTCATTGTACCTGATATAAGCTTCCACCACAAATTTGAATAAGTTAGATGATAAAAGTTAATATTTTTTGAAGCTGCAGTGGTGATTCATCCAACAAATCTTTAAACATTTATGACTAATTTCTTAGACAGTGATATGTTTTATGCTTTCCATAAAACTTCGTACAAAAGCATGCAAATGAATGGAGATATTCATACGTATGCTCATGTTTCTGTGATTGCAGCTGACTGTTGCATTAGGGCTATCAGGATTGCTTATTATCAAAAAAAGAAGGCACCTACCACTGCAGTGTAGAGAGGGGAAAGATGATGTTCTATATCCAGTTTAAAGCCAAAGAAACCAACAACTGAAATGTTCCATCCAGCAGTTTTCCACTATTTTCTCTCCTTCCATTCCTTATCAATGGTGAATATATTTCATGAATCACCGGGAAAGTATTATGGACTCAGTAGTCAACAAGTATATATGGGGTTTGGAACTAGAAGATCTTTAGGGTCCCTTCCAACCATAACAATCTATTATTCTACATGTTACAAGTTATGTGCTCTTTTGTACACACATATTGAAGAAATATAGTCAAGAATGCACACTCACTCTGGCTCCAATCTGCACATTTTTTAGCAAATATTACTGCACAATATATTTTATAGAAACCCAGCATTATCATTGAGTCATGACATGGTTCTAGTGTAGACACTTTTTTACAAGGAGCTTTTCACTTTCTCATCTTTTATAAACCACACACAAAGCCTATGGTAATAACAGATTTTAGATGTACTTAGGTTGGCAAAAGTTCTATTCTACTTGTCCCTGGAGATGGAAAACCTTCCGAAGCAATATTGACACCTTATCTAGACACAATAACTTGAACATTCCTAGAAAGCACTCCTAGCTGCAGACCTTTTTCTCGGAAGAGTACAAGACGACAGTAGCCAAACCAGAAGTGCAACAGTACTTCTGAAAACCATGCAGCTTGTCCACAGGATTTGAGGAGTCATTGACAGATGAATTCTAAATAGTATTTATGACAAATCAATGGTACTACATGCAGACTTTGCTTTCCCCATTGACAGGCCCATAATATCTCTGTATGGTTTCATTTATTTAAGACCTGTAAAAAGTGCATGTGCAGTAGTTCTAGACTACTGTGAGAAAAGAAAAAGGAATAAGAACGGTAATGTAGTAATGAAAGAGACTGTGGTTTGGATGAGCCACTTATCATCCCACCTTTTCCTACACTCTTTACACTAATATGCTATCTTCTGTCTTCAGTGGGCCATCAAAAATACAAGTGAAACACCATTAAGGCTATGTAATTAAACAGGAGTCCTTTTACATAGCTTTCATATTAAAAGGTTTTCTGTTTTACGAGCTGCGTGGTCAGGGACACAATAGAGCTCTTAAAGCATAACAGGTATTGACTACATGATCAGAGAGCAAAAATTTAGAAAACAGATGGGAGGGTACATATTGTAGAAAATCACTGTTTAAGGGGGGAAAAGAAAGTTGGCTATGGTGATACACAGCTATAGCAGTACTGTTTTTGAAATTCCTGCCTCCTAATTGCAGTAATTCAGGAACTGCACCCCAGTTTGTGCTGTGGCATATTCTGACATGCCAAGACACTATTAAAATACTTAAACATGTTTGAAGGCATCAGCAATTTCTTTCTCTGCACCTTAGGCTAAATACAGTTAAACAGCAATTGAACATATCTCAAGAAGCATTTAGTGCCCCAAGGCTTGGACTGCTGTCATTTTGAATGTGGCATTATCGTGTACTGCAGAGATAGTACATGCCATCTCTAAAACAGTCCTACTGAATAAAGTCAAACACAAACCCACTGCTTGAGATACGCCAACTGCACTGAAGTAATGAATATGTTAATTGCTTTTGGACTAGAATAATTTTATGTATATCATGGCCAATTCTGAAATTCTTTTCAGTGCTTAAGAAAGTACTTCAGAGTACATAGAGGTTTATATATACACTGATGGAATGATTAATACTGTGAGACAAGGTATGACAGAATGACATAAAATAATGATTTCTGAAAATTTTTATTCTTTTATTATGCAAAATTTATTTACTTGAAAAATGGTGAAATAAAAGTCTCCCTTAAAAAAAAAAAATCCCTAAAACCAGCAAGACTTGCTGCTGCATCATGTCAAAAGTCCAAATACTTAGCAGTTTCAAGACAGACCATAGTGAAATGTTCAAAGCAAACATGAGTTGCCAGATAGTCCTCTACAACTAAACTTAATAAAAACAAATGAAACAAGTACAGCAATGCCACAGGAAAATGGAAACAGTTAACTGTTTCTTTAACATCTGAAAAAAGCTCATGATAGAATGGATGAAAGTGAGATAGTGAGAACAGCAAGCAGGTACAGAGAAAACAGCACGGTTCATGTACCTAAAAGGAAAGGAAGGGAAAAAAAAAAAAAAACCAAAAAAACCCCAAAACCAAACAGGTGGAAGCAATCTATTTTGCATGTCCATAGAAGAAAGGAACAAAGACAATGGCTTGATTGCAACAATGACAAATCAGACCAGAAATTAGGAAAGAAACTTTGAGGATATATGTAGTGGTGATGGACATTACAGAGTCTGGAACGAGTTTTACGAATGTCTAGAAAAATGTCTCCCAAGGATAATATAAATGTAACTAATCATACCTTGGGAAACCAAGGATGCACTAAATGACTTCTAAAATTTCCCTTCAGCTCTGTAATTCTGTTTACTTGATTGCTTAACACTCATGTAGTTTGGCCTCAATCCAATTAACTGTTAACTGGGTTAAGATTCTTGACTTCTTGGGTAATAACTCAAACTTAGAAGGAGAGTTTAAGTCAGATGTTAATCAGAGGAATACAGAAACATACAGACTGTAATGCTAAAACCCTCACCCATTTTCAAGTTCCGACATGATAACATTTATAAAATGTTCTTGCCTGAGACCAAACACATCCATCCTATTTCACAGTTTTTTCACAGAGTTAAAGATTTAATATTGCTTCTACGTGTAGTGTTGCAAAACATATCGTGCCTCTGAAGTCCACTAAATGTGAAATTGGTGTAAGAGTAAAAATTTCAAAAGTGTTTACTTCTTATATGACATTTTGGTTTTGTTTACCCTTGGATAATATCTGTCTCTGTCTTAGGAAGGAACAGATTCAAATAAGACAATGAATGTATAACATTTTTATGAGGGTTTTTTTGTTTATTAAACAGACTACACATGATTGGATATCTATTTAACACGACTCAGATATGTAACCAAAAAAATATTACCCAAGCAATAATATGCCTGGCTTAGATTCCACAGTTATTTCTATCACAATTGCCTTCAGGCAGGTTATGGTACAATATTCTTTAACTGTTCTCCTAATTATGGAATAATTTGATTAAAAAAAAAAAAAAAATATTTCTTACCTAAATTAGATTGTACCAGCTCAGTAATATTGCATCTGTGTTCTTCAAGGAATCATCAGTATTTCACAATTAACTTAAAGACTGTTTATATTAAAAACAGATCTATGGCTGTCTTTTTTTTTTTGCAGGGGGGAGAAGGGGATTTTCCTATCGATCTGTTGATTGTCAGTGGAAAACAGTAATGTAAGTGGCATATAACATTATGTTTAAGTAAAATCAAATTCAACAGCCTTCATTCAATATTACTTTTAACCCTTGATTACATAATAAAATCAAGATAAGCACATTAGATCATAAATTTTTCTCTTAAATGCAATTGAGACTGTATTATTTCATTTTTGTTCACAAGACCAATTGCATGTATAAAATGAGAACTAAGAAGTATCTGCTTATGTGATACCAGTGGTGAGTACCATATTAAATACACCACACTGAACCTAAATTCCCTAGATTTTAATTTTCTAGATTTAAATGTAATTGCTGCAAAACTTCTTGTAATCCTGTTAAATCCTTTGATAGCCTGATTTACTTCTATCACTGAAATAGCAACATATTCTTTAGAGAAGCAGGACTTACTATGGCTTCCTGAAGTAGCACAGACATTAAGATGTAGGAAATATTTAAGCTGTTTAATTGTTCTGCCAATCTAATGCTAAGGTATTAATCTGTCACTGCGTCAAATTACATACCTTTATTTTTCAGTAAGATGTCTCAGTGCTTAACAAACTCTGAGCTGAAACAATTCATTGAGCAATTAGAATGTCAGCTCTCCTAAAGATGACTTAAGGAAATTTGAATCAAGGCTCAAAAATCAACATAATTTTCTTGATACTCCTGACAAAGTGATGGGACTGCAGGAGCTGAAAGGAAGTAGGGTAGCTAGCAGCAATTGTTAGCTCACCTCAGCTGTGCCTCCCTTTTATTTTATTTCTTGGTGATTAATAATGTATTTTCACATCAGGAATGGACACCATGTAGGAAAACTACATTCTTGTCCCAGAAGATAAAAACAACATGTGTTCCAAGTTATGCCCATCTCATTCAAAAGACAACTTTTTTTTGGAGATACTCCAAGTAATATATTCTAAGGCATATTAGTAAATGTAGCATTACTTCCATTTAGAAACTAAAAACACGATCCCAAAAGATGTCCAATGTCAGCATACAACTTCCTTGTGACAGGAAGAGGAGGGGCATACACTGATCTCTTCTAGGTGGTGACCAGTGACAGGACCCAAGGGAGTGGCCTGAAGCTGTGTCAAGGGAGGTTTAGGTTGGATATTAGAAAAAGGTTCTTTGCCCGGAGGGTGGCTGGGCACTGGAACAGGCTCTTCAGAGAAGTGGTCACAGCAACGAGCCTGACAGAGTTCAAGAATTGTTTGGACAACACTCTCAGGCACATGGTGTGACCCTTGCAGATGCTCCAGTGAAGGGCCAGGAGTTGGACTTGATTATCTTTGTGGGCCCCTTCCTACTCAGCATATTCTGGGATTCTGTCATTAGGTCTTATGGATATCTCACAAATACCTCCAAGGATATCCAGAATTGATAATGAAAGTTGAATACGTTGAAAAAGTCAGTGACTTGACACAGTTGCAGGCCTTTTGTAAGACTGATATTTGTTGAAATGGTATAAAAATGCATTATGTATGACTAATGTTTAGGTTCAAATGGTGACTAATTAAAAAGATAACCTCCCCTACACACATGGCCACTTAATTACTTATCACAAGTAGGGGAAAAAACAAAACAAACAAACAAACAAAACCCCCCAAACAAACAAACAAAAACAACTCCAAAACCCAAGAAACAAACAGCAAAACTGAGCAACTTGCCATTGTTGAAAAGAACTCAAGCCAGAATAAAGTTTTGGTTGAATGCTTCTGTGTTTGAGAATTTGCTTTAAGGGAGAATGTTGATTTATTTCTTTCAGTCATCTTTTAGCGACTTACTCTTGCTTACAGAAGTACTCTGCCACATGAGATAGTAAACTGAACTAATTATCTTGATAGTACCACTGCATCCCTGAAAATGAAATGCTTCATACAGTTCTACTTTGCACAGCAACACATAGCTGCATTCTGGATCTTATTTTATTCCTGCATATACAGAATAAAATATTATAAAATAACATGTACTATTGCTTTCATAAAAAGGGAATTACTCGTGTTTCCAAGAGGTTTCTGTGTGACTCATTAAATGTTTATTTTGTTACATCATAGACTCTCAAAGGTTAAACTTGAACAGTAAGTGTAAAAGTTCTGTTAATTTATATTCTGTTATTTTTAGATGGGGGGGGGGAAGAAGAAAGTTCTCCATTCTCTGCATGCAAATTATCAACTAAATAATATAGAGCTCAGCATGAAGCAGAAACAAATAACTTATGACTACTTGTCTTTTTAGTAGCTGTCAAGAGAAAGTTGTGTTGTAAGAAGAAATATAGCAGTCATTTAACATTTTATGTCACATGAGGGGAACTTTATGCCACACAATGGAAAAAATATTCACTTATATGTTCATGTCACACATGTTTCTCTCACAAATACACATATATATCTGTAATTTTACTTGCTTAGTGATATTAGCAATATCTGGGATAGAGAAACAAATTTAATCCAATGCAGTGAATTGAAAGGCACAAAGAATATATTTTCAAGTCTTTAACAGAAGTTCTACACAACACAAGACTGAAATGAATGTTAAAAATAGAAATCAAACATTATTGTATTAATGCCCATTTTTCCTAAGTATACTTCAGAAGAAATAGGTTAAATTTTCTAGAATATAGTGCTCATCCTCGTTAATCATGAAGCATAACAGAAGTATAAAATCATTCAAGTCAGCAGTAAACGGTAATACTTTAACTTGTCACCAGGAAAGGGAATGATTCACTGATTAACTAGTTACCAACTGCTGTGTTTTATTCTGTCAGTGGCATGAACCACTGTCACCCTGGTCTTTAGAAGTATTAGTTTGGGACTCTCAGCTTTTCCTAAGAGGAAGTAAAATCTGTCTTGGAATTACAGAATCACAGAACATCCTAAGTTGGAAGGAACCCACAAGGAGCATCTAAGTCCAGCTCCTGGCCCTGCACAGAACAGTCCCAATAATCATTCCATGTGCCTGAGAGCACTGCCCACTTCTTGAGCTCAGACAGGTTTGATGCTGTGACAACTTTCCTGGGGAGTCTGTTTTAGTGCCCAACAACCCTTTTCCTAATATCCAGCCCAAACTTTCACTGACACACCTTCATGCCATGCCCTCAGGTCCTGTCACTGGTCACCATAGAGAAGATATCAATGCCTGCCCCTCTGCTTTCCCTCCTGAGGAAACTGTAAACTGCAATGAGGTCTCCCCTCAGTGTCCTCTTCTCTAAGCTGAGCAAGCCAAGTAATCTTAGCCACTTCTTGAATGGCCTCTTCACCATCTAGACCTCTGAACACTTCACTATCTTTGTTGCCTTCCTTTGGACGCTCTCTAACAGCTTAATATCTTTCTTATATGGTGGTGCCCAGAACTGCACACAGGACTTAAGCTGAGGCCGCACCAGTGCAGAGTAAAGTGGAATAATGCCCTCCCTTAACTGGCTGGCGATGCTTTGCCTGGTGCCCCTCAGGACAGGGTTGGCCCTCCTGGCTGCCAGGGTACTGCTGACTCACATTCAACTTGCCATCGACCAGGACCCCCAGGTCCCTTTCCATGGCACTGCTCATTCTCCAGTCTGTATGTACATCCAGGGTTGCCCCATTCCATCTGAGTAATCCAGCACTTTCCCTTGATAAACTTCATACAATTGCTGATTGGCCAGCTCTCTCATTTGTCACAGTCCCTCTGCAGGGCCTCATTTCCTTTGAGGGAGTTGACGGCTACTCCCATTTTAGTATCACCTGCAAACTTTGAGTCCTACATCCAAGTAATTTTTCAAGATGTTGAAGAGCACAGAGCCTAAGATGGAGCCCTGCAGAATCCACTAGTGATAAATTGCCAGTCTGATGTTATCCCATTTACTAAAACCCTTTGCGCCTGACCTGGCAGACAATTCCTTACCCATTGGATAATTTTATCCAAGTTTGACAAGCAGGACTTTTCTCTAATAAATCCATGTTGGTTGTGACCAATGACTTCATTGTCCTTCAAGTGTTTTATCAATTCCCCACACAACTAATTCACCTAAGTTTGTACTTCTGTTCAAAGTACTGATGCTTTCTCATTGAAATTATGCTGGGAAGAGGGAGTGTTGGGGGTTTGTTTTTTTGCTTCTGATGCTGTTTTTATAGTAAGTATGAGGAAAAGTTTCCACACCTCAAAAAATGGAGAGACAAATATAGAAATATAATGAATCTCTTGGTGTGATTTATGTCCTGCTCGAAGGGATTTTTTTCATTTATTTTTTTTTTATTGATTTTTCAGCTGTGTCTGCAGATTACAGCTAGTGAATTAATTGAAAACATCAGCTCAGAATTGTTCCATACTTATGACAGATTCATCTGGGTTACAGTCCATTAGTAATTAAGTATTAAGCACAGCATTAATTCCCCTTTTGCACATACAGTCAATAGGCTGTAATCCTACACATGAATCATAGGGATGTTATACGAAAAGAGGTTAGAGTATCTCACTGAGGTTAGAGTATTTATCTCACTGTAGAATGGGAAAGCATAATAATTTTTTATACTAATGGAAAGTATAAAAGGAATTTGAACAAAACAAAACAGAGAAAAAAAACCAAGTGTTACTTGCAAAGTCTAAGCCTGTCAGAAATAGTAGTCTCAATCTTTCTTGTGAGAGGTGGATCTAATGAAGCCTGTACTGTTTATCATAGTTTTTTGACCACTGCCTTTGACCCTAAGTATCCTACAGTGTTTCATTCACTCGACAGTTATAGGTGGTAAAGGAGAGTTTTCGCTTTACAAATAAAATTGTGTCCTGATGAAAGTTAAAGGCAAGACTGGATTTGATCAGGGGTATCTAAGCATCTATCTCTTCTCCCTGTGATGAAGACACTGGGGTTTTCATTGACCAGCTAATAGGTAACATTTTCTTCAGATTTCCAAAGCCATTTAGTTCAGTTGAGCATACCCCTCAACAGATTTCTTGAGATATTCCTCCAAAATATGTGAAATATTTCTTAGCCCTAAAGTACAAATGGAATAATTTTTGTCAGAAGTAACTGCAGTGGAAGTACTTTTTTTAATGAATTGATTCTCTTGGTCTGAGAATGTTCATTATTGCAATTTGCCTATTGTGTTTTGCAGCACAATATTAAATATTAGTCCGTATAGTTTTGCTTAACTTGGTTGCCAAAGCCTATACCCTTATCTATAAAATTTTAAATCTCAGAAAATATTCCATTGTTCCTTGGTTTGTGACATTTCCAGATTTCTTAAGAAGTGCAGTATATATATTTTGGATTACGGCTTCATAGTCAATATCTACTTTGTCAAGAATGAATCAGATAATCTCATCTTGTTTCATTCATTTGAATATCAAGAAGTTTCTTAAATTATGTTTATGCTTTCACCAAGACTCCGGTAGACATGACAAATGATTTGAAATGGGACAGTGTTAAGCTTGCTTCACTTGCAATGCATGACTAAATTCTTAAAATTAGGAAAATTAGGAAAAAGCCCTAATTATACCAGCTAGGATAGTATACAGCCCAGCAAAACATATTGTCAGGGAGTTTAAACTCTCTTTCTTTAATGAGTAAATATACTATTGGAAAAAAAAAAATATATATAATTTTTTTGTTTTAAATGCATTGAGTACGGCAGAGGTAAATAAAATAATACTCTTATTATTTCCAGTGAAAATCCACAGAGTAATTTTTGTTAATCTACCCAATAAAAGTTGCAGTGGTCATGATCACTTAGTGGCTGCAGGACTATTTCAAAAAGCTAAAGAGGACATGAAAATACAGTGGTTAAGGGATCAAATATAGGAGTTGGACAGAATATAAAGAAGGAGAAAATTAAAAAAGTTTATCAGACAGATGAATACAAAATCTGCAGATTTTATCTGACTAGAGAGACAATTATAGTTAAAGTGAATAATGTAATTTGGTATTTGGCAATTATGATTTCAGACGAATTTTCAATAAACTGTTAATTTTCTTTCATTAAGTGGTTATTGCCCACTATTGCTCCCATGATGTATCATGGCTAGGCAATATGGTGCATATTCTGTACAGGCATTTTCCTTTCATGCCATTCTAAATATGGTTTCTTGAATGAAAAATATTCAACAGAAAATTGTTCTCTGTGCAGTATTTAGTCTCTGACTCCTTTCTGAGATCATAATAGCGATGTCATTTGGGATTGTGTTCTTGTGAAACATTGTGCACTGGAGTATAACTAATTTATTTGTGTAATAGATTCCCTATTGGCTGGTACAATTGGTTTCCACTTGGGTCTACTTTGAAGCTGCAATTTCAAGCTAAAAAATATCAATAGCCTGAACCACATTAATTGTCAGATAATGGAATTATTCCAAAAGAATTATTGAAAAAGAATGGCATGCTCCTACCAGAGCTGAATGAAGTCCTACTAGAAACTGTGCATCACACTTAGATAGTTCATGGATCTTGTATAGGACTGAGCAGCAGAGAGAGCTGTAAACGAAGCATCTCTGACAGTGGCCCATTAAATTAGGTCTAGACTAAGCACAGTAGTTAAAACAACAGCCCACAGTAGTGGACAACAGTGATTAGTTTATGAAACTTATAATACTTCAAGAAAAGTTAATTGGAGTGAAGCATGGCCATATACAGATATATACTTTAAATCAGAGATGATTGTCTGGCTAGATAATGTTCAAAATAATCAGTTTACTTTTCAGTGATAGAGAGAAAGCAAATGGAAAAATTATTGTATTCTCAAAATATTTTGACTAAAAATACTTGTCAGCATTAAAATTAACCTTAATTTTATTCTGCTTGTTCTGTCTAGATATTTTAAGACTTCGGGTTTTTTTTAGACTATTTACATATACTCTCAAATCTCTTTCCCACCAGGTATGTGAAAACTTGCTAAAAATGCCACAGTGCAATAAACAACTGAACAAACTCTCAGCGAATGCTTTACCCTACCACAGACATGAACTGCAATTACATATATCTTGAGTGCTGTTATACTTATTTTGGTTTTGATGCAAAAGTATTTTATGGGGTTTTCTCTGTTTCTATTCACGTATGCTTTCAGTCACTGAAAGTAAAGGAGGTACAAAAAGAGGTCAAAATTGACAGCAAAACTGAATCAAGGCTTCTCATGCCAATGAAATAATGAAAACCAGCACTGTTCTTACAGCAACAATAATGAATATAAATAGACAAGAGAGACTGAACAGCTACTGGGAGAAAGAGAATAAGGCATCCATTTCAAGAAAAAATCTTTTTTTGCCATGACAGATAGCTTTGTGAACTGGATAAATTAGGATGCCCTTTAAACAATTTTCGTGCTTCAAGAAAGGTCTGTAAGAGACAGATCTTCTTTATTTTCCTTTAAGGAATAAGACTTAATAGGTGAATTTTACTGGTATTTTCTACACTTTTATTTCTCATGTCAATTATTCCCAGATAAAATCTGTTATCTCATCTCTGGCACACTTCAATACTTAATATGACTGCTTTTTTCCCTCCCTGGATTTATTGTCTCAAGCACACATATTCCTATCTCTCTACAGATAACATTAACAAAGTGCAAGTACTGTTCAAATAATTGTCAGTAGATAATAAAGAATTGTCCAATTTTTTTCTCTGTTTAAAACTAAATCCACAAGTAAATGTGTAGCTCTGCATCAAAGTAATTTAAGGGAATAGCTGTATATATCTGATTTTCTTCATATAAAATACTGGACATTGTATCCAAAGAAAGATCAAAGAAGCAAGTTTCTTTGCTTTTATGACCGATAACATCTTCTAAGCCCAAAAATTTAAAAGTCATTGAAGAGATTCCTTTTCAATTTAATTCCAAGGGATTTTAAGATTTTTGTCTGTCATTAAATGATTTTATGTACCTAATGTACTTTACACCAGCATCTGTTTGAAACTCAGTAGAGAAATATCTTCCCTCTCCTTGGAACTATTTGAAAATAATTATATCCTCTTCTGGCATAACAAAACAGCAACTGAATGTCATTATGCTACAAGAGAACAATTCTTTTGGTTAACTTACAACATTTTTATTCATAGGGAGGTCTTAATTCCAATTAAGATTTACAGACATATCTTACATTTCAAATTTCAAGAGGTAAAAGTGATGAAAGAGGAAAAAATAGCAGATTTGGAATAAAATTTCATTGCTAAAATTACAAAAAAGAAAGTATAATTTATTTTCTCTATTGTTAGAGTCATTTATTATATTTCAGTCTAGGAAAATTTGCCTAGCTGCAGACATCCCTAGTTCTGCAAAACAAAGCTCATATAATTTTCTACAATACTCCATATTTTGAAAAGTTTCTTATGAATTTTAAAATTATTCTTAAGATCTCAGCTACACAAACTTGCCAGAGGAGTGAGAAAAGACTTATAAACATCTGGGAGAATTTCTCTCTGGTTCAGTTTTACCTGATCTCTCTTTCAGGGAAAGGTAATACACATCTAAGGCATAGCTTTTACAAGATGCATTGCATTACTGGCACATAGCATTTAGAAGTCCAGTCAATGAAACTTCATTTAAATTTCTAAACAGCATAAACATTTTGCTTATTCAGAGACTAACCTCATACTGCTCTGACATACTTTGAATCAGATATTTCTGTCATCAATAAGAGGTGCAAATTCAAAATAAACAACTAAAGCTAGTGGCATGCCACAAACCTGAAATTAATGTAAAGTATGATCTAGATCTGTTCCAAAGATAGCAGCTGATAATTTCAGTTGAACAGAAAGGGAAGATAAGGTCTCTCGAGATTTTATGTTTTGCATGTTAACTATCATAAAGTAGATGAGGATTTATCCAACTTCAAACTCTTTGCTAACACTCTGACACCAGTAGAATAGATGATTTAGTTCAAAAAAGATAACAGATCTTCCTCAAAGAGGTACATTAAAGATGGTACCAAAATTTGTACTATATTTCACTGAAACTCTATTATTAAGGCTACAAGGACAGAAATAATAAAAATCCATGATAGAAAGTACAGTTTAGAAATGTGTTTGCTTGTAGTCTGTCATATAAATACTGTATAATGTATTTTTCAGCTCAAAAGTGTAAAGCTGCTCAGCAAAGCTGCTCAGCTGCAGTGTGCATTTCTCTGACTGATGAGTTCTAGGTTAAGTGGAACTCCTCCAAGGAAAAGGAATATTGCTCCATTCTCAAGAGTAACTAAACTTGTTTAGCTGAGAGGAGTTTCTATAGCTCAGAGGAAGACCTGTGCCCCTGCCTCCAGAACTCTAAGTATACAGGTGACAGAAGGAGACTTCAAGGAGATTATAGAGTTTATTCCATATAGGAATCCACTGAAGGTTGTTTGACTACCTAATCTGAAAGGAAAGGATGTTAAAGAGAAGTGATAAAATGCATTTTTCAGACTTTCATATTCTGTCTTGCTCAGAGCTCCTTGTTTTCAATATTAAAATGCGAAAAAGGTCATTAGCTTAATACTTGGTGGTCTAATAAAATAAGGCTTTGGAGAATATTATACTTTTGACATCTCTTGCTGTGATACTTACACTGAAAGACTCAACAAAGCAAGCCATCAAACAAAAATATGAACAAAGGGATATTATGAAATCAACAAGATTAATTTAAAAAGAGATAGCACAAAAAATTAAACTGAAGCTACCTTTGAAGCCATAAAGCTTTGCTTTACCTAGGGATTACACACCAAAATTTCAGTAACCCAGAAACTTAGTCTGATGAAAGAAAATAAATTATGTCCTTTTTAACAAAACTTTTCCTTAAAAACTGCAGTGATTTATTCATCAGGCCTAACATAAGATTCAAAGGGATGACTGGAGCAGAAACTTGACCTAAACTTGTAATATTGCAAATAAATCAGTATATAATTTTTAGGAGAAATTAATTTGTAAGACAAATGTCTTCTGTGATGTATCATTATCATGTAACAAATACTGTGTTTCGTCCCATTAAAGATACAAAGGAAAAATTATAGATGTCTACTTGCTAGTGGAAGACAACGGACAGGCTCCAGAAGGGCACTGTATCATATGAGATTACAGAGCGAAAAAGAACAAAACTAAAGCTTAAAGAATGCGAAAACTTTTATGTAATTAAGATGTTTGCACCAATTTTCTCTGTCTGCTATGAAACTGAAATACAAACCGTGCACTGCACATCCTGTTCTACTTTGAACTTTCTTCTGGTCTTCTAGCATATTTTCAGGTATTTTTTGGATTGGGGGATTTTGTTTGTTGACATTTTTTTAAAAGATAGCAAAAGAAGGTTAAAAAGAACACAAAAGAGACATTCATATTTAAAAAGTATGCCTCCTTATTAAAAAAAAAAAAAAAAAAGAAGAGCGAGAAAAGAGAAAAAGAAATCATTTCATTTTGAAGGAAATCAACCCAAACAGGAGAAAGCAATTAAAATTAAATTTATGTACTGTTTTGATTAGCCATCCCAGTCAGTACACCTGACTTATTCTGAATATTATAATTTTCTCATTTATGCTTAATATTCTGTTGTTCATCAATGAAATTTAAAACAAGCTATCTCTAGGTAGTTCTGCAACTCTGGCTTAGAAAGAAAAGTATTATCAATAGTTCATCTTATCTCAGGAAAATCTACCAGGTATCCAACACATCAAAGGACTTACACTGCAGTTCTATCCTACTCTGGCTTTAATTATGAAGCTCTTCTCTGCAGGAAGCAATTTTAAAATAACTGAAATAATTTATTTTAACGGCTATAAACATAGAATTCTGTGTCATACATTCTGAAACGCAGAATATCTTAACACCTCACAGCTTGCAACAGACACACACACAATCCTTTTCTATGTAGCCTTTTATTCCAAAATACAAAATACAGCTTTTCAAAAGAACTTCCCAAATCAATTGCTCACTATTAGTAACTGCAAAATTTTACATTAAAAAGAAAAATATTCTGTTATTGACCAAATGCAATTTGATTGTGAAAAGGTATCATTCTCTAATACCTACCTAAGAGACATACTTTGAATTTCCCATATTGTAAACACTGAGAAATAATGTTGCAAGTAGAAGTAAAAAGAACTGTACGTGTGGTTTTGCCATATGCAGAAAAGTACTTGTGTGGAAATGTTAAGATGTGGAGAAAAGAGCGTCAAACAAAACAGACATTTTCAGACTTGCTTGTCCATAAAAAGTCATAGTGATTCACTATTAGAAGCATTTAATTTGATCTGAAAGTACATGTTTCCTGAGCTCTGCTATGCTCACCAAAGTTAAAAAAACCTTTTATTTCCATGAAGTTGTATCAGCATATTTCAGGAAACAAAAACATTTATGACAGTTTCCATTATTACATTTCATTAATGTACTCTCTGCCATGACCTTCAGTACTGAACCTCTGCAAGATTTTGATGTTGTCAACCCAGATTCAAAACAAATTGAAAAGGTACAGTGAAAATATTCTGGTTTACATGTGGTCAGTAAGAGTTACCGAGAAGAAAGTTACAAAATATGTTGTGGCTTAGCTTAATCTAGGTACAGAACACGTATCCTAGAATAGAGAATTTTATTGCATCTTTTACTTTATTTTTTATTTTATGCAACTGATAGTTCAAGTCATCATGCCTGTGTTGAAACTTGAGTGTTCAATACACATCCACACTCCCTCACAAGTATTGTCATGCCAGCATTCTCTTTTCTTATTGATTCTGGGAGAGATCAGGAACATGCTCTACATCTCTAGCTGAATGATAAGCATTTAAAGCTGTAGTCGGCTGTCGGCTACAGAGTGAAGGTTACTGCTTCCCTCTCTTGCAATAACTCCTAATAGTGGCTGTGCAGAACACATCTACAGGATGATGATGGCTCCCACCAAGAAAAGATGAATGCTCTGGACCTGAATCCCCTCTAAACTAAAGATAGTACCTACAACTTCCAGTCACTACGCTTAAATGAAAAGGTCTGTTGTTTCTACTCTGATTTTAAGCTATGTTCTGAGTTCATGTGTTTTAGCAGCATTCAGAACTTAACTGCTCTTTTTTTTGCCTTATACCTGGATGTCACCAGAGCATGAATTTCATACAAAATGATTTTGTAACTTTGAATCTTAGCTTAGGTTCCCAGATAGCTTTGTGATTCAGAACACAGTCACAGAAAAAGTTTTATACTAGAGATAAGCCTAACTTCCAGTGCCAGGGCCAAAATAAGTACTCTTGATCTCTCCCATTTGCCTTAACAGACCAGTCAAAAACATCTGACACCAAAACTGTCAAAACAATGCTAAGGTTTTTAATTTGAAAATGGCAAGGTCTAGAGCAGCTTTATGACATAAATCATGCTGCTGTTAATTAAATTCTAAATGAAATCATAAAGTTTGAGCTGCAATAATTACCAAATTATTTTTTTTTTTCTTGGGTTCAGTATCAAGTACTTAATTCAATTAATTAACTGGTATGACATCCTCAATAACATTTCAAGAAAAGAGATGGTTAAAATCCAGCTGAGTTCATTAATAAAGTCTTTGCCCCTAAAAAGATGGGAACTTAGCTTATTACCACCGTCTTCTCAACAAATTAATAACACAAAGTCCATAGCTATGAGCACTCCTTGCAAAATATTCAATATCCTGCAATGAAGTCTTTTAAAGCAAATATAAGATGACAACTGATTAGAGACCTGTCATCTTGAGCAGGAAGACTTGACACTTTGTTTCCAGCTGAATTTCAAGTCTGTTAGTTACCATAATTGTGAAAACGAAACCTTTGCATATTTTTCCACTGTGCGAAAGCTATGAGCAAATAAGTGCTGTCATTCACTTGTTAACAAGATCTAAAAGTAACACAGTGAACGCAAACCATTTGATTGGCCAACTTTTCCTTTTGTGAACCAATACTCTACAGCTTGCTAGACATTTTGAAAGGCTCTGAGGAACTGTATCAGTCAGGATGGCTCACACAAAGCAACTGTTCCTGTTCTACTCATCATCTACTTTCTTCAGCTCATCATTAGTTTCCCAACACTAATCAACGTCTCACTAAGCAGTATGATTGAACGTGAGTTGCAAGAGCATTAGAAGAAGTCTGATTAAGCTGATATTCGTTTAATATTTCCCATCAATCTGCTAGACAAATTACATTGAGAGCTTAATGACTTTAACCCTTCACATTCTGCCAGAGAATTTAATGCTCTCAGTCAAGATATAAATTTAAATCTCCATAACTATCACTACTTCAATTACTTTCAGGCACTGTAATGTCTGTATTCATTTGATACAAAAAAACAGAACAAAACTCCACAACAACAAAACAGAACATATTTGGCAAAAATGCTCAGAAACAATTTCTCTAGCCAGAAGGTACCATTATGATCTTCCAGATAGTTCTCTGAATGCATAAATTGAAGATTTTCCCCCTCCCAGAAGCAAGATAAAAGTATGTCTTCTAGAAAATAGTATGATTTAGACTCCAAGAAATGTTGAGTTTATTATATTCCCCCAGTGAACTGTTATAATAACCCTTTCTCTTTCTCCTTGGAGGAGCTTGTTTTATCTCTTCTTTGTGCACCAGAATCTTAGAAAACTGTAAAACCTGCCTTATCATATAAGTATACTTATTACAGTATACATCCCCTTTCCTCTATACTTTCTTACTTAATGAAGAAGCTTCTGTCTTCTAAAAAGTGATCATTGCTGAAAAAGAATCAACTATAATATTATTCCCTAGGTTAATAGAAAGATCTAACCTGGTAAGTTCTTTTAGATCCCTGGGGCATTTTTCCAGGCTTTAAAAAGTATTTGTAAACAGACAAAGATTGAATTGCTAGCTGCAGGTTTATTTCCAAAAGAACTCAAGATCTTTAGAGTGACTTTTTACATTAAAACCAAAGCCTTCGCCCCATTGAGGGAAAAATTATCATCTCAGCAGTCCATTTTATCATACACTTCCAAAGGTATCTTCTTGAAATATTTTTTCAACTTTTATTTGCACAAATTGTTTTTCCTATTTTTCTTACCCATTTTTGGTTTCTGAGCTAAACCATCCTACTGCAACAGTTTATCTGGCAGATAACAGACTTCAACTGTATATCTCTATCTATCTATCTATCTATCTATCTATCTATCTATCTATCTATCTATCATCTATCTATCTATCTCTCTATCTATCACCATATCTATCACGACTATCTACCTATTTACTACTAAGTAAAAAAACAAAAACAAACAAACAAACAAAACACAAACAAACAAACAAAAAACACCAAGAAAACTCCACACTAACAAAAAACCCCACATAATAAAAGGAAAGGTGGCGGATCACCGGTTAGCCGGAAAGCCTTTTTACATTGTTACTATACTCAAAGTGGAATGGATTTTTTATAGATTTTAATTTATGAAAGCACACTTTAGTATTGATGGATACAAACCTCATTTTAAAAAAACAGTAATCTAACGTTTTTTATTATGATATCCAATTTCCTTCAGGCTTTTCTGTTCTAAATAACACACTAATCTTTACCTGTGGATATTAACATATGTTTGATTACTTTCAATTTCTCTGAGTAAAATGTAACCTGCTGCTTAGAGCAAATAAATACAAACATGCAGTTTCTTAGCAAATAACAAAACTAGAAAGCAAGGTAAAAGCCATTAAAAGCTTCCAAACCATAACTAGCAATTAAGAACTATTTTTTCCCAAATAAATGTTCTCCAGATAGGACACTGAACATTCATCATTATCACATGCAGTTTCTATACAAAAACAACACCTCTGACACACACATATTTCAGTCATCATGTTTTAGCAACATATACAATTGTATAAACATAAAGAACCCCTTTTCAAACAACATTGCAGTCAGAAGGCTGTACCAGATTCTGTAAAACCATGGGTAGTATCATCTCACAGACACATAATCTAAGAACATGATTCTCTATTTCTCTACTAAATTAATACACAAGCAGATGTTTCATGACCACATTTTAAATGGCTTTGTCTTGTCCCTCTACCAACAGATATATACACTTCCTATAAGCCATATTTGTGTTTGTTTCTAACTTTTCTCTATGCTGGCATATTTTTTGCTTGAGCTGGCACCAGTCAATCAGTACTTTTCTTCTTCAGCTGCTCAAGCTGCAGCTAGCAGGGCAGCCACAACAGACACAATTCTGGCAGCTCCTAATGTGTGCCCCTGCCTTTTATTCAGATGCTATTTACACAGTGTTTACATGTAGACCACGTAGCTTTTATAAAGCTCAGAGCTCAGATTTTAAATGAAAAGCTTATTAGGCACAGGAGTCTCTGAAATTAAAACATAATAAGTAGCTACTTAAAATGGTTTGGAAGACAGAATCCAGAGCAAAATATTTTTTTACACAAATAGGGCTCATATACAGAAAAAGAGAAAAATGGAATAGCAAATACAATCAGTGAGATGCACTAGACACAGGAGTTTTACTGCTACAACATTTGCAGACAGTAGAAAAAACCCAAACCATTTGTGTCTTAGTTTCATCAATTTCATCACATATAGGTAATTGTAAGCATACAGAACAAATAAAAAGATTAATTCAATTTCCTTAGCTAAATCTCCAAGAAACATACATTGAAAGAGTACAATACATTTCTACTATTAATTTTTTAATTCTGTCCTAAGAATTCCATACAAACCAGCTTGGTCCACTTAAGAGCCAAGCAGTTTTCTCTCCAAGCCTTTTTTTTTTTTTTTTTAGCATGGGATGTAGAAATGTAGAGTTTCAAATCTGCATTTTTTCTCAGACATGGGAATTACTTCAAGTTGGGTGACTTTCACCTATAATATCATGGAATTCTGTCTGAGAATTAAGCTCTGAAACTTATTGACAATATTTCAATATTGACTTATTTAATATTTACATTGCAGCTGTCTTCCCACTCTACTTTTTTGTCCAGTGTTCCAGAGTATTCATTTCAAATAGGCATAAGTGCACATCCTGCAAATGCAAACCTGCAACAACCTTATCTCCTGAATCCAATAAACGTTTTGCATCAATGCCATTTTATTCAGAGCAGAATGCTACTAACAGTTACTATTTCACTATGTTCTTAGTGCATACAGTTCACAAATGCAAGCAAAAGAGAAGATCTAACAGGCTGAATTTGAAAAGTCTGGCTTAGGCTGCAATTTACTTCACTGAGATTTAAAATGTTCTTGAAACATTCATCCCTGAAACAGCTTATGAGAAGACTGAATAAAGAAGAACTTTGATTCTTGAAGATAAATGCAACAAGCCTTTTAATTTCTAAATTTTCTTTTTCTAAAAATTTTAGTTCCTCTGTGCTTTAAGCTGTTTTGCATTAGTAATGGATAATGCTTTTGTAAAATTAATGATTCATAAGTGATATTATTGCAAAAATATTGCCTTAATATCGGGGTATTGCAGATTAAATGCCAGAGCACATGAGCAATCCAACCTTCTCTACCAAATGGTGTTTTTCTGCATATCCTTGCAAGTAAAATAATATCAAATATATTGGGCTGTGCATAAGCAATTTTTTACCATTAAATTACTTGAAACACTTGACTAGTTGAACATTCAAGGGAATGACTTGAAGTCTATTTACTGTAATACACATAGCCAGGAGAGGAATAAAAGTATATTAACATTAGATTCTTCTTTTGGCGAGACCTCAGCTTTAAAATGTCAGGTTTTCTACATGTGTAATTCAGAGCAATGTGAACAGTAGTCTAGGAAAACTCTTTTTTATGCTGCTTTGGAGATAGTGGTTCAAAACACAGTACATAATTAAATACATGGGATGGATGTAGCTGAGAGGCTAATGCATGTAAAATTTCCTTTGACAATTCAAATTTAAACTCACTTTAGTTCTTATAAATCTTGCAGGAGTATAATTGACTTAACATTTTCTCCAGAACAGCTAATACATTACTTTCATTTCTGATAGCCAACACTGAAACATCTGGGGAAGACTGGGCTTTTGGTTTGCTTTTTCTTCCCCCAGTCTTTCAGCTGGAGCCATATGTGTAAGTAATTGATGACCTAAAAGAATGATCTGTTAATTTCAGGACAATAATTGCTAGTAAAACTAATCTGATCAATTCTGACACTAGGATCATAGTGAATAAATTACTGTGTTAAGAATTATTTTAGGTCTGTTAAACATTAGTTTTCTACATGTCATTTAAATAACAGAAAATACATTCTTCTGATAGTAGAACAAACCAGGAAAAAGAAAGACATCTCCAAGTGTAACTTACATTCTCTGTTTTGCTGACTTGAATCCATACTTAGTTCCACTGAAACTGCATGACTTCAGATTTCCATACCCCTTCTGCTGCTCATATCAAATACCAATATATCCCTGAATGCAAGACTAATTTTCTTTTTTTATATAATTTCATAATTTGTTTAGCACTTTGACTACTTATGAATAAAGTACCTCGTAGAAGTGAATGTTCAAATTATTAATGTTACAGTACATATAGTTATGTAAATATAAGGGGCAAAACCACCAACTTCCAGAGACTAATTTTAGAAAAATAAGAAAACATGCACATACTCTAAATAAATAAATAAATAAAAATAACAGTGAAAAACACAAATACTGAAAATTTTCAAAAGATTCCATGGAAAGTTGTACTGCTTTTGGCCAGGGCTATGTTTTGGATTTGTGCCGGAAACATCTCCATTATCAACACTGTTTCCTGCAGAAATCCTAAACAGCCCCATACTGGCTACTGTGAAGGAAATTATCACTACCCCAGCTAAAACCAACACAACAACACAGAGATGTTCTTTGCTTTCCCTTATGTATTAAACCGTCTTTATCTCAACTCATTAATTTTCTCACATTTACTCTTCTGATCCTCTCCACATAACACTGGGGAAAGTGAATGAACAGTTGCATGGGCCCTACTTGCTAGCTGGGTTAAACCACAACAAAAGTAGAGAAGAGAAAAATTTTATGTGAAGATCCTGTAAACAAAGTCACATATACAACCCTCACATACCAATCTGGGTTGTAAATTTAAGTAATACTGGAAATATTTTCTTCCTATTTAATTAAATGTGAGTTTTCTGAAGAAATAACAATTGGTTAATTGTCCTGATATTTATCAAAAACACCAACCATTTAACCAAAAAATCAAACAAAGCAATGAAAACAATAATATCATTCCATAGGAAAAATTTATTATTATATACAGCAGTAATTCATTCCTGGGTTCTATATTTAATTGTTTTTAAGGTGTTATCTTCTATTTTCTCAAATAACAGAATCTGCCTGTTCCAACTTGTTTTTCTCAAGTTCATTTTCCACTTTACACTCTAGAATGAACTAAATTGCTCCCAAACTTTCTTTAGAGAAAAGTCAAGTTATTCCTGTGTTATCAGCAGGACATGCATGTTTCTCAGACCTGCTGAGTTTTACTTTACTTTGTCTCTTAAATTATTTACAGATTAGTCTATCCTGTAGTTTTTCTTTTCTCCTTTGATAATAAATCTTTTAGCACCTCTTTCCCAAAACGGAAACCTCTTGTGCAACATTGTATTCTAACAAAATTTATTCAAGTTGATGAGGTGGACTTTGACTGTCATCCCCTAATTTTCTTATTGGGAATTGGGAACCATTAGCACTCAGAATGTCGTCTGTCTTCTGTATCTGTCACTGTTAAATTAGCATTATGGATGTTTTGGGGTTTGTTTTAATATATATATTTACAAAGTATCTCTCTAAACAAGATGTAGGGTTATTATTTGTTTATTCAGGAGGGGGGGTTGTTTGTTTTTAACTCCTGTAATATGTTTTTGTTATATAAGAAATCAGATTTTCCTCCCCATGGCTGAGTAATATCTCTGAGCATTAAGACTGCTGAAAAGAAAATGCTTCATACTCAGGAGGCAGAGGGGAAAACAGGTGTGAGAACTCCAGGCACATCTCATGAAGAGCTTTTCCAGCGATAGTAGAAAGTATTCATTTAGGGGGAAAAAAAACCACAAAACCAACCAAACAAAAAAACCCCAAGTTAAAAACCAGAAAAAATAATAATAATAAAAAGCACAAAAACAAACAAACAAAACTCCAAGCACAGGGATAGCTATATCTCATTCCTGTACCCTTAAAAACTCAGATTACACCATAAGGAAACCAGTTTTGTTCTCTTCACTCTGCAGCAAATAGGGAGTGTGCATGAAAACATGCTCAGCTTGAGCAATACTGTGAATATTATTACATCATAAAGAACAGGTACTATCTGTGCTTCATTGAGATCTCTTCATGCCAGATTCCCAATCTAACTGTCCTATGCAAATGCTGAACCTTTCTGGATATCACTATGTATAAATAAAGCAAAGAAAAAGAGAAAGTTGCACACATCCTCGTAGCACATCATGCCACCTTCACTTCTGAAGATTATCTCTGATTTTCATGGATTTTTCTAGCATAGTACCCTGAAAAAGCAGGGAGTGAAGAGAAAGCCATCCTGAAGAAGTTTCTTCCCTTTAGAATACTATTAGCAGTAACACAATAGAAATTCAGATACACTCAGAAAACATGAATATAGATTATCAAGTAGTTGTGAAACTTAAATGTTGCTTAAATAATAACTTAAATAATAACTTAAATTATACAGCTTGAGCTCAAATGTGATGAGTGTAGACACCCTTTGAGATCTTGGCACTGAGAACCTAGTGGAGATGCCACCATGTCACTATGCTAGCTGGGAAGATCAAAGTTATTTGTTATGTCTTCCTTAACTGCAAAGAAGAATAAAGGCATGAATTGAAATGAGTTTTAGATTTACCTTGGGAAATCTAATTCAGTGCCACATTTAATTTTACTTTTCCATCATATCAATTTTCAAGGAACAGAACTGAAGTCCATTCCAGACTGCACTTCTTATAGATCTGTTGTCTTGGCACTTGGTTACTATTGTTTTAACTTTGGGGCATAATCTATTTTGAAAACTGTAATCTGAGACAATATGGAAACTAAAAGTGAAACCTCAGTCTCCAGATACTTGAAACACACTAAACATGCTGACACACTGCACCAGAGCTTTGCATGCTGTCTTAGTAATCAAGTTTTTTTGTTTGCTTTTTTTTTTTCCCTTTTTATTGATTGCAATAAAAGAACCAAAGGTGCAAAGTGGTGAAGTAATGAAGTAATCAAAGGTGCAAGTGATGAGCTAACCAGAAAACTGCAACCCAGAACTTCAAATGTTAAAATTCAAAGATCACCACTACACACAACTGCAAGTTATTCTTTTACATTTTTATCACCATGGAGAATACCACTAATTCTTCATTCCCTTCAGCATATTAAAAATCATCTTGTAACCTTTATTTACAAAGGCTTTATACTGTGAATTTGATATCTCTGCCTTAAGATGACAAACCTTGAGAATAATGCACCAAACTATATCAACAGCAGTTGTCCGCAAGGAGTTGGAAGTGTATGTGATAGAATGTTATGTATCACGCTCTCTTTAATCAAGCTGCTGAACTAGAATCTGTACTGCACACTGACTTTTGAAGCTTATTTCTACTGCATCTTCCATAGGAGAGCATTTGGAAATACTCATGAATAACACAGCAATAAGATTTCAGTAAAGTGGAGCAAGATAGAGAGGGAAAAATACAGATGTATACTACAGGAAAAAAACCATCATACTGAACAAACATTCTCATGCTATAAATGCATCATGACTTAAATATTGATTTCTCTTCTGTTCAGTCGCAAAAAATCCCCAAAGCTGATTCATCAAAATGCTGGCTGTATACATCATAAGACTGGATACCATATTATTCTTTTGAATTCTTTTGTGTTTTATTTTACATTCTATTAGCTTTTATTCATACGACTTTTACTCTCCCTTTTCTAGTCTTTGAAACAAATGGTTTAATGACATCCATTAGTAAGATCAGGGCTCTAAGCCAACTTTTGTGCAAATAAATTTGAAATACATTATCTCATCTTTTTTAAAAAATATATATTTTGGGGGGATGTCTTAATATATGTGAAACGGTGAGTTAAAATATTTGCTTTAGTAAAAGAATATACATGCTGAAAATACACAACATTAAAATTATACATGCTCAGATGGTTTGTCTCATACATATGCCAGATATATAACCATCCACAGGGGTGGCAGCTAGTAGACAGAATCCATCTGCAGTTTGGATGAATGCCTGCAGACCTCAGCAGTGTGATGTAATGAGGACATGTACAGACAAGTTCTAGGGAGAATAGCACCCTGAAATAATGAAGAGGACTTAGAATGAATATATAAGCAAATGAGATAACATTGGCCAAGACACATCCCTGACCCATCAGAGGAAATTAATTTCCTAGTTATCTACATATGCTTAAATTAATGGGTTCAGGTCTGCATCTGGTTTTGCTTTTTTTTCAAAACCAATGAAACTTTTTGATTTCCAGTGTTTGAGAATGTGACTCATAAAAGCCTGATTACACAGCAACCTGGCAGCACAGTTGACTCGTCAAGTCAGCGATACTGTTCCATTGTTAAAAGCAGAGCAGGAAGGATAAATAATGACTTGTATGAAATACAGTTCCTCTGCTCTTTGCTCCCAGATTCTGAATTACCTTCCAAGAACTCTCATCTCCAAGAAATGTTGAAATTCTGTACAAAATCATTAGTTCTCCATATTATACTTTCAGAGAGCATTCCTGGTCCTTTGTTACATCTGTCACTTTCAGGTCAAGTTTGCAGACTCTTGCCAGGTCTGCAGGGTCTGCTTTCAAAAATGCAGACCCTTGTTAGGACTGGGAGACCAGCACATAGATTATCATCATGTAGCTCTAACTTTTCATTATTCTAATTCTCCACTATCCCAGGCTCTGCAAATGGCAGAAAAATGTTGAAGAAGGGACCACATAACACCCTATTACATAACACATGTATTTCTACCTCCTTTCTAGCACAGGACAGTGCTGAAATGACAGCACACATTTAAACAACTTCTAGAGCATCCCTTTCATCATACTCCACATACTTCACAGATGGTTAACTTTGGTCTGTTCACTCAAAGTGCATCATTTACAGTTGTTTTCTCCACAATTTAGCATGGTACATTGAAATCAAAAAGAGAAATAAAGATCAGGTTATACTATTTCCAGAATAGCTTAATAAAATACAAATGCAAGTCAGTAAAATACATTACTTTACAAGACAGCTGTACAACATCTAACAAACAGGATTACTTTTTTTTCTTTTGGGATTGCATCTAAAAATATTTACTGTACCCAAGAAATCATCATGGCTAGGCTTTGCAAACGGAGATTTGGGAAGGGCTCTACCCACACTTGCTGCAAGCGCGCTGATGGCTAAAAAGGCTGACGAGAGAAAAGCAAGTCTGGTTGCAAAAGGCACAGTGGAAAGTCTCCCTAGGCAGTATTGGTGAGAACCCAAGAAATACAGCTGTATATTCCAACATTTCAACAGCACCAAACTGCCACAGAAGTTGAGAGGTTGAGAACTAGAGGTGTTTTGAATTCTGAGATGAGTAATACATAGATATACATATCCCATGTAAAGGGTTTTTACTTTCTTTTTTTTTCCTGCTGATTTTAACACAGGGAGGAAAATATGAGAAGCTGTTTGACTACTGTGTGTAAAATATATGCAATAAATGAGACAACTTTTTTCTTTCTGACACTAGAGAATCTCTGTAAAAATTGATAAATCAAATCACATTTGATAAACTTTTCTCAAGAGTATAAACTCCTGCTTACAAAACAACATATATTCACTTTGCTTGACAACACATGCAAATGATAACATACTGTAACGTGAAGTTTGGAACAATATACCTCATGTGGTTAACAAAAATACTTTGAAAACAGAAATCATTACGAAATAACTTTTGGTGAATGGGCTGGCATTAGTGATATAATTTCCTTTCCTTTTTATTGGTATGAATTCCAACTCTATTGACTTAAATGTCCTATTTTTGACTTTGCACAGACAAAAATAAAATCAGGAAATGCTTAAGTATAGCTGCAGCACAGAGTTATCAGGAACTACTTTTGGCATAATGAGGCCTCTGTTCCATTAGAGTAAACCATTTGCACTTTGTTCTTCACACCAGATAAAGATCTGAATCAAGAGTAAACTGTAAATTGAATTCCAAAATATAATTCTCATAGGCAATACCAGTAGTAAGCAAAATGTTTAGTGCTGAAGTTGATGACCCTAAGTGTTCTTCCCCATGACCTTCCCTATGTTATCACTTAGAAATGCCACCACACAGTTTTTTGCTCCAGGCTTTTAACTTCACTCTTTATGTTCTTTAACAACACAACTTCAATGGTAAATGGTACTGGTAATGCCAAATTCTCATCATATGGAAAGCTACCAAGCAAACACACATCTACTTAGGCTAAAGGAAATATTCTACATCCAGTCCACTGTCTTTCAATAGTAAAGTAAAACTATTTTAAACAATAAAAGGTGATGAATAATCAACATTTTGTTACAGAAGAAAATAAGACACTTATGGATGTTTCTAAGTTCATAAAATAAAGGGCTTAAATTATATTACAAGCTCTTAATACCAAATAGCATATCAACTGAACAGGGCTAAGTATGTCAACAACCTAAAAAAACCCAACTTGCTGTCATAATATTATAATTTATGTACACACAGATACAAATTATGACATATTTCACAACATTATCAGTTGAGTGGTTGATTTACTAGTAATTACAGCAGCAAAATTTTGCATTTTGAAAATCTGAAGACTTTCACGACAATTTGATGACCTAAGTGAAACAAACCTTCTGTCTTCAAACGAGTCTGTATTTTGTGTTGCAGAAAAAGTTGGCCCCCCTTTGCCAACACTTCTGAATTCACCGAAAGCTGAACAGCAGTACTAATATAACACTGAGCCATAATAAGAAACCATACTGAGGAGTAAGGTATGTCAGCTTGGAGCTGGCCCCACGCTGATGCAGATACTGAGAGACTGCATCAGAGCAGAACCGCACTCTGCTCGCTCTGAGCAAGCTCAGGCTTTCCCACCGCCTGCTACCCAGACAAACTCCTGCCAACTATACTGCAAGTGTAATCTGGAACTGACATTTAATTATTTCTTTCTTTCACCAACTACAAGTCCTGTAGATCCTGCCTTGATATTCTACAGTCGGTATTATTTTAGTGTCTATCCTACTAAGAGAAAGCATTACAATTAATATTAGTCTGAAATCTTACAGTCTATTTAATGAAAATAAAACAACATTGTGGTGACAACATGATTTTGATCTTTGGAGAAAGCAGCATAAAAATAAAAATTTCTTTTTGCAGAACTTTTGTCCCAAAATATGAAAAACATCGCCTTTTAGCCACAGTTTTGGTTGTTTAATTACAGTATCAAGCAACAGATCTTTTCATAATGAAGAACATTTCCCACAACTAATTTTACCATAAAGGCATAAATACAAATCTCCTCCTGACTACTCTGCTGTAGAGCTTTTGCCTAAAAGTGGTATTTTCTGTAGTTTTTGCTCTGCAGCTCTTTTGGACTGTACTGCTCACCAAAGTTTTCACCTTTATTGGTGAATAGCTTTGATTGGAAACATTCTCTATTATGATTTGAATAGGCTCTAGAAAAAAAAAAAAGAAGTAATTACAGTCATGTATTCCCTCCCACAAGTACAAAAAATAGAAGTTGGAAACTAGGAATGGCGTGGTTTGTTGTACAAAAGAAAAAATAATAAGAAAGACAGGAGAGTTGGCAGGGGCATGGGGGAGAGAAAAAAAAAGAAGTTGTGTTTTTCTTCAGATCAGTGTTCTGGATTATTAACAATCCTGAAACTGGCAAGAAGGGTTTTATACTCCTTTTCCACTAGACTAATTTTCAGTATGTTTGTTTTACATCAACTGTGTTTGGCAACACTTAGATAAAAAGTAGTTAATGCTTTGTACAAGAAAACCTTTGCTTACTTTGAATTTTGAAGAAATGCACTTTTTAACAAATATGTACATATTCTGTAATTGTACGTATGTCAAAATTGTGCAAAGAGCGTCTATTCTTCTTGTCCTAAGACAAATGATCTAGCTGGATTTTTTCGTTTATTTTCTAGAACCTTTAATGTGAAGCTTACTTGACTTTCCTAGGCCATCTAGTTCTAGCTTTGCTTTATAATTGGAATGTTTTTCCTAATGTAAACAGTAAATGCCTCATGCTTCAAATCGCAGCTTTTTTCCTGCCATGGTTTTGCATGGTTGAAAACTATTTTCTTGTCTCTTAGTGATCTCTCTTCTCTAAATAGATTAAACCCATTTATTTTCAGTTTCTGCTCTTATATTTCTTAGTGTTCTAAGCTTGTTGTTCTTCCCCAAATTCTCTACATTTACCTAACAACTTTCTTAAAAAGTGATACACTAATGATAGCACCTTACTTGATACTCAGTAATACAAGTAGAGTGCAAGGATTACATCATACATCTTACAGCCAAACTCCTTGCATACATCTTAAACAATTAACAATTAAATAATTGTTTACTGTTTGGTTTGGATTTCTCTGTTCCCCAGATAATTTTGATTTCTAGTCTTATCTTCTAAATATTCCAAGAATCGTTCAGAATGATGCCGATATTTAATAATAGTACATTGTTCTTTCATCCCACTTTTAATGACAATGCTTAGCAAGTCAAGATTTGGGAAAAAGAAAACTTCAGCAACTGTTCTGAAAATAGTTTTCCAACCAGGTGTAGCCTACTTCACATCAGCTTTACAGGTCAGAATTCCTCAGCCTTCTTAGAAGAATATCACACAAATTCTTGAAGAAGTAGAAATATATCACACCTATCACTCTCATGCACAAGTTTTACATTTCTCTAGTTATTTGTTAGTATTTTCAGCAATGCTAAAGGCAGAGGACTCTGGATAATTTGTTTTCCTGACTAAAAATCAAACTGGAGGACAGGAAGAACTGAAAAGGACAAAATACATCATTTAAACCTTCTGAAATACTAAATGTTCCTGAAACTATCTGAGCTGCTGATTGCACAGATGTGATTAATCTTGGATGATGAAGATCTAGTCCTAGTTTCCACATTCCAATTTACAACTAAAAAAAAGAAGGTAGAAAAGAGTAAATGCATAGACAGACAATCATCATTACCCTCATGAGTTAGAGCAGCCCTCTGCCTTCTTCAACTATTCTTTGAATGTGGAAGTAGAATAATTTTCACTGCTTTAGTGTTTGTCAAAGGTTAGATAGTCCAGCAAATGGAGGTTTGAAAAATTATAAAAGTATTTGTCTTTATTCAGGATAAAAAATCACATATCACCATTCATAGGCCACTTGGGATAGGATCCCCCAAAACATAAGTAGTAGTAGTAGTAGTAGCAGTAATAGTAGTAGTAGTAGTAGTGTTAATAACAACTTGTATAATAAGTGCCAGAAATCCAACATGTTAATTTAAGGTGGGTTGGAAAAGTCTTTCATGGATTCAGCATAATTTAAATACAGTTCAATTGCACCAATAAAGTAATTTCCTCTCTAAAATTTAGTGAACGGCTTTCTGCTGCTATCTTAATGCTTCCCTACTTTGTTGTGATAGTGTTTCCAGAAAAGACTGCTGTCCTGGATGTTTGGGGAAATGTATCTTGATCCAAGCATTTCATATTCAACAGATGGCAATCTTGGCTGTACATTCATTCTGGTTTCTCTGAGCCTGAGTGCTTAATACCTCTTTGTCTGCCAATCACTTCCTAACTAGCAAAAGAGACCTGATCAGACATGTACACTTCCTAGTGTTCTCTCTCACCTTTAGTGAACACTGACACCTTCAGACGTATTACTGAGATGTGCACTTTTGATCTGTCAGGTGAAGGAGGAAGTCTGTTACTCTGTTCTTTAATCCTGAGTACTGGTAGGGAAGAATAGAAGTCCAAGTTTCTACAGAATTAATATTTATTTCTTCATCAGAACATGTTCAACAAACCTATATTTCTACAGGTTGAAAAGCTGACCCCTCAATCAGCTGACCCAGAGACCAAGCCATATTGTACAGGTGAGGGTTTTTTTTTCCATTATCCAGATCTGAAGAATACAGAGGAATGAAGCTATGGGCTTCCTGTAACAGTATTTCAAATTTTGGTGGGTTTTTTTTGGCTTTTTTTTCTTTTCTTTTTTTAGCTTTTTTTTTTTTTTTTTTTTTACTTCTTAGTCAACCAACTACTTCTTGGTTGGAGAAAGAAAAGATAGAGATTTTTTGAACGGCAAGTTTTACTCCTGTGGGATAAAGTTTGTAAATTTTTGATTGTTTTAATGCATGCTTTTACTTTTAGATTCTTGAGTGAAATTATTTTTAAATAAAGTGGGAAATACACCAATAGTCATAGGCCTTTTTTTTTTTTCCTATACAGGAAGCAGTAAGGCAAAGCATTATCCACTGATATTGAAGACCACAAGGAGGTCCTTCTTCTTCTTCTTGTTCTGGGATTTATTTTTTTGGTTCGTTTGGTTTATGAGTTGATTTTTTTTTTATTTTTTTTTTTAATTCATGGAAGCAGTAGAATCCATCCAGAAAAGTGAAAGATCATATAGACAAAAACACTAGCCTGTATTTAAGAAACAAATCTGTCTGGTTTATGTTTCCAAAACCTTATAACTTCTTAAAGGCAACTCATGCACATGCTTGTAGTTTATCACTAATGGAAGGACATCACAAAAAATCCACAAGGAAACATCTGTTTACAGAGAGAAATGACTTAATGAGTTGACTTCCTATAAATATATGTAACAGATACAATTTGAGAAGATATTTAATCCAGTCATGGTCTCCTGATGTCATAAACTATTTTGCCAGATTGTTTGCACAATAGTGTGAAATATGAAAAACATTGTTTTGATTACTTATGTATTTTAACAACTGCAATTATGTAATTATTAGCCATATTATTGACAAAATAATTGCTTAATAAATAACATTGTGACACCTCCCTGGATCCTTGTCTTTTTCCTTACTGATTAAATAGGCTAAATTTATTCCTGTTTTGTAAAAACAGGAATCCAGTGAACTAACAAATTCTGATCACAATACTGGATTATGGATTGGGGCCATGAAAACATTGAACACTTGGTTTACAGAGTAGTAATTAATTTTTATTTTGTGCGATGTTTGGCGCAGTATATCCTTCTACTAAGATTAAGCTCTATAGTACTTAAATCTACATTTCAATATAATGAACATACCTGTCATCATTAATTAGCATTATTCTGTGCACATTATATCATTACTTAGCCTTCACAATTCAAACTTCTAGTAATGAATTTGCTTTCGGAGAAATATACAAAATAAGTGTACTCCACGTTGTGTTTATAGTATGATTAAATATCCAAAGAGGGCAAATTTAGAGGGTTTGAAGCTACTTGGTTTTTTTGATAAGCTATATCAATGCATATTGCAGATCTAAAAAATATGAAATATGAAACATTATCATACTAGGCTCTACAGAAGCTACTTTTGTTTGTATCTAGTAACATCTGGATAACACAAAATTTCTATATTAACCAATTCTTTTTAGCTTTCTCACTGACAGTTTGAAATATTAATTACTTCAGGAAAAAAAAAAATTACTCACAAGTTTTAAGTTCAATTTTTATGCACCATGGGAGAAAATGCACAAGGATGATTTAAGGTTTAAGAATCTATTTTCTTATTGTTTTGCATATCACATAATTCAGCATAGTTGTAAAGTATCATCATCATCATCCCTAAGGCATTTGATATCATTATTCAGGTATGAAAATATACAGAACTTTTCAAACTGTGAAGCTTGCCAGCTTGAATTAGAATTCATGGCATTTGAGTTTCAGTTCCCGTTTAGTGAATATTTAAGTTTGTGGATTCATTATTTTTAGACTTTTCAGCTAGAATTCTCAAATATTTTCATTTACATTCTTGCCTAAGTAATGGCATTTAAATTCAGTGCTATTGTTATCTACTGTTGTTTTCATTATTAGCAAGATATTTTGGCATCTCCCCATTTGATAAATTGTACTAATGGATTAATGAAAATAATCAGAATAGGATTTCTGTGATCAGTTTTATCTAACAAAGTCTAGCGGTTTGACTTCAAATAACTGATTTTTCAGTAACCTGAAGGAGGTGAAGGAAGTGCACTGTCATCAAGTTTGCAGCTGAAATCAACTGTGGGACCAATTCATATGCTTGAGGGCAGGACGGACATTCAGAGGGATCCAGGCAGACTGGAGGAAGGGGTCAGCAGGAACCATCCGAAATTCAAGACAAAGAAATGCCAAGTATGACACTTCAGAAGGAGGAGACCCTAAGCTGACACAGGCTGGGACCCGACTGGCTGTGGTGGAGCAGCTTTGGAGCAGCTCTGCTGAGAAGGATGTGCAGGTGCTTGTAGATGCCTAAGTGGACATGAGCCAGTCATGTGTCCTGACAGCAAAGAATGGCAAGAGCATCCTGGGGTGTACTAACAGCAGCCCATCCAGAAGGTCCATAGGAGTGATCACCACCTCTCCTCAGCATTTGTGAGGAGTGGACCTCTTGCTCAATACAAGAGACACTTGACAGCTTGTCTTGCCCTGTCAAGGAGAGGCTGAGGGAGCTAGAGAAAGGGCAACATTAGAGGGGCCTAACAGCAGCCCCCAGGTACTAATGAGGAAGTGATGAATACAGCAGAGTGAGACAGCTCACTAGCATGGAGGGTGGGTAAGAGATAATGGCCAGACTTTGGAACAAGACAGAATGCACCTGGATATAAGTAGACACTTTTTGACCCCAAGCAATGGGGCAGGCTGTAGAGAAGCTGTGCAGTCTCTAACCTTTAAGGTTTTTAAGATCAGAGTTGGTCTTAGACATAAAGCCCTATCTGGCCTCATAGCTCACTGCTTTGAGCAGCAGGTTGGACTAGAGATCTCCCGAGGTTCCTTCCAATCTGAATTATTGTATGATCTCATGACAAAGAATAAACCACGCTGATACACACGCATGACCTTCAGCTGTGGAACAACCACTTCACTTGATCGAGGCGATCAAAATAACTGTCTGAATAGTGATGCTCTTTATAAATTCATTAGGTAATTTGCAGTATCATTGCATTTGGAAATATTAATGCATACACAAAAAATGTCATTAGTGTACATATAAAGCCACCGTATAATGAAAAAGAAGATAATTTCGCTTTCCATTACTTTTTGTTCTTTCTCTCTATCCTTGGAATTACTGAGGTAATTTGAGTTTCTTTAACAAAGAGAAGATTAGACTAATTCTAAAAACTACTGTCAATGAAACTTGTTAAGATAATGCACTGTTTTATTATATTTGGTTGCCTACACAATATTAGCCTAAATGATTACTTGTGCTAAAACTTTCTACACTATGAGGACTCAGGGCACAGTGAATAATAGCAGAAAACACAGATATAATCCCTGTCAATTATGTTTAAAAAAAAAATCTTGTTTTCATCTTTCAGTTACAGCAGCAAACATTAAATATAGAGACTCTAGTTTGGCTTTTGACTCTGCTATGTACTGAGCTTTGATCTTGCATGCCTTGAGAGCCCAGTAACTGGATTGCTTGTCTATGAAATAAATCTTTTCAATTCAACATGTAGAGAAGTTACTGGAGTGGGAAGCAGTTTATAGGAGTGCTATTCTAAGAACCATTTTTAAAACTTCATTCCATTCTAACAAAACTAAGATTTTTTGATCACTATCAAATATTTGGAATGCTGAATATCTCAATCAGTTTAAACTATGACTTATCTTACACAATGTTTTCACCATGAAGAATAAAGATATCGGTGATTACATATTTATATTTTCATTTTCTTCCACTCACAAAATAAATTTTCCTATTTATCAAAGCACAATACATTCCCTATTCATCTGCTTGCCCTCCTTATGCTGACAAGCAAAAAACCAGTTAAACAAAATACAAAAATAAACCCTCTAGGGAAATAATTTTCCCACAATAGGTTAATATCCCATATTCCAGGCACAAGGTTAAATTTTGTATTTTAACACTCTGAGAGAACTTACAACAGAGAGATATTAAAAAGATCTCTTAGGTTGTCAGAAAACGTGTATGTTTCATGACTATTTTACAACCAGGTATCATTAATAACACAGCAAATGTATTAATATCTGCTCACTTTCATTTTTTCTGACTAATTGACAGGCTGGGTTCATCAAAGAAGTATCACAAGATTTAAAATAATATTTTATGCAACTAAAAATCAAACAAAACTGGCACAAAGTTGGAATTGGTACATCTTTTTATGTATCTGTGCTGAAAATTTTGTCTATATATCTCTTTGTATCTATCCCCTTGTTTTAATGAATAGGGCATCAGGATATTTCATGAAAATGTATGGCCTTCTTACATATTTAGTTCACACAGATATGAAGAGCATCCTTTCTGTTCATTTGGGATTGCAAAAAAGAAGGAAATTCAGAGCAACAGCAGTAAAAGCTTATCTAAAACAGTTAAGCTCATACAACTTGCACTAGCTGGAAAATAAGAATGGAAGAAAAAGCAGAAGACTAACTCGGACTGACACGACAGATCATTAATAATTTTGGAGTAAAAATGAATAGGGAGTTCAGTAACTGGAACAGAGACTTCTTTTAGACCCTTCTACTGACTGGAGATTTGGAGAGTAAGGCAGTCATTCCCAATTAAATGCATGACAAATATTTAGAAGTAGTTTGAAGGCAGATTTTTTTTCTGTAACCAGGCCACAAGATCAAGTCCCTTTAAAGAAGACAGTGAAGAAGCTCCTCAATTTCATCTGAATTAGAACCATTCTATGCCACTGATTTTCAGGCTGAAAAGGTTTTGTTTGTAAAACAACATTTGAATATTTTTTCATATGCTACGTCTTTCAATTTCTTTGTGCAATCCAAGTCAGGAAGAGAAGACAAAAATAGAATTAAAAGAATATGTCTTCCTTAACTTCAAAAAAGTTTCAAATTTATATTTGGTTTCAAAAGAAATAGTTGTTTACTTTTTATTTGAACTATATCAGTCTGTAGATTCTTGAAATGAATCAGATCCTGGCACACAAAAAAAAAAAAAAAAGAAGAATCCTTCTATAATTCATCATGGTTTCATACTCTTATTATGCTATTCAAATAACCCTTTGGAAACAAGGCCTTTTCATCCACGATGGTAATGGAAGGACAAGGAGTCTGAAAAGAAACCATTCAGAACTTAAATTTTTCTTCTTCCTTTTTTAACTCAGCAAAGAGATCATAAAGAACAAGTCACAAGCAAATAACATCCCCCAGACTCACCCCACTCTCCCCTCCAAAATCAGATGAATCTTTTTTTTTTTTAAGCATTACACAGTAATGCAACTCAAAAAAATACTTCATACTTTTTTTTTCACAAAAATAAATCTTTCTTATTCTTTTGCTAGCCAAATATATCCAGATGGGGCAACACCCAATTAAATACACTATTTGACCTGCAGTTTTGTTAGATAAAATGCACTTCACAAATATCAATATATCAGCATATCAGCAATGATAGCAAAATTTCTCCATTAATATCCAGTACATATAATTTAAAAGCAAAATACAGTTTTGTTTCAAAATAACTGTTTGTCATTAAAATAAAACTCCTGTTAAACATACATATTTCAAAGGCTAATGATTATAAGTAACATGTCTGCCAAATTTAGTTTCTAGCTGCTGGATCTTGCTATGCTTTATGATTATTGCAAGCTTTCTATTTCTGCTTTGGTTTTTTGTTTGTTTGTTTGTTTTAATAAGGATATAGTTAATTTATTAAAAAACAATTAATTGTAGTTAGGAAAAGCATATGTTTATGACACTAATTTTGATTTTATTTTCCTTTTAATAAATGCAGTTTATAGGTGTACATTTTATCATTAAAAGTGTATGCTGTGGAATGAAGTTTAATGTACTTCACCAAGATTTTCTAAAATTTACTTATTTACTTATTATTTACTCATTTACTTATTAAAAGAGAGATACTATTATACCCAGGCACAGATTCACTGCCTGGAACATAGTTCAGTCTGTTATTCCTCTCAGAATCTCTCACATTTGATATTGCATAGATGAGGGTCTACTATTCTATGTTAGGAATTTTAAAGGGATAGCAGTGTCTGAAATATCTTCTCCAGTCAGCCATGATCAAAGAGTAATCAGCCTCAAAGCCTCTATTTTAGATACCACGACAATCAAGTGGAGAATGAATTTAGGATGAGATTTCTTTAGTAATATGAAAATGGTGAAAAATAACACTTATTCTTGGCAGGTGGCTTCAACTGCATCCTTCATTGGGAACAGAAATAGTGCTTGTCCAGATCCCACACATGCAAAAAAATTCTGCCCATTATCATTGTTTACACACTGACTACTTCACACTACCAAGAGGTATTTCAAACAGAACAGCATCCAGAAAAAATGTATGAGACCAGGAGTTTAGAGGAGGGATAGAAATTTATATGACACATCTCTCTCTCTATATGTATAGAAGTGTGTGTGTGCGTGTATATATATGTATACATATATACAGAGAGAGATATATACAGGAGTATTGTTATAGGACAAGGAATAAGAACGTGTGAGAGACAAAAGGCTATTCTACACTGTTCTTAGTTCTGGTTAAAAAACAAACAAAAAACCCACAACAACAACAACAAAAAAAAGCAAATAAAACACACCCCCACACACACACACGCACCCCCAAAAAAAAAAGGTTCCTTAACTTTTTTTTTTCCTATAAACTTGTGCTTTGGTTTCTGGAATTACTAAAAAAAGCAACCAAACAAATTAACTAACCCCCCCAAAAAACACCAAAAATTGTTCTAGATTAAAACAATAATAATTTAGACCCTTAAAGATTTTTCATTTGAGAAATAGTTTTGAAGAAAACATTTCTACTTTTTTAAATAAAAGAACGTGAATCATGAGTTAAACTTCAAGTGGAAGAGATTTTAGTAAGTCTCCAAACAAATAGTTACAATTGTTCATTGAGTGTCTGCATAAGAAAAGCATTTTGTTTCTTGTTTGGATGTATTTTGAGTTTCCAACTGCTTTATACCAATATAACATTATTCCACTAGATTAAAGAGCTGTTTTCAATCAGGTATCTTTCACATCTAGATATTCTGAAACTATGGTCAAGTCATTCTGATTTATGTTCTAATGTTACCTTATTCAACAGAATGTTAAAAACTTTAGCCACTGGCATGCACATCCTACAACAGTGAGATTAAGGTTAAAGTGTGTACTTTAGACTCTCTGATCTACTAAAAACGGTTTTTTTTCAGGTCACAGTTGCAAACCATCTAGACACTTAAATGCTACTGTTGTCATATTATTTCTATTTGTGATTAGACAATAAATGAAATGTTACTTGGTTTTGCATTAAGTAACCCTGTTAAGCAATCCGCCAAAAAGTTTAGGCTTGGCCTGTAAGAACACGTGCATGTGTGTGCCTGAAGATAAAATCAGAAACACAGACTCACCGTCAGATCAGGTAACCGAATTAGCTGTATTTGTAAGCATAGAAATAAGCATAACTGTAACTCCACAGATGTGAAAACTAAAACATCATGCTACAGCTCTCAATGAACATTGAAAATGTCCAAAAACCTCAAAGAATTTTAAATATAAAGTTAATGCAAACAATATAGAGTAAAACATGGATTAACTTTGACCTTGAATGAACTATGTATTTTGTCAGCTATAAAAAGTCAAACCCCCACTTAAGTTCTTTAATATCCTTTAATTTATAATGAACTGATTGGTAGCCCATCAACTGCAGAGTATGAAGTTCCAAGATTTGCCTGCATATTCATGGAATATCTGGGCTCTTTTCTGTGTCTCAAAAATTAATTACAGAGTGATATTGTCATGGATGTGACCAATCAATGATTACCAACTAATAGTGTGCAATAGCTTTTTCCATAAAGCCTGTCCAATACCACACCAAGTAATAACGATTTTCCTTCACCTCTATGCAAATTTTGTTTCAGGTAATCAATATATCATCCTGCTGGTAAAAAGGAAAATTCTCTACCACCTACTTAATGCCATGAAAAGTATTTTCAGTGAGAACTGGCAGTCTTCTTACAGCTGCATGGATAACTTGCTCCAAATAGATTAATGCTAATGTTTCTTAATGCCTTTCTATAAAGAAAATGGAGGGATGTTTTCTGCTCATAAGAATCTAAAAAAATTCTACCTGTGAACAGGCTTTGAATTACTTCTCTTCTGTCAAATCCATTTACCATCCCCACAGACCATGTCTCTAAAAGCAAACACAGAGAAGAAAGGCTTCTGAACTCACTTCGATAGAACTAGATTTTTCTCTCAGACAAAAGGTGAGATTGAACACATTTATATCATTTAATATAAGCTCACGTAAACACTGCATAATTTCATTTGTTTAAGCTTCTGTTTCATTTTGAGCTTGCAATAATGGGAACTTAGTTTAAGATTATTGATTGGAGGGTTTTTTGGGGCTACTAAACTAGCACTTAGAGTCATTCCAGTTTCAAGATATATAGATATGAAATGTTTTTGCATATTTTTGCAGTAATTTTCATTTTTATAGACAATACTTAAGCTATATTAACATGTCAATATCATTATGGTTAAGAAACAAAAATAGTTTCCGTATTAAAATCTGTAACTAATTTGTCCAGTTATATCTTAATTTATTGTGCAAAACTCTATTCCCATGCAGTAGCTATCACAGTTACATTATGCACATTTCTATAAGTACTGCTAAGCACATGATGTCCTTGAAAAGATCAATACAAACTACTAAAAATTCTCTTGTGCTGATAGAGAAGCATATCCTACAGTGACTGCTAATTTAAACAGGAAGTATTACATCATAAAAGATCACTGAATATGATGAACATTCCCCAACTAGTATGAAAAGCATTAATCATTTAGATGTATTTCTAAATAGTTAGGGCAATATCACTTCAGTGAAACAATTCAAATATTATATTGCTGGCTATTTTTTTATTTTTTTTTTTTTGGTGGGTGTGACAGATCAATAACTCACCCTGCCAGACAAATAAATGCTGAAGCATATCTAGAACCAGAGAAGCATACTGGACCTTCAATAGAGCTTCAGTTCATTTGTTTAGTAATTAAAAGAAAAAATTTGACTATATCATGCTTAATTTACCAGGAAACGGTAAAATAAATAAAACAGCCTTTGTCTTTCATGGGGCCATAGCATCTTTGTTACCTTCATAAACTGTATTGTAATCCTATAGAAGTTCAGATTTTACATCTGAGCCATTAAACATGATACATCCCAAACTCTGCACTTTTCCAGTGGTATGGTACTTTATAAATGGAGAAATATATGTATATATACACACACACACATATATATATGTTAAAAGCCAACCTAAAACCTGGAAATACATTTCTATTTTTTTTTTAGACACCGGAATGCCCACAGAATGCAGAACAGGGGAACAAGAAAACCAAAAATCTATAGAAGCACAGTATTGCTTGTAAGCTAAGTGAGTAGCAAGCCTGGAGGTGGCAGCTATCTTTTTCTCATACAATCTGACCTGCACAGAAGTTCACTGACCAGTGGAGTTACACTTAATTGAAGGAGGGTCACAACTGACCCACATACACCACCGCACACTCTATTTACAACACTTTGCTATTCAGGCATAAGATATTACTTTTGTTGGACACGTTTATCTCCTTTGTGCATAAATGCTGCTTTTTATTCTGTCCAGTGGCCAAAATTTATATACCAGGAGGAAAACAACATACTGCTACATTACCACCAAATAGCATGTCACAGGCAAAGGGAAGTTGTTATCGAATAATCATTATTATCTATTTAGCAATTTTGTCTGATTTTTTTTTTTTGCATTTTGACAATATTCTGTTATCTTTCAAGCCAAACTATGATAATCAATGAGCTTTTTAAGTTAGGCAGCACAAAAATAAAAGACTAAACACAGTGTCTGGGACATTTTAGAAATGAGTAAATACTAAAAAAAAAAAAGTTATGAAAATCTTAGCCATAAAGCCAACGCATATAAAAACTGCATTCTTAATATTTTGCTTTGTAATAGATTAATTATGCTTTAGAACCTTCATGGGAACTACAAATATGGGTTTCTTGGTGTAGATCAGCAGACAAGTTGTAAGTAAAAGGACAAAACATGGATGTCTATGCACAAAGGCGTAACTTCATGAAAGGAAGGAATTTTAAATAGCAAACAACTCATTAATGAGCATAGCATCTACAGCTTTGCATGTCAGTAAATCATTTAGAGTTGTATAAAGCTTAGTTTCTTACCCCCTACTGTGTCTGTTTTGCAATGTTCCACTAAGATGCAGATCCAGCAGCTCAACTATTGTCCCATGGAGTAAAAACAATGCTTCATTTGCTCTCTACGGCATGACCTGAGTCCCTCTGACAAGTTTTCTTCCTTCCTTTCTCCGTAAACAATATCTACATATCTCAAAAGTAACACAAAATATAAAAAGGTGCCAGCAACGTTAGTATTCAGACTTCTCTCCTTTCCTCAAATAAAAAGGCAGGCTATAAAGTAAAAACAAGCAGGAGAGACTGCTTTTTCAACTTCAAGCAGCCTGTTAAGGAGCTGAAGTGCATTACTGGGCATGAAGATAAAATTAAAAGGAATAAAAAAGAAGAAAAAAACCCCATACTGCTAAAAAGTAGAAACAATATACCACATGAATGAAGCACCAGAGGGATTATAGGGGCAGGAAAAACGGTAAAAAACACACTGGTATGTCTTGGTGCAGATGTTGTCCCTTCACCTTTTCCCCGCCTTGTCATCTGCAACTCCCTATCTACAGAGCAAGTCCTTTATCAATGCAGTAATAAATTCATATGTGCAACCATCTGCCTAGCAGATGGGGCAGGTGCTGACTACCGTCAATCACCAGTTTCCACTCGTGCTTGTCATTATCAGGAGTTAATAGACTCCAGGGCAGGAGGTGAACCATGTACACAGCAGGAACAACACCATGTTGTGCCATGTTTGTTCACCCAGGGTCTCCAGGGAGAAAGAGGGTGGCGAAGGAAAGAGGCAAAGAAAATAGAAAGTTTTTCATCTAACATGTCATTACATAACAGCAAATAGATGTTACCTCTACTTGTTAACGAATGTTACCTCTCCTGCACAGCACATCCCTTCTGTCTGAGGGGCATACCCTTGTACTCTGAAATCACACAACACTGGTCTCAAATTATTAACAAGTCAACCTAAGAGTCAACATCCATTTTTGGGGGAGTTTGGGTTTGTTGTTGATGTTGTTTTCCAAATGTGACCATGAAAAGAAAAGGTAAGTTGTCAGGAAAACCTGGGGGGGGGGAAACCCCACCTGATGGTAATCAGCAGCTGCAGAAATGATGCTAGTGGTAAACATACAAAAATCATCATGAAAAGGAAGAATTTTATTTTTTTTTCTTAGATCTGAAATCAAATACTTATTTCTTATCCAGACTAGGTAAAACTGAGTTTCAAGAACAGTCTAATTTTTCCCTCTGCAGGTTTATACTTCCAAAATACATTTGATGTGTCTGTCAATAAAAAGTCAACACTTACTGTAAAGAATCCCCACAGAAATCTGGGAAACTTCATAGCCTGTGCAATGTTTCTCACTGAAGTGTCAGTGAAATCTGATTGTGACTTACTGTCCCCACAGATCACTGCCAGAGGATATGAACTGTTATTTAGCACTCCTTATATAGCTAGAAACTGTAGCTCTCATAATATGAAGCAATTATTTTTTCTGTACATTTAACTGATTGATTACAGAGAGAACTTTTCATTTTAAAAGATGATTAAAGAAACAGAGAAAATGCACTTTAAACAAAGGTCTTAACTATGGAGTTGTTTCTTCTTGATATTAATGAAACCAATTTCAGCTGCTGGTTTCTTTCGGGGTTTGTTTTTGTTCTGGTTTTATTACCGTATCTTTAAAATGTTGGGGTTTGGGTTTTATCACATGAATTTGATTCTATAATGGACAATCAACCATATAATAAAAAAACACGCATTTTACCTGAAATCAGGGTACCTTACTATTATTTAGATTTACAGAAAATATCACCAAGTAGCTCCAAAACCTCTACTTTTGCTACCAGTGCCTTATTTTGATGTCTTCTTGCCTACAAAAAACACACTTCCTCCAAAGGAGATCAGGAATTACATGCTTGAACACAGGGTAGATTCTTTCCCATTAATGTCAAAGAGTTTATTCTTCTAGATTTTCACCATAGTTGTATCAGTAAGGTTCATTCTGCTCCAGAGCACATCTTTCCAGGGTAGCATGATGACTCACCAAAAAACACTCAGCTGGAACTTGTATAAATAAAAAAATGTAGATGAGAACACAGACATTTTAGTGTTTAAAGAGAATACAACTGAAAATGATAATATTTCAAGCCTTCCTCACATTCCAATTGCTTTGTAGAAAGCTCCAGTTGACAGATTCCTCATGTGAGCAGTCTTTTACTGCCAAATACCTACATATACATACAATTATTGTATATATATAAACATAAATACATACACTTCTTGTTCCCTCAAGGTGTTTTGCCGCTGATTCTTCTATTAAATATATTGATTTCAAAAAGCCAACAACCTCCAAGGAAAACTATACAGCCAACAACTAGCAATTGATGCAAAGGAGGAAGTACTGAGAAAAAGCCAGAGGTTTCTGGATCAGGCATCCAGAAGTTTATTACTAATAATAAATACAAAACCATTTTTAACCATGCAAAATACTGAATGGGACTTTGTGAATTTTTCTACAAGGGAGACCTGTCAATGTGTTTTCAAGCTACTTCTGTTCTGATAGCTCATAAACATCTGCAACTAATGCAGATTCTTGCATCTATTTCTCATAATAGCACATTTATCCTTTTTCAGAGTCACACAAATATATTCCCTAAACCTCATAAGTATGCAGGGTTTGACTCAACCTCATTTTGTTGACTCTTATGACCCACAGCTCAAAAGCTTGACATCTATACCAAAAAGATTAGCAACAGCTGCTGAGATTCCAAATTTTTCAGCCCATGAAGAAATATATGGTTTTTTTTCTTTATGTTGCATGCTCAAAGTGACACAAAGAAATTTAAAATTAAAAACAAAAATTGGGTACCAGGAATGCAGTCAGAGGAGAAAATTGAATAAATAATTTTTTTCACTTTATCTGGTTACTGTGGCATTTTTAGAACAAAGATATGGAAAATAAGAAGGATAAACCCGAGTGGATCATGAATGAAGATGGAAATTGTTTCTACTGATTTTCACTAGCAAAGGAGCTCATAACACAAGGATTATATTTACAAAAAGCAGGTTCTTATTCATCAAGAGTCTCTAAACACTGTCCAGGCAAAGTCTCTTTCTCATCTTTTAATTTCTGGGATTGTCCTGCTGTGCATCCTTATAGCAAAAGAAAAGGGAGAAGAAATTTAAAATAATAATAACAATCACATCAAACATCCACATTAAAGGAACTGGGAAAAAAAAGCAAAGCCCTAAGACTACAGCAAAAAGCCTTCATGTGCAGTCCTTTTTCATCAAGTAAACTATGTAGTTTTTTCTTATAACCTTTTTTTTTTTTTTTTAATAGAAGTCTTCACAGGGCTGGACAGCAGAATCTTTCACTGTTTAGCCTGCTAGAACAGTTTGAACTGGGATCATGCTGATAGATTGCATGACCTGCTGTACCTTTAGGTTTATCCAAGTATAGTGCAATGACTCTTTGATCTTTTCCTATTTAAACCTGAGATATTAAAGAACTCCAGCTCCAGTAGATAATTACTATTCTCCTTGCATTCTTGAGTTTGCAGATAGCTTCACTCTGCAAGACCAAGACTCAGTCACAAGGCCTGATTGTATCCTCATTTACATTTATGTACACTGAGAATAATTCCACAAAGGCCAGTGGAAACTTAGTGAGGTAAAATTGGTGTGAAGTGGCTTGTGAAGTGAGACATAAATTCATGGGTTTTGCGTAATGAATTGCCTCATCCACAAGAAAGCATTTGGAAATGGAGCAATTCATAATGCACAACATATAATTTATTTTGTTATAAAGCAGTGTTTTTTTCCAGGGCTGTTTCTTGACTCCTGGATTCCTTATTTTTTTCTGTTTCCTTTCCCTTTCTATTTTATTACTAAGTGTCTGCAATTTTACTGTCTTCCTTAACAACAAGATGCAAAACAATAGAATTATAAACGGGGTGGGGGGGAAGATAACATTTATCTGCTCTTGTCCAGAATTTAAATTTCAGTTTTAAATACATCACAAGAAAAGATAGTTTAGACATCAATTTAGAAACATTACACTACCTGTAACACTTCTAAAACACTGAAATGAAAATTGCATAGGGTCTGATCTTTAACAAGAAAGCTGCATATTTTCTCCCTAGAACCAACTGGACTATTAGGTGACTTCAGCTAAAATTTACCTGAAACTAAAACAATTTTTAGTTTTAACATAGTTTTCCCTAATGATCAACATTATCAGGCGAAATGACTAGTCCATGAGCCAATGTAAAAGCTAATCTGTCTCTCATTCTTTTTATGAACATCCCTTGAACATCAATAGCCACCATGGTGAATAAAGAGAGAATGCAGACAAGTATTGCAACATGTGTCACATCAGTAAGTACTGAATTCAGAAAATATTTATAGATTAAACTGGTGACTTGTGACTAGTAGGGTTCCACAGGTTTCCATCTTAGGCCCTGTGCTCTTCAGTATCTTCATAAACGACTTGGATGCAGAACTGGAAGGGATACTGAGAAAGTTTGCAGGTGATACAGAACTGGGAGGAGCTGTTGACTCCCTCAAAGGCAGGGAGACCCTGAAGAGAGACTTCACAAATTAGAGGACTGGGCAATCATCAACCACATGAAGTTCAACAAGGGAAGGTACCAGATTCTGTACCTGGGATGGGGCAACCCTCATGTATGTGCAGGTTGGGGAATGAGATGCTGAAAAGGAGTGCCATGGAAAAGAAGCTGGGAGTCTTGGTTGATGGCAAGTTGAATATGATTCAGCAGTGCCCTGGCAGCCAGAAGGGCCAACCATGTCCTGGGGGGCATCAGGCAAAGCATCACCAGCCAGTCAAGGGAGGGGATTGTCCCACTCTGCTCTGCACTGGGGTGGCCTCACCTTGAATATTGTGTGCAGTTTTGGGCACTGCAATATAAGATATCCAGCTATTAGTGATCAAAGGAGGGCAGTGAAGATGGTAAAGGTTCTTGGGGGGAAGCTGTCTGAGGAGCAGCTGAGGGCACTTGGTCTGTTCAGCCTGGAGAAGAGGAGTCTGATCTCTCCTCTGTAGGGACCAGTGACAGGACCCAAGAGAATGGCCTGAAGTTGTCTCTGGGGAAGTTTAGGTTGGATATTAGGAAAAGGTTCTTCACCCAGAGGGTGGTTGGGAACTAGAAGAACAGGCTCCCTGGGGAAGTGGTCACAGCACTAAGCCTGACAGAGTTCAACATTTGTTCAGCATTTGGATGACACTCTCAGGCACATAGTGTGATTCTTGGGGCTGTCCTGTGCAGGGCCAGGAGCTGGACTCGGTGATCCTTATGGGTTCCTTCCAACTCAGCATATTCTGTGATTCTGTGAAAGTCCCCTCAAAAGAAAAAAAAATAAAAATAAAAAAAAAATCAGAGAAAGAATCACCTCCTAGAATACGCTCCTTTCATCTAAGTATAGGAGGTGCATCCCCTCTAAGTAGATGAGATTCCCTTTGAGAATCATATCCACAAGCATCACATCCCTGCAATAATGCTCAGCATCACCTTGTCTAAGGTGTGTACTACTTCCTAAAAGGGAGAGATGACATATTGCACTCCCATGCACAATGCAGGGGGGGAAAAAAGAGAAACAAACTAACACACAAAACCCTCACAACACCTAAGATGAACTGGAAGATTTAAAGAAACAGCCACTCAGAAGTGAAATTCAAGACCACAGATAATGCCAATTATATTTAAAACAGTGAAAAGGAAGCAGAGGCAGATGTGTTTGAAAGTCCATTCCTCTAGGTGAGTGATCCCTTTGCTTTCCAAGTGACACAGTATAAGGCCAAAACAACTACTGCTGAGGACTGACCTAGCTGTTACAGCCAGGTCAATGATTATGCACTGTGATATACTGTAAGAGTGATTAATTGTTTCCAAAGACATTCAACATCAAATCATAATCAAAATTTTTACCAAGAGTGTTGTCAAAAACATGCTAGCTGCATTTAACATATCTTTTTAACATTTTGGATTTAGGAATCTACTGTATTTCCCCTCTTTACGTGATCCCTTTAAATTATACAAAGTATCAGTATGAACACACATATCAATACAAATTCAATATGAAACTGGTAATAATCAGATTCTCAGTAAGACAGATGGCATGAAGAAACAACCTGATACTCTGTCACCTAGTAGTGATCAAAGAACTGCCAAAATCACAGAACCAGAGCCTGGCTAAGATTGGAAGGACTGCTGGAGTTCATCTTGTCTTATCTCCCTGCTCAAGCAGGGCCACCTAGAGCTGGTTGCCCCAGAATATGTCCAGATGGTTTTTGAAGATCTCCAAAGAGGGATACTCCACAACCTCTCTGCGCAAAATGCCTTACTATAAAATTGCACAGCCTCCTTTTTTTCACTTTGAATGCATTTTGAAAATTTTATCTCAGTTTACCTTGCATATATCATTCCCACGATTCTACCTTTATAAAAATCTCATTTTTTGGGGGAGGGTAAAAAACCCCACATTTTTACTAGCTTAAATATGATAATGGAGGAAAAAAAGACTATGTAAATCATGATTGCTTTACTCTGAAAGACAAACTGAAGAGCCCCAAAACAGGAAGAAATCCAAGAGTAAGAATTGTGCTGCACACATTCTACCAATAATACTAAACTTTAAATAACCCTGCAGCAAGCTAAATATTAATTTCTAAATCATCCAACTATAACCATCTTCCAAAAGACACAGTTCACAATAGAATTCCAGGGGGGTAAATCTGTTACTGTTGCATGAAAACAATTTAACTTTATTATGTGGGGTGCAGAGCAAACACTGCAAAACAACACATAAAATCCTTAGCTGATAGTTACATATGTAAATGTATTAAAGAAGAGTTAACAGGTCAGATAATTAAGTAAGAATATGTATGAAAGTTTATTATGTTGTTAAGCAATCAGATCTAAACAGACTTTATTTCTGGCATGTGGCCTGACAAAAATGATCTTTTGCAAGTGTATTGGTGAAACCTACGATGTGAGGCACTACTCATACAGTAGAGTTCAAACAAGAGAATTTAATGGCTTGCAAAATGTTGTCATAAAGGTACTTCCAGCTTTTGAGTATATAGATTCAGATTAGAGGTGGGATGGGAGAATGTTTTTGGACATTCTGAAAACAAACACAGGAATTCAGCAAACTTCATGAAGAAAAAAATTTACATATTTTTTGTAGATTTTACAAAGCATGGCTACACTTTTGAGAAACCAAGAGGAATAAAAGCCTAGATCAGGAAGCAGCAAAACTTATAGTGGATGTTAATGGAATGATATCAGATATTGATGTTGGAAGCGATTGAGGAATTGCAACTAGTTCAAGATTTTCAAGGTAAGAAACACAGTAGATAAGACAAGTTGACAAGAAATACTAGATGTACCATGTCATATTCTGGCATATATTCATATGCCATATATTCAGTTCGTATAGAAAAGAAATGAAAGTGTGTGCCTAAGTAATTTCTGAACATATTCTGTAATAACTCCTTAATTTCAAAACCAGCTGATTTTTTTCTTGAAATAAAGACTGCATCATTCCAGTTCATAACTTAAGGTATACTCGAAATACTTAGATTAGCAACACTACAGATACGTAATGGGCAAGCACATTAGAAGAGAAAAAAAAAAAAAAATAAAACGAAGCACCTCAGGGAAGTCAAATAACACATATTAGCATGGATAGGTTTAAAAATTATGCTGATGTAACTACGTAAGCCCCTGCATAAAACAAAAAGATGCTACACAACGTGATCTTGCCTCTGTGACTGTGCCGTCATTTTTCACACTTTTCCATCTTTGTCGGTCTATTACTGTACAATAGCAAGCAAAGGTTCCCTGACTGTTCAACAAGAATTACATTTTTTTATACTTTTTGAGAAATTCTTTGATTGTTCCTTTTTCCCTGACATCTCTTTTCCATTTAATCACATAAAGAGTTAGTAGTATCTAATAATAACTCTGTAATAGTATCTAGTATATATGCAGTATCTAGTATACAAATAGTAATAGTATATAAATTATAGTATCTAATAATAACTGCTATGCTTTTTCATAATTTGTTTGTTTATTCTCTTCAAACAGGCAACATGACAAAAAGATGACCATTTTCAACTAGAGTTCTGAATCCAATCTGGTAGTTCTCGTTTTATTGAACATTTTCTGTGGAGCTGTACATTATGCACTTAATCCATAAGGGTAGCAGTATATGCCTGAGAAGCTTGCTGATCCCTGAGTCTTCTCTTACAGATGTAGAAAGCCTAGCTCTTTTCAATATATTTCGAGATACACAGTGAACATGATGCAGCTGAGTTTCCCATGACAGGCATATCTTAAGACATTGATTTGGCTTTGTTAATGAACAGAAATAATCATTTCAGCTTCACATCTCAGATTCAAACTGTGGATCAAAAATGAATATTCTGAGTCAAGGAAGGACTCCCAAAACCTTTACAAGAACAAGAATGTGTATAGGATGTGCTCCTGTACTTCACAAGCAACAAACTGATGAGCAAAGAGCATAAACTGCTTAAGAGGGGGTATGAGGAGGTG